>CM034155.1:506781359-507412832 GCA_019776745.2 Taxus chinensis | reverse complement strand
CATAACAACTCGGCTCCTTATCCCTTCATGAGAACGTATTGATTCCTAGGAATATCCTTTTCTTGAGTTTCAAGTCTCCATAGTTTATCCATAACTGTATTTGGTCACTTTTCCATACATTCCCTAAATGCATCTTTACCCTTTTTCCAAAACCCACTAAGTCTCGAATCCATCTTTCCTAGGCATGGTCCCTCACGCAACCCCAAAATATACTTCCATGCATGTCGTCGTGCCCTAATTCTACACGCCACAAAGCTTCACACCTTAGGTACTTAGTTAATTTAGGCATCCAACAGAATTCCTATAAGTGATAACTCATATTTACTTTGGTGTTGAGGTCTATGTTGAGAGATTGGGTCATGTTTAGTCTATGTAGAATGTTTGGTTGGACACTGTTTGTTGTTGGATAACATATCTATATGATAGATGTTTTTATGGAACAAAATACACATATATGTGCATCTAGTCACCAGATGCATCAGTTCTACTTTATCATACATTCATGGCCAAGACAAGAAGAAATGTAAAATTTAATTACTTAAAGTGTATAATCTAATTTGAAATGAAGCACTAAATAAACCAACACAAAAAAAAACCTCACAACAAGCTACTTTTAAATGTACTACATAAATTATGGGTGAAAGTGTTTATTTTCTACCAAAGTTATGGTGTTCTTTAGAAAACTAAGTGCACAAAATATTATGGACTAATATATTTTTTTACAAAGCTTTGGTAGCAAAACTAAACGTATATTTTTATGTCTTGGATATAAATAAATAGACAACATATGTGTCATACCATTTTATTTAAAGGAATACATAATGCGTAAAAATATATATAAATTTGATTGCATAAATTAACGAAACAAATTTTAAAGGAAATTTTACCTGAACCAGCACACCCTCCATGTTGTAACCATGCATTTTGTGAAGTGATGGAAAAGAATAACATGTGTATTTAGTGAACACATAATGTTCATAAGTGTTGTGTTTTTTTTACAAATACATGTGGACATCAATATTATGTGGAAGGTAATAAAATCAAATGTAATCTCGCATCTATAAGCAACGACGTATGTATCCACATATATGGAAATATTTAGTATTTTATTCATTGTAACCTAACCTTTATTGATAAATTAATGTAGACACAACAAAATTATTAGTCAATATTTGATTATTAGGAAAGAAGACTCGTTAATGAATTTTTTTGAATGCACATATAGGATTTATATTATGACATACATAAAATAATTCCATATCGAAAACATCTTGCCAAGACACCATTTTGTTCATATGAAAATCGAATATTTTCTATTGTCAATATTAGGAGTGAAGTTAGCTAATGGTGTATCACTTTGTTATTGAGGACTATAAAATCTTTTCTCAAATAATAGTTGGTTAATGTCTATTCTATAGAATTTTGTAGTCCGTTAGGTTAAGGTAACTGAAGATAGAAATTACTAAGTGTGTTTTTGAAATACCTCTAAGTACATAACCATAGATACCAAATGTTTGTTGAGTTTGTGGAGTTCAATTATATAGGGATTAGCATGCAATATCGAAACATTTTTGGAAAACACGATAACTGACATTAGTTATGTAGGGACTCAAAGCATCAGTTCTCCATTTGACCGTCATCCAATTAAGGGCTATCCTTAACATCAGTTACATTTGTATGCATATTTTTAATTAACTCACCATCATGTGATCCATGGTTTAGTATTAAAGTAGATCTATGGATTCTAATTGGGCATGGAAAAGTGATCCAACATGGTTATTTATACGTCCATGATTTTGAAGCATGAAAGATCCTAGCTTGGTTAGATATGGGATGGATTTGGGCCATAACTTGTTTACCCTTTGATGATTATTATCACGAATAATCATCCAGACCAGATGAATTGATTGGTGTCTATGTATCCTTTAGAGAGCCATCTCAATATTGTACATTTCGCAAAGCTGTGGAATACTGTAAGTATGGCTCACCTTATGATCTTGTGAACTATTTGGATAAACCCTAGATGTCGAGGAATCTCTATTTTCCCTTGGTGGACATCAATCTCTTCAGACTCAGGTGACCCCATCTTTAAATCTGGGGTTTCACCCAAAGTAACTCTTGGATTCTTTTTTTCTCTTGATGGAAGGCCCCACTTTTATTTGCATGTCAAACCTTAGGGTTTAGGGTATTATCAATACAACCGGTGTAGCTAACCTAGGAAAAAATGATATCAGAATATACTAATTGAGGCTAGTTGTGTGTTGAGAGATTTACTGAAAGATGGTTTTATGATTGATTTGAAAATATATCCATGACAATGTAATACAAATACTAGGGAGTGAAGTTTGATGACTAAAACCCTATCAATTATGTAATATGCAGATCGTAAGGATAATCTATATCAAAAATAGTCTTAAATTTTCCAGGGAACCTTAGAATTCTAATTTTTTTTAGATGACTAATTAAGTAATGGAATATTCTTGACACCAATTAGGCTCTGGGAGTCTATAATATTGATGGCGGAAACAAAAAATTAGGGGTTTTGCCACTCATTTTGGCCCAGATTGCATCTCTGATGGTCACTGTGTAATGAAATCATCTTGTATAATTCAGATTAGGAGAAAAAATAGAACTTACCAAATAACACAATATTTTATGAATAAACTGTTTATCTCTAATATGGAATTAGAAGGTAGCTTTGCCATCTAGTCGAGGGGGCAATGATCCAAGACCTATTGTAATTTAGTTAAAATCAATTGATATACCGTCAAATGATGAAGTGAAAGAACTACCTTTTATTATGTTATCCCCTATGATATGCTATGGGATAACTCACCAATGGCCTACCTATTAAGACATGAGAAATGCTAATAATATGATATAAGTAAAATGATATGGTAAGTGACAAGTCAGTTGACTCATATCCTAATACATAGCAATAGGTTACAGGGTGTATCATCATCCCCTAATGCTTTGAATGTATTTCCCTTAGGGGCTTGACAGAAGTTGAGATCCAAGAGTAAGAGTAATGGAAAATCAATTTCCCCAAGGGATTTTAGATCTAATTTCCAGAGGTAAGGGAATTAACCTAATTTTCCCAAATTTGGACCTAATATCCCAAGATTTTACCTTATGCAAACCTAATATTGGCACTTGTCAATTTGATAACTTAAGATGAATCACCCTAACCATGACACACAGGTTCCCCCTTTTGACTCATTGTCCCAACTAATTTCCCCAAATGTGACCTTATTATTCCCTTAGATAATAGAATTGAATTATGAGTTTCCCTAAATTCAGAAGCATAGTTTCCGTGTAACCCATAATAAGGACCAGATATTCTTAGAAATTATGACCTAATGAAAGTTTGGGCATCGTTTACCTAAATGATGATGAACTTTTTAGTATCGACACTGATAAAGTGAGAAGCATCACTCTAACAATTGCTAGAATGGAAATATAATGAAGACATTTAATTTAGTGTGTTAGGCATGTGTTTATGATTTTTAGAAGGGAATCTTTAGGTGTTAATGTCTGTGGTTAGTCTAGTTGAAGTTGGGTACATGGTTAAATTTACAAATAGACTCCTTGGAAAGTAACCAATTTGTAATATTTGAATGTTGTGGACCATAGGTAAGAAGCTTGTTGAAAGTTGTATTTAAAAACCTTTGTTGACTCATTCCTTTTCTACATTATGTCAAAATGTGGAATGAGATGCATGTATGTGTGTCATTAATTCCTTTTTATGGTCATATGAGTCATGAAAAAGAGCTAAGGCTATGATAAACTTATAGGCTATTGTTGAGGTGATCAGATTTGAACTCCTTAAGATATTGAATCTCACGATGAGCTCTTGTGTTTTTGGAAAGTGACTAAGATGAGTGAGAAAAATCAAAGTAGGGGAAACTAAGGAGCTAGAGAATAGGATAAAAACACATCAGATGTTTGGGGATCATTTCTCGGGTCAGGTTCTCATCTAGATATGAAGTGCCCAAACTGTTATAGGGTAGTTACAAGAAGCTCATTACTCATAGACATCCTGATTTTGACTGTCATACTTTTTAGATTATATTCTTAGACATGACATTAGTGATATTTGATCTAATTAAACATGTATGGATTTTAAGCCTTGGACATAACCATTAGCTTGATAATTATATTATGTCAAATTCTATCTTAGTGGGATAATAATGGATATTTTATTATGGTGTTGATCTTGTTTTGGACTATGTATTCGTATATTAGAGGAAATCACTCTCATGGAATGTATAAAAGTAAGTTCAATGGACTACATCTCACTTTACTCATTCTTGCAACCTCAATGCATGTGAGCTTGTGTATAATTGAGTACTTTATCGCATGGTCTGAAACAAGAAACTTAGGATATGTAAGTCCCTAAATTCAAAGAGTTATCTTATGGATAGTAGACCTTAATATCACATCTTAGTGGAAGTGTGTATGTAATCCCATTCCTTGTTAGTGAGTAATGACCAAGTGACAAGTAACTATGAATACTCAAGGCCTGAGCATAAGCAACAAGCACTCTGTGTGTGTGTAAAGTTACATACCAAATGTTTACTTGAAGAGGCCTTAGCATTAGTGATTATTGAATTTAGGCACTCTATGAGTGACCACCTCATTTGCAACTCTATAAACACTCATGTAATAATTACATTTGCATACCAAATGGTAACACTAGTGTTGGTGTGAGTTATCCTAGGTGTCCTCCTCATATTGGAGGGTCATCTCACATGGGTTAGGTTTAGGGTTTGAACTATGTGAGTCATGCACTAGGGTTACTCATCACCCTATATGTAATGCCACTTTTACTATTCATTTATGAGCATGCCAAGACACTCAAACAATTGTCTTTTTTCTTATGAGCAAGCTTTATTTGAGTGTTATGCAAGTTTATTTAGTTATTTATCAATTCTTCCTTGTGATTACATTGGAGCATATTATGAATTCAACTTGAGTGAAAATTCATTGTGGTGTACAGTTTCTGATAACGATCCATCAACTTTTTCATGGTATTCAGAGCTGACGATTAGTGTAAACACTGCACTCATGTTTTTGAGTTGTGATTACTCTTGTTTTTCATTCGTTTTTAACTCATGTAAGTTTTCGATGTTGATATTCTAGTCCTTATCTTGCTAACGCATCTTTTTAACAAACTGTCTCAAAAATTTGAAGTCATATTTCACTTTTGTGCATGTGCAGGTATAACTATTAAGTTTTCTTTTGCAGCTACATTTAGTTTGTAGCAAATCTAGTGGGTTTTCTAAATCAAGAGGTTATTTTCTGGTCTTTTTTCAAAGAATAATATAACTAAGTGCACTTTTATTTCTCTATCTTTTTTGGGTTCTATGTGTTTTTATTTCCTTTTGCATAGCTACAGGTTTTTTTTTCATTGTACTGTCAGAGCTCAAGAATAGTTAAATTATTTAGCTATTAGTTGGTTGCTAATCTGATCGAGTGTTTCTTCCTCAACCGAGTTGTTCAATTCTGCATGGAAGCTACAATCTAGCCAAAGGCCTATTCACCGATCTTTTTCTTATAGCTGTCCCGAGCTAATTCCTCTAACCATGGACCTGCGCCTTTTCACCTAAGCTTTTATTTTCCATGCTGATGTGATTTGGGGTACTTAAGCCTTCACTGCACCTTTCAGCTGTGGAGCCTATGTTCACCTCAAGCTGTCTGCAAACTATGGAATTGTTCTTGCCAGGTACCTTCATGGTGCTCACACCTCAGCTTCAACCCTTTCTGGGTCCATTAGTTTTCTACTCTGACCAAAGAGTTCTCTTGGCCACACCTTCCCCTTGGCCCTGGCTTCCTCTACCTGTACGTGACCTAACTCTGCTCTGGTAGCCCTAGTCCAAACGTTTTTTGGTCCTCATCTTTCCTTGCTGAGCCCTATTGCCAAAATTTGACCTCGGCCCACTTTCCTGGTGCCCTAGTCCCCATTCCATTGGGTAAGTCCATCTCATGTATTTCAGTTCTACTCGCAATCCACGTTGGGTTATCGCATCACTTTTTAATGCCTAAAATAATCTCTTCTTTAAAAACTATGAGCCCAGCTACAAGAATCCACCCTTCAATGTTAGTTAAGTCTTCCTTTGGTATGTTCAAATAAGATGTATTTGGTAAGTATTTTGTAAATATTGGTTCAAGTGGTCCTGGTGTGTACGTTTTCAAAAACAGATGCATTCCTCAATATTGGTAGGGTTTTTTCAATAGATTTGGTTTTTAAATTTAGGGTTTTTCACTTATTAAGTCATTTTAATAAGGTGTACTCAGCACCCTAAATGTAAATTTACTATTCATTTAAAGAAAAGAGGGAAAGTATTTGCTTTTTCTACTATGATGCTAAGCTTTTTCCTATCTTAATTATTTATTCGTAATTAATTAGATTTAATTTGTAATTAAATCTATTTTTCAATTAATTACATTTCTTATCGATGGTAGCATAGTTAAATACGTCCTTCAATTAACGTATATTTATCATTTTTTAGTCTCTAATTCGCTCTAAAATTAGCTAACATTGGATGTTTCTAAACAATAATTCTTTAGGCGTTATTAGTGTTGATTTTTTTACTAATCATGCACTCAAGTGTGCAGTGACACTTCTGAGCACCTCTTTGCCTTCCGAGTGCCTTTTCCGGCATTCTTTGAAGACTCATCTGAACTCCTTTCGAGTTCATCTAAAATCATTGTATTTTACCCTTATTATTTCTTGCGACTAGTGAGCACGTCCACCACAGTCTGCAGCAAGGGGGTTTTCTTTTGCGACGTGAGACATATTTTTCTCACAACCAGGGATTGGCTTTCACCTCCTTTCCTTGTTTTTTTCTTGTGCTTGTTTACAGGTGTCCTTTTTTTTGTTGCTGCTCCACGAAACACTGTTATGGTCTCCTCTCTTGCATGTTATTACGCTAATTGCAAGATGAGTTACCAAGTGTTTCAAACTGCACGCATGGACCTGATTGTAATCAACGCACTAAAAATATAAAGTGCCGAAAGCAGGGGGTTGTTATTTTCCTGGGTGGTTGTGTTTCTTTTCTACATTTCTTTCTTTCTCTCTCTCTTACTATGGATGCACTTTCAATTCCTTTGCTTACGCCGTTCAACTTTTTCGAATGGAGATTTAAAAATAATAATGAAACTAAGGGGTAAAGGGTTATTCCGCATCACCATGGGAACTGAGACTAAACCAGATGACAAACCTGAAAAATATGAAGTGGTTAAACCGTAGTGATGAAGCTTTAGGTCTTCTTTGCATGTCCATTTCTCCTGACTTTCTCTTCCACATTGAGGCGTCTGAAACACGTAAACCTGCATGGAAAACGTTGGATGCGATGTTTGGACAACTAGATGACATGAGAGCACATGAGTTGGAAAATGAACTACTAGGGTTAAATCCTAGTGACTTTGAAAACCTACAAGCTTTCTTCTCAAAATTTGTCCACATTAGATTATTGTTAAAAGGATGTCAAGTAGAGAAGAAAGATTCTCAACTGATCTTGTTCGATTCTCTCTAAGCTAGGTCCTGAATATTCTATCTTCGTGTCAAATTTCTACGCTACAAAAGATGCTTTGGGGCGATACTTGGACTATGCCCTCCTTTGATTATTTTTCATCCCAACTCATTCGAGAACAGGAAAAACTCATTCAAATGGGGTCTCTCAAGTCCAAGTCACATGCCCTTGTAGCAAGTACTAGTAAGGGAAAGAAGACTGAAAATAAGAAAGAAACAAAGGATCAACATAAGAAAGAAACCAAGACCAAACCTAAAAATGACACAAACACTTCAACTTCTGAGCCTAAGGCACAGAAAGACAAGTATTTGTGTTCCTATTGCAAGAAGTTTAGTCACGACGAGCACCACTATTTTTCAGAAACAGATTGATCACTTATCTCATTTACTTGAGAAGAATAAAATAAGTGTTCCTGAATCCATAAAACAAAATGCTCCGAAGGCCGAGTCTTCTACTGCAAAAGGTTCTAAAAATGATAAGAAGAAAGGAAAGGCCCTTGTAGCCAGAGTTGCTCCTTCATCGACATGGATTATAGATTTCGGTGCCTCACACCACATGGGTTCTTTGCATGTTGAGTTTTGCAACATCGAACCTTGTGGAATGTCCCAAATCATGATGGGTAATGAGTTATCCTAGGTGTCCTCTCATGTTGGAGGGTCGTCTCACATGGGTTAGGTTTAGGGTTTTATGTGTGTCCTGCACTAGGGTTACTCAGCACCCTATATGTCCCCCTTTTCTTTTCATTTATGAGCATGCCAAGACACTCCGCTGTCTTTTTCTTATGAACAAGCTTTGTTGTGATATGCAAGTTTATTCAGTTATTGATCGATTCTTACTTGTGATTACATTGGAGCTATTTCGATACAACTTGAGTGTAACTTCTTTGTGGTGCACATTTTCTGATATGATCCGTCAACTCTTTTATGGTATCAGAGGTATGATCTAGTAAACGTGCACTTGTTTTTAGTTGTGATTACTCTTGTTTTTTCGTTCCTCGTGCAAGCTTTTCGATGTTGATATTCTATCCTTTCTTACTAACGCATCTTTTTAAAAAGTGTCCTTCGAAAAAAAAATTATGTTTCTTTGAGTAGGTATCACCTTGAATTCTTTTCATAGTTTCTACAACAAAACAAGAGGTTTTCTGGTCTTTTTTCAAAAAAAAACTAGTTCCTTTTTTTTCTCTCTCTTTGTTGCTGTGTTTTTTTATTTTTTTCACAGCTACAGTTTTTTTTTGCGTCATTACCGGGTGGAGGATCTTTGTTGTGCTATGTGTGGTTTCTCGTGTGTTATGTGTGTTTACTCCACTTGTTAGCCATGGCCTACAATTCCAAACCTATCCCTGTGTTTTTCTTTAGCTGTGGACTATTCTCTAACCATGGACTGCGCCTTTTCACCATGGATTGTTAGCTTTTGATTTTTCTTAAGCCGTGGACTGCACCTTTCAGCCATGGACTATCACCTTGGATTGTTTGTTTGTGGATTTTTTTGTTTTACTTCAGGTGCCCACCCATACATGGATATTCCTTGTTTGCTATGGCCAACGACCTCTCTGCCTGCCCCTGCATGGTTCTCCCTACCGTGACCTAACCTGCCTCGTGCTCTATGTAAACATTTTTTGGTTTCATCATTTCCTTTGTTGGCTGTGCCAAAATTCATGGAGGTTAGTCATCCATTGGGTAAGTTTCTTATTTTTTTCATTCTTTTTGGTACGTTTTTTAAAACGCATTCTTTTTAATCCTTAAAAATCTCTTTTTTAAAAACTATGGCCTTTTACAAAAATCTTTCCTTATTTACAAATCTTCCTTTTAGTCAAATCACATTCTTTCTAAGTTTTTGTAAATATTGAAAAGTGCTCCTTTTTTGTACGTGTTTCAAAAATAGATGCTTTTTCCAAATTCTTTTTTTCAAATAGATTTTTTTTTAAATTCATATGCTTTTTCACTTATGGTAAGATTTTAATAAGATCTAACTTAAATTAAATTTAATAGATCTTGTCTAAAAAAAAAAAAATTAGCTTTAAATTAGATCTAATTTTTCCATCTTAATTATTTTTGTAATTAATTAGATTTAATTTAATTAAATCTATTTTTCTATTAATTACACCTTATCGGCATCTAAATATTTTTTTGTCATTTTTTAAAAATCTCCAATAGCTATAAAATAGTAACATTGGGCATTTCTAAATGCTAAAATTTAGGAGTTATTGGCGTTTTTTTTCTCTAATCATGCGTTCAAGTGTGTAGTCACACTTCGTGCACCTCTTTGCCTTCCAAGCTCTTTTCCGGCATTTTTGAAGGCTATCTGAACTCCTTGAGTTCCCAAACCTTGTATTTCACCCTCATTTTTGCTTGCGACTAGTGAGCACATCTACCACAGTCTACAGCAAGGGGATTTTCTTTTAAGACGTGAGACAAATTTTTTCACCACCAGGGTTGGCTTTCACCTCCTTTCTATTTTTTGCTTGTGCTTGTTACCGGTGTCCTTTTTTGTTGTGCTCCACGAAACACTGTTTTGGTCTCCTCTATTGCACGTCATTACACTAATTGTAAAATGAGTTACCAAGTGTTTCAAACCGCACGCATGGACCTGATTGTAATCAACGCACTAAAATATAAAGTGCCGAAAGGAAGGGGGTTGTTATTATTCTGGATGGCTATGTTTCTTTTCTACGTTTCTTTCTCTCTCACTATAGATGCACTTTCAATACCTTTGCTTACACCGTTCAACTTTTTCGAATGGAGATTGAAAATAATAATGAAACTAAGGCGTAAAGGGTTATTCCGCATCACCATGGGAACTGAGACTGAACTAGACGACGAACCTAAAAAATTGAAGTGGTTAAACCGATGTGATGAAGCTTTAGGTCTTCTTTGCATGTCCATTTCTCCTGACTTTCTCTTCCACATTAAGGCCTCCAAAACACCTAAATCTGAATGGAAAATGTTGGATGCGATGTTTGGACAACTAGATGACATGAGAGCACATGAATTGGAAAATGAACTACTAGGGTTAAATCCTAGTGACTTTGAAAACCTAAAAGCTTTCTTCTCAAAATTTGTCCACATTAGATTATTGTTAAAAGGATGTCAAGTAGAAAAGAAAGATTCTCAACTAATCTGTTCGATTCTCTCTAAGCTAGGTTCCGAATATTCTGTCTTCGTTTCAAGTTTCTACGCTACAAAAGATGCTTTGTGCGATACTTGGACTATGCCCTCCTTTGACTATTTTTCATCCCGACTCATTCAAGAACATGAAAAACTCATTCAAATGGGGTCTCTCAAGTCCAAGTCACATGCCCTTGTAGCAAGTACTAGTAAGGGAAAGAAAACTGAAAAGAAGAAAGAAACAAAGGATCAACCTAAGAAAGAAACCAAGACCAAACCTAAAAATGACACAAACACTTCAACTTTTGAGCCTAAGGCACATAAAAGCAAGTATTTGTGTTCCTATTGCAATAATTTTTATCACGAGGAGCAACACTATTTTAAGAAACAGATTGATCACTTATCTCATTTACTTGAGAAGAATGAAATAAGTGTTCCAGAATCCATAAAACAAAGTGCTCCGAAGGCCGAGTCTTCTGCTACAAAAGGTGCTAAAAATGATAAGAAGAAAGGAAAATCCCTTGTAGCCAGATTTGCTCCTTCATCGACATGGATTATAGATTTCGGTGCCTCACACCACATGGGTTCTTTGCATGTTGAGTTTTGCAACATCGAATCTTGTGGAATGTCCCAAATCACGATGGGTAATGACACGACAGTGTCGGTTTCTGGTAGTGGATCGGTAGATATGAATGGGGTAAAATTTAACCAAGTGTTAAGTGTTATTAATCTCTCTACCAATATCCTATCAGTCTACCAAATTACTCACCTTGGTGAAGGAATGCGAGTAGAATTTGGTCCTAACTTGGTGATTATTCTTGAGCTTAAAAATGACACTACAGTGGTTGAGGGAAAGGCATATCACCGTGCATGGTTGTACACCTTCTCCCACTTTACTTCTGATTCTATGCCCACTGCCTTCCTCACTCATGAAAATGAGGTTAGTAATCTATGACATGAGCATTTTAGACATCTAAATTATTGCTACCATGAACAATTGAGCCAAAACGAAATGGTCAATAGGTTGCCTCGCGTCAAGTTTTCTAAGGGTCTTTGTGAGGGTTGTACCCTTGGAAAGAATCCTCGAAATAAATTTGACAAAGGAAAATCTTGGAGAGCCACTCGTCCTTTAGATCTCATTCCTAGCGATGTTTCTGGTCCATTTCCCTCTCCTTCGTTTACAAGATCTCTTTATGTGCTAACCTTCATTGATGACTATTCATGATATACTTGGGTATATTTTCTTAAGCTTAAGTCTGAAGTATTTGAACATTTTTAGGACTTTAAGGATCTTGCTGAGAAATAGGCGGAACGATCTATCAAGGTTCTTCGAACCGACAATGGAGGTGAATATGTAAACAATAGGTTCATGGATTTCTATACTTCTTAAGGGATCTCTTTGCAGCATACAGTTGCTTATAGCCCTTCACAGAATGGAGTTGCAGAAAGAAAGAACCATACTCTTAAGGAGATGGCCACTTGTATGATTCACTCAAAGTCTCTGCCTCCGCGATATTGGGCTGAAGCAGTGAATTGTGCAAATTACATTCAGAACCATGTTCCACATAAGGCAGTAAGAGGGATGACACCCTTTGAAGCCTGGTTTGGAACTTTCAAGTTTTCTAATCCAAGGCTATGGCTCAGATTCCTAAGAAGAAATGCAAGGCCTTGGAACCACAATCCAAACCTTGTATCTTTACAGGGTATCCTGATGGCGTGAAGGGATATCGATCGATGAATCCTACTTCTCATGAGTTGTATATTGAGAGAAGTGTTAAGTTCGATGAGTCTTCTTCAACTTATACTTCTCCACCTATAGAGGTTCTTCAGCTCACTGATTCTGATTTTGACTCATCAAATGATGATACTGTTGAGCGTTCTCCTCTTCCTGATCCTCCCAACCAACAGACCTTTGAGTCTTATAATTCTGAAATTAGTGATGACGAGGACTATGTCCCTTCCCACTCAAGTGAATAATCTTTTGACTCTTAGCCTGATCCTCCTGGTCCTCTTTGGGCCAGGAAAACATTGCAAAGTGCTGGATATTTAGTTGGAAATACTTCGGATACAAGACGTACTCACTCAAATTTCGTTGGACCCCACTCTTTATTCACCTCTACTTCTGATCCATAGTCTTTTTGTGAGGCTTTTGGTATTCCTGAGTGGGATTCTACCATGGATGAGGAGTATTCCTCTCTCATGAAGAACATTACTTGGGATCTCACCACTCTTTCGAAAGGAAGAAAAATCTTTCGGTGTAAGTGGGTGTTCCGAACAAAGTATGGAGTAGATGGAGAAGTCAAAAAGTTTAAAGCATGATTAGTGCTAAGGGTTTCTCCCAGATAGTTGGGGTTTATTATACAGAAACCTTTGCTCTAGTTACGAAGATGACTTCTATTCGATTGACCCTAACCATTGCCGCAGTGAATGGATGGAAAGTCCATCAAATGGGCATTAAGAGTGCCTTCCTTCATGGTGGCCTAGAGGAAGAGATCTATATGGAGCAACCTCTGGGTTATGTCCAAGATTCCTCCCTTATTTATAAGTTAAAGAAGTCTCTTTATGGCCTTAAACAAGCCCCTCGGGCTTGGTATGCCAAGATGGACTCCTTATTACTCACATCAGGGTTTACTAGGTGTCACTCTGATCCAAATGTTTATATTCTATGGTAAGATGACTCCATACTCATTATTGTTCTATATGTTGATGACTTGTTGATCACAGGAAGCTCTTCCTTTATTATTGATTCTATAAAGATCACCTTAGCCAACAAGTTTTCCATGACTGAATTAGGTCTCCTTTATTATTTCCTAGGGATCCAGATTTCACAATCTGACTCAGGAATCTTGATTTCACAACCTAAGTATGCCCTTGATTTGCTAGCTTGGTTTTAGATGTCCGTATTGCAAGTCTTCTCCTACTCCTTTTCTTTCCGGGGTGAAGTTGGTTTCAGATTGCTCTACTCCCTTGGTTGATGGTACTCTTTAACGAAAGTTGGTGGGGACCTTGATTTACTTGACTCAAACTCGACCGAATTTATCATATGCTATTGGTATCGTGTCCAAATTCATGCAAGAGCCACATGAGTTGCATTGGAAAGTAGCTAAATGAATCCTTCACTATGTTTGTGGCACTTATACCGATGGCATTCACTATCATGGAAGATTTGATATTAACTTGATTGGATTCACAGATTCTGATTGGGCTGGTGACTTAGATCATCAGAAATCTACTTTTGGCTATTGTTTCTCTCTTGGTTCAGGTCCTATTAGTTGGTCTAGCAAGAAGTAGAATGCAACTGCGATATCATCTACAGAGGTAGAATACAAAGGAGCAATTAACACTGCCACAGAAGCTATTTGGCTACAGGGTATTCTGACAGAGTTTGGCATCCACTTTCGGCGGCCTACCATTATCTACTGTGATAACACGAGCACAATCTCTATCTACAGAAATCTAGTTCAACATTAGTGGATGAAGCACATTGAGATTCATATGCACTTCGTATGGGAGCTTATTCATGATGGTATCATCAACATTCAATACATTCAGACAGCTGATCAGATTGTAGATTTATTCACCAAGCCCTTCACTAAGATGAATATTATTCACTTATGGTCTCTTATTGGGGTGAGGCCTTCTACAACTGCCCATCTTCTTTGAGCTATGTAGTCCTTTTCTTCTTCTTCTTCTAGGAATATTGTGTTTGTATATGGGCACCTTATCAGGCCTTTACCTATCAGGCCCCATTGGCATATCTTTCTTAGTTGTTTAGGAGTGTCTTCCTCTTCCGTCTGACTCATCACAACTGCTACACTAGCTTTGATGAAGGGGGGTGTTAGTCTGAGTTATCCTATGTGTCCTCCTCTCATGTTGGAGGGTCATCTCACATGGGTTAGGTTTAGGGTTTCATGTGTCTCCTGTACTAGGGTTACTCAGCACCTTATATGTCCCCCTTTTCTTTTCATTTATGAGCATGCCAAGACACTCCGCTGTCTTTTTCTTATGAAAAAGCTTTGTTTTATTATGCAAGTTTATTCAGTTATTGATCGATTCTTACTTGTGATTACGTTAGAGCTATTTTGTTTCAGCTTGAGTGCAACTTCTTTGTGGTGCACAGTTTTCGATACGATCCTTCAACTCTTTCACTTAGTTTGTGTTGTAAACTAATTTTAGGGAATTAATGACCACACTTGTATTAATTTTTAAATTATTTTAATGATGTACTTAATTAAAAGGGTTTAGGCTCACATTTGAACCCTTGGGTGGACCCCACACCCTCTATCCTTGTGCCAAATTTTCCAAACCCGAAATTGGGTTATTTTGGACATTTGTAGGGACCCCTTTTTAGTTTGGGAGTTCCCTTAATATGAAAATGAGCCCTTAGACCCTACCTAATAGGTAGGGGTTATTATTTCCAAGGCTAGAGGGAGTTTTCCCTGCCTTTTTACCTCCTCTTTGGTCACATTCATGTAAGGGGTATGGATTAATGTGCTTTATTAAAAGTTGCACAAGATTGTTTTTTTATCATTTAGAGTAATTTGGGAGATGATGGCTAAAATCCATTTTATCGTTTCTCTATTTTATCTTTGGCATAGTTGACCTTGAAAGAGGAGAGGGGTGACACATGTAACCCCCTCATTTGTAAGTATTTTTGCTTGCTCCTCTTGAAATTCACCCTCATGGGAAAAGAAGAGATCTTTTTTTTTTTGGGAGCTATTGCTTGGAGTCTCGTGGATTTGGAGCTAGAGTTTGCTTGGGTCAAGAAGTGGAAGAGATTGAAGTTTGGAGAGCTTTTCTTTAAGGTAGGCTTCTTGAAATTTATTGTGTTTCTTATATCATGCTTGACATTAGTTGTTTACTTGGAAATGTTGTTGTTGAATGAAGTTCTTGTTGTTGTTTATTTGATTTTTCTCCCTCCATCATATGGCATGATGTAGTTTTGGATTTGTGGGGGAAGAGAGGGGAATTTTCCCTCTCAATCCTTATAGGCTTGATGGGCAAGCCTTGTAGGATTTATTTACTCCCCTCAAAAGCTTTGAGGTTGGGAAGGTTGTTCATTTGGCTTGAACCTCCTTCCCCATTCTTGGTAAGGAAACCCCTTTGGGGTTTTAAAATCCTTCTAAGAAGGATTAGTGAAAGGGTGGAGGAATAAGGAGGGCTTGAATGAAAATTGGAGAAATAAGTAGGGTATGGAGATCTTGTTTTCTACAAATGATGATGGTTGCAAACTTTGGAGAACTTTCTTTTCTCTTTTCCTTTTTTGAGGTAGAACATGGTTTCTCCTCTTGTTCATCTTTGTAAAGTTTGGAGTCTTGTCTTTGTCTTTTCCTTGTTTTTGTATGAATGTAATGTTCTTGTTCACCGTCACTCTTGTGCATAGTTGTGGATAGTTTTCTTCTTTCCCATGGGCTTGGGGGAGGCTAGCATGCATCCCAATCTTGGGAAAAGCATGTAATGATGCCTTTGGTTGGGTGGCAAAACAAGCTTCTTCTCCTTGTATGGAATTCCTTGAAGGCATTTGAAGTGGGATCTCAAAGTTGGATGTTGGTTGGAGCTCTTGGTCATCTTCACTTTATTGTGGATATTACCTCATTGAAACCCTTTTTGGGATATGGCTTGTGAAATACTTCCTCTTTATTGTAATTCCTCTCCTTTTTGTATTGGGAAAAATCACTTGTAGGATAGGTGTATCATTTGTAGTTGAAAACCTTCTTTCAAATTGGGAAGGAGTTGTTGGGTTTTCTCCTTATGTATTTTAGCATGATTTTGAAATATGAAATATTGAGATGTTTTGCAAAAGAGATCGTGTAAAATATTTATATTTCTTCAACATGCCTTGTCTTTGAATATCATTTTGATAAAGAAAGGTTATTTATTGGAAATATGTTATTACAAAAGAAATCATCTTATCTTTTTGAGAGCCTCATTTGTTTAAAAAAAAAGAAATAAACTCTTAGTATTGCATTTCAAAAGAAAGTATTCCCTTTTAGTCTGTTTTGTTGTAATATAAATGATTGGAATAAGACTAGTCTTGACTTCTTCCATGTAAAGTTTAATGATTTGTTGTCTTTAATGAATCATATTAGAATAAGTAATATTTTTTTGAAAAAATTCGCTTAGAAATAAGTTTCTCATCTTAGTGGAAAATACTTGTTTTCATTCTTTTTCTTTATACAAAATAGGTGAAATAATTAACCTAAATAGTTATTGAAAAACGTTTAAGACTCTCAATTCACTAAGTTAAAAAATTTAAATATGTTATTTTATATACTGAAATAATCCTTCCTTATGATTGTGCACAAGGTATTCATATTCAGAATTCTTTCAAATTAGTGCTATTTTCAAATGCAACTGTAGTATGGTTAAGGAAAGTCCTAGTTTAATTGTTATGTTGATATAGTATTTATTGCATATTTATATAGATATACTAAAAATATATACATATATATATAATTTGTATTCCATAATATATATATATATATATATATATATATATATATATATATTATATACTCATTATAGGTATTAATAAACTTAAAATCAAACTAACATTGTTTTTTTTTTTAAAGTTTCATAAAAAATAATAATAATAAACAAAAAAGGGGGGAGGACGGAACCCCTCCCCCCACCTGCGCCTGTTCCCCCTTTACACAACCATGCTACCCTCACCCTGACCCTCTTCCGCACCGCCCCCTCCCACGGCACCACTTCAACCTACTGCCCCCCACGCCCGCACCACTGTCCAGAACCATGGCTGCTCCCGAACCTGTCCCACGCACACCACCCACGACCTGCTTCAACCCACTGTTTTTCCTTTCCCTATGCCATTTCCCCCTCTCTCCCGATCTTCTGCCTCCGTACTTGTACAAAAAAAACTTTATATAAATATATATGTGTATCAACAAAAGAAAAGAAAAGAAACCTCTCTTGTTATGGTTTGAATCTCTAAAAAACAAATGTAATGCTAGTTTAATAATAAAAGAAAAATCCCCATAGCTCCTCCAACACAACCTGAAAATAAGAGAAAAAAATAAAATGAGAAAAGAATGTTAGAAAAGAAAAGGATAAAGATATGCTAGGGCAAGTTCAGGGTAATGTGAGATTTAGGACTGAGATTGATTCAATCCTAGGATCCATAAGTTACCCTACTCACTTTCTAGTAATGGGAAATATAGTGGGAATGAAAATTAAATAAAAGGGGTTGTGGACAATTAAAAATAAAGAGGAGACTAAATTAACTAAAAAGGATGTGTAAACTTAATAAAAATTGTGTTTTCAGTTGATACTATTAGAATGAAATAAGTAAGCTTGGTTGGGCTAACATTTAGGTAACTTTAGAAATTAATATTTAATATGAATTAAATATTAATGAAACAGGTTAAGTAGAGCATTAGTTCACTATCAAAAAAAAATCACTCATTGGCCTGAATTTTCCGGTGTCCCGAGGCGGGGCAAGACATTTGGTATCGGAGTGGGGTTCGTACACGCGGACACTCTCGGTAATCAGTCAACTAGTCAACAATATTTGTAATAACATTAGAATAAATAAATAAATAAAATAATTAAAAAATTTCACAACCATTTAATCATAATTTAATAACCTCTTCGCCACCTCATGTACAGGATGACACCCAAGAGGGGACGATTAGCTAGAGGCTTGGGGCATAGTGCACCCACATGGGAGTATCCGGCACCCAAATTTGAACCTCATATATTAGAGGTCCTGCAACAGCTGATGGGTGTTGTGCAGCAGCATCTCCCACCACCACTGGAGGTGAGAGAGAAGATTCCATTAGGAGATGAGGAGCCGATAGGCGAGGATGTGCATTCAGAGCCACTAGAGCACGATACCCCAAGGCGGGAGAGGTCACGTAGCCCTTCCATTCATCACTAGAGGGTAGCCTCGTACCATCGTAGCCACTCACATAGTTTCAAGGGACCATTTGGGGATAGGTGACCCCTTTCACCTATTGGACTGCATCACCAAGAGTGAGATACAAGCAGTGTGATTAGAGATCTTCTTCACTTGTAGCCACCTACCTACACCGGCTCTACAGATGGATTTAGGGCTGGGTCATGGCTCCTTATCTTGGATAGTTTCTTTGGGTTGCACTCCTATGAGAGCAATGTCAAGGAAAGGTTCACCATACACCTCCTTCGAGATGCAGCAGGTGTCTGGTGGAGGAAAGAGGAGCGGAAGCTCAATCTAACTCGAGAGATAGTTACCTGGGAGATGTTTGAGGAGAGATTCAGGGCTTGTTATATGTGAAAGCATTTTTTGCAGAAGAGGATTGATGAGTTTCATGACTTACAACAGGGATTTGGCATAGTAACACAGTATGAGAGCATGTTCCTAGATCTTCTGCAGTATGTGGACTACTTGCAAGATGAGAAATTGCAAGTTAACAAGTTTATTCGAGGCCTTAATGTAGATATAGTATGAGTAGTCATAATGTTATCTCTCCCACACTTGAGAAGGTCGTTGAGAAGGCCTACTTAGCTGAGGAGAATAGGAGCAAGGCACATGAGCACTAAGATAGAAACAAGAGCAAGCTTCAAGAGAGGATATAGGCCTTTCAGAGTCAGAGGTCATGGGGTATAGCACCACCCCCTAGAGGAGGATTCTGGCCTTCGCCAGTAGCCACGAGGGCTCCACTGCACCTGCAATAGCAGACGCAACATCATGGCCACCAGCAGCAGAGGGCTAGAAAGACTCGGAGCTTTCAGAGAGGTGGAACTAGAGGAGGTTTTGGTGGAGCTAGAGGTAGGAGGCAGGGTACTCAGCAGGTACAACTACCTTGCATGCAGTAGTCTGCTACGGTTGGACCAACAGGATCAATGCACCAGAGTACAGGAGGGACTCCATCTCAGAGGGGTACAGGAGGATGTTTTATTTTTGGATATCCTGATCACTATGTGCGTATGTGCCTGTAAAAACCCAATACCATGGACACATAGAGGGCCGCTAGACCCGAGCAGATGGTGGGTGATGTAGGACGTGCTCATCATGTATATGTAGTATTCAGCGGTTGACAACGGCCAAGATGAGTATCAAGACACAATCATTGAGACAACAAGTACTATCAGGGGTATTTCTATCTCAATACTTTTTAATTCAGATGCTTCAGATTCTCTTATATCACCTTCTATAGTGGACCAGTGTGGGCTAGTAGTGGCTAGAAAACCAGATAGTTGGCAGGTTGAATTGGCCTCTGGGGCCAAACTCGCCATGGACTCATATGTGGAGAGTTACGTACTTGATTTAGGAGCCCTCTCCACTACACTTGACCTCTGAGTTATTCCTCTAGGATCTTATCAGGTAGTATTGGGTATGGATTGGCGCGAGGCTCATCGAGCTAAGGTGGATTGTAGAAATAAGGTCATTGAGTGTCAAGATGATCTTGGGAGTGCAGTTGTGATTTCTGGGATGAAGAGACTCAAGCAGAGCATGTGTAAGGGATGTCAGTTGTTTGCCATCACCATCAATGATCGATCAGAGAGCACTCTAGAGCATTCACCCTTAGATGATCATGTAGTTTTGAGGGAGTATACTGATGTGTTTCCAGGTGAGCTTCCAAGGTTACCACCCCATAGAGAGGTGGATTTCACCATCGATTTAGTACCTAGATCTGCACCAGTTTCTAGGGCACCCTATCAGATGACGACTCCAGATCTTCATGAGCTCAAGATTTAGTTAGAGGAGTTGTTAGATAAGGGTCTCATTTGCCCTAATGTATCTCCTTGGGGAGCATCGATCATATTTTTGAAGAAGAAGGATGGTTCTCTTAGGCTTTGTGTTGACTTCAGATAGCTCAACAAAGTCACAATAAAGAACTGTTATCTACTCCCTAGGATTGATGACTTGTTTGATCAAATGTGGGGAGTGAGGGTGTTCTCCAAAATTGATCTCAAGTTAGGGTACCATTAGTTGTGCATATCAGATGTAGACATTCATAAGAAAACATTTTGCACATGTTAGGGGCAATATGAGTTCATAGTTGTTCCATTTGGATTGACTAATGCCCCAGCTGTATTCATGAGCCTCATGATTGGAGTATTCAGGACATTTATGGATCACTTTGTCTTAGTGTTCCTTGATGACATATTGATTTATTCTCATTCTGAGGAGGAACACGAGGAGCATTTGAGGTAGGTACTTCAGGTTTTGAGAGAGCAAAAGTTGTATGGGAAATTGGAAAAATGTAGCTTCTTTCAGATAGAGATTCAGTACTTGGGTCATATCATATCAGGTGAGGGTATCTCAGTAGATCCCTCTAAGATACAGGCTATTATGGACTAGCTAACACCCACATGAGTTACTGAGGTGAGAATTTTTATGGGTTTAGCAGGTTATTACTGCAAGTTTTTACAGGACTTTTCTTGGATTTCTCACCCTATTACTTCTCTTCAGAGAAAAGGCAAGAAGTTTGATTGGTCAGAAAAGTGTGAGTAGGCCTTTCAGTTGCTTAAGGAAAGGTTAAGCATGATGCCCATCTTAGAATTTCCTGACCCTACAAAGGATTTTGTTGTTTGTACAGATGCATGACTAGATGGTTTGGCAGCAGTTCTTATGAAGGAGCATCGGGTTATTGCCTTTGAGTCTCGTAAACTTGAGAACTACGAGCTTAATTACCCTACTCATGACTTGGAGTTTGCAACAGTTGTTCATGCCCTTGTGTGTTGGTGACATTTCCTTTTGGGTAGACTTTTCATTTTGAGGACAGATCATCGTAGCCTATAGCATATCTTCTCACAGCCAAACCTCAATGCTCGTCAATGGTGTTGGATGGAGTATCTATGTGAGTATGACATGGAGGTGCAGTATATCAAAGGAAAGGAAAATGTTGTTGCAGATGCACTTAGTAGACGATGACATGTGCTTGCTTCTTTGACACTTCAATCAGATTTGAGAAGTAGGATTCTTGAGCACCTTCTAGAGGACAGGTTTTATGAGGGAGCTAGACAGATGATGGAATCACAGGCTTCATTATAGGGTAGGTATTCAGGTTACATGTTAGAGACAGATGGTTTACTTTGGTTCCATAGGTGCATCTACGTACCTAATTCAGGTGATCTACATAGCTTCATCCTCACAGAGGCTCATCGAGCCCCTTATGCAGCGCATCCAGGAGTAAAGAAAATGCACGCTGATCTGAGGGAGTTTTATTATTGGCCAAGTCTTTGATGGGACAGAAGATTTTGTTGCATGTTGCCTTGAGTGTTAGAGGGTCAAGGTAGAGCATTCTCATCTCACAGGACTCTTACATCCTCATGATATTCTCAAGTGGAAATGGGATGTGATCTCATTGGATTTCAGTTAGACTTCCTATGTCTTCTTATCGTCATGATTTCATTATGGTCACCATGGATAAGTTGACCAAGCTTGCACATTTCTCGACAACTAAGGTCACCTACAATGCACAGGCCATCGCCAAAGTATTTATGGAGGACATTGTTAGGATGCATGGGATTCCAAAGACCATCATCAATGATAGGGATACCATGTACACTTCAATTTTCTGGACTTCCTTTCAGACTACTCTGGGTACTCAGATTAATTTCAACTCAGCTTTTCATCCAGAGACAGATGGATAGATAGAGAGGTTTATTCAGGTGCTGGAGGACATGTTGAGGATGTATGTGATGGATTAGCAGAAGAAGTGGGAATATTATTTGCATTTAGTTGAGTTTTCCTACAACAACAATTATCATAGTTCCATTGGTATGGCTCCTTACCAGGATTTGTATGGTCGACCTTACAAGACACCTTTGAGTTGGGACAGAGTAGATGACAGGATTATTCTGGGACCAGCCTACCTACAGGATTTAGAGCAACAAGTTATTTTGATTAGACAACATCTTGAATAGGCTAGAGCATGCTATTAGGCATATGCAAACACCAAGAGGATTGATCATCACTTCTCAGTGAGTGACAAAGTCTTCTTGAGAGTTCGTCTGCATAAGATCTTAATCCTCTATGGAAAGGGTTCTAAGCTTTCACCTCATTTTGTGGGGCCTTTTGATATTTTGGAGGTCATCGGTCCAGTTTCCTACTGCTTAGCTTTATCACCATGCCTTGCACGGGCCCATGACGTTTTTCATGTTTTTGTACTACGTAGATATGTACCAGATGATTCTTATGTTTTGGATTGGTCAGCATTACAGATAAAGGATGGAGGACAGTGGAGACTGGAGCCCATATGCATACTGGAACACCAGAGGTTGGCCCTTCGGGGTTGAGACTTGGACTAGGTTAGAGTGCATTGGGACCGATACGATGAGACAACAACTACTTGGGAGGATGCGACACCTTTGAGAGCTAGATATCCCTATCTCTTTCAGTGACTTCTAGGAGGAAGTCTAATTTTAGTAGAGGGGGATGTATTGCCCACACTTTTATAGCTCAAATACTTGTTGCTCATTACTCATAGACATGTTTTGATGAGGATTTGTTATATTTCAGACATCACATTAGGAGATTTGATCTGATTAGGCATGTATGGACTTTTAGACGTATAGTGCCAATTTAGCTTAATTACTATGTTGTCGCATTATCTTATGATGTTATGGATACTAATTGGTATGATTTTGTTTTGGAACGTATTTATATTGATGAATACTCAGGTAGTTGCATGTTGGGATTCTATGGATACATGTCACTTTATCATTATGACTAACCTAGGGTGAATTGTGTATAATTGTATACGTTATCGCATTTCTGTTTCCAAAGAGATGATATGTTAGTTTAGAATTCATTGATATCTTACTTAGTAGTTAATTCACATTTTATCGGACATGTGCATTTAATGTGTGCAATGAGTGTGCATGTGACAGATCACAGGAGAACGTGGGACTCTGGCTAGCTACATAACTTTGCACAAACATCCGACGGGGCTAAGTCCTAGCCATGTTTATTTCTTGAGGCCTTAGCATTAGGATTATTGTTTGGGCACCATGGGTGACCCTCATTTGTAATGTATTATGTCTTGTAATTATTAATTTTGCTTATGGTGCTTAGTTTGTGTTGTAAACTAGTTTTGGGGAATTAATGACCCCACTTGCATTAAGTTTGGAATTATTTTAATGATGTACTTAATTAAAAGGTTTTAGGGTCACATGTGAACCCTTGGGTGGGCCCCACACCCTTTACCCTTGTGCCAAATTTTCCAAACCCGAAATTGGGTTATTTTGGGCATTTTTAGGGACCCCTTTTTAGTTTGGGAGTTCCCTTAACATGAAAATGAGCCCTTAGACCCTACCTAATAGGTAGGAGGGCTTATTTACAAGGCTAGAGGGATTTTTCCCTCCTTTTTTGCCTCCTCTTTGGTCACATCCATGTAAGGGGTATGGATTAGTGTGCTTTGTTAAAAGTTACACAAGATTGTTTTGTTATCATTTAGAGTAATTTGGGAGATGAGGGCTAAAATCCATTTTTATCCTCTGTCTTTTATCTTTGGCATATTTGACCTTGAAGGAGGAGAGGGGTGACACATGTCACCCCCTCATTTGTGAGGATTTTTGCTTTCTCCTCTTGAAATTCCCCCTCATGGTTAAAGAAGAGAACTTTTTTTTTTGGAGCTATTGCTTGGAGTCTTGTGGATTTGGAGCTAGAGTTTGCTTTGGTCAAGAAGTGGAAGAGATTGAAGTTTGGAGAGATTTTCTTTAAGGTAGGCTTCTTGAACATTATTGTGTTTGTTATATCATGCTTGAAATTAGTTGTTTACTTGGAAATGTTGTTGTTGCATGAAGTTCTTGTTGTTTTTTATTTGATTTTGCTCCCTCCATCATATGGCATGATGGTGTTTTGGAGTTGTGGGGGAAGAGAGGGGAATTTTCCCTCTCAATCCTTATAGGTTTGATGGGAAAGCCTTGTAGGATTATTTACTCTCCTCAATGGCTTGAGGTGGGGAAGGTTGTTCATTTGGCTTGAACCTCCTTCCCCATTCTTGGTAAGGAAACCCTTTTGGGGTTTGAAAATCCTTCTAAGAAAGATTGGTGAAAGGGTGGAGGAATAAGGAGGGCTTGAATGAAAATTGGAGAAATAAGGATGGTATGGAGATCTTGTTTTCTACAAATGATGATGGTTGCAAACTTTGGAGAACTTTCTTCTCTCTTTCCCATTTTTGAGGTAGAGCATGGTTTCTCCTATTGTTCATCTTTGTAAAGTTTGGAGTCTTGTCTTTGTCTTTGCCTTGTTTTTGTATGAATGTAATGTTTTTTATCACCCTCACTCTTTTGCATAGTTGTGGATAGTTGTCTTCTTTCCCATGGGCTTGGGGGAGGCTAGCATGCATACCAATCTTGGTAAAGGCATGTAATGATGCCTATGGTTGGGTGGAAAAACAAGTTTTTTCTCCTTGTATGGAATTCCTTGGTGGGATCTCAAAGTTGGATGTTGGTTGGAGCTCTTGGTCATCTTCATTTTATTGTGGATATTACCTCATTGAAACCGTTTTCAGGATATGGCTTGTGAAATACTTCCTCTTTATTGTAATTCCTCTCCTTTTTGTATTGGGAAAAATCACTTGTAGGATAGGTGTATTATTTGTAGTTGAAAACCTTCTTTCAAATTGGGAAGGAGTTGTTGGGTTTTCTCGTTATGTATTTTAGCATGATTTTGAAATATGAAATATTGAGGTGTTTTACAAAAGAGATCCTGTAAAATATTTATATTTCTTCCACATGCCTTGTCTTTGAATATCATTTTGATAAAGAAAGGTTATTTATTGGAAATGTGTTATTACAAAAGAAATCATCTTACCTTGTTGAGAGCCTCATTTGTTTAAAAAAAAAAGAAAAAAAAAAACTCTTAGTATTGCATTTGAAAAGAAAGTATTCCCTCTTGGTTTGTTTTGTTGTAATATCAATTATTGGAATAAGACTAGTCTTGACTTCTTCCATGTTAAGTTTAATGATTTTCTCTTTTTAAGGAATTATATTAGAATAAGTAATATTTTTTTGAAAAAATTCCTTTAGAAATAAGTTTCTCATCTTAGTGGAAAATACTTGTTTTCATTCTTTTTCTTTATACAAAATAGGTGAAATAATTAACCTAAATAGTTATTGAAAAACGTTTAAGACTCTCAATTCACTAAGTTAACAAATTTAAATATGTTATTTTATATACTGAAATAATCCTTCCTTACCATTTGCACAAGGTATTCATATTCAGAATTCTTTCAAATTAGTGCTATTTTCAAATGCAACTGTAGTATGGTTAAGGAAAGTCTTAGTTTAATTGTTATGTTGATATAATATTTATTGCAGATTTATATAGATATACTGAATATATATATATATATATATATATATGTAATCTTATACACATATACAAATATGTAAATATATAGTAATATTTTAATAATATATATAATCATTTATATTAAAAAAGAAAAAGAAAAAATGTATTAATATATATAATTTAATGCATGGGTTGACTTTTTAGGTGGCCACTTTAGTTGTGCAAGGGGTGGGATTATTTTTCTAACCCTTGTGCTAAATTAAGGACCTTGTTATTTTTTTAAGCCTTGTCACCTTGTGGGATTAATATAACTTTAGTATTTAATTAAATAGACCCCTTTACCCTTGGGATTAATTTTTCCAAGTTTGACTGTATTGAAATTTAAATGTTTATCAAATGACATTTAAGGGGAAACTAAAACCATGCCTTAGACTAACTAAGTATATTAAAAGGTATTAAGGTTTTTATTATTTTATTATAATGGGGATTAAAAACTAAATTTATATTATTAATTTAAAGTAACTTAGAAACAAGAATGTGATCAATGTTAATTCGAAACCCTTTTTGCAAGCAAAATTGTCAAAAAAAATATTCCATAATTTTTCTAGCTTGCCCTAGGTTGTTCTTGGGTTTCATGCATGCTATTTTAGCAGGCGTTGTTGATGCAGAATAAAAAACACCCTCCCAATTTCCTGATTTTAAATGGGGCATCCAGTGGAATCTGCATAACATTGGACCATCTCTCAAACTATGGGACTTGCGGGATTGAGATAATCATCCAGAGAAGGTCGATTCCTACTCCTAAAATACCTGCCACAATCTATTTAATGCAAATAAACATCTAATCCTAATCTAACTTTCCAAGGGACCAGGGAGAGAGATAGCATGAAAATAAAACCTACACTAAAGCAGTGATACACCAGAAAAGGAAGGGTTTTTTATAACAATCCAACTACTTGGAATGGATACAGGTGAGCAATGGAGAGGATGGAAAAGATGCATCATACACCAAAGATAAAGTTCACACAGAACACCACTTCAAACCCATTAAACACAGCTCTCAAAAACCTGCAATAGACATCATAAATATGCACACTATACCCTGCAATGGTGAGATGTAAGAAGAGATAATAAAATTAGCAAAGGATCGACAAAATTTATCACGAAATAGATTTATTGCTCTATGAGGTTCACACAGTACATCATTAATGGGAAAGAGGAAATCAAATGCCATTTAAAAGTAAAGAGATAAGGCTTAAAATCCACATTCAACCCTAGAGAAGAAAGAGGGAGGGGGGTAGGAGAGAAAAAATGACCAACTTTTAGAAAAATCCCCCCTGATTACAATATATAGGAAGAATTAGAGAAGGAGATGAGAAGAATTTCGAAACCTACTCCAACCATCAAAGAAAAATTCATTGAATTCTGCTGTCGGAACAATGGATGGGTTTTACTAGTCACAAGGATAAAAAGTCTAAAAGCAGATACAAGTCAAACACAGCTACATGTTATTGAAGACCACACAGATCACTATCAGCTTGTAACCGTTCCTAATAACCACATATTCCAGCTACACACCTCCTAGAACAAGACGATGGAAGTTTCATAGAATGCAGAGCAACAGTTTTGTAATGAAAGGATTACATAAAATTAGATTGGGTGTCATCGTAAACATAAAATAACTTACTTAACAAATATACTCTTTTAAAGGTGAGGCGAACGTTCATTGGGAATCAGGGATAAGGGGGAGTATAGGATCCGGTTTCTATCTGGGAGAGTTCATAATGCGCGGAGAGTGTATTGGAGGGCGTGTGGCAAATATGTGAACAAGGGTATAGTCCCCTGGAGTGGCAACTCGAAAAGTGGCTATTGTACAAAATAGTCTACTCAGACAAAGGAGTATGTGTGCCTGGGAAGTGGGAAAGATGCTCCAGTCCTCCAGGAGTCCTTATTGGGAGAAAGAAGCCAGAAGGAGGAAAGGTGGTAGTGAGAAGCCATAACATCATCAAAAATGGGGGGACTCATATTTAAAATTCTTGTGGATTCATGATTCATATTTCATTAAATTTACCTACCGACACTATTTACATGACTTCTGGTGGTGGTGTGGATCTAGATTCGATCAACCATATAGATGCACTCCCACAGGTGGACCGGCCCGCGCACATTCTTAAATTGTTGCTACCTTTTAGGGGTCCTAGAGGCGATGTGCTGACCTTGGCATTTCCCGCAAAGCCTACATCTGTTTTGCTTTAGTTTGGCCAAGTCCCTTTAATTTTAGAGCACATGTTGGACCCTAACAAGTGGAGGGCCCAATGCACATTTTGGGACCCACCTTTTAAGGGAGCGGGGGAGTGGGGCGTTGAAGCCGAAAGGGAGTGGGGTGCCAGCCGTAATGATGTCATCTCACGTGTTGAGAGTTGCGGTGCGTCTGGCTGCTCTAATGGGGGCGAGATTACGTCCGTACATCTTCTAGCGTTCTGTTCGTGGCTTCAAACGTTCAAGGATCAGTGCTACTTCTTGGGTTGATGACCGATGGGTAGAAGCAGTGCTATCATTAAACAAATATTTTGGGTAAACAACCAGGCACATCACGATTTTGGTCACACTTTGAAGGTACTTTGAGTAGACACGGGAGTATGAGGCGCCGAGCGCGTCCGGGAGGGAGAGGGGATTAGATAATGTAGGGGGTGGGGGTGCAGGACTGTGGGCAAACACGGGAAAATGCTCTAAAACCAACCAGACGAAGGCGGCTACCGGACTGCTTGCGCGTCCGCCTACGGAAGAGGGGGGGCGGGGTGGGGTGGTACCCCACTGGTTCACACCGTTGAAGTTACTTGATAGGACGATAAACACGGGAGGCTTTCCACGTTGTTTTTTCCTGCACGTTGTGGTGTGTCGAGCTGACCGGCAACCGTCCGGGTCTGGTGCGAGTGCGGTGCGTGGAATTATTGGGGGGCTTCGGAGGGAGGTGATAGGGAGATCGACTGACCGGAGGGAGCGTTGTGCGGTGAACATTTGATCCGAGAGAGGCCAGTCAGGGGGTCCGAGCGGCGCGTCCAGTGCCTATGCGATCCTGTATGGGGTCGCTGGTAACTAAGTGTTTAGAATGGGCTGAATTGGGGGGGGCGCACCAATGACGAAGAAAACAAACTACAAAAAAAAATTACCGATTTCGGTGCGGTACGTCTTGGTAAGAGAGACAAAGGAAGCTATTATCAAGATGATCGAGAGGTTTTTCGGGGGGGGCAAGGTTGGATTGGAGCAATGGGGCCGAGGAAAAAGGCGAGACAAGGGGTGAAGTGCACTACCGCGAGTACCCCTAATGGGGTGGACTGGCGGAGGTTGGGATAGTACGCTGGCCGGGGGTGCCTGGGCGTACACAAATTACACCAAAGTGACCAGGGCCAGAGTTGAAGTAGCCAGGGCATAGAGTCATAAGGTAGCCTTAGAGTGGCTTGTTATTGAAATGTGAACCTAACTGGCGTGCACGTGGTAACCAGAGCGGGACCCATGTGCGTACACGCCTCGCAATTGTCCATAAGAAAATATGAAGAATGAATTCTAGAGTAGAAAATTGTCAGACGTGCGGAATTCACCTATAGGCAATGACTAGCTGCAAAACTGATTTTATTATGTTTTGACTTTTCTGTATTTTGAAAGTAGCAACTGTCACAGGGGAATATTGGTCTCTTGATGCAACAACTGAAGGGTAATGATGCACTTCATTGACTGACGCAATACGGAGAAAAATTTTATGTACAAAAATGAAAACATACATGTCGTAAGTAATACATGCAGGTGTCCATGAGTACTTCTTCTGTTGAAAGAAACCTACCTAATCTACACTAATAAAAGCAAACGAACTCAAAAAAATCTCTACACAGCAGGAGAAGTAGCTTCCATTTCCAAAATATGAAGTCCATGTAAATATGATTTGGTGCTAAATATGGATTTGAAATTATTAGTGAAAAACTATAAGAGATCGAGTACTGCCTCCTCCACCCAATAACCAAAGTATCAACAGTAATACAACTTTCCTCTTATGTTGGTCCGTCAACTTTTGTCGAGATTATGTGGTCATTTACACTCTAAGAAATTGCATCGATTGGTGGGACGCGCCTGTGTGGTGAGATTGTAGTGTTGTATATCATCTCATGCCGTTGGGGGGGGGGTCAACAGTGGAACATGTGACGGCTGTGGTGCTTCTCGCCTTTGATGCGTTCTATAATGAGCCAAGTTCCTGATTGGGCAAGGTCTGATCTGACGTATGTGCCCATTATCTAAAATTCAACTCTCCAAGAATGGATTCTTTTCTATAACCTTCCTGGGTGAATGATTTGGAAGAGATGGTGTCTTCACTTTTTCCTTCTCCTCAGAAGAATAACATGGAATATTAAGGGTCCTCCACCCTTGGTTTTCCATAGGTTTTTAATGAGATACGGGTTGCCACCTTGAATGCCCCTTGAGACAACATGATCAAGTCTTGGAGATGATGAGGCAGGAGAAATGTTGTAGCTCATGGTCTCTCCTCCACATCAAACCAATCCTAAAGTTAGATAGATACTATGCCTCCGTCTTTCCCTTTGCATGTGCTCAAGGTCCTTCATTCATGTCCTCCTGATTTTAACCTGCCTCACCCCGGTTCCCCTCATCCTATCATAGTTTGAAAGTTCAGAACTCTTCTTCACATTAAAGAGATCAAGGGGATGAAGTGGGAGGTGAAGAACAGGAGTTTTGTCTGTGCCTTCTTTGTGTGTGAATCCCTAAAACTGAAAGGTTCTCCTACACAGTTTAAATGTACTCCTCCTCTTTTGATTGGGAGACCTGCTTCTTTTCTTCCCTCACTTGTGTTTGTAACTGAAGGCCTCCACCAAAATTATGGTTGACCTTCAGCCTCCTTCGGGGCTTGACCATCAGGGGATTTATTAATCCTGAGTCTAGAGCCAAGTCTCACAAAGCTTCTACTCTTTCTTCCTTTATTGGCTCTTCTTTCTTCTTGCTGCTCCACTTGATTAAATCTTGAGTTTCTTCTCGATATGGGCTCAGAGGAGCAGTAAGAGTGGTGGGTGCTCTCCACTGGGGGGGGGGACTAGTTTTCCCTTTATTTTTTTTGGATTGGGAAGGTATTGTTTGGATCTTTTGGAGGGGACTAGATTTGGACAGGGAAACTGGTAAGAAATAAGATGGGTTTGGAGACTAGAGATGTAGAATGATTTCATTCAACACGGCGTAATGTAATTTGATGAACTAGACTCATACACTACTGTAAGAATACGGATTGAGGTGAATAGAAAAGCTATGAGGTGGTGGACTTACCCATTGACAGAGGTTTTCTACCACAAGATCGTAGGCCCCTTAAAGCCTTTAATTTCCTCGGTCCACTATGTAAGTTGATGCAACATTCGACCATGAGTCCAAGCTCTCACGTCGGGTTGTAAATGTCGTTGGGAAAGGGCCTTTCCCACAGACAAGGTGCTGCAACAATCCTAATAGTTCATCTTTAATGTAGCCTAGATGAATCTTTTCTCACCTCCATCTGTTTGAATCGTCTCTTTAAATCATGGCATTCTCCATTTGTTGTTGTCATTGTTGCATTCCCTGTTTCCTAATATGTTTTCAGAACCAACTGGTTTTGACACTGCTCATATGGGTAAGCATATGGGTTTCTAAATCTTATCATAATGCACTTGGAAGGGGTCGTGAAAATCATTGGAGGTGGATTGACGCATGCTACTGCTGAGTGTAATTCTAAGATGGGGAATAAATCCATGACTGCCCACTTCATGATGGTAGCAGATGAATATGTGGAAAGAATAATGTGTGGAAATGGATTGAAGGAAGTTGCACTCCAGAGAATGGGGTTAGTTATCAAATGTATCCCAGATGTGCTTTGCATTTTCCCTCCTAAAGGTTGAACTTTAATAGGAAAACACCAACCACGAAGGATAAGTGGTAATGTGTCTTCAAAACCTTTCCCATTTGGCGTCCCAAAATTGTTGAGTGTGGTTACATTGTTCTTAAGATCTATTTTTTGATAATGAGACACCTTAGAAGATTAGAGAATCTAACTCCATATTCCCCCCCCACATGTGTGCCAAAAAATGTGATGTAAGAAAATCACAACACCTTTCAAATGGCCTTGATTTTGGAGTCAACATCCATGAACTACATGGACATTAGACCAGCTCTGCAAGATATGGGACTGCTGGCTTGAGAGATACTCTAATAGACGGCTATTTCCTGCTCCTCAACTACCTGCCCACAATCTACGCTAATGCCAGGAAAACTATTTAATCCTAATCTAACTTTTCGAAGGGACCAGGGAAGAGAGCGCATGAAAACAAAACTACACTAAAACGGTTATACCAGAAAAGGAAGGGTTGTTGATCAGAAATCCAAGTGCCGAATGGAGAGAGTGGATCAATAGAGAGGATTGACAAGATCATCACGGCCAATATCAATTTCATTCACAACAGAACTCCACTTCAAACCCATTAAACACAACTCTCAAACTACAATAGACATCAAAATATGCACATATCCCTACCATGGTGAGAGGAAAAGAAGAGAATATAAAATAAGAAAACTATAAATGCATCAACAAATAGATTTTATTGTTCATGAGTTCAATAGTACTCATAATGGTAAAGAACACGAAAACACAATTACAAACAAAGACAGGAGGCTTAAAATCCACATTCAACCCTAAGAGAAGAAAGAGGGAGGGAGGCAGGAGAGAAAAAGTGACCACTTTTCAGAAAAATTCCCCTCCTTACAATATATAGAAAAAATGAGAGAAGGATATGATCGGAATTGTCAAAACCTACTTCCAACCACCAAGAAAAAATGCATCGATTTCCTACAACAATGGATGGGTTTTCCACTACAAAACCCATGCCTTCCTGTGTTTTTCCTTGTTGGGGCATGAGGAAGCCCATACTTACTTTCATTCAGTGGTAGGTGATAAGCTTGACATACTCCGCCTCAAAAATGGCAGAAGATAAATTTAAATCTTGTGGGCTTCAAGATTCATCTTTCATTGTATTGACCTACCACCCATCTTTTGCAAATTGCTTTGTGTTTGGAGTCTACCCGTGTAAGATCCACTTGGAAGCCCCACACATCCTTAAATTTTTTGTCTAAATCCCTTTAGGCCGAGGAAGGCAACATGTTGACACTTGGCATCATCTATGAGTGTCTCTGCTTTCTTTTGTTTTTCACTAATCCCTTTTGTATTAGGAGTAATTCTGTGAGACCTAAAACACATGAGGGCCAGCGCAAGTTTTGGGGACTACATTTTAAGCATCCTACCAAATCTATATCTACATTGAAGAGACACGTGGAGGCACGACTAGCTCTGTTCTGGCATCAAATTGTCAATGGCCGGTTCTCCTTTCTTGGATCTGACAGTCGAGAGCCTTTCTTTGAGGCTCAGCATATCCTCGACAAGCAAGGAGCATAGGGAAGATAACTCCAGCATGGACGCAGCTAGAGCAGAGTCAACCATAGAGTGGACATGAGACAGGATTTCATCATAGGGACAGATCCGTAGAGCCCTAGGCGAAGGAGGAGACTTCAGAGATACCTAGGGGTCATCATTCTCCATCTGCAGACATATTTAGGGAGATATTGAAGCTACAACCTCTGAGTATTTTAGAGATATACGTGGTTTTAAGCATTGGTATGTTGTGAGCTTTAACAAGTGCTTTAGATCTTCCCATCTACTAGCAACATGACTCTCATATTAGTGATTCATCTTCTGAGGGATGCAGCAGGTTTTCTGGTGGAGGAATCGAGGAGTAGAAGTTCCATTGAAAGACGTTGAGACGTTACCTAGGAGCTCTTTGAGGATTAGTTTTGGGAATGTCTTTATCAAAGAGATTTTATTTAGTATGGGGACAAATAGATAAGTTCCCGCCTCCGTCAGGAAATCCTGCTACATCTGAGTCTGAGAATCGATCATGACTACTTCATATTATTTCTAGTATATGTAGGACGAGCAGTCGGATTCACAGGTTCTCATGGCCAATTTTTGATTTGGTAGGTGTGGTGTGAGGCATTCATTGCCCACAAAAGCCTTATTTTGATGGCTTTGCGAAGGCCTACATCATATATTAGACTCAGGAGAAGACTCAGAGAGGCTAAGGGATAGGAGGTGTGGAGCCCGCATCTAGCAATGCCATGACAGTAGATCGAGGGGTTATGCTCCTCCTACCTCGTGTGGTCAATGTTCAGTACATTGTCTCATTCAACCACCACACAACACCTAGTAGCAGCAATTTGCAACCTCATCTACCATACTAGACTCACAAGATTCGAGGCTGAGAGTGACAGATAGCAGGCCTCCTCCTTGGGTTCTCGGGGATAAGGATAGACTCCATTAGGGAAAAAGGTTCACCCGAGACTCAGTCCATTGAGCTGATACGTTAGCAGCGTTTTCACAGCTATAACCATATCATCAAGAATCCATTGACAATAACCTCTAGATACGGGATGGAGCTACACCCATTGGAGAGGACTAGAAATTTGTTAATGGATGTGGTGTTGTTGAAACATCATGAGAGAGAGTTCCACCAAACCCTAGTAATAATGATAATTGCAGATTCAAAGCCTAGCAGGGCTGTTGTGGTGACAGTGGACTAGCCATGAATCTAGCAGCTCGAGAAATCCAGGCTGAGCACCAGAACGGTGATAGAGACATGTACCATTGGTGGTATTCCACCTCGATGTCTATTTGATTCTGGTTTGTCTGATTGTTTATGTAACCATCTTTAGGATAGATCATTACATGTTGTAAGTCGTTACAAAACAGTGCCCTTATTTTGGATGGTCGAGATGGATTCTGGAGCCAAATCTCTATAAACCCTTAGCTAAGCATGTGTTGGAATTTGGGCCCTCTTCTTCACACTACCTCTAATAGTTGTTATCCGTCTGGTGAGTCATAATGGAGTCATCTTAGGCCATTGATTTTTACATAAGAACGAGATCATGTGTACAAAGTATATGGGATTTGGGTTAGTGATAGAAAAGTTAGGAGCTTGTTCTAATCTATACTATTCTTCTATGAGCTTAAGTGGTGTGTATAATGTGGGTGTCAGTTGTGTAAGTATTACTGTTAGTGATATGTAAGAGGATGGGGGATAGTGACTCACTGATGATACCCATCTGGCATGATTTTCTTCTGTGTTTCCTATAAGCTACTAGGGATGCCTCCCCCACGTGAGGATAGACGTTCACTTGAACGGGTTAAAGGACATAAACCTATCTCACTCAATCATGCGCTCCGTATAGATGACCACAACCTGAGTCTTGTCAGCCTCATCTTTCGAGCCTTAGGGTCTTGCTTGATAAATCCTAATATGGTCCTAGTGGGGATCCCCTTGGGGGGCACATGATTTTTCTAAGAGAATGATGAACCTTATGGTTGTGTGTGGACTATTAGGATTGAAATAAATTTATATCAAGATCGTTACCCCTCCCTGCAACCCCCTCCATCCAACATTGTGATTTATTTTGATCAGATAAGGGGATCCAATATTTTCTAGCATTGAAACTGAAGTCCCAGAATACCATCAGCTGAGGGATTACAGAGACAGAATCCCAAGTCAGTGTTCCCATGATATATGGAACTATGAGTTCACCTTTGTGTCCATTTGGATTGAAAAATTACCCTATATTATTCACGAGCATGATAACCGGGTTTTTCAAGAGTTTTGAGAATTATGTCATTTTTATTTTCCTTGACGACATGTTGATATACTCATGTATTGCATGAGGGCACTGAGGATCACATTCGTCAGTTTCTAACAGTGTCCTTCTTTATTATCAGTTTTACAGGAACCTATAGAATGGCATCTTTTATGTAGGTATAGTATTTGTGTAACAGTCATGTTTGGGGAAGTCTCATCGTTGATCCTTCAATATTAGATCCATTATGGATTGATACTCCCACATTAGTGTGCTGAGGTTTCCGAGTTGCATTGGCTTGGCAGGATACTACAATAGATTTGTCAGGAATTTTCCTCAAGGCTGCACACCACAGTACCACTTCTCGTTCAAGTGGAAGGGAAGAAAGTTTGTATGATCAAATAGATATGAACATGCCTCTAAGACACTAAAGTATGCCTAACGACAACCCACCTATTCTTTAATCCCAACCCAAACCTCAAGGGTAGTTCTTCATTTGCACATATGCTTCTTTGGCAAGAGTTTGGATTTGCATTGTATAGGGGCCAAGTAGTTTCTTGTTGAGTCTCGGCAAGCCAGGATAATAAGATCAAGTATCTGAATCATGACTTGATCTTCCATCAGTTGTACACCTTTGGGGTGGTGTAGAAATTTCCTTCTTGGCGGGAGATTTACACTCAGATTGGACCAATTGAGTCTTTATCACCTCTTATGTAGCCCGTCTCAACGCTCTCACTGGCTGTATGGATTGGTTTATGAGTACGACATTGGTAAATAAGCATTGAAGGAAGGAGCAATTGTTTAGATGCCCTGAGAGATCAAGACATTGGTAATTGGCTACTTCAGTGGGATACACATTTACGGAGTAAATTTTGTAGCGCTTCTCATGACAATCATGACCCCCCGCTTCTAAACCTTACATCCAATAGCAGAGATTGAGCCAGAATTCTCCTTGAGTGATTTTGTGGATTTTTCTTATGAATTATATGGCTTTACAGCATAGGAGGGTGGAGATAGTACCTAGAGATGGAGGCTTGAGATAAGACATTTTCACAGAGCTCATCGTGCCTCTATTCTGCCCACGCCCTGGGTCAATAAATGCACACCACCTTGAAAAACAGTTTAATAATTAAGGGGAATGTTGAGAGTCATGGCTCAGTGCAATGTCAACCGTTTTAAGAGTGTAAGAAGGTGAAGCCATCATCAACATCCAGTGTGTCCTTCTCTTCGCTCATGCCATATTGGATGGAAATGGGAAACCCATTTATAGGGAATTCAAGTTAGGTTACCGACAATCGAGTACTACCCCAAATCCATCATGGTCCAAGTGTGTATAAATTGATTACAAGTTGTCAAATTTTCTCCAGGGAATACCATCTACAATGCTAGTGCAGTGACATGGGTATATCTTGCAAGATTGTTAGATTACACAGATTTTGACAGAAGATCATTTTGTTATTTCCGTGATCCCTTTTACACCTTCCATTTTTGGACGACGATGTGTATGCTCTCAGAAAAAGATCAATTTAATCATATCTTTCACCTTGAGACAAATGGAAGCTGGGTGGGTGAATTAGATCCTAAGAGGACATCTAGGATATACATCATTGCCCATCATCGAGGTGGGGGAGTACTTGTCTTTGGTGAAGTTTTTCCTACATTACTAGTTTGTTAGAGTTTTGGATAGGCATTTCTCCCTTTAGGCATTAAGGCAGAGAGGGCAGGGCCACCAATGAGGTTGGGACAGATTGGAGGCTAGGGTTTCTCTTGGGCTACTAGCTTTACTACAGGATATGAGACACCAGTTTGTTATGATCAGAAGATTGCAAGAGGCACCGACAGGAAAGAAATAGTGGATCAAACAGAGAAAATATTCTACGTTTATGAGGTGTCAGAAGTTTTTTCTTCATTTCAACCACATAAAGAGCTCCTATAAGTATGAAAGGATCTAAGCCTCTCCTAAGTTTTTGATCCCTTAAAAAATCATAGATCATATTAGTCCTTTGTATCATCTATCCTTTCCACCTACTTTGTCTCATGTCCCACGACTTATTTCATGGCTCTATGCTTAGAGACAGTAAAGATTCCTTCTCATTATTAGATTAGAACCTCATTATCGTGTAGGATCGGGTAAGGTGATGTGTGAGCCCATAGTATTTTAGAGCATAGAACCCTAGGACGTTGAGTAGAGAATTAGACTGGTTAATTTGTGGGACGGTATGATGAGACGTTGTTACATTGAGTATACTACATTGCTGTGGCGATTCCAGTTTCCTTCCACTCTCCTATTTCACAGGAATTCTAGGAGGAGTCAAGTCAAAGGGAGGGGGGAGGTAGTTCCCACTTTCACTTTGCCCGCTTATTAATTTTGGATCTGATTACTGTTGGTTAAGACATGATATGAATTAGATCTTTGTCTTAGCATAATGATTAGACGATAGAGATACTTTGATTATGATGGATTTTCATCCGAGTATTTCTGTTTTGATTTCTTAGAGAGACTGTTATATTGATTATGATGTTTGTTGACGTATTTATTATTTCGACATCGAAATTTTCGTCATATTTACTAGGAGTAGAGTGAAGTCATCTTTGGATATTATTGTATTGAATGAAATATAGCATTGAGATGATTGTTGGAATTTTAACATATAACATATTTCCTGAGGATGATTTAATTTCTGTACAGGGAGGATGTTGGCTTATATCAATATCTATCTGGGATGTCTTGATTCGCCATGAAGCCGCGGAGGTATTGTGTGTTTTTTGCAAGAGATTATATCCAAAATCAAAGGGGTACTGAAGACCAACCACACCAAAACTGTGGAGTGACAAAGCTCACCATGGCCCCTTATGTTATGTTTTTTGTATTATAATTTTGTTGTTAGGGGTTCCCATGGGGGGGATGACCTCCAATTGTTACCAAGGGTTTATGTGTGTGTCTTATCTTTTCCTTTATTAATTGTAGAGTGTGGAGATTTTATGGTGAATGTAGTTCCCTTTTTTATCATTATACTTTTGTGGTTCTAAGATGAGCATTTTAATCATGTTACTAACTCGTTTAGATGTGAACAAAAGAATTCATTATTATATTAGATGGTTCTTTTGGTTTAAATGTGTTTTTTTAGTTGGAGTGTAATAATTTAGTGTTGTAAAACACTATACCTCACCTTGGAAATTCGGATTTGGCCTGAAGGAATGGGAGGCGAATTTTGAGGCTTGTATGGACCAGATAAGCGTGTAATCACCTTCTTATTTCTTAGACCAACCCTACCTATGGGTTGGGGGGGGTGTTGGTCATCAAATAGGACTCCCGAATAGCAACAGTCAGGACAATCAGTCCCTCCTCTTTACTGGGAGATGGGCTTCCCTATTCAAAACGAACCATGTACAAATAGACAAACATGATTTTCTTTTTCTTTTTGAAACTTTGGATATTACGGAAAGTGGTGTCTATAAGGATAATCAATTACAAAGGACTGAGAATGAAAATAAGAATGAGCAAAAGGCACCCCTCAAATTAAAGATGACAAGAGTAATTCTTTATGTGATCGAAGTACAGTGATTGAAACAAGATCATTTTATCAGTACTTATAAGATGAGATTTTGGAAGACCAAAGTTCATAATAACATCTGCAGAATCAAACAAAGCTTCTTATCATACACAGACAAAGTACCTTAACAAGATTAACTGAAAGCTTAGGGATAAAGATATTAGTTTAAATAAGCCTGAAACCCTCTGTAGGATGTTCTTTATGATTGATTTTACACTTTCAGAAAATAAGCCATTTCTTCCTCCTTTCAAAATGACGAGAGAGGCCATATATAGTTTACAAATCAGTTACGCTTGGTACTACTTCTTTTTAACTAAAGATTCGTAAGATTGCCAATCGAAATACCTCCACTTATCAATAAATTCGGAGTAAGAATTGGAAGAGGAAGAGAGGAATAGGAGAAGAAGACATTTGGGCCTTTTATGATTTGGGAGGAGGGACCCACTAACTTCAAAATCCACTACCAGAATCTCTTCATCACTGCCTCGGCTATGTCCTCTACACCTGGACTGACGTGTTGGCCTATAAAATTGGTCCAAATCCTCCGAGCGACTTCTCCATATCTGGAATCCTGAAGTGCAGTGTCCAATGGGGCAGCATCAAGTTGGTAATAAGCTCCCCGCAAAGTCGCTCGAATCATGATTTGAAATGAGCCGGCATAGAGTACTATGTCTACACATTACAACCGAGATGGGAAAACCACCAATGCAAACCAGACTGTGTTCAAATGAATCGTCTGTGCCATTGGTGGAGGGTTTCTTCTGCCATCCTCGACCAAAAATCACACACAAAAGTCAAGGTTCAAACTTCACTATCTCCCACTATCAGGAACGGCAGTTCTAGTGGGGAATTGTTTCCTGACCTTGGAATTTTTGATCTTCATGTTGATAGTAATCCAGAGGAAGCAGAGCTGCAACTATCCTAGGATTAAGATTACAGGATTGGATATGCGCACAGGAATTTTTAGATTACAAGGGTTCACAAGCAAAAGAATAGCAGGAAAGCATGTTCAAAACGCATAGGGAGTTCACTTGTTATATAGCCGTTTGGAGAGAGAAAGTCAATGAATGCACATTTCACCTACCTCCCAAATTGATAGCAAGATATTCAGGTATGAGTCGTGGAAAAATTAGCACGAATGGCACTTGGTTTCATTTGGGCCATTGTTGGATGCGAAAGCGCGAAGTACGCAGCTCGGCCGATTCGAGCGAATTGGGAAAAAGATGCAACAAATGCTTCTGGACACATTGGGACGTGAAATCCCGAAGTATGCGGCTTCTTGGCCGATCTCGGGGGGAAGGCGGGAAAATGATCACAAGGCTCTGGTACTTCGGGACTTGAAAGTGCGAAGTACTCATCCTCGGTCGATTTAGGCGAAGCGGGAAAGGATGCACAAATGCTTCGGGACATGCTTGATGCGAAAGCACAAAGTACGCGCTCAGACGAATCAGGTTGAACAAGGACAAAGATCCGGACTAAGTTGGGACCAAATTTGGGACAAAAGTTCCGACGGGCCTGAAAAGAACTTACTTCGCTACCCTCGGGTAAACGCCGATCCGGGAACAAAGGGTTCAATTGAACTTGGGACAACCGCGTGACAAAAATATCCGACATGCCTCGAACACACGCAAAATACCAACACACATATTTTTTCTCAATTTTCTTTCTTTGGCTTTTCACATGATCATTACAATAGAGAAGACACTTAAACTCAATTTAAATTTCACTTTCTTAGAGCCGGTGAATTTTTAGTGGACAACGCTTGCTCCTTTTTGGAGGACTGGCATAAATTCAAGGAATGAGACAGGCAAGAACTTAGACAACTTAGGAAGTATACCCAGTACCTTAATCCATTGGGCTCAACGGTCCCAAAGAAAACCAAACAATACAGACGACAACACATACCCACAAGGGAAAGGAAAAACAAACGCTGTACAAAGATACAAAGATTCCCTAATCACCCTATGACTTGAAAAATTTTAGGTTACTGCCCCACTATAAGGAAGTGGTAGAGAAGAAACCATCCATTATCCGGTAAAAAAAATTTCTTACAGCAAAGTGGCCTGATCTTGAAAGGTCTGAGCCAAAGGGATCAAACTTGCCATGGCTGCCATGATGTTCATGCCTTTTATTATCCCATACAAAAACAGTGTCTCCCACCTTGCAATCTCTGACCGGATTTCTTATCAACCAGGACCTTAACTTTCTTTGATGAGAAATATCTATCAAACCGTGCCAATCTATCCTCATTCAACACTTTGGAAGGTACGTATTCTCATTATCCCAATCATCATTGAACTAGGTATCTTCAATGCCTTCATTAGATCAAGGCTGCACTCCCACTCTTAACTTGGCAATGGATTCTTTCTACTCCATATACCACTTGAAAAGGAGACTTCAATGGCTCTCTTGGGTGTGATCCTATCTAAACCCAGAGCATCATAGAGTTTCTTGTGCCTTTTTGTTGAGACTCGTGACTAATTTCCTTTTATTATGGTCACCAATTTTTATTAGTGGGGATTCTTGCTTTGTCCATTTCCCTGAGGATATTCACTGAGGAGTGAGCCAGAGAGATCCTTAATCCATAAAAAAAAGCCAGCATCGCATTTAAGAAATTCGAAGCATTTCTGTCACAATCTTTTTTGGTACACCATCCTTAACACCAATATGTTTTCTTTGATGAACTGCCCATATCCACTTCATAAGTACTACGCTTTATTGGAATGGCTTCTACCCATTTGGTGAAATAATCTGTAGGCAGTTTAATAACATGAGTATGACCAGCACTAAAAGAGATTAAAGTTTTCCAATGAATTCCAAACCCCACTGTTGAAAAGTTTCTTCAAATTTACAACTGGCTTAAGACGCAAAGAGGCAATTTGGGTCTACCCACGAAATCCTGACAAGCCCGCACATTTATCAACGCATTTGGATCATCTCTAAACAAGGTAGGCTAGTAATATCCTCCATTATTATCTTATGAGTATGACGGTTTGATTAGTAGTTTCCTCCACATGGCTTGATCATTAAAAGTTAGACATTTTTTTCTGTTGTTCGCTTTCCCCACACATTCAAAACCTTTCTGTCTAACCCCCGTTTAAACAAGCAGGCGTTTTCCCACAAACATCTTGCACTGACTTACTTTAACAACAGCGTCCCTTTTTTTCTTTGGGCAGTAAAATGAGAGGGGCATTCTCCGTCGGTGGAGAAAATGGGTGATATCAGCATACCATTCATCAACTGAGGCTAAACAACAAACGGTCGTAAGACCAACTTTAGCCTCCATAACTCATTCTAGCTCCTTCAGCAAATGAGTCTCACAAAGGCCGTTTCATGGATGGAGTCTTGGTCGTTTGATGTCATATCATATTCCTTCAACCTTGGCCGCCCAGTTCCCTCTCTTGGAACCAAATTTCTGCTATGTGAGAAGGCCTTAACCGTTGTATCTGTACCAACAACCATGGAATAGAGTGAAGAATTTAAAAACAAAAACTGCTTAACTCTTTGACCACGGCAAAGCATGTTTTCCCATCATGGTGGTATTTTTAACTCATGATCTTTCAGAATATAGCTTCTAATGTAATTGGGAGGTTCGTGCCATTAGAATCTTCCTGAAGTCAAAACCAGCAGCCAGTGTGATCTAATGGTGTAGCAATAGATAATAAATCTTGCTGAATCGGGACATGCTAAAACAGCGTTTTAGGCAATGAAGCTTTTTGAATGCCTTCAAAGGCTTCTTTCCCTCAGGAAGACTCAACCACACGTTTGGTTTCCTTTTACATTTGGGAATAGTCACAGTAAACTCTGTAAAATCAGGATTAACCTTCTAAAATTGATCTTACCAAAGAAAGAGTTCACAACACCCTTGTGATGTTTGGGAGAGAAATTGCTTGATAGCTTGAACTTCGCTCAGATCAAATCTTAATACATCTTGGGAGATGATGTCCCCTATATTTTTCCCTTTCCCCCTGCTGACACAAAAGATAGATTTTTAGGGGATTCAAAGAAGATCCCATGTTCTTCTACATCTTGGCCGACCTATCGCCAGTGTTTGAAAATGACTACTGTTTAGAATCCCCACACAAGTCAATCTCAGGTATACAACAATACACTTCCCTTGCAACTCCAAAGGCCAGATCCATGCTCTCCTGAAATTTCACCACCTTAATGGGCCCAAAAGGCATCCTTCTATAAGCAAAGGTACCCCCAGGGGTATTGAAAGTTGTTTTGTGTTGTCTCAGTATTAACTTCTACTGATTATACCTGAGAATCCACATCAAGCATAGCCAACATTTGTATATCTGTTACTGCTTGTAAATAACCCGATCCTCATAGGTAAAGGCTAATTGTCTGTCAAGAATCCTGATTCCGATTCAGAAGTCAACATAGATACGAACTCACACCATTTTTCTTCTAATAGGTAACAATATGGCACTCCATGTGATGATGGATTGGAAAATGATTTTGGCTTTCAACAACTTCTATAGTTCGTGAACAATGGGTGTCAGCTATTTTAGGATTGTATTTCCTCTGCTTCTGGTTTAAAGGCTTAATTCCAGGTTTGAGAGAATAAAATGTTCATTCTTTTGGTTGGAAGCTTTTTAATCTTCATAAGAGTAGGAAGAACATCCTTATAATACATCATTTAAAAGATCAATTACTTCTTGCCTCTCATCTGCTGTTTATATTTTCCAATGTTCACTAGCTAGGATCAGTAAGAACTCCAATATTAATTTTTTTCATACTCACTGATTTGTTGATGTCCAGTAGAAGCTCTAGACTTTACATACTATCGTGTTTTCTCAAACAGTCCTCTAAACTTACCATCCTTTAGGGATCTTGGTTCCCTGATTTGATACTCATCTTATCCGTTTCTTCTCCCTTGGGTGGCTGCTTTGGTCAAGGACACACTTTCATAGCAAGTTAGCACTTTTCCTTCAAACTTACGGCTGTTTCAAAAATTATCCTTGAGTTCTAAGAAAGAAATCAAGTGCTGATCATCATTAAAAACTGCCAGGTACTTTATTATCAATACACTAGGTGTCGATGGAATCATCTCAATGTTGAACTTATTTGAGGAAGTCATGATGAGTATGAAGCATGACCCTGAGACTACTAGTGAATCGCCCTGGTTGTTCTTCTCCTAGTATTTGTGCTTCGTGGAGAAAGCATCGAGGAATTCAATAGATCCCAAACCTTAAGTCCAATAATGTTTTCAACCTCATTTTCAATCACCTGGAAGAGGTTCTAACTGCTTTACAATCATTCTGCATCTCCAAGAGCTAGCAAATTCTTCACACTTGTCCTTTTGCCCACTGTTAATCTAAGAATGAGAGCCTCATACTCTGCTGATTATTGGTATTTTCAAATTTCAACTTGAATGAAAAGGATTAAGGCTTCCTTCAGGTGACAACCATCTGACACCAGCTCCATAACAGCTGATGACACTTCCATCAAACTCTAAAATCCAACACCATTAGGATCTTTAGTGACACTTGGGAAGTTTGGATTTTCTTCGGGGAGACATATCATTAGTTGCCATGCCCATATTCCTCATAGAGTATTTTTGCTTTGGGAATCCGGCAGTTTTTTTTGTAGCAATATAACTAGAATTCCTTCCTCATCTCAGTGCTCTCATGTTGCCCCATGAACAGGTAGGAGTGCATGTGACCATCCATTTGAATTTCTCCACCCACAGCTACAAAAGTTTCTACTTAGCAACATCTCCGTATGAAGAGAATAGTTGCTACTAAATAGTAGCCAAACTTCTTCAGGCAAATTGCAGCAAAAGCCACTGTGCATCTTTAATCCTTGCCCTCCTTCCCCAGTGGCACTTCCCTTACTCTCCATAGAATAACAGATCCATAAGTGCTGTGAGTTAAACCTAAGGCAATGAGCTACTTTAGGCAGGCATCACACTTGTCTGATGCTCCTGAGGTCTATGACTTAATTGCTGAGCCTTGACCAGCTATAGATTGTCACCTAGAATGGTTTGATTTGTTTACTTGGTGAGGTGACAACGGCTAATCCAATTAGGTTGTGGTGCAAAGAGAGTGGGTAAAGGCCTTTAGAGTAGAGGTAGTTTTAGAATGGGAATTGACAAAGTGAATCATTTTAGCGAAAGCCTTAGGATGGGTTTGATAATATTCAGCTTCTGAGATTTGAACCTTAGTCTTTTTCAGGTGATCAATAATATCAAACGACCCAGAGGTGGACGGGCTATCATCATTTGAAATCTTAGGTTTATCAATTTTAGGGGAAAAATAAGTAACTTTAGTAGCAGAATTGACAGGAGTCACCTTTGGTACAGATGAAATGGGAATAGGAGATCCTCTTTTTGCAATAACGGGGATAGTTTTCAGCTGCTCCTTAGATTTCTTGGTGGGCTGCATCACTTTCTCCCTCTGATTTTTCTACTCTCGAGTCATGACAGCGTATGATTTGCTATTCATATCTGCTACTACTTCATCATAATCATCTCCATCATCAATGCCTTCAGTGGTGAAGAAATTAACTCGAGATCCATCAAGTTCATCTGCTTCATCATCAACCTCTTCAACAAATTCCTCGCAATCTTCATTAACCTCCTCATCCTCTGGTTCCTCAACTTCACAGGTTGCATTGACAGGAACTTTAATAGGAGGTCCTTCAAGTGCTAGCCTTGTTTGAGAAGTAGGAAAATGATTTCTGGGCTGAAAATTCCTCCTTGGAACGTCTGCATAGGGAGCATGCTTGAGCCAATTGTTTCTTAATGGCAATGAGATCATTTGCAAGTTTTTGTACCAGTGGATCAGTATTAGGTCTAGGAGTGGAAGAGGAGGAAGAAGCAGATTTAGATTTAGAAGGGTCTCTCCTCAACTTCCCTGACATGATTAAATCATCTTCAACACTAACCGCAAGAGTTTGATCCTTGGCCAATGTTGCGAGATTAGCCCTTCACAGTGCATAACTAACTTCAGGTGATTGGGCATTTAGGAAAAAAACATTTTCCTTACATATCAAATATTTGTTCGCAACTACCACTAAACACCACAACACCTTTTACTCACCCCCCACTCTTCTTAATTCCTTTGTAAAAAAAATTTCTAGGTTGTCATTCAATTCAATCACATATACTAGTAATTACATGACAAATAAATACATATACCTCCATAATACATGTTATAGCATAATCTAAATAGATACGCCCTAACCAAAATACACAACACCATGGAAACCAATCACTTCCCAACCAAAAAGAAAACACCCCAGCTCTAAACAAGAAACAAAGCACCTACTTTTAAAGATACCCGTGGATTATATATTGTACGATTCCCTTTTTTTTGGTTAATTTCCCAAAAAAATGTTGATATTCTTTGTGTATATACATACACATTACAAGTTATATAGTGAACGCTCCCACTATGTTTTTGTTGCATGAACCCTATACAAAAATAATATTGATACCCTAGGATATACAACTGCAAATTGTAATCTTATTACCTCAATTACTATTCCCCATTTACGCTCACAAACCATTATCCGGCCCAATAATCTCCATGTTTGGTACTATATGACTGAAATTTCACATTAGTGCCTCATTTTCCTCTTGTCACCTCTTCCCCACGTACGAGTCAAACCATTCCTCCATTGCTCCCTGCACTTTCAACCTTCACCAAATTTTTGCACCACCTAGCTATAGACACCTGTCGCATGTACCCAAGACAAAGCTATGCATTAAAGAACCTACCCCATGTCAAAATTTATTTTAAAGCCTTAAGCATTTGTGTTAGTACACACAACTTCAATCTTATTGGAAATAACATGTCAGTGGAAATATAGCATATAATGCAATCCATAAAAGCTATTACATTTCGTGCAACTTATCAATGGTTTTCTACACATTTCTTCTCAAATATGCATATATAGGTTTGGTTGATTTCTTCAGGCCCCTGACATACCTGTGTATATGTCATTGTAACTACATTAAACAACCAAGACCCCTTTTGGCGTTGCCTTGCTCCTCCTGGAGCAACCGCTAGTTATTTAAAAATATGAAAAATTTGAAAACTCATGGAGAAATTTTATACACAATACTATAAAACCACCTCTAAATAACCACCTACATATAATGAACAACTCTTCAGGGCATTACATATGTATACCAACAATTTTGTAACATGCAAATATATCTACCATTCTATGGAAAAAAAATATTTTTCTTACATATCAAATATTTGTTCGCAACTACCGCTAAACACCACAACACCTTTTACTCACCCCCCACTCTTCTTAATTCCTTTGTAAAAACTTTTTCTAGGCTGTCATTCAATTCAATCACATATACTAGTAATTACATGACAAACAAATACATATACCTCCATAATACATGTTATAGCATAATCTAAATACATATACCTCCATAATACATGTTATAGCATAATCTAAATTGATACGCCCTAACCAAAATACACAACACCATGGAAACCAATCACTTCCCAACCAAAAAGAAAACACCCCAGCTCCAAACAAGAAACAAAGAACCTACTTTTAACAGATACCCGTGGATTATATATTGTACGATTCCCTTTTTTTTTGTTAATTTCCCAAAAAAATGTTGATATTCCTTGTGTATATACATACACATTACAGGTTATACAGTGAATGCTCCCACTATGTTTTTGTTGCATGAACCCTATACAAAAATAATATTAAGACCCTAGGATATACAACTGCAAATTGTAATCTTGTTACCTCAATTACTATTCCCCATTTATGCTTACAAACCATTATATGACCCAATTATCTCCATGTTTGGTACTATGTGACTGAAATTTCACATTAGTGCCTCATTTTCGTCTTGTCACCTCTTCTCCCACGTACGAGTCAAACCATTCCCCCATTGCTCCTTGCACTTTCAACCTTCACCAACTTTTTGCACCGCCTCACTATAGACACTTGTCGCATGTACCCAAGACAAAGCTATACATTAAAGAACCTACCCCATGTCAAAATTTATTTTAAAGCCTTAAGCATTTGTGTTAGTACACACACCATCAATCTTATTGGAAATAACATGTCAGTGGAAATATACATATAATGCAATCCATAAAAGCTATTACATTTCGTGCAACTTGTTAATGGTTTTCTACACATTTCTTCTCAAATATGCATATGTAGGTTTGGTTGATTTCTTCAGGCCCCTGACATACCTGTGTATATGTCATTGTAACTACATTAAATAATCAAGACCCCTTTTGGCATTTCCTTGCTCCTTCTAGAGCAACCGCTAGTTATTTAAAAATATGAAAAATTTGAAACCTCATGGAGAAATTTTATACACAATACTATAAAACCACCTCTAAATAACCACCTACATATAATGAACAACTCTTCAGGGCATTGCATATGTATACCGAACAATTTTGTAACGTGAAAATATATCTACCATTCTATGGACAAAAACATTTTCCTTACATATCAAATATTTGTTCGCAACTACCGCTAAACACCGTAACACCTTTTACTCACACCCACTCTTCTTAATTCCTTTGTAAAAACCTTTTCTAGGCTGTCATTCAATTCAATCACATATACTATTAATTACGTGACAAACAAATACATATACCTCCATAATACATGTTATAGCATAATCTAAATAGATATGCCCTAACCAAAATACACAACAACATGGAAACCAATCACTTCCCAACCAAAAAGAAAACACCCCAGCTCCAAACAAGAAACAAAGAACCTACTTTTAAAGATACACGTGGATTATATATTGTACGATTCCCTTTTTTTTGGTTAATTTCCCAAAAAAATGTTGATATTCCTTGTGTATATACATACACATTACAGGTTATACAGTGAACACTCCCACTATGTTTTTGTTGCATGAACCCTATACAAAATATATTGAGACCCTAGGCTATACAAATACAAATTGTAATCTTGTTACCCTCAATTACTATTCCCCATTTACGCTCAAAAACCATTATACGGCCCAGTTATCTCCATGTTTGGTACTATATGACTGAAATGTCACATTAGTGCCTCATTTTCCTCTTGTCACCTCTTCTCCACATACGAGTCAAACAATTCCTCCATTGCTCCCTGCACTTTCAACCTTCACCAGTTTTTTGCACCGCCTCACTATACACACCTGTCGCATGTACCCAAGACAAATCTATGCATTGAAGAACCTACCCCATGTCAAAATTTATTTTAAAGCCTTAAGAATTTTTGTTAGTACACACACCGTCAATCTTATCGGAAATAACATGTCAGTGGAAATATAGCATATAATGCAATCCATAAAAGCTATTACATTGTGTGTAACTTGCCAATGGTTTTCTACACATTTCTTCTCAAATATGCATATCTAGGTTTGGTTGATTTCTTCAGGCCCCTGACATACCTTTTTATATGTCATTGTAACTACATTAAACAACCAAGACCGCTTTTGGCGCTGCCTTGCTCCTCTTGGAGCAACCGCTAGTTATTTAAAAATATGAAAAATTATCACATGCGACGAGATTAGTTGGAGAGAGAAAACTAATCATAAGGTTATGCATGTGGCCTTTGCATACTTGTCTAATATCCCACCAATGCCCTATAGATCTACTTTAAACAAAATAGGTCAAAAATTAAATATATGGTCAACTTACAAACATGCATGATGTTTATACAGAGTTGTCCAAATAGACACACACATTTAAAGGCTTCATATAATTAACGCCCCACAAACTTGGGAATAATTAAAATGGGAAAAAGAACTCGAACAACTAATAAAGGTGATTTTAAGAGTAGAATTCGATGTTGAATCAAGAATTTTTTTCAAAACGAAACAATGCATACTTGCAATCCTCTCATTTAATAAAGATAAAAAGAGTTGAGGAGATACCAAAAAGAAAAACATAATAAAATAAGTTTTTCCAAATCTATATTAATTTTTTATATATAAATTGATGGAGAATTATATATTGTTGAGATATTTTCGTTGAATTCAACATTTAAGTATTAATTTGACTTTATTTTTATTTTTATTTTTAAAATGTAATATAGTGTTAAACTTAGGTTAGTCATTGAGAATATTCTTAAATGTGTCCATAATTTATTTTCACCTAAAAATTGTTTTGATATTCCCATTGGATTCAACATTTAAGCATTGACTTGGCTACATTTTTAGCACTTTTTAACATAAAATAAAATCACTTTCCACATTCAAAAAATATATAATATGATTATGATGTAATTTGAAATTGCTTCAATAGATCGTAACCTCCTCACTAAGGAACATGATACTAGGTGAAAATCTAACCCAATATAACCAATAGCTTTTGCTAGAGTTCAACATAATTTGGAAAACTTTAAAGATCAATGAGAATAAAATAAAGTTAAAATAGACTTGTACATTTAAATCCTCCCATAATTGAGAATAATTAAAAGAAATACAAATATGATGGGCCAATTTGATGGGAAAGATGCCGAACTTAGCCAACAAGAATGGAAGTTTCAAGACAATATGTTTAAATGGAGTCATTTTTATGATACAAAAATTTAACCTATTGAGTAAGGAGAATTGTTGAAAAGAAAAAAAGTTTTAAGATGGGCGATGCTACATTATTCATAACATTAAGGAATGTTGTTGTCGAAAACCTTATCTAATTATGAAATTTGAAGGAAGGAATGCACCTAAGACATTTGCTAGCGTTCTTTTTGGAGAAAAATAGTAAACATTTATTCTGCACTTGTATAACATAAATTTAAAAGTGTATGTCATAAGATTAAAAGCCTCTTTTCACTATGGCATACTGTAGACACTAAAATTAGGTCACACTCCCCCTTCGTCCCTCGACATATAACCCCCTTATTACATTTACTCAGCCATGATCCCCTTCACCCCACTAATATTAATTTAATTAATTTAATTAAATTAATGCATTATCTTCACTATATTTATTATTTAAATATCTTATTTAAATAATATCTACACATATAGTTCACTTAGACACCTCACCAAGTTAACTCAACCTAAGACCTATTCTTAGCAAGTTCCCATAACTAACTAAGACTTACCCAAACCCTAAAAATCAATGCCTACATTCCCTCTAACCCCCATTCCCCGCATGCTCACAAGAAGTTTCGAGTCTAATCCGTGGGATAACTACATGAGATCTGAGGAAATCAGGATGATCTCCCTAAGTTTAGTAAACCTAGGAAATCACGCCTTGATCGACGTCGGTTATCCCTAACCGTTGCCGGCTAAGTCGGACCGCCATCGGTTACACCTTTTAAACCCAAAACAACCTTATTCTCAAGTTTGGAACTTGGAACTTGGAAGTTGGAAGCAAGAAAGTTGATGAGTAAGAACACATCTCAGAGAGATAAATGCATCTTCAGAGAGCCAATTCCAGTGAAAACTCACATCCAATGAAGGAGATTGAGCATCTTCTCCTACACAGCCATCCCAGCCATGATCTTATCTATCTAAGCAAAGAGGAGTGTGCATGCAGCCCATACAAAAGATTTTCTTCAGTTGGTGATCACTTGCAGCCTTCAAACCCATCATCAACACCTCCATCCTTCACACATAGACCTTCAAGAACAAAATCCAAGTAAGTACGACATCATACTTTCCTAGTTATTTCATTTCATCATTATTTTATCATCCATTGTTTATCTTGCTCCCTATTGACCTTCTCCAACATTTTCACCTCCATAGACCCATCAAAACCTTGCAAAAACCTACTCCAGTCACCCATTACCTCATCCCGACTAACCAAAATCCTTTGTGAAATCACAAAGGAGACCAAAACCCCTGTTCTGTGACATTTTCAGATTCCATAGTAACCGGTGCCGGTTATACCTAACCGTGGTCGATCACCCCTGACTGACACCGGTCTCTGTGTTTTCCCACACAGCCTTAAACAGAGACCTACCCACCTAATTTTACCTCACCCTCACTCACCTGTGACCTACCTGAAACTTTTATCAGACCTGCAGAGACCCAGAACCTATCATTTGACCTCTGATTCTATTCTAGCTTAGCCTATTAGATTAGATCTATTTTCTTATTGTGTTTTAAGTGAGATACCTAAATCATTTCGAATTACAATAGGATTTACTTTGTTTACCACATTAAATTGTTCACGAGTGACCTGTAAGGCATGACTGGGTGTATGATGAATATTGGAATGTTGTTGGCATTTTACACAACGTTTGATGTAGTCACAACAATCATGGTTAAGGGTCGGCCAGTAATAGCCTAGGTGAAGAATATTCTTAGCAAGAGGAAGGCCACTGAAGTGACCTCCACATATGCCATCATGAACCTCCTTAATGGTAAAAGGAATTTCAAAAAACTTTTGAGGCATCGTAAGAGAATACCATCAAATCCAAGCTTATAGAGGATTCCCCCCAAGATTACGTACACAAGAGACCTTTTTAAGGAAGGCACGTTTGTCCATTATGGGTAGAGATCAAGATGGAAATGGAGAGAAAAGGTAGTCAGAGTATTGTTTATACCAAAGGTCACTCGGGTTCATGGGTATCGGTTCGATCGAGTAAACATCGTGAGGTAAATAAGAAGGTGATTGGAGTCATTGTACGGTGACAAAAGATTGTAGAATCGGGTGAAGCAGGTATTTGGGAAGCTAAGCAAGCCATGGTATCTGCAAATTTTTGGTTTGAACGTGGGATGGTTTGAAGGTGTAATATCAAAGGTGGTCAAAAGTATGTCTACATGATGTTTATACTTTTGAAGTATCTCGTTATGACATTGGTACATACCATTGACTTGGTTTACCAATTGAGAATCACCAAAGATGTTGATTAATTTGACATCTAGGGCGTAGGTGGCTTGGAGACCTAGTACGAGCGCTTCGTATTCAGAAATATTGTTGGTACATTCAAAATCTAATTTTAAAGACAAAGGCATGGGTTTCACCATTAAGAGGAATGAGGATAATACCAGCCCCCCCCCCCACGTTGACACTTGGAACCATCGAAAAAGAGTGTCATTTGGTAAGGAGGTTTGTCCAGGGAAAGGGTAGCAATTGACTCTCATCTGGAAAGTCAAAATTAGAGGGTTGATCCCTGGAAATAGGTGCATCGGCAATTGGTCAGCGATAGCTTGGCCCTTGATGGACTTTTGATGAATGAATTCGAGGTCAAGATCAGCTAAAAGCATAAGCCATCGTGCGGCATGCTGATTTTGATAAGGTTTGGCATACATGAAGTGTAAGGGGTCGGTGTTGGTCACAACATAGGTTTTGTGGTTGAGTAGGTAATGACCGAGAGTTTGGTGGCAACAAAAAACTAAGGCTAAGAAAAGTTTTTTTTAGGATGGGTGTATCGGTTTTCGTATTCTAAAAGAGTATCGTTGATGTAATAAACTGCCTGCTCCCTGTGTTGTTCATCGTGATGAGCGAGCTTGGCTCCTAAGGAGTGATCGGTAATTGATATGTATAGGTAAAAAGGTTGATCGTATTTAGGTGGGATGAGTACGGGTGGTTGGAGAAGGTATTGTTTTATGGCCTCAAAAATTTGTGGTAGTCATCATCCCATTTAAAGGAGACATCCTTCTTGAGCAGATGATGTGAAATGGTTGACACCGATCAGATAATTGTGAAATGAAACAGTGAATGGACTGCAACTTACCTTACAGACTATGAATTTTTCGGAGGTTAGTACGCGGAGGCATTTCGAGAATATCCTTGACTTTAGCAGGGTCAACTTCTATACAACAGAGGGAAACAATAAATCCTAGGAGCTTTCCTGAGAGAACCGCGAAAGACGCACTTCTTAGGCTGAAGGCAGACACAATATTTAATGAGACGGTCAAAGATGGTTTTGAGGATGGTTGGGTGCTTAGAGGGGCATTTAGATTTGGCCAAGAGATCATCCACGTAATCTTCCAATATGTGATGCATGATGTCATGGAAGATGTAAGTCATAGCCCATTGATATGTGACACCAGTGGTTTTAAGGCCAAAAGGCATGACTCGATAGTAGAAGGTCCCCCAAGAGGTGATGAAAAAGGTCTTGTGTTGATCTTCTGGGGAAAGAAAAATTTGGTTATAACTCGAGAAGCCATCCATGAGTGATAGCATCTCGTGACCAGCAGTAAGGTCAACCAAATGGTCTAATACCGAGTAATGGAAAGTCATCTTTCGGGAATGCTAGGTTGAGGTCATAGAAGTCCATGTGTAAATACGGATTCCCCCTATCGCTTTAGTGACAGAGACAATGTTAGAAATCCAATGAGGATAATCAATGGGTAAGATGAAGAAAATGGAAAGAAGGCATTGAAAAGTTCCTCTGTAACGAGAAGGGAAATGCGATGGTACATTTTCCTTATGCTCCTTGTTTTAATGGGTTTGGCATCGGGAATGGTTACGATATTGTGGAACACTATGGTAGGGTCAATACTGGGCATGTCTACGTAGGACCAAGTGAAAGTCATGGTTATGATCTCTTGAGAAAATAAGTGATGGCTTCCTATGTTCAACAGCATCTAAAGATTGTCTGATCTTTAGGATGTGCGGGTCATCCTGAGTATGAATGTTAATCTCGGTAGTGGATTCATTCAACGTGGATTTGTGTCTTAGAAGGTAATGACCAATGAATATATGATTCCTCTGCACCAAGGGAGGTGAGCATAGGATTCATCATCTTGACATTAAACGATGTTAATTGAAGGTGTATCGTCATCGATCATTTTGGGATATAGGAAGGGAAGAGTGGAAGGGGCCTCGACCTCATGTTGATAAGTCAGAGGCCCCAAGGAAATGGTGCTTATGATTTTTTTTTTAGGAGGGATAGATTCAGTATCCATCAACTCTTTTGGTGAGGGTGGGGATGAAGGTGGAGTGGGTGAAGAAGGTGGAGAAGAGCTAGTGTCCTTAATGAGTTCAATGCAGGCTTGTTTGGTAGGTGGTTCAAGAAATCCGATACCACTATGGTCATTATGTTTGTGGGTGGTACATGGAATAATGATATGGTAGACCTTGCTTGTAAAATCCCAAACTAAAGCCCTTCCATGCACACATCGGTATAGGAAGGTGTGTGCAATATATGGTGACCCCCGGGTAAATGATAGGAAGTCAGGGGAAAAGAGAAGCGAGTTTGTGACGGTGGTTCCAAAACCCGACACAAAGAAATCATGTCGGAGTGGTAGTATCCAAAACCTGACACAAAGGTGAGACTATGTACGGAGGAGTTAGAGGACCCGACACATAAAGAAATTCGGGTTTCGGGTTAATGCGGTGAAACATGAGACATGGGTGTATGCAGATTGCAAGGGATGTCCCATACTGCTTTTGGAGTTCCGCAAACCCGTTGACACTATCCTAGGAAAATCGGGTACTCCCTCAGAGTGACGCATTGAAAAAAACCTGTCTAAGGGAAGCAGTGGGGCGGAAACATGTCGAGCCACCTTCCAAACCCGATGCACAGTTTCAGAGGTCCATTTTCCACCCCCCGAAACAAAGTTAACAGATTCTGAAGCTGACTGGGTTAGCCGTGGAGTTTCAGGAAAACACAAGCATCAAACACATGTCGATGCATCCTCCAAACCCGATGTGAATGCAGAGGAGTAGCGACTGAACCTAGTAAGCAGGAAGACCCTGACGCGGGAAATATTCAGATTGCCATACGGTTGTGGACAGGTAGTCAGATTAATAGGTATAAGCACATCAAAGGGTCGGTAAAGCATGTTACATGTTTCGAAAAGGTGATCTCGGCGTCAGCTACCCAATGGTATAGACTAGATATCCTTCATGTTCAAACTTTACAAAACGATGCAAAGTGGAAGGAACAAGTTCTTTAACCCATGTAAACGAATACAGGGTCTGCTAAGCCACAGGTTGAGTTGTTGGGGATCTCACCTTCCAAAAAGTAATGAGACAAGTCTAGGAACAGTCTGGGGGACCATGCAAATGGGGTAGGATTTCGATGGTCCTCTCTTCTCCCTCTCTTTTCCTAGCTATAAATTGTAAGGAGGGGCAACATGACTGTAAAGGGTATGGATGCAATTTTCAGTTATGTGCATCCTCCCTTCTTCCCTAATTGCAAGGGATGAATTCGATGTTAGCTGATCAGCACCTCCCATATGGGTTGTAATGCCAGTTTTCTGCAGGTTGTACCACTGTAATGTCACTGTATGTGGACTCTTGAGCAATGAATATATATGTTTGTGCTTGATTCTCCGACCCTCTCATTGTATTTGGTTGCTGGGATTTTGATCTCTTCCTATGCAGAATCTAAGGTTAGGCCACTGTGCATGAATAGGATGTATTGCATCTGATGTGGTCTGTGTAAAATTGGTGAGAAAACGAGTGTCTAACATGATCCTCGGGTGTGATCACCTTTGTAGGCTATGGTTGTAGGGTCATTGGGTATGCATTTTCTTACCCTCAATCTCCTTGAAGCAACCTCCATGAGAGCTTGATAAACCCTCTGGATTTTGAGGTTTGGATGCAGGTCTGATATAGAGGAAATTTTGAGGGGAGACTTGTGCCTTCATTCGTTTGAGCTTGGTGCCAATGTTCGTGAGGTCCCACACTTAGGAAAAGGGGTCCATGTGGGGCCAATCGGACTAGTGAGTCTCAACCCGGTATGGGTTGCAGATGGTTCATGTTGGGTGCTAGCGATTCGACACCAACAGTGGGTCAGCTATGTAGATCATAGACTTTTTGTGCTTGTTACCTATCTAAGTTAATGCACCAAACTAAAGCACAAAAATGGGTGAGTTAAAATGGCAAATAAATTCGAGTGTGTAAGTAATTAGTATGGGACAAGATTCAAAGACGTAGATGAGACTAGTAATCCTGACAGAATTAAGATGGAGTGACCATACATGAGACGTTATCCTATACGGAGTAGATCTATAGAAACTGGGTGTGATGCATGAAGGCTACTGTGACTCTTTTGGAGTAAGATGAATGTTTTGACACTATATAAGAGGTGAACTTCCCCTGAAAAGTGAGGTCCGGTCAGTGAAAATAGCTTCCAAGGGATCGGTGGATGTCAGTTCACATTAGCTGGAATAGATGAAGAATCGGAGGGCATACGCATGAGGTGGGGTTATATGGCTAAGGAAGATGATGGGTTAGATTTTCTAGAGGTTATGATAAGTTACAGGAATGGAGGAGGTAAAAACATCAACCAGAAGCAGTGGCTTTGCTGGTAAGTGGAGGTGTAGGTAAAAACAGTAGCGGTGAAATTGCGTCACCTAGATTATGTACCTGGCTATAGATTAGGTATGAGCACATGATGTAGGTTGGTAAAGACACCGATATTGGAAAAATCGTTTTGTCAATTGATGCTGGTGTCATCATTGGACCGATGAAGAAATCATAAGATATCTTGAATGGTGATTGATGATAATCGGATACACAACGGATGACCTTCTGGAGCTGAAGAGAACCCATGAAAAAAATTCTAGGGTCTTGGTTGGAGGCAAGATGTTATATTGGAGTTCCCCTTCCAGAACGTGAAGAACCTAAGTCTAGATATCGATAGTATGGGGGCAGAATAATGGTGCACCTCTCCAGGATTGATCTGGACAGAATTCACTTTCTCTAGAATGTGATAGTGTTCATAGATTCACTCAAGTTTTTCACTACTTCTCGAGTCTCTAACAGGTCGTAAATGCATGTAACTGAGTTTAGGTCGTGCGCATTTATAGTGAATGACATGGGATGACCAAGGATGAAAATGCGGTAGCGCATTCCATCAATCAATGGCACACGATCCAGAAACAGTCATGTCACCGATCAGTGGAACAGACTACCAAGAGTGGATGGAAAAAGGTCATCGAGTTGGTGAGGATAAGAATATCTATCCCTCTAACTCAATCTACAGGAAAAATCCTACTACATGGTTCCAAGGGTGAGGGTGAAGATGAAGGTGGGAATTTGGATGAGATAATAATAGCACGCGCATTTGGGAAGTGATAATAGAGGCTGACATAAGTAGGGTCAGTAGGTATAAATGTCAGATAGATTGAAGAACCTACATGAGAGCTTAACGATGGGATTCTCCATGGGTTGGATGAGGTCATAATGGGGTGGAACAAACTTGAGGATAGGACTTTTAATGTATATATGTAATTAATACCCTAAGAGAGCAATGTAGTGATACCATTAGAAATGGTGTCATGTGGGTTACCTGAGAATAGAACAGGTAAGCGAACATGGATGTACATTAAATGTTGAGTATACCAATTGGTATGGTGTCTACAAGTTTCATTTTCTTTACACCTATCCTTATAAACATGTGTAGTGACATGAATCATGTTGATCTAAGGGGAGTTGTAAAATAGAGAAGGTGTAGGATGAGTGGTATAACGACATGATGGGCAAAAACCTACCGGTGGAGAAAAACCCTGTGAGGTGAGTTGGGTGCAACAAAATTTGGGTGGTGGCATGGAAAGTTATCTGATGCGAACCATGTTAATTTTGAATCTTGGGGGTGGCTCTAGGAGCTGTGAAGGTAGATGTTGTGGTTGTTGAGTGGGCAGTGTGGGAATGGGTGTTGGTGAGGCATGGTCCTCATTGAGAAGGTCATCATCGTCAAAGTTGGCTTTTGGGGGACACAACTGGATCAGGACAATTTTCAAGGCCTTGTAGTTTTCCACATCGTGCCCTGGTACATGATGGTAGGTGTAAAAATTTTAGTGTCATCAAACTCTTTTAGCTTGGTTTTGAGGGGGTCATAAGGCCTGAGTGGTGGGTAATGTGATGACATAAGCCTCAAGGAGGTTGGTTAAATTTTTTTCATAAGACCCTACTAGTGGATCGAAACGGGAAGTGAACGTGGGCTTGGGTATAGGTGTAGTTGATTATCGAGGAATGGTATTTGGAAAAGGAGGAGCGGGTTGATCTATGATTTTAGGTGCTGGCGTGGTTTCGGGTGTCGGTCATGCTTATGTTAGGTAGGGGTATAGTAGGTGAACAAGTAGGAGGTTGTGTGGTTGTTTTGAATACCTTATTGTGGAGTAGTGGAATTTTGTTTCTAGATTACACCTTCTTGGGTAAATGAGATATGGGTATACGAGGTCTATAAGGAAAAGTCAGATCAGGGAAGAGGGCGAGTTACCTATGGGGATAAAAGGGGTGTTGTGAAGGTAGATGACGTGGGTCATGCTTGGGGTGTGAGAGATAGTGAGTAAAGTGTAGTGGGTAGTGAAGCAATAATAGCTGAGGGTATTTGAGGTATGGGTTGTAAAGATGCTGTAGGTGTGGGTGTAAGTCATGTTGGGCATCTGGGTGGAGGTTAGAGGTTTTTGCAGGAAGGAGTGGGTTGTTGTGTTTTTGGTTTATGGAGTGGGTGGATGTTTCTTGGCCATGTGGGGAAGCTGAGATCTTAAGATAGACGGGATAGGTGAAGGTGTGATTGGTGCAACTAGGGGTATGATTTCTATCGGTGTGGCGCTTCTGTTTGGGTGTCAGGGTAGGTGTGGTGTTGTCTTTGGAACATGTAGCTATATCCTAATTCGATAGGTGGATTAGTAAGGCTGGTATTTAGGGTGACCCCTAAAGTGGTAATAGGTTTAGGCAAGGATGATGCCATAGGTGTGGGTTTGGGTTTAGATATAGATTGGGCTATGGGTAAGGATGTGGTTTGAGCTATGACAAGTGTCATGGAAGGAGTTGTGATAGAGGTGGTTTTGTTTGGTTTGATTAGTCAAAATATTTTTTGGGTAAATAGTGGAGGTATCAACAAGTAACCTCTACATCCTGTGTTGAGACAGGAAGCAAAAGGCATCCCCATACTAAGAATCAATCCACATAATCTAAGTGATCAACCAAAACATGAGAAAGATATGTTTATAGGTGGATTTGATGAATACCTAATGGTAATTCTCGTAACATGTGTCTTAGAGACGGGAAATTGATTAGCTTCAGCTTCTGTGGGTAAGATAGTCTGAAAGCAGGTTTGAAGGATTTTGGGTAGTGGATGGAGAATGCTCACCAAGAGGAAAATGTATCTCAATTGGGTCTATGGTAGGTGGAGGAAGGTGATGGGATGCTCCTCTGCAAGTGGAGTAACGGATAGGTTCTCCTCTGTGGGTGGAAGATGTAATGGGTGATCCTCTATGGGTGGAGGAGGTACTGTGCGTAAAAGTTTCTCTAAGTGGAGAAGCCATGGATGAGATGGTCTTGATGTTAGCAGAAGACGCCTCCGTAAGTGATGAAGGAGATGAAAGATGTTCCTCTATGGGTGAATGATCGAGGGAGGTTGGTTCTGATGCGAAAGAAGGATTTCGAGGCTAGGATTTCCTCTATGGAAGGAATGTGAGGTAATTGGGAGGTAATGGGTACATCATTAAAGATAACATGAACCTCGCGGGTATGGGTATCATGAGTTGAGGTCTCACCGGTTTGATCAAATAAAGGGGCATGGTTGGGAAATGGTTTCTTGAAGATGTGTAGGTTTTTGGTTGGCGGGTGCATTAGGATTATCCACGGTTAACTCGCCTTTCTCAAGAATTTTTTGGACACTATTTTTGAAAGTGATGCAGTTGCTGTCAATATGACCCTTTACTCGATGATAGTTACAGATATTCATGTTCTTTATACCATGTGAGCATGGGGTGAGAAGGGTCAAAACCAGTGTGTGGTTTTGTGGGTGGAAGAGTGATGGCGCCGGCTTTGATAAGCTTTTCTAATATAGAAGAGTAAGGTTCCACAATTGGAGTGTGTTTCTTCTGCTCTCGTCTGAATTAAAAAGTTTAGATGGGTGAGAGATTAGATGAGGGGGTATCCTGGTTTTACGGATGAGCTGGGCCAGATCTTGAGTACCACTACATTAGTGGTACCTTTAGATTTTGAATAATTGTTTTGTTGGTTTAGAAGAAGAAGAGGTATCATTTGAATTGAATTCCGAATTCTTATTGCGTGAAATTGAATTTTCTTCTCTTCAATGGACCAAATCTCTAACTTTCATGCCATAGTGAATGTTTCATCGAATGTTCAGAAGGTTTGGACCTGTAAGCTTGGTGAGATCTATCTAGCACAAGCCTATGTGAAGAGCTCTATGAGTTCCATTTGTGGTAGTTTGAAGGTGAGATGATTGATCAGGCTATGCTAGCAAGTGAACAAAATATGCAATAGATTTGTCCTCATAGTGACGCATGGAGTGTAGATTAGTCATGGTAACCTTCTTGATGATATTGATAGAGAAATGATCCAAGAAGGCTTGGGCTACCTGATTGAATGAGAATATGGAGTGCCTAGGTAACCCACTATACCAATCCAATGCATGTCCAATCAAATACATATGAAAGGTTCTCAAGATCAGGGCATCATCGTGAGTAATTAAATAACACCCTTGCTTGAATGACTGCATAAATGTTGCTACGGGTCTTCTTTGTTATTGAAACAGATTGAAATTAGGCATTTCCCAATGCACATGGGGTTATGGGCGTGAATAGGAATGGATGGGTGGATGGGCTTGTTGCAAATCTCATCATAGGTGAGAGTGTTGTGGGAGCTAGAAACCTGATGCCTCCAATGGCTGCATCTTGTCCAACATTAATTTGATTAGGTTGTTAGTAGCTTGCGAATGATTAGGTGCCTCCCATAGCATGAGAGGGTTGATTTTGGGTATATAATGGGGGTGGTACTCTAGTGTATGGTGCTGCCATGTAGGTTGATTCGGAAGAAGGCATTGAAACAGGGGGTATGTATTCTGAGTGAATAATGGAGGAAATGGGAGGCTATTGATAGTATGCATATTGAGGTGGAAAGGTCGTGATAACCCTAGTGGTAATGGGATTTAACGATTATGGAATGGAAAGGGCCGCGTTCTGAAAAGGTGTATGGGTCACCGACACTAAAGGTGGCAGTGTATCTATGGGTATGCACGAGAAATTAGGGGAAGATGAGGTTGCGTTTTGGATAGTTGTTGAGGGTATGGTGGATGTGGTGGGGGTAACGGAGGTGGGAGATGTGGCAATCATAATGGTTATAGGGACTTAAATAAGAAACAATTGGGGGTAAGATCGATACGAGCAGACACAAAGCTAGATAGAGCTGATGCAGGAGTAGGGAGCGAGAGTCAGAGGGGATAGATATGGGCATGTTGTATATCAACTGACCCGAGACATTTCGAGTGGATGAATGGGAAAGGTAAACCTACAAGGTGGCAGGATTTTGGTCAAGGAGTCGTGTGAACTCCTCATCTCTCGGTAGCGATAGTGATAGGTTGGATGGGATCCATGGCAGGTGATAAAATGGAAGGTGGTGAAGCACTAGGTGGGAGTGGTTGACAACTAGCATGTGAAACACGAGTGCACTTTCTTGTCTTCAGGTTAGCACCACATGAACCAGTACTGATTAGGTATGGATGCTTCTTTGTAAATGACACAGAAAACAGAAGGAATAAGTGAATCTGACGGTAAAAAATGGGATTCAGGTACCAAATGGTGGTTGAAAAGTGAATTAGGATAACCAATTCTAGTTAGGGAAAAACCGATGTCGGTCAGGAGTAACTGCTGTCTGCCAGTCATTGTAGAAAATGGTCAGTGAGTGAAAAACTAGGAAGAAGGTCAAATTTGATAGGTATGCCAAATATGATGGCGTCTTACAATGTCAATGGGAATAATAGAAGTGATAGGGACTGTAAAAAGTGGAAGAAGATGAATAAAATGTCGTTTTAGGTAGCTCAACAAAAGGACCTAGAACCAATGTCGGTTGGGTATAACTGAAGATGATCAGAGGGTAACCGACGATGGTTACTATGAAATTAAAAACAGTGATGAAAGAAAAGTGGTTATGAATTAAAAATTTGATGTAGAATCAAACCCAAAATTATGGGAATGTTGATGATATGGCCTAAGCACACTCAGGTGAAGCTAGAATACACTAGCTATGATGAGGAGCGTGTAAGGATGAACAAGAAAAATGAAGAACGTGATGTCTCACCTCAAAACACAAGCTAAGAAGAAACACTAAGAAAAATATGATCCTAGGAAGTGCCTTTTCTATTATGTTTGTCTAGTTTATGTTATTTAAGGATTGACACGTGAACTATGAATTAGAGTTTTTTTGGTGAGGATGGCTTCCTATGAAGAAGGAGATCTAAAAGGTGAGGTTTTAGGTATGTTATGGTCGGGGCGGGCTTCACTCTAAAGTATGACTCGACAGAGCAGCGACCTAGGGGAGTACCTGCCAATCCTCAGGTCAGTGCGATTATTGATAGCGAATTCCCAGGAAAGATGTTTGTTTAAGAATATGTATTTGTTTTGAATTTGTGAAATTTAGCAATAATCAAAGAGAGAGAGAGAGAGAGATGACATAGATTTTCTTTCTATGATTCATTTGTCAACCATCAGCTCATCATGACTGATAGCATGTAGGTTTCACTCAATTAATGTGAGCTAATGTGATAATTCAGAATACAATACACTTATTTTAAAGCCCAAATCAAAGAGTGAAGTTAGATGAAAAAAAAATATGAAGAGTAAGAGAGATGCTCTTTCACTACAATGTAGAAAATCATGAAGAAATGGTTCTTTTTAATTACACCAAAAGAAAAGTTTCCTTTAGAGAAAAGAGAAAGAAAAGGTGGGTTACTAAGGACGAAAATTAATGGGTATACTTTTCAGAAGGGAAACAAACACACAATTTTTCCTAGGAATGAATGAAATGTAAGGAACCCCGGATGAGTCCCACCAGGCATGCCAAAATGTTTCACTTGATTCTTAGATCGTCACCCTTACCTAGCCTCTTACCCCACGCTTAACCTTGACCATTTACCCCACCCCACCCTTCACCATTTACCCCACCCCACCCTTCACCCTGACCATTTACCCCACCCCCACCTTTCCCTTACCCATTTACCTCACCTTTCCAACCCTCATCATTTACCCCCCCCCACCTTAACCCCTACTTGGCCTTACCATGCCGTGACCTAGATATTTATACCTGGACCATTTCTAGTGACCTTTGACCTCATGTGTTTACTATACCTTGTGGCACTGTTACCTGTGTTGATTGACCTGATGACCTTACCTAGCCTCTTTCCATGACCATTTATCCTGACCCTACCTTTGGTGTACTGCAACATACCTAAACGTTCCTACACCTAACCTACATTGTGTTTCCTGACCATATCCTATACCTTGGATACTGAATCACTTCAACCTTGTTTGGATAAACCTCTCGACCTTAGATGATGTAGAGTTTTCCTCTCTTCAACCTGGTAGTGTGCTACAGTTTAGACATGTGCATGTGTTTGACTGTTGTTATCTTTGACCCTTACCCATTACCTAGAATGGCCTGAGTAGACCTTTTACCCTTTTTCCCTATGCCCACCTGCCTTTTCCTCACATTTACCTTTTATCAAACCACTCACCGATTCTTCTTGTGGCCTTGTCAATTTCTGGTTTGAGGGGGATCACCTTCACCCACACATGGGGCAACCACATCTTATTTTTTTAGCGTCGCTTACCAATACAAGCTATGCAAAACAAAAAGGGGAAAAAAATGTAGACACTAAAAATTAGGTCACACTCCCCTTTGGTCCTCAATGAATAAACACCCTTCATCACATTCACCTAGCCATGGCCCCCTTTCACCCCACTAATAATTTAATTAATTAATTAATTAAATTAGTTCATTATCCTCACTATATTTATTATTTAAATATCTTATTTTAAATAATATCCACACATACAGTTCACTTAGACACCTCACCAAGCCAACTCAACCTAAGACCTCTTCTTAGTAAGTTGCCATAACTAACTAAGACTTGCCCAAACCCTAAAAATCAATGCCTACATTCCCTCTAACCACATTCCCCACATACTTACAAGAAGCTCCCAGTCTAATCCATGGGGTGAACGACATGAGATCCAAGGAAATCAAGAGGATCTCCCTAGTTTAGTAAACCTAGGAAATCCACCTTGACCAACGCCGGTTACCCCTAACCGTCGTCAGTTAAGCCAACCAACCACCGTCGGTTACCCTTTTAACCCCAAAACAACCTTATTCTCAAGGTTGGAAGTTTGAAAAAGAAAAGGTTGAAAATGTTGGCAGAAAGTTCTCAGAGAGACATAACACATTCAGAGAGAATAATTCACAGAACACATGCATGGAAAGGAGATCAAGCACTTTCTCTTACACAACCATCCCAACCATGATCTGATCTAACCAAGCAAAGAGGAATGTACATGCAGCCCATGCAGAAGCTTTCTTTCAGTTGGTGATCACTTGCAGCCTTCAAACCTCTCATCAGCACCTCCATCCCTCACTCACAGACATCCAGGAACAGAATCCCAGTAGTAAGTATAACGTCATACTTCTCTGTTTTTTCATTTCATTTCATCATTATTTTATCATCTATTGTTTACCTATCCACCTATTGACCTTCTCCAACACTTTCCACCTCCATATACCCATTAAAACCTCTCACCAAATCTTTCCCAAACCACCCAATACCTCATTCTGACCCAACCAAAGTCCTTTGTGTAATCACAAAGGAGACCCAAAGCTTGTTTGTGGCATTCCCATATTTCCACAGTAACTAGTACCAGTTACACCTAACCACTGTCGGTCACCCTTAACTGACATTGGTCTTTGTATTTTCCCATACAACCCAAAACAAATACCTACCCACCTAATTTCACCTCACCCTCATCCACCTGTGATTTCCCTGAGACCTCTGTCAGACCTGCAGAGACCCAAAACCAGTTACTTGACCTTTGGATTCTAGCTAGCCTAGCCTGTTAGATTAGATCTATTTCTTATTGTGTTTTAAGTGAGATACCTATCGGAAGTCATATGCGTGTAACAACCCATCAACTAGCATTTGAATATGTATTCCTCCTACGCCCATTACCCTATTTTTTTCGTTAATACTTAAAAGAAACGATCTAGAATCAGGTGAAACACACACACACACACATATATGTATGTATGTGTGTGTGTGTGTGTGTGTGTGTGTGTGTGTGTGTGTGTGTGTGTGTGTATATGTGTGTGTGTGTGTGTGTGTGTGTGTGTATTCTTTTACTCAAGTGTGTGTGTGTGTATTCTTTTACTCAAGTAAATACAACTACCATTCTAACCATTTTGCTAAAATAGGGTAAATCTCCACATCCCATTTGGGCAAATGCTACATTAATGAAATAAGAAAAAAAAATAACCATATTATAACCCTAGAGGATGATGAAAATAAAACAAAAAAATGAAAGAAATGATGTGCATCCTTCTTGAGCTTGAGATGGTCTCTCATGGCTTCCTCATCCTCCTCCACCAATCTAAAAAACAAAACAAAGAAATAATAAGCCAAACAAAGAGAAAGAAGCCTTTCATAATCAAAATTAGGGTTAGTGAAATCCCTTGATCTTGTAGCCCCAAATGAATCCATCCAATGGATGAGATTCACTCCTACAAAAAGTAGATGGGGAGTGGGTGAGAGAAATTTAAATTTAAAATGCATGGATTGACTTTTTAGGGGGGCACTTTAGTTGTGCAAGGGGTGGGATTTTTTTTCTAACCCTTGTGATAAATTAAGGACCTCATTAATTTTTTTAAGCCTTGTCACCTTGTGGGATTTATATAACTTTAGTATTTAATTGAATAGACCCCTTTACCCTTGGGATTAATTTGTGTAAGTTTTACTATAGTGGAATTTAAATGTTTATCGAATCACATTTAAGGGGAAACCTAAACCATGCCTTAGACTAACTAAGTTTATTAAAAGGTATTGAGAGTTTTATTATTTTATTATAATGGGGATTAAAAATTAAATTTATATTATTAATTTAAAGTAACTTAGAAACAAGAATGTGACAACTATTAATTCAAAACCCTTTTTGAGAGCATGTTTTTCAAAAAAAAATTATTCCATAATTTTTCTAGCTTGCCCTAGGTTGTTCTTGGGTTTCAATGCGGGATATTTTAGTGGGTGTTACAGAGGATCCTAGTATTATGTTACATCTGATGTTTATGAAACTTTTAAAAGATGGAAAGCCCTTGTTGAGAACGAATCAAATTCAAAGTTAAAGTGCCTTAGATCTGACAATCGTGGTGAATCCTTTAGAAAGAATTTCAATTATTATTGTTCAATGAATGGTATACGTAGAGAAAGAATGGTTCCAAGAACACCAAAAGAGAATGGTGTTACAGAAAGAATGAATAGGGCAATCATGGAACGTGTTAGAAGTGTGAGGATACATTCTAGATTGCCCTTGCAGATTTGGGTAGAAGTAATTGATACAGTGGTTCATTTGATTAACCGTGGGCCTTAAAGTTCACTAGATGGAGGAAAACCAGAGGAAGCTTGGACCAGAAAAGAGGTAGATCTTTCTTTTCTTAAAGTCTTTGGTTTAAAAGCTTTTGTGCATGTTGATAAGGAAAATAGGAAAAAGTTGGATGTAAAATCCAAGAGATGCACTTTCATTGGTTATGGATCTGGTGATTTTGGATTCTATTTTTGGGATTTAGAAAATTATAAAATTATTAGGAGTCGCGATGTTGAATGGAATGAAAATAGAATGTACAGAGATCAAATTTTTGTACCCAAGGATGAACCGGTTGAGAATTTTGTGAATGATAATGAACTCTCAGATTTAAAAGTAATACCAACAGGGCTACACAGTAACCGATGTCAGTAGACCCCTTAATGACATCAGTCAATAGAACTGGTATCAGTTAGATAAGATTATACACCGGCAACCGGTTAGCAGAACCGAAGTCAATTATAGGTGACTGGCATCGGTCACTGATAGATTTGGATACAAATGTCTAGGAGGTCCAGAATGAGCCTCCGGTACCCCAAACTCCTATGAGAAGGTCACAAATGGTAAGTAAACCTCCAGAAATATTTGCACCTTCTCTATTTTATCTATTATTAACTGATAATGGTGAACCAAAAAATTTTGAAGAAGCAATGCAAGATAAGACCCACGTCCAGTATGAGCATGGCATGGATGAGGAGATGGACTCCTTGGAACAGAACCACACCTGGGATTTGGTTAAGTTTCCAACAAGTAAGAGGACATTACTAGAACAAGTGGGTTTACATGATCAAGGAAGAAGAGGGTGGATAGAAAAGTTACAAGGCAAGGCTTGTAGTAAAGGGATTTTCACAAAAAGCAGGTATTGACTTTGGTGAAATATTTTCTCATGTTGTTAAGATGAATTCTATTTGTACTGTATTGAGTTTAGTTGTAATAGAAGATTTACATTTAGAGCAACTAGATGTGAAGACGGATTTCCTTCATGGTGATTTAGATGAAGAGATTTATATGCAGCAGTCACTTGGGTATGAAGTCAAGAATAAGGAGAAATTAGTGTATAGGTTGAAAAAGAGCCTATATGGGCTCAAGCAAGCTCCAAGGCAATGGTACATGAGGTTTGATAGTTTTATCCAAGAGCATGGTTACTTAAGATGTGAATCTGACCATTGTGTTTATTTCAAGAAGCTTGAAAATGGGAGATATATTATTTTGTTATTGTATGTGAATGATATGCTTATCGCAGGATCTAGTATGTAGGACATTGGTGAGCTTAAGGGAAAGCTAGCTCTCACATTTTCTATGAAAGATTTAGGAGCTGAAAAGAATCATTGGCATGCAAATACACATAGACATGAAAAACAAGAAATTATATTTGTCTCAGGAGGATTATATCTATAGGGTGTTAGAAAGGTTCAAGATGCAGAATGTAAAACTTGTTAGTACACATGGATAGACACTTCAAATTGAGCAAAGATCAATGTCTTTCATCACATGAGGAGGTAAAATACATGATACAATACCCATATGCTTCAACAGTTGGCAGTCTCATGTATGTTATGGTTTGTACCAGACCAGACATTGGATAGGAAGTGGGAGTTGTGAGTAGATATATGGCCAATCCAGATAAAGAGCATTGGAAATAATTCCAATTGATGCTCATGTATTTGAAAGGGACATCTAGCATGCAGTTATGCTATGGAGGTTTGGATATTTCATTATGTGGATATTTTGATTCGGATATTGATGGAGGTCTAGATGGTAGGAAGAGCACTACTTGATATATTTTCACAGTAGGTGGGATGGCAGTTAGCTGGATTTCAAGATTGCAGAAGGTTGTGGCTTTGTCTACTACAGAGGAAAATTATGTTGTAGCTACAGATGCTAAAAAGAAGATGATATGGATGAGTAGGTTCATGAAAGAGTTAGGAAAGGAGAAAGATGATTGTAAGTTGTTCAGTGACAGTCAGAGTGTAATTCATTTGGAAAATAACTCAACGTTTCATTCAAGAACAAAACACATTCATTTGAGCTATCACTTCATATAAAAAGTATTGGAGGATGGACAGTTGAATCTGGAAAAGATTCATATGAGCAAGAACACTGCAGATATGCTAACAAATCTATTAGCAAAAGCTAAGTTGGAGCTACACTCCACTTCTATTGGTCTTCGAGTTTGAGACTTGAAGAGGAAGAAACAAAGCTTAGGAAGGATCCAAGAATGATGTTGTACAGGTATGGTGCAATAATTAATCTCCAATTGGGAGATTGTTGAGTTATGGAGCTCAATTACTTTGGTTTAGCATGTAATGTGAAACTTGCTGGAAAACACAGTAACTATCGTCGGTTAGAAGGGACCAGCATCAGTCACCTATGACTGACATCGGTTAGGAAAGGAGGAACTGACATCGATTAGGGCTAACCGGCATTGGTTACCTATGTGGGAGTGTTTTAATTAACTCTCGGGAATTAGATATATTTTTAGAATTAAAGCAGATCTATTGATTGTAATTGCATGGCTAAGTGCCCTAAGTTTATATATGCCTATATATGCATGAAATATAGGGTTTAGAAGTAAGAATTAACCATAGTTGAGAAGAACTTACAAAATTTAATTGTGGGAGAGAATTCTTGGAGAAGAAGTAAAATCTTGAGAGAAAGAAAGTATTGTACATCTGAGAGGTGTGGAAGATTGTAAATCTTCAATTGTATATCTTATCAAAGCTTTGGATAATAGATTGGTTTGTTTCCTAGTCAATGTAGCCCACACTAGGTGAACCACGTTAAATCTAGTGTTGATTTATATCTCTTGTTTTGTATATTTCTTCTAGTAGAATATCCACTTTTATTTTCATGTATGCTTAGATCTGATATATTATCTGTACAACTGGTGTCCTTAACCCCAACAATATTTGGTTCTATTCATCCTTTGTTGTTAGCAGTCAAGTACAACATAGAATGTTCTTTGTTAATGCCAAACAAGAGTAACATGTAACCAAGATATGCAAATGTTGTGATGGTGTGATGGTAATGGTGTGAAGTAATGTGAATCATGGAGGGAGTTGTGTCTGCCCCCCAACTCTACAAGTGCTATGAAATGAGGTTCAAGTTACCAAATCCCCCATCAGCACTCAATATCTGTGTAAAACATAAATGAACAAGAGTTTTCCATGGGGAAATCTATGTTTTTTCATGTGCGAGTAGATGCTAGGAAAGATAAATTCATGAATGCACATAGCGCGAAGTAACTAAACAATGTGAGGTTCATTGATGTAGTATGCCCTAAACAGTCAAGTGTGAACCATGACACGAAAGTGCATCATAGGGTGATGAGACAAATTTATATGGTTAATAGCATAATTAGTGTTTAAGATGTGTGATGGATTAAAGTATTCTTGATGTGATTTTCCATAGATAAAAGTGGCCCAGGTGGTATACAACGTCGGCATTAGGTAATGAAAATATTAACCAAATTTGATTGCAAAATGTATGGCATTGAAGTATTCATTCTTGATATATAATCATAGTACATAATATTACAAGGCTACGTCAATATTAAAAATACATGTGAGCATAAGCTTTACTTGGATTATAAGCATGTGTACATGCGTGCTTACGATAAACACATAAGAATGCTCCAAGGATAATGTACCCTTCAAGAGTCGAGCATAGTTCAAGTTCATCTGACAGTCTATATGGTCACGATATTCGTTATCTGATTGGATGTGCCTATTGAGGGATACACGTAAGGAGAGATTTTCAAGTTTTAAAGGAATGATGGATCTCAGTGCCGTAGACAAGTGAAAATGGTTGTAGCATTAATTTAAGTACTACATATAACAAAATGGTGCGGTAATTTTTCAAAGAGCGTATAGATATGGTTAGCTATTGTGAGATGTTGTTATATCACTCCCAGAAGATATCAAAGGAGTATTGTTTAATCCTATTGACATATGATTTTATCTAGTAGCTTAGACTTGGCATTATTAGAGTGTGGAGGATCAAAACAATGGGTAGAAAAATGTATTTCTTTTATTTTACCCACTTTGGCTCAAAGTCGTTTATGTAGGTCGTTATTTTTAAAGGATCAGGACCATCATCACTGATAATATTTGGATGGTACACTAAAGCGTGTAATGATGTGACTAGTGATGAATCGGCAGATGTCATTACCCTATGTATGGTGGATTGCCAAGGTGCCTCTTAGACCCATTGTATTAGTGAATTCCTTCATTCATTCATCTGTAAATCATGAACTTCATGGCCATTTAGCTAGATCAAATCTGGATTTATTATTCCAATGATTTACATTGAAATATTCACACATAAGGAAAATGTTCATTCCAATCAGGCATAGCTGGGTGTGAGTCTCATATATGGGCACGTTTATGGAGATTCTACAATTGTTAAATTATTTCGTGCACTTGTCACAAGCATGTAGCATATGTCCAGATCAATCTTGATATTAATCGTAGGCCAATAGTAATCCATGATGATTTGTATATGAGCTTTTTTTCTTCTAGTCATTTAACTGTTTCCCATCAATCTAGGAAATGGCTAAAGGAATGTCATTGACACCTAGGACAATGTAATAATGTGACCATTGAAAGTAGTCCCTGATATAAAAATCGTAGGTGCCAAATATCTATGTAGTGTTCAACCTGGCTGATCCCGTCTGTAGTTGAACGGTTAGGATTCATGAGGTTGTCAGGTTAAAGTAGGGATGTTCATGGCGATATAGGAAATTAAAATTTTGGCCACTGGTTCAACCATGACAGGCCTCGTGTCACTTTACCGAACATGGTGTTTGTAACAGAGCATCTGCATTTCATTTGCGTCTAAAACCTTTATCAATCAATATTTTAGGTCTAGCGTAAATGGTGTACTTCCCGAGCAGTTTAATTGGTTTGATCATCCATTAATATCTTTAGGAATAAGAGATTTTTCAGTCATTTTCAGATGAGCTTCATCATACACGATTATCTTTGTGATGAACGGTGGTTCAGAGAATAATGGAGTGCTTCAAAAGTGGACTCGATTGTAGATCTCCAGACAAGGTCATTATAAGTTACTATAGTCATTCTTCTTATGGGTTGAGTAGATGTCATTGACTTTATTAACAACTAATTGAGAGTCACATCTTTGATGTGGATAGCGTTAAAAATAAGAAAATTTTGACATGACAGTGAAGTTTCAAAGGATTCCATTAGATTCCTATTTGGTAGATATCTATTTGTACAGGAAAATCCATAAGCGGTAAGCAATCAGGGAGATAATCACCTACTTCAAGGGGTGAGTGAAGTACAATGCCATCTGCTAGTGTAGTGAGAAGGTTCAAGCAAATGCAACTTAATATAAATATAAATTAATTAAATCATTATTTGGTCATAGTAAATTGCAATTGTTCCTGGGATTATGTACATAATGTGTAATATACAATGAGACGACAGTGCAATAAGATTTTTCGCCCATGATATATGTGAATTCCTCAGAAACGAGTTTTGAGTCATAGAATGGACTTAGATAATTTTTGAGTGAGCAGGAAGTGGATTATGGATTGAATGCAATATTGACTCCAACAGACTGAAAGGAGTATTGCAGAGGCTCGTTGGAGATTTTACACGATGGTTAAGTAATTGATAGTCAAATAGGATTTACATTCCATGCGTTGAAGACTGTATGAAGACACTGGAGTTGAGATTCAATCTATGTAGTTTACCTGACATTTAGACTCTAGACTGCCTCCTTCACGTAATCTTCGGATAAGCTTTGCAAATCTTTTGATATGTGATTGCCAACTATGTAACATGATAATACACATAAGTTCTTACTCTGTACATACCCACAAACCACCCGTTCACCAACCTAAAAAGGAAAACTGCAACAATGGGGAGTACGTACTGACCCTGGCAGTTACGTGAAGAGAGAACTGGTACATGCTTGAGTTACTACATCATCATCTCATGACTCCATGTAGTCTGATTTTTTCGATGGATGTATAATATGATTTTCCTTTCTCGTAAAGTTTACATATGGCGAATAACAAGATAGATCTAGATTATAGAATCCAATATAAAGGTAAAGATGTGATATGGAATCAGAATTAGATTTCCCCTTCCTATGTTGTGTATGCATAAAATGCATGAACACTTTGACTGTCATAGATGGATTCCTTTGAAAACTCTTGATTTGCCTTTTGACATGTACCAATCTTAGGTGCACTAGTATGTAATTTTCTCAGTGCATATACCTCCAAACTTGCATTTTTTGAAATTTCATACACTAGTGTATCTTTGTCATGATGTCCCTAAATGTTCGGAATTTGTAATCTAACAATTGAAAGGATGACCCAAAGTGATAAAAATTAGGTTAATATCCAGAAAAAGGGATCCAAAAGGATAACAGAGGGATAGGAGCATAACCAGGAGGAAAGTAGCAAATCTGGTTCTAGTGTTTAGCAACTGGGCGCTACATTAATCTGAGGCCATTAGAAAGATTAAAACAATTAACTAAAACATTCCCTATTTATAACCTTGGATGAGCTACATCATTAGAAGATTTAAGTGCGCACATAAAAAAATATTTTCCCTCTTTTCCCAATGCCACAAACATGAATTACATCAAATGGGAGTCTTCATGGTCTTAATTATCTTCTTCTTAAATTTATAATTTTCTATATACATTTAATTATTTTATTTGATACATCTTGAGAGAATCCAAGCTTAGGATATGTCGACCTCCATTGCAGTTTTAGTGGTAGACCACAAAATGTCATGCTTAAGCTTAAAAACTATTTTAGTGTATTTGGTCAATGGTTCAAATCGCACACTAGTTATTGTGCAATATTCACCATCACCATATGTTCGCTAAGAGGTCTCCTAATCCGATGGATGCATAAGCGATTAGTAATTTAGTAGAGATACAAATAAATGCGATAGTAGAGTTGTATAACGTCTTTACTTTGAAATCAAGTTTGGAAAGCACTATATTTGGTTAGCTTATTGCTGAAGTTTGCATATCCCTATATTTGGGTAGTTTATGGCTTAATTATTTCACAGCTCCCCTCTAATTTCATTCTCTATAATATGCTTTATTCAAATATATATAATGTGAACAATCAATTACGAATTTACATATAATATCTGCAAATACACTCTACTTTACATAATATCTTCAAATACAATCTATAGATGAGACTAAATTTGTTTCTCAAATTTTTGTTAACAGGAATTTTTAAGTCAGCGTAGTTTCTCTTTGTGATTATTTATACTTTAGATTGTTTTAATATCATTTTTTTAATAAGAAATATGATACTTTCTTTTTCATGTTTCCTCATGAAGTTTAATGAACTCGTATGAGTTGTGTTATAATCTTGTTTGTTTTTTTGTTTTTTTTTTCAAAAATGTCTTCTTATTTTGAATGGAATATAAATATTTGAAATACTATTTTTAATCGCAAAAATATATATGAAGCTAAAAAATGGAGGCATAAAATATGTAGAATTGTTAAACCATAATCTAATGTAAACTAACAATTATATGTGTACAATGTAATGTGAATTTTTCCTAGGGGTGGGTCTACGGGCCACAGGGAGAAATTTTTCCCGGAGGAGGAGGAGTCGGGTCGTTGGGGAAAGGGAGGAAATATATTTCCAGACATGGACCAGCGGAGCAGGTGAGAAGTTTTGGAAATTTTCCCGCATGGGGCAAAAAACCACCTTTGCACCCGCGCACCCGTAAGTCCGCAAGACCGCAAGGGACACGTGGCGCCTCCTAATCCAATGCAAAGAAAGAGGGGTGGTGGGGATAAAAGAAATTTATCACCCCGAAGGGCGAAAAGGGTAAAATTCACTCACACCTCCACCGACGAGAGAAGATGTCACGTGTTAGCCAACCATTGGCTGCGGGTTGGCAGGCCGGCGGGGATATTTTAGAAATTTTTCCCAATTTTTTTTGAAACGTTAAGGCTAAAAAAAAGGATCCACTCCTCTATCGATGCCTCGTGAAGCCACGTGGCAGCACCTGATTGGCTGCGGACCGGCAGGGCTACGGGGGAAACTTACAAATTTTTCCAAATTTATTTTTGAAAGCGCGAAAGGTTAAAATCAATCCGAGCGTTTGCCGACGCCCAACGAAACCACATGTCAATCAAGGATTAGCTATGTGGTGGCGGGGCCGCGGAGAAAAAATTGCCAAAATTTTTTTTTGGAGTTAGATCATTTTTAGACAAAATGAAGGCTTACGGGTCAGCAGAGCGGCAGAAAAATTCATGATTTTATACTTTTTTGGCAAGAAGCAAAAAATGAAAGTTTTAGCCCGCGGGTCCGCCCAAGAATATTTTATTCATTTAAATTTGATAGTTAGATTATTTTTGAAACCAAACAAAGTAAAAACTTTAGAAGGCCATAAATTTTGATAGGGAACTCGGGTTTTGGCAAACGAGGAATTTTACAAAATATCTGGACATCCTCTTTGCACATAAACCTTAAGAATTTGATTTGGATAAAATTTGCAAGGTCAATTTTGAGAAAACGTCTTTCTGTCAGTTAGAAGTGAACTGGTATTTTTAACTTATCAATTTTGGTCAAATTTGCCATTAATCCTTCTTCATCTTGCCAAACAGGCATGAAGTATTTTACTTGGAAAGTTTTAGGATAGATTGCAAAGTTAAAATTTTCTTGATTGGTTTACATTCAAAAATTACCGATGTTTATACAGCAGAAAACCTGAAATTTTACCTTTACTTGATTTGAAAGGTTCTTTAAAAATTTCCGTAGTGTTTTAGTTTAGTTTGGGGATCATTTTGATCTCATTAAGTCCAAATGAATATTTCTGTAGTACACACTTCCCTTTGACACCTTTTTGATACTAATCATGATACTAATGATTATATTATGGACATGATTATGGACCTTATTATAGTATGATGTTAGATGTTAGATCATGGATTATTGTTGACTTGATTCAATTATGATGCATGATGAATATTAGAGACATTTTGGATATTGATGATGATATACTGTTTGACATGGTTATATTATGGATGTTGTGCAGACTTGTGATATTTGGATATTTTGAGTAGACCTAGAAATGGAAATTATTCGATGATGATATAGTTGTTGATAAAACCATAAATGATATTTTTAAATTGCTTTGATGTTTTGATTCATACATCTAAATGATTTTGGGAATTATATTTATATTATTTTGGATGTTTTGATATGGCCACAAGGCCGAAGGAGGTATTTGTGTTTTGTAGGTTAAAATATCACAACAAACTTTGAGGGATTGGAGACCAACCACATTGGAATTCTGGATGAATTCAACAAGGTCACCATGACAACTAGTATTTGTTTGTGTGTGTTAGGGATTCCCATGCGAGGGGATCACCTTTAATTGTGACCAAGGGGTTTTATGTATTCCTTTTATTTTGGTTCCTTTATTTATGTTTGAATGTGTTTATTTTGTGGTGCTTTTACCCCTTTCATTATTCATTAAATGGTGTGTAAATATTGTGAGTAATCATGTTGTTAATTTAGTTAATTAAAAAATTTCATAAGAAAGTAATTAATAGAGTTGTTGGCCATGATTAAAGATGTGTAAGTTAACTTTTAAGTGTGAAACACTCCACCTTCTTGGGAATTCGAAATTGTCCTTGGAGGCTGATTTTTTAGGCTTGTGGGACATGTTAAACTTGTCCCATACCTCTTAAATTTAATTACCAACCATACCTACAGTTGGGGAGTTGAGAATAGACTTTTGTGATTTTTTTAGAAGAAAACCTTTAGGTTTTAATTACACTTTTCTTACATGATTTAATTTTAGTCCTTTGGGGTGTGGGTTGGATTTGAGTGTGTAAGTAAACTGTTATATTATTCACCCACCTAGTTATTGTGCATTGGAGAATGAAGTTTACTTTTGGGTTGGGGTTAAAGAGATGTGATATGGCATCCTACGTGGATCTTCCTCATTCTCTTCCCTTCCCTCTTTTATAAAATTTGAATGGCTTGTCTTTTTTTGGGGTTTCTTCACTTTGGAGACTTCATTTTCTTAGGAAAATTATTTTTTTGTTTTGGAACTCTTGCTTGAAGAAGTTCTGGGAATATTGTTGCATGCTTGTACTTGGTTATTTTTGGATTGCTTGCATTGGGATAAACCTTGTTTTTTTGGAACTCGGAACAACTCCATCATGGTGAGGTAGGATCTTGACTCTTGAAATGCTCTTATTTTATGAATGTAAGTGTTAATGTATGAATTTTTTGGCTTGTGTTGTTATTGTGATCATGTTACTTGTGTGGTTGTGGAATCATGTTGTTGCCATGAGTTGGATCATATCTTTTATTGGATTATGGTTGCGGCTCAGGCACCAATGAAGAAGGATGACTTCTCCTCTTAATTGGATGTCTTGGCTGGGTGGAGAGCGTTGCATTTCCCCTACTCTTATTGTGATCAAATTGGAAGAATGAGAAATCTACATGTTGATGTTCTGGAGCTGAGATATAGACAGTTTGACAGTCCCTTGTGAAATGAAATCTTATTGTAGCCCCTTTCCCACTTGAAGTGGATGATCTGTGTATTCATTATCATGGAAAGATACTATGTATTAGCAATGAAAGTGGAAATTTAAAATGTAAATGAGTTACAATCTGTATTCTGTGTTGGAAAGAATGAGAAAGAATGATACGTGTTTTGTATGTTGTATTTTGAAATCAAATGGAAAGGAGGTTGTAAGAGTTTTGTTTGAATTAATGGGAGTGTTTGCCTTGTTCATATGATATTCTTTCCCTTCGAAACATTTGGAAAGTGGAAAAGTGAAACACGTGAAAAGAAAATGTATTATTCTATCTTGTATATAATATATGTTTTTGGAAAGAATAAAATAAGGAAGTTGTAAATTTGTCTTTTGGAATAGATAAAGGATTGCATAATCTTGCTCAAATTGTATCATTGTGTTAAATTTAATCATTTAGATGTGAGATGTAACACCCTGAACTGTTGTTACTTTCTCCTACGCATACAAGTGTTGATATGTGATTTCTTGCAAAAGGATGTGTTCCTCGATTCAGAAATCATGCTTGATATGTACTGAATTTCTTGCAGATTACAGATCTTGACTGAGTCAAAATATAAATAGACTCTTTTATTTATTTCATTTTGTGTCTGAATATTAATCTGATCACGGAATGAATTATAGAGGTATTCATCAATGATATCTAGACTTGGATCAGAGGAATTGATCCAAGTAATGCTTTAAATCTGTTTGTGATAAAATTATATCACAGACCTTGAACAGGTTGTAAGGTATGGAAGCATTTAATAAGCTGGTCAGGAGTATGACTCAGGCTGATCTTGAGAAATGAATTGGTTCCCAATATGGAGGTATATCTGGAAGGTCTCGGACGTGGACCAAGTAATAATTCTGTCATGTATATTCCTATAGCCTAACGGCTCTATAGGAGTGAATTCTGTTCGGAGATGCATGATTTTGGGTCTTTTCTTGGCATATAAAATGTTATACCTAACTGGAATTATTAATGGTTAGTAACCTAAAACTAAAACCTAACCTAGGGGTTAGATTATTGTTAAGCTAACCTAGACCTAGGCTATGTGTTAATATCCTAAGTTAGTATCTATGTGTAAATTGGTTAGTATGGGTATTACCCTAAATTCTAACCTAAGATGCTAACCTAACTAATGAGGAGATTATAAAGGGGCCTATGGAAGGGGGTGCGAACCATGGGCAGCGTTTTCTATGGCAATTAATGCTGGGGATAAGGATGAGGGACAGGTCATGGTGGAGGCTTAAGCGGCGGCTAACCTGTGCAGACGTGGCAATTTGCTAAGTTTGGAAATGAACTTGAGTTTTAGTTGGACTGTCGCCAATTTTGGCGGTCGGTGGAAGTTGAATTTAAGCGGGAAAGTTGGTTTAATGGCATTCAGTGTTCTAGGGAGATGAGCTCGAAACTCGCGAGAAGGCATGCAAACGGGAAGTTGAAGGTTTTTTTGGTTTGTCACGATTTTCGGTCTTCTCTCTCTCTCTGCTTGTTTACTGGTTCTTCGCACCAGTTCTCCTTGAGTTGCATGGCAAGAATGAATTTCTCTGGCTCTTTTCTCTGTCATGGAAGATATATATGTGATGGAGACAGCGAAATTTTGTTGGTCGCTTTATCTTGGAAAAAGAAAAGGAAGTTGAGCTCTTCCAGTGGTCTGCTTCGGAAATTTGATCAAAATACAGGCATGTTAGGCCCTAACCTTTAAATATCTTGTTGTCTTTCAAGTGATTTCATTAGAACAACTCTGTTCAAATGTTTTTAAGAAAAAATAGGATTTTCTATGGAGATCTTGTTTAAATTTTGGTACTGTATCTCTTCTGGTTCGATTTTTCAATTTCCTCTTGATGGGTGTTTGTTAAATTCGAATTGTGGCTCTATTCCTTTGTGTATTCTTTCTGGTTTAAATATATGAGATAATTATATGTAAAGAGCATGAAAGCTCGGCCTGTATGGCGTGAGCCCAAGGAATATACTTGTATTGTGAATAGACCACTGTATGTTGTTGATTTGTGGTCGCTGTTTCTTGTTGTGGAAACTGTATGGAATGATTTTGAAGAATACTGTAAGATTGATCAGTATTATTGCTTCTTTGGAAACTCTATCGTGGGTTTTGTTGATAGTATTTAATGATACTTTTTGGGTTTTCATTGTCTTCTAATTTTGCTAGGAACAGGTAACTGTTGTGTTACCGTAGTTTATACGACCTAGCGGAAGTTGTTTTCCTTGTTATTGGGGTAACGGGATTACTTGTTGACTGTGTATAATATAGATACATCTGTACTTTATTTTATCGACTCAGTGGAGTCCATGATTGAATCGTATATTGCTATCTATTGCTGAGAATGTAGATTCATCCATAAGTTTTGTGAATTGATTTTCGTGGAAGCCTGGTAAGAAGAAACAGGTCTTTTGGCCACTGTTATTTGAAATAATTAAAGGATAAAGACTTCCTGGGTATGCATTTTCATTTCTATGTGAAAGCTGTTCGAAAGTTTCGAAGCGGATCAGTTGGTTTCCTTGCTTGAAATGGGTATTTGATTTGCTTACACTTGTTTCATTCTGAATGATTGCCATAGCTGGCATAGAAGGAATCATCACCAATTTCTTAGTACGCTGCTGTAGGGTTCAGTGGTCATGAGTATAAAACCATTAACAGTATACAGTGTGAATATATAGATTTATACTGTTGTGATTTGGACGACTCTGAGGAGTCGATTGAATGATTCATTTTACATTTGAGCCGAATATAGTTAAGTTGTTGGTATTTTATGTGCCAGCGACTTAATGGAATAACATGTTTTTCGATCTTGTTATTTTGATTAGAATTCCTTCGTGTTTCAGGGATTTTGTGGCACAGATTCTTAGGTGATCATGTACGTCTTCAACCTGTACAAATTTGTGTAAAAAGGTTGGCAGAGTTCAGTCGGGTTCTTGGTTTGAAATCAGAGATTAATTTGTTCGTATGGTTCTTATTATGCTTCGTTGATGAATATCAGTATGAATTCATATGCATTTGCTTGAATTGTTACCTCCGTTTGAATCATTTGGAATTCTGGAAAGGTAGCTGGTACTTCTGTCTCTTTCTGAACTTGACATTGGACACTGTCTTTGTCACTGGTTGAGATCCTTGAATATGGATGACTGTTTCGTGTTCTGACCTTGTTTGGGTAAGTCGCGAATACCACACTAAGACTTGCATGCGCCAAGGTAAGGATCGATTGGTTGTATTCCCTTCTTTTACTTCAGTTCGATTTTGACTGAACAAGAATAAGTATGCTAGGTTCTTTTCCATTTAATCAGTCCGATTTGATTGAGCATGATTTGGAAATACTGTGTGGTCAGCATAGCATAGTCTCTAGGAAACCTCAAATTACTTGATGCAATAAGGTTGTTGTTTACAGCGATACGCTTGTAGTTTCTTGTTTACAACTTGTGTCAAAGCCTTACTATATAAAAGGAACTAGCATTGCGCTTAGGGTTGATACATGAATTGTTGATGTGTTAGTTGCTATACAAGAGTTTTGCTGTGTTTCTATTTCTTGATTTAGAACAGCGATCTTGCTTGCGGCTTGTCTAACTTGTTCATTTATATACTGGATAAATGTTTTCATAGGAGAAGACGGTACAGTGATGAATTTATGTGAAAGGAAGTATGAATGGATTGGTTCTTTCTCTTCCTTTATTTCATATTTGTTGATATTTGCCTAACAGTGGGAAATTTTTTTGTAGCGTTTTGGTAGAATCCCGAATTGTTATGTTATTTCCCTTTTGGAAGAATGAAACAATCTGACCAATGTTGTGATTTGGATTCAATGATTGTTTGTATACATTCGTTCCTTGATTTTTAATATTTGATGAAATATTAGAAAGTGATTAAGACTATTTTTGTAACAATGATAGAGTTACATATTTGTAACCATTTTGTATTACAAGGACATAGTCTGAATATGTTTACTTATTTGGATATTTGATCTCATTTAAACAGGGTGTTTAATGAAAACAATTGATGGATTGCAATTGTTTTAAAAGTTAGTGCTTATCATGCTCAGTTCATTGAACTGACTCATGTTGACTATTTTTGCAGATGGTTGCCGTAAGAGGTAAAAGCAATGCAGATCTGACAGGATGATCAGATTGTTTATTTGATTTATAATGAATTACAGCTTGATTTATAGATGTACTATATGTGAAAAGATGTTTCTTTTCCATTAAGCATTGTATCAAGTATGCTGTTGCATAAAATGTAATTGTATAGTTTTGAAAGGAATGGAAATAAGTGTTTGATACTTATGTGTTGTATTCTATTTCTGAAAGTTGACCTTCTTCGGTTTATGTAACGAAGGGGCATTGTTATCATTGTATAATATGGATGCTTTTGTGATTGACAATGAAAGCTTGCACGAAAATGAGATTGAATTCTTATGAGTGTGTAGTAGTTCTAATTTGTTCTAGCAAAAGCAATATTGGATTTAAATAATTGTCTTTCTAGAAGATAGGTTAAGAATGAGCCTAAAGAGAACGCTAAACAAACTGGATTAAATTACTAATCCCTAGTCCTAAGTATGACAGGACAATATTAAATTGGATTCTTAATCATTTATATCTTTATACTAGAAAGTATGATATAAATCCAGTTAAGAGAACTGATATTCAATCAAATGGAGTTTAGTTGACAATCTCAAGCAAAGGTTATGAGATACTGTCCGATTCTGTTGCTTTAGAATCAGGTGTATTCTAATGACTCATTGATGGGAACTTGACCGTAATACCTCTACCATGTAATGGGTTTTAATAGAGGAGGGTCGTCTTAAGACAAAGAATCCAGGGATTTGGAAAGGCTAACCTTAGGGAAAAGTCTTTAAAAGTGATTTAAACTCAAGTGCGTAACGTTGTTACTAAGTAGATCTTTTTGAGGCGGATTTAAAGGTTGACGACATAAGTCAACTGCAGAGTTGTACCTCCGAGAAGATTAGGATCTTCTTGAAGTTACAATAATGCAGATGACTTATGGCGACACCCTTTGCATTGATCACTAAGATTTACACTTGATTTCACACGAGTTACCCTGGGACCCGATTAAGAACGTGGTCATGTTATAAGGCTGCCTAGGAGATTCGGGGTATCATGACACACTGGTTGAACTGCAAGGTTGAACCAGTATGTCATCATATCCCTAATCCTCGTGGTCATCCATATAACATTATCACCTTGTTAATCTACCTCTGAGTGATTCAGTTGTGAAAGGAAGGACTGACAGTAGTCAGTATAAGACATTCTATATAACATATGAATGGGGTGAAGGACGTATTCCAGATTGACGAGTATGCCATTAAGGAATACGAGACATGAACAGTATGTTTCAAATCTTTGGCCAAAGTATCGCAAGCTGCTTATTGCGTTGTCCTAATTCACCTAGTCTAAGGGATGAGATGCCGATGAATAATGGTAACAATTATTCAGTTAGATTCCTTGGACAGAGCATTCTGAATCCCAGATTAGGGAAGAGAACCGCAGAGTAATGTGTTAATAAAAACACCGGCTCTTATTACTCATGATAGATTCGGTAGATTACTGAGTCATGGAATGAATAGATCGGAGGTACTCCGAGTCATTACAGCTGCATATGGTTGTCTGTTATATAAATGGTTATTTGAATTGTGAGTTCTAAATTATGTATTTAGAAACCGTATGCAAGTCTCAAGACAAAGGTATGAGATCCTGTCCGATTCTGTTGCTTTAGAATCAGGTGTATTCTAATGACTCATTGATGGGAACTTGACCGTTAATACCTTACCTGTAATGGGTTTTAAAGAGGAGGGTCGCTTAAGACAAAGAATCAGGGATTGGAAAGGCTAACCTTAGCAACGGAAAAAGTTTTAAAAGTGATTAAACTCAATGTCGCGTAACGTTTGTTACTAAGTAGATCTTTTTGAGGCGGATTTAAAGGTGAGACATAAGTAAACTGCAGAGTTGTACCTCGCGAAGATAGATGCTTGAAGTTACAATAATGAGATGACTTATGGCGACACCCTTTGCATTGTCACTAAGATTTACACTTGATTTCACACGAGTACACCTGGGAACCGATTAAGACGTGGTCATGTTATAAGGGCTGCCTAGTGATTCGGGGTTCATGACACACTGGTTGAAACTGACAAGGTTGAACCAGAGGGCATCATATCCCTTAATCATGTGTCATCCAATAACATTATCACCTTGTTAATCTACCTCTGAGTGATTCAGTTGTGAAAGGAAGGAATGACAGTATTCAGTATAAGATATTCTATATAACCTATGAAGGGGTGAAGGACGTAGTCAGATTGACGAGTATGCCATTAAGGACTAGAGACATAAAGCTATGTTTCAAATCGTGGGCCACAGTATCGCAAGCTGCTGATGGCGTGTCCTAATTCAAATAGTCTAAGGGATGAGATGCCGATGAATAATGGTACAATTATGCAGTTCGATTCCTGGAACAGAGCATTCTGCCCAATCCCAGTTAGGGAAGAGAACCGCAAGAGTAATGTGAAAAAAATAAAAATTGACTTGTTCTATTGTCTAAAATGAGGATGTTACATCTTGGTATCAGAGCTGAAGGTTGCAGCTCTTGGACCTATTGAGTCCATAATCTGATAAAAACCTGAATTTTCTTGTAAAAAAAAATGGTTAGAACAAGAGGGAACGTTGCGAGTAACGCTCCACCTGAAGGAGGAGTCGGCAACAACCCAGAAACTTGATGAGATCCTTGCTGCCCTGTTGGACACAAGAGATCATTTAGCTGTACTTGAACAGCAGGTGACGGGAAATGAGGAGGATGTAGAGGCTGATTATAATAATCAGCAACCTCCTGAGGACAACCCCGAAATGGGTGTTGATGTTAATGCTAGAAATGCACCTGTCCAACCAGAAAACAAAAAGGCCAGATTGGCAGCAGAACTCACTAATGATATAAAAAGGATAAGTCCACCTAAGTATGATGGCACCACATTAGGAGATGGAGCTGAGAACTGGCTCAGCGAAATGGAGAAGTACTTTGCAATAAGGAACTTCTCGGAGGAAACCAAAGCTATTTGGGGAGCCTATCAGCTTTCTCACGAAGCGTCCTCGTGGTGGGATAGCCGAAAAGCTGAGCTAAACATTGATGAGACCAATATTACTTGGGAACAATTTAAAGGCTATTTTAGGCAACGGTGGCTGCCACAACTTTTCTATGACCAGAAAATGACAGAATTCCAGAACTTAGCTCAAGGGAAGCTAACGGTAACTAAATACTGGGAGCGGTTTACAAAACTCCTCAAGTATGTACCGCAGTATCAAACTGACGAAAAGTTCAGGATACGGAAATTCATCATGGGATTGAATCCTGTGATAGGGGGAGAGGTCGATGTTCACAGTCCAACCACTATGGAAGGAGTTGTTGAAAAGGCCATAAGGCAAGAACAGAAATTAAAGGCTATTTCTGCTCATAAGGAGGAAGTGCGGAAGAAGACTGCAAACCCTTCTTCAACCTCTCTTGCACCCAGAAAAGGACCGTGGAAAAATTTTGGAAACAAAAGTAAGTTTCCAGGAGATAACAATAAGAAAGCAGCAGTAAATAAGCCTGCTGGAAATATAAGGGATAATTTTGTTAAAAATTATAATAATGGACAGAAGTCCTATGGAGGACAGCGTGACAATACAAGGCTGGAGGTAATGCTGAGCCTAAGAAGGGACCTGTAGGAGGCTGCTACACTTGTGGTAAAGATCATTACGCAAATCAATGTCCTTGAAGAAGGATGATCGTAATCAGTAGCATAAGATACATGCTGCAGTAGCAGACAAGCAAGCTGAAAAGCAAGCAACACCTATAGAAGTTCTGGGTAAGTTATTCGGCTTACCTGTCACGATTCTTTTTGATACAGGAGCTACTGAATGTTTTATTTCTAATAAACTTGCTTCTAAACTTAAAAGAAAAGCTGGGAAAATGGATAAATCTTGGACTGTAGAGTATGGTAATAATTCTGTTCATACAGTGAGTATGTGTCTCTTTGGAGCAGTCCTTGATTACCTAATTTCTCCACGGAAGTTGATCTCTATGTTACACCCTTTGGGATCGTATGACATTATTATTGGTGTCAATTGGTTAGCTGACCATAAAGCAAAGGTAGATTGCTATGAAAAGAACATAAAATGTTTAGATGATCAGCTAGAATCAGCAGAGATTCAAGGTGTGAAACGAGAAATTTCAGTTAGAAAACTGTTAGCTATGCAGCTTAAAAAGGCTAAGAATAAAGGATGTACTCTTTATGCAGTAAAGATATCTGAATCTTTAGAAGAAGATGGTGATTACATGAAGCAAATTCCACTGTTACAAAGTTTTAGGGATGTTTTTCTTGAGGAATTACTAGGGTTACCACCCAAGAGAGAATTTGATTTTACCATTGAAATCAAGCCTGGAACGGAACCTATTCCAAGGCGCCTTTATCGGATGACTACTACTGAGTTAGTCGAGCTTAAGGCACAGTTACAAGAGCTTTTGTCTAAGGATTGATTAGACCAAGTGTTTCACCTTGGGGAGCACCTGTGATATTGTGAAAAGTAAGGATGGAACACTAAGGCTGGTGTATTGATTATCGGATGTTGAACAAAGCAACAATCAAGAACCGATATCCACTTCCTAGGATTGATGATCTGTTTGATCAGATGTATGGAGCAGCGGTTTATTCTAAGATAGACCTTCGATCTGGTTATCATCAGTTAAGGATTAAAGAGGAAGATATTCATAAAACAGCTTTCCGAATAAGGTACGGACATTATGAATTTACAGTTCTACCCTTTGGGTTAACTAATGCACCCGCAGCCTTTATGAATTTAATGAACAATATTTTTCAAGAATACCTGGACAAGTTTGTACTTGTATTCTTGGACGATATTCTCATTTATTCTAAAAGTGTTGAGGAGCACAATGAGCATTTGAAGATAGTTTTGGGAATTTTGAGAAAGAGAAAGTTGTATGGTAAGTTTATCCAAATGTTCTTTCTTTGATTCAGAAGTTCACTATTTGGGTCATGTCATAAGTAAAGAAGAAATCACTGTAGATCCTTCAAAAATAGTGGTAATAACTGAGTGGCCTGCACCAAAGAATGTGCATGAAGTAAGAAGCTTCATGGGTCTTACTGGTTACTATAGAAAATTTGTAAAGGATTTTTCTAAGGTAGCTGCACCAATAACTTCATTGCAGAAGAAGGATAAGAAATTCGTGTGGAATGACAAGTGCGAAGCGACTTTCAAAAGTCTGAAAGACTAGTTGACTTCTGCACCTATATTGGCTGTACCAGAACCCTAATGGGAATTTTATTGTTGTTAAACGGATGCTGTCTAACTTCTCTCTTTCCTCCTCTTAACCTTATATGCCTTCCCGTTCTCCCTTTGCTCCTCTCTTCATCTCTTCCCACTTGTTCGCTATTCACAAACCCCCTCCTCCCCGAGTACAGCTCTTCTTCTCCTACCCCTCTTCCCTTGCTTATCTTTAACTTCCCGCGACCTCACCATTTCTTAACTCCCCACATCCCCAGACCCCTCATTCCCTTCCATAGGACGATCCATCACAACCTTTCACATCTCTTTTCTTTTTTGTTTTGTACTCTTCCCCGCACCCAAGGTTCTCCCATCTCCCATTCAGTATTCTCCCACCATTAATTTTTCCCCCCATCCTCCTCGTGTTTCAACCTCATAACTTCTCTCTCAGCGACCCCTCCCCCCCTAACCCACTTCCCTTCCCCTACCCTTACTACCCCCCCACAGCTCCCTTCCTTCCCTGGCCTATCTACCACGACCCACCGCTCTTCTTTGTCTCACCACGGCCGCCTCGTCTTCCTCCCTAGACCTTATTGCAATTGCCCCTACCTACCACTTCCATTCGCCACACACCCCGTCACTTCCCTGTCCGCCCTTCTTTGTTCTCCTTCCTAACCTACTTGCCGATTTATCCTCCCACTGGCCTGCCCTTACCTCTCCTCCTGCCATATTTCCTCCTTCCTTCGAACTTTCTATGGTTACCCCTCTCCTCTCATTAAGTTCCCTCCCATGAACCCCCATTCTTGGGCCCCCCTCCAGTTTTGAATACCCCTGTTTTTGAATCCTTGTTTCCTTCCGTTTCTCGCCTAATCTCCACCCTTTTTATAGAGTATGATTCAACCCCCTACCCTTCTCCCCTTACACCTACTTCCCCTTCATATTCGCCCTTACTCTTGCTCGTCCCGCACCCTCGGTTCTACTTCCCCCCTCTCTTTCGACCTCCTCCTCTGTCGTCGACCTCCCGTTTTATATGCTTCCTCACTTTTCGTCTCCTTTCCCTAATGTGATTTTCTACATTACCCCCTTCCACTCTCCCTTCTCTTCCTGATCCTCACCCCTCCTTTTCGTGGTCATCACCCTCTTTCTCCCAGTACTCCTACATATTCTCTTCCCCCTCGCTCTTACACTCACTTTACCTTCCGCCACCACTCATACCCCCTCTCTCCTTATTTTCTCCTCCTCACTTACCAGTCCTATTACTCACAGCGCCTTTTGTACTACACATTTACCTCCCGTTTCACTTCATCTTCCTCTCTCGCTTTTCACTACTTCCCCTTCTCTATTCACAGCGCCTATCGTCTATTTCGCCTCCTCTACACCTTGTCCAGGACTTTCTTTAATGTAATCGGTCCCTCCCTCGTCCGTCCCCCACCTTTTTATGCATACTAATTTTGCTTTCTTTCTCATTCCTGCTACTCCCCCTCCCCAAGCCCCGTACGTCCCAATTCCATTCGTTCCTGCTTCCAGCCCCCCACGATTACCTCCTCTAACCATCTCTTTTTCTCCCTGCCCAAAACACCCGACCTCTGGCTTCTCTCTCTCCCTCCCTCCCTTCTACCCCCCCTCACTCACACAACGCACTACTTATACCTTCACCCTTCTTCCCTCACAATAACCCACCTACCTTCTTTCACACTAACTCCTTACTACCTTCCGCTAAACTCATGCTCCTTACTTCTTTGCTTATCCCTCTCCCTTATCTCCTTTTTTCCCATTCTCTTACAATCGTCCCCCACGTTCCCACTCCCATCGGCTCTTAATTATCACACTTACACACTCCTTCACAACCCCTCCCGATCCTCCCCACCACTAACTCGGATTAATCTATCTATCCCCATAGCTCGCTTCGCCTCCCTCCCCCCAATTTGCAAACTCAGGCTTTCTCAAACCGCTTCTTCGTCTTCGTAACATCCTTCCCCATCTGGCATTTACTCCCGACTCTCCCCTGCTCCTTCAACTCACCTGCCCATTTCCCCATCCCCTCATCAAACACTAAATTCCCTGGTTCCTTCTCCCCTCTATTTTTCTCCTTTTCCGTCAATTCACTCTATTCCTCTCTTTCCCCTGTCGCCTCCTGCTTTGTCCTTCTTCAAATTCTCTTTTCTGCCCCTGGGAAGGCCTTGGAGGTGTTTGTTACAAAATGATAGGTCATAGCTTATGAAAGTAGAAAACTTAAAGTTACATGGTTGAATTATGCCTCATGATTGTGTAAACTTGCTGCCATTGGTCATGCGTTCAAGTTGGAACACTATTACTTGGAAAACCTTTTGAGTTGAAACTTGGCTAACGGAGGACTGAAATATATTTTTCTCAGCCCATCTGTGTATATGCCGAAAAGAAGGTGGTTAGAATTTTTATCACAATATGACTTTGATATTAGCTATATCAAGGGAAGGAGAATAGAGTAGCTGATGCTCTAAGCCAGGAGGCACATTCTGCTCTTAATAACATGAGAACTCAGTGTAAAGACGAGGTAAAAAGCGGCCTCGAATCAGATGCATTTTTCAGTGCAAGTAAAAGCAGCGCTTGCTGCCAAAACTAAAGGATAAAAGGTATGAAGGTTTTCTTTTTGATAATGAAGGCATCTTGCGTATGAAAATCGGGGTTATGTATCCTGTGCGAATGATTTGAGAAAGGAAGTTGTTAGTTTGAATGTGATAATTCACTTTCTCTGGACACCGGTATCATCAAAAATGCGGCTGATTTGAAACAAGCAATACTTCTGCGAAAGGTATGAAAAAGGATGTTGCTAAAAATTTGGACTCATTGCCTGGAATGTCAGCGGGTGAAGGTCCGAGGCATATGCACACCTGCTGGACATTATATCCTCAGAGCCTAACCGCCAGTACAAATGGAAGTAATACCATGGATTTTGTACAGGACTACATATGTAAGGAATAAGCATGATGTTGATCATGGTGGTTGTAGATAAAATGGGACTAAAGGTAGATCATTTCATCGTGGAAAATCTAAAGGATTATTCACACAGTGCTGGCAAGAGGTTCGACATGAAATTTTCAGATTGCATGGTGTCCAGATTGATGATATGACAGGGATCCTAGAATGACGTCAAGGTTTTGCAAACGCTTAACGCACCCTAGGGAACAAAAACTAAACTTAAGTTCTGCATATCACAGAAATGGATGGGCAAATGAGAGGGTAATCACATGTGAGGACAGGTTGCGAATGTATTGCAGGGATCACAGTCTAAATGGGAAGAGTATCTTCCATTAGTTGAGTTCGCATTAAAACAACACTTATCACTCAATCTCTAAAGATTGGCACATTTGAAGCACTTTAGGGAAGAAAGTGCAGAAAAACCCTGTAAGCTTGGGGACAGTGTTGAGGATAGAGTGGAATTGGACCAGATCTCACAGAGATGGAACAGACAAGTTAAGCGGATTCGTGAACGATGAAAGGAAGCAGTGGATAGACAGAAGAGCATGCTGACCTTAAACGGGTGATGAAAAGTTTGAGCTTGGTGATAAGGTTTTTTGCCGTGTTAAACCCAGAAAGAGTTCTATAACTTTTGGCAAGGCTTGCCAAGTTGTCACCACGATTTGTGGGACCTGCGAATTGTCGAACTAATCAATCCTGTAGCTTATATTTACATTGCCACCTGCTCTCTCGCATGCAATGATGTTTCCATAGTTCTTTGACTTAAAAGTACGTTTAAGATCTTCACTGTTTAAATTGGAATTCCTGGCAGGTCCAAGACCCAGGAATAATCGTGGTAAACCCACCGAGTACTGGAAAACCGCCAAATACACTTGAAAACCATGATATACAAACAATGTAAGGGTCAGTGGGACAGTTTAGCGAAGAAAGCGCCAACTTGGGAAAATCTGAAGAAATGGAAATTGCTTTTTCCTTCTCTTTTTGCAAAAGAATGAAAAATGTTGACAAAAAAATACTTTATGAACGGAGTGCTGGTCTCCACTTTTTTAAGTATTAAGAACAAGCCAGATTAAGGAGACTTTATTCAGGTTGACTTAAATGTGTTGTGACATTGATTTCTGAAAACTATTTAATATGGAATTAGTCACATGTTTGTGTACTAATAAATTGATTGACACTGAAGGTTAATTTATAAGTAATTCATCGGGACTGATGAATTCTTTTTAGAGAGGGAAGCAGTAACACCCTGAACTGTGGTTACTTTCTCCTTACACATACAAGTGTTGTATGTGATTTCTTGCAAAAAGATGTGTTCCGCGAATCAGAAACATGCTTTGATATGTACTGAATTTCTGGCCAGATTGGCAGAATATTGACTGAGTCAGAATATGATAGACTCTTTTATATTTCATTTTGTGTCTGAATATTAATCTATCACGATGATTATAAGAGATATCATCTTTAATATATAGACTTGGATCAGTGAATTGATCCAAGTAATGCTTAATTCTGTTTTGATAAAATTAGATCACAGACCTTGAACAGGTTTGCAAGGTTGAAGCATGTATTAAGCTGGTCAGGAGTAGGACTCAGGCTGAATCGTGAGAAAGAATTGGTTCCCAATATGGAGGTATATCTGGAAGGTTCTCGGACGTTGGACCAAGTAATAATTCTATCATGTTATTCCTGTAGCCCTAACGGCTGGTAGGGTGAATCTGTTCGGAGATGTGTTGGGTCTTTTCTTGGCATATAAAATGTTAATACCTAAACTGGACTTATTAATGGTTGAGGACCTAAAAATAAAACCTAACCTAGGGGTTAGGATTATTGTTAAGCTAAACCTAGACATAGGCAGTGTTAATATCATAAGTTAGATCATGTGTAAAATTGGTTAGTATGGGTTACCCTAAATTCTACCTAAGATGCTAACTAACTAATGAGGAGATATAAAGGGGACCTATGGAAGGGGGTGCGAACATGGGCGCGTTTTCTATGCATTAAGGCTGGGGATACGGGATGAGGGACAGGTCATGGCGGAGGCTAAGCGGGGCTAACCTGTGCAGACGTGGCGAAAGCCAGATTAAGGCAGACTTTATTCAGGTTGAATAAATGTGTTGTGACATTGATTTCTGAAAACTATTTAATATGGAAGTAGTCACATTGTTTGTGTACTAATAAATTGATTGACCTGAAGGTTAATTTAATATGTAATTCATCGGGACGATGAATCTTTTTAGGAGGGAAGCATGTAACACCCTGAACTGTTGTTACTTTCTCCTACACATACAAGTGTTGATATGTGATTTCTTGCAAAAGGATGTGTTCCTCGATTCAGAAATCATGCTTGATATGTACTGAATTTCTTGCAGATTGCAGATCTTGACTGAGTCAGAATATGATTAGACTCTTTTATTTATTTCATTTTGTGTCTGAATATTAATCTAATCACGGAATGAATTATAGAGATATTCATCTATAATATCTAGACTTGGATCAGTGGAATTGAACCAAGTAATGCTTTAAATCTGTTTGTGATAAATTAGATCACAGACCTTGAACAGGTTGCAAGGTATGGAAGCATTTATTAAGCTGGTCAGGAGTATGACTCAGGCTGATCTTGAGAAATGAATTGGTTCCCAATATGGAGGTATATCTGGAAGGTCTCGGACGTGGACCAAGTAATAATTCTATCATGTATATTCCTGTAGCCTAACGGCTGTATAGGGGTGAATCCTGTTCGGAGATGCATGATTTTGGGTCTTTTCTTGGCATATAAAATGTTATACCTAACTGGAATTATTAATGGTTAGTAACCTAAAACTAAAACCTAACCTAGGGGTTAGATTATTGTTAAGCTAACCTAGACCTAGGCTATGTGTTAATATCCTAAGTTAGTATCTATGTGTAAATTGGTTAGTATGGGTATTACCCTAAATTCTAACCTAAGATGCTAACCTAACTAATGAGGAGATTATAAAGGGGCCTATGGAAGGGGGTGCGAAACCATGGGCGGCGTTTTCTATGGCAATTAATGCTGGGGATAAGGATGAGGGACAGGTCATGGCGGAGGCTTAAGCGGCGGCTAACCTGTGCAGACGTGGCAATTTGCTAAGTTTGGAAATGAACTTGAGTTTTAGTTGGACTATCGCCAATTTTGGCGGTCGGTGGAAGTTGAGTTTAAGCGGGAAAGTTGGTTTAGTGGCATTCAGTGTTCTAGGGAGACGAGCTCGAAACTCACGAGAAGGCATGCAAACAGGAAGTTGAAGGTTTGTTTGGTTTGTCGCGATTTTCGGTCTTCTCTCTCTCTCTGCTTGTTTACTGGTTCTTCGCACCAGTTCTCCTTGAGTTGCATGGCAAGAATGAATTTCTCTGGCTCTTTTCTCTGTCATGGAAGATATATATGTGATGGAGACAGCGAAATTTTGTTGGTCGCTTTATCTTGGAAAAAGAAAAGGAAGTTGAGCTCTTCCAGTGGTCTGCTTCGGAAATTTGATCAAAATACAGGCATGTTAGGCCCTAACCTTTAAATATCTTGTTGTCTTTCAAGTGATTTCATTAGAACAACTCTGTTCAAATGTTTTTAAGAAAAAATAGGATTTTCTATGGAGATCTTGTTTAAATTTTGGTACTGTATCTCTTCTGGTTCGATTTTTCAATTTCCTCTTGATGGGTGTTTGTTAAATTCGAATTGTGGCTCTATTCCTTTGTGTATTCTTTCTGGTTTAAATATATGAGATAATTATATGTAAAGAGCATGAAAGCTCGGCTTGTATGGCGTGAGCCCAAGGAATATACTTGTATTGTGAATAGACCACTGTATGTTGTTGATTTGTGGTCGCTGTTTCTTGTTGTGGAAACTGTATGGAATGATTTTGAAGAATACTGTAAGATTGATCAGTATTATTGCTTCTTTGGAAACTCTGTCGTGGGTTTTGTTGACAGTATTTAACGATACTTTTTGGGTTTTCATTGTCTTCTAATTTTGCTAGGAACAGGTAACTGTTGTGTTACCGTAGTTTATACGACCTAGCGGAAGTTGTTTTCCTTGTTATTGGGGTAACGGGATTACTTGTTGACTGTGTATAATATAGATACATCTGTACTTTATTTTATCGACTCAGTGGAGTCCATGATTGAATCGTATATTGCTATCTATTGCTGAGAATGTAGATTCATCCATAAGTTTTGTGAATTGATTTTCGTGGAAGCCTGGTAAGAAGAAACAGGTCTTTTGGCCACTGTTATTTGAAATAATTAAAGGATAAAGACTTCCTGGGTATGCATTTTCATTTCTATGTGAAAGCTGTTCGAAAGTTTCGAAGTGGATCAGTTGGTTTCCTTGCTTGAAATGCGTATTTGATTTGCTTACACTTGTTTCATTCTGAATGATTGCCATAGCTGGCATAGAAGGAATCATCACTAATTTCTTAGTACGCTGCTGTAGGGTTCAGTGGTCATGAGTATAAAACCATTAACAGTATACAGTGTGAATATATAGATTTATACTGTTGTGATTTGGACGACTCTGAGGAGTCGATTGAATGATTCATTTTACATTTGAGCCGAATATAGTTAAGTTGTTGGTATTTTATGTGCCAGCAACTTAATGGAATAACATGTTTTTCGATCTTGTTATTTCGATTAGAATTCCTTCGTGTTTCAGGGATTTTGTGGCACAGATTCTTAGGTGATCATGTACGTCTTCAACCTGTACAAATTTGTGTAAAAAGGTTGGCAGAGTTCAGTCGGGTTCTTGGTTTGAAATCAGAGATTAATTTGTTCGTTTGGTTCTTATTATGCTTCGTTGATGAATATCAGTATGAATTCATATGCATTTGCTTGAATTGTTACCTCCGTTTGAATCATTTGGAATTCTGGAAAGGTAGCTGGTACTTCTGTCTCTTTCTGAACTTGACATTGGACACTGTCTTTGTCACTGGTTGAGATCCTTGAATATGGATGACGGTTTCGTGTTCTGACCTTGTTTGGGTAAGTCGCGAATACCACACTAAGACTTGCATGCGCCAAGGTAAGGATCGATTGGTTGTATTCCCTTCTTTTACTTCAGTCCGATTTCGACTGAGCAAGAATAAGTATGCTAGGTTCTTTTCCATTTAATCAATCTGATTTGACTGAGCATGATTTGGAAATACTGTGTGGTCAGCATAGCATAGTCTCTAGGAAACCTCAAATTACTTGATGCAATAAGGTTGTTGTTTACAGCGATACGCTTGTAGTTTCTTGTTTACAACTTGTGTCAAAGCCTTACTGTATAAAAGGAACTAGCATTGGGCTTAGGGTTGATACATGAATTGTTGATGTGTTAGTTGCTGTACAGGAGTTTTGCTGTGTTTCTATTTCTTGATTTAGAACAGCGATCTTGCTTGCGGCTTGTCTAACTTGTTCATTTATATACTGGATAAATGTTTTCATAGGAGAAGACGGTACAGTGATGAATTTATGTGAAAGGAAGTATGAATGGATTGGTTCTTTCTCTTCCTTTATTTCATATTTGTTGATATTTTCCTAACAGTGGGAAATTGTTTTGTAGCGTTTTGGTAGAATCCCGAATTGTTATTTTATTTCCCTTTTGGAAGAATGAAACAATCTGACCAATGTTGTGATTTGGATTCAATGATTGTTTGTATACATTCATTCCTTGATTTTTAATATTTGATGAAATATTAGAAAGTGATTAAGACTATTTTTGTAACAATGATAGAGTTACATATTTGTAACCATTTTGTATTACAAGGACATAGTCTGAATATGTTTACTTATTTGGATATTTGATCTCATTTAAACAGGGTGTTTAATGAAAACAATTGATGGATTGCAATTGTTTTAAAAGTTAGTGCTTATCATGCTCAGTTCATTAAACTGACTCATGTTGACTATTTTTGCAGATGGTTGCCGTAAGAGGTAAAAGCAATGCAGATCTGACAGGCTGATCAGATTGTTTATTTGATTTATAATGAATTATAGCTTGATTTATAGATGTACTATATGTGAAAAGATGTTTCTTTTCCGTTAAGCATTGTATCAAGTATGTTGTTGCATAAAATGTAATTGTATAGTTTTGAAAGGAATGGAAATAAGTGTTTGATACTTATGTGTTGTATTCTATTTCTGAAAGTTGACCTTCTTCGGTTTATGTAACGAAGGGGCATTGTTATCATTGTATAATATGGATGCTTTTGTGATTGACAATGAAAGCTTGCACGAAAATGAGATTGAATTCTTATGAGTGTGTAGTAGTTCTAATTTGTTCTAGCAAAAGCAATATTGGATTTAAATAATTGTCTTTCTAGAAGATAGATTAAGAATGAGCCTAAAGAGAACGCTAAACAAACTGGATTAAATTACTAATCCCTAGTCCTAAGTATGACAGGACAATATTAAATTGGATTCTTAATCATTTATATCTTTATACTAGAAAGTATGATATAAATTCAGTTAAGAGAACTGATATTCAATCAAATGGAGTTCAGTTGACAATCTCAAGCAAAGGTTATGAGATACTGTCCGATTCTGTTGCTTTAGAATCAGGTGTATTCTAATGACTCCTTGATGGGAACTTGACCATAATACCTCTACCATGTAATGGGTTTTAATAGAGGAGGGTCGTCTTAAGACAAAGAATCCAGGGATTTGGAAAGGCTAACCTTAGGGAAAAGTCTTTAAAAGTGATTTAAACTCAAGTGCGTAACGTTTGTTACTAAGTAGATCTTTTCGAGGCGGATTTAAAGGTTGACGACATAAGTCAACTGCAAAGTTGTACCTCCGAGAAGATTAGGATCTTCTTGAAGTTACAATAATGCAGATGACTTATGGCGACACCCTTTGCATTGATCGCTAAGATTTACACTTGATTTCGCACGAGTTACCATGGGACCGATTAAGAACGTGGTCATGTTATAATGCTGCCTAGGAGATTTGGGGTATCATGACACACTGGTTGAACTGCAAGGTTGAACCAGTATGTCATCATATCCCTAATCCTCGTGGTCATCCATATAACATTATCACCTTGTTAATCTACCTCCGAGTGATTCAGTTGTGAAAGGAAGGACTGACAGTAGTCAGTATAAGACATTCTATATAACATATGAATGGGGTGAAGGACGTATTCCAGATTGACGAGTATGCCGTTAAGGAATACGAGACATGAACAGTATGTTTCAAATCTTTGGCCAAAGTATCGCAAGCTGCTGATTGCGTTGTCCTAATTCACCTAGTCTAAGGGATGAGATGCCGATGAATAATGGTAACAATTATTCAGTTAGATTCCTTGGACAGAGCATTCTGAATCCCATATTAGGGAAGAGAACCGCAAGAGTAATGTGTTAAATAAAAACACCGGCTCTTATTACTCATGAATAGATCGGTAGATTACCGAGTCATGGAATGAATAGATCGGAGGTACTCCGAGTCATTACAGCTGCATATGGTTGTCTGTTATATAAATGGTTATTTGAATTGTGAGTTCTAAATTATGTATTTAGAACCAGTATGCAATTATCAAAAATAAAAATAAAAATTTGACTTGTTCTATTGTCTAAAATGAGGATGTTACATGAGATGTAATCTTTGTTTGAAAGGAAGTGTAATATTCTGTTTCTTTGAAATATGTGAAATTTAGAAATCAGAGATGTATCTTAGTTTTGAATAGTTGGATTGAATCAAATAAATGCATTAGATTAGGTTTGGATCACATTATAATCCTTGGAAGAAGACAATGGCAAATAGACCTTTTTAAAAAAAAAATTGAACTCTGTCTTGTATTTCAAATTGACAATTATTTAATCCCAAATGCTCAGACTGAATATTCAACAAAGGAATAAAAAATGAAACATTAATTTGGGCATAATAAGATCTAATCGAATTCATCTAGATATTAACACTTAAGGAAATTCTTATAAAAACCTAGCAAAATCGGGCTTAACTGTTTTGCAGTCGTGATGCTATCAAGAAATGTAAATGTTCAAATTGAAAATCAATCAGACAAAATGAATCTTGAAATCTCTCTTAAATACACCTAAGAACATTTTTCCATGTCTATTTGACATGTTGAGAGAGAGACAAGAACAAATTGAACAAATTTAACAAGTTAAAATTTATCAGTTTGCATTATAAAATCCTACATAACGTTTTCACAAAATTGACCAGTTAAAATTTATCAAAATCAAATGTTAATGATCTCTGTGTAAAGAGGACATCGAGGTATTTTCATATGGTCCTCGTTTTCTGAAAACTGAGCCTTCTATCAAAAGTTACGACCTTCTGAAGTTTTTGCTTCACTTGGCATAAAAAAAAAATTTATGAAAAAATTTCCTTCGTGGGCCTGCGGGCCCGAATTTTTCCTTTAGAACTTCAGAAAATTTCAAGGAAAATTTTCCTAATTTTCCCCATCGACCCGTAGCAAATTAGAGGTTACCACATGGCACCACGAGGTGTCAGAGGAGGGGCGGACCCATTTTTAAGCTTAGCTCTCCCGGAAAATTTTGAGAAAATTTTCCAAATTTTCCCCACCTACCCGGGTGGCCGTAACCAATTAGGTGATACCACATGGCATCGCGAGGCAGTAGCGGTGGAGTGGGTCCAAATTTTCCAAATTTTGGAATTTTTTTTGAAATTTATCCAAATATTCCCCTGCTGCTCGCCGGCCTGCAGCCAATCAGGAGCCACCACGTGACATCGCAAGGCGCTGACGGAGCCACGAGTGAATGCTACCATCTTAACGCATTTGGGTGTTAATCTAATTTTCTCCCCGCCGCCCCTTCCTTCCCTACGTTGGCTTAGGAGACACCACATGTCCCTTGTGGACTTGCAAGAGTGCAGGCTCAAATTTGACTTTCGCCTCATGCCAGAATATTTTTCAAAATGTCTTCCACCGCCCCGCTCTCCCCGCGTTGACTTGGGAGGTGCCACGTTTCCCTAGTGGACTTGTGAACCTGCGAGTGCACGGGCACAAATTTCTTTTCTTACCTCTTACGGGAAAATTTCCAAAAGTCTCTACGTGGCCCGTTGACACTCTCTTGGGGTAAATTTTCACCCCTAGGCCCGCAGGCCCGCTCTTGGGGAAAATTTTCACCCCAAGGCCCACCATCCTATAACTTGAAAAATATGAGTTAGGAGGACTTCTTTATTTCAATGGAAAGGTGAGAAAATTTCCTATCTAATGACAATAATTTAGGGAAATTTTGAATATGCTAAGTTTGAGAAAAATCAAGTTGAATCTTTAAGACTTTTAGTGAGTGGGTATGGTGAGGAATTACCCTCTGAACCTTATTGTACCTTATAACCCTAAATTCTGAACCTTATGACCTCTAATAATTGTTAATAAAATAAAATCATGTTCTAGTGAATTAGAATTGTTTTGGAACTTGTTAGTGACTGTTGTTGCCTTGTAATCTGGTTGTAGACTCTTTTAAACCAAAAAAATATTTTTTCCATAATTTTTCCTAATTAATCCTAGGTTGTTCTTAGGTCTCAAGTGGGTTGTTTTAGCAAGCGTTACACTTGGTATTAGAGCAGTGGTTAAAAATCTTGGGCCATTGGGCACACTATAAACTTGAGACATGAACCTTAAACCCAACACAATTTTAAAACTAGAAAATAATTTAGTTTACAAATTACATATTTTAGTAAACATGGAAACTGAATAAAACTTAGAAAGGTGAACTAACTCTCGCCTTGGTCTGTGTAAGAGGCGAAAATGGGACGAGAGGTCTTTTCACATAGACCTAGACTTACCGCCACCAGATCATGTTGTAGCAGCCATCCTACCCCATATTTTACAGAATCTTTAGGATGTTAATGTCGCTCTGCGTGGAGGATCAGTAGGAGGGCATACAGCTAGACATGATAGAGTTCCTTCCATTGAGGGTCATGTATCACCTCAAGCGAGTGAGGATCATGGAGGAGAGAACTCCCATGCAGAGTCATATAGATTAAAGTCACCACAAAGGGGACATGGTGATCATGTTTAAGGACATAGAGAGAGGTCTCAGAGCCCTAGGCTTAGGGATGAGCATACAGAGAGACCTAGAGGCTGTCAGACCATAGTTGTAGATCACATCAGGGAGACCCTGAAACTTTGGCCATCCTATTATTGTGGTGACATAGGTGGATTTTAGGTAGAGGTATAGTTAGTGAGCTTGAGCGGGTGCTTCAAATTGTTTCCTTGTTCTAACAACACGAAATGTCATGTTGCGATCCATCTGCTGATAGATGGAGCTGGTGTCTGGTGGCACATAGAGGAGCAGAAGCTCCATGTTGATTCTTAGACAGTTACCTTGGAGCTCTTTGAGGAGCATTTATGGATAAGATATTTGTCACAGAGGTTCATACAACAACAGATAGATGAGTTCCATGACCTCCAATAGGCATCTCTCACATTGGTTGAGTATGAGAGTAGATTTCTGGATCTACTCCAGTATGTTGGTTATATGTAGGATGAGCATGTGCAGATTCATAGGTTCATCCAGGGCCTAAATCTAGACATTGGAGGTGCAGTGCAGATCCATTGTCCACAAACATTAGCTGAGGCCATCAAGAAGGCCTATATAATAGAGGAGACTTGGGGAAAGACCCAACAAACTAGAGACTGAGTATGTAGCCACATACAAAAGATGCAAAACAATAGATCGAGGGGGTCAGTACCACTTCCTTGTGGTGGACAAGGTTCAACACAGTCCTCTTTTAGACCATAATAACAGTCCCGCCCATCTTATATGCCTCCACAGATATTTTATGCACAGAGAGGTCGGTGTATGGGGCCTCCTCCTAGGGGTCCCAACAGGACACAGGGTTACCAAAGAGCTCACTCAACAGGATTTTTCCATCAGAGACCAAGGGATTTTATGTATTTCTTTTATTTTGGTCCCTTTGTTTATGTTTGCATGTATTTATTTTGTGGTGCTTTTACCCCCTTCATTATTCATTAAATGGTGTGTAAATATTGTGAGTAATCATGTTGTTAAGTTAGTTAATTAAAACATGTCATAAGAAAGTAATTAATAGAGTTGTTGGCCATGATTAAAGATGTGTAAATTATGTGTAAGTTAACTTTTGAGTGTGAAACACTCCACCTTTGTGGAAATTCAAAATTGTCCTTAGAGGCTGATTTTGGAGGCTTGTGGGACAAGTTAAACTTGCCCCATACCTCTTAAATTTAATTACCAACCATACCTATGGTTGGGGAGTTGAGATTTGACTTTTGTGATGTTTTTTTAGAAGGAAAATTGTAGGTTTTAATTGAACTTTTCTTACATGATTTAATTTTAGTCCTTTGGGGTGTGGGTTGGATTTGAGTGTGTAAGTAAATTGTCATATTATTTAACCACCTAGTTATTATGCATTGGATAATGAAGTTGAATTTTGGATTGGGGTTGAAGAGATGTGATATGGCAACCTACGTGGATCTGCCTCATTCTCTTCCCTTCCCTCTTCTATAAAATTTGAATGGCTTGCCTTGTTTTGGGGTTGCTTCACTTTGGAGACTTCATTTTCTTGAGGAAATTCTTTTGTTGTTTTAGATCTATTGCTTGAAGAAGTTTTGGGAAGATTGTTCCATGCTTGTGCTTGCCTATTTTTAGATTTCTTGCATTGGGATAAATCTTCTTGTTTTGGAACTTGAAACAACTCCATCATGGAGAGGTAGGAGCTTGACTCTTGAAATGCTCTTCTTTTATGAATATAAGTGTTAATGTATGAATGTTTTGGCATGGTTGTGGCATGTTGAGTAGATGTCCTAGGAATGATGTAGGAAAAGACTATGGGGTTATTTTGTGGGAGGCACAAGTTTGTTTTAGGGAGGTATAAGAGTGGAGGGAGTTAGGATTTGGGTTCCACCTTAAAAATAAATAGCTTGCATTTCTTTACTCGTTATAAGGTGCCATAAGAGGTTGGTGAGGCATAAGGAAATGTGAGGAATAAAAGGTACTTGGGGGAGGCATAAGGGCAAGTCAGGGATTTGAAATGATATATATATATATATATATACATATTTTGGTGGTTTGTTCTCAGGTGGTGATACCCATTTTCCCTTTTGGGGGGCATAAACAACATCCCCCATAGTTTTTTGCTCCTTTGGCTTGCTTGAGGAAGCCCTAGTATTGTTTGTCATGTTTTAATGTAGTTGTAGAACTACATTCTATTTTGGACTATGTTCTTATTGTCATTATGTTGCTTATGTGGTTGTGGAAGCCTGTTATTGCCATGAGTTGGATCACATATTTTATTGTATTGTGGTTAGGGATCGGGGGGAAATGAAGAAGGATGGCTTCTCCTCTTCATTGGATGTCTTGGTTGGGTAGAGAGTGTTTCCTTTCCCCTACTCTTGTTGTGATCAAATTGGAAGAATGAGAAATCTACATGTTGATGTTCTGAAGCTGAGATATAGATAGTTTGACAGTCCCTTGTGAAATGAATTCTTATTGTAGCCCCTTTCCCACTTGAATTGGATGATCTGTGTATTCATTATCATGGAAAGATACTATGTATTGGCAATGAAAGTGGAAATTTAAAATGTAAATGAGTTACAATCTGTATTCTGTGTTGGAAAGAATGAGAAAGAATGATACGTGTTTTGTATGTTGTATTTTGAAATCAAATGGAAAGGAGGTTGTAAGAGTTTTGTTTGAATTAATGGGAGTGTTTTCCTTGTTCATATGATATTCTTTCCCTTGGAAATTTGTACTTAACAAGCTCTATGAAATCCCTATTTGGAAAGTGGAAAAGTGAAACACGTGAAAAGAAAATGTATTATTCATTCATGTATATAATATATGTTTTTTGAAAGAATAAAATAAGAAAGTTGTAAATTTTTCTTTTGGAATAGATAAAGGATTGCATAATCTTATTCATATTTTATCATTGGGTTGAATTTAAACCAATTAGATGCGAGCTGTAATCTCTGTTTGAAAGGAAGTGTAATACTTGGTTTCTTTGAAATATGTGAAAGTTGGAAATTGGATATGTATCATACTTTTGAATAGTTGGATTGAATCAACTAAATGCATTAGATTAGGTTTGGAGCACTTTATAATCCTTGGAAGAAGACAATGGCAAATAGACCTTTTAAAAAAAAAATTGAACTTTGTCTTGTATTTCAAATTGACAATTATTTAATCCCAAATGCTCAGACCGAATCTGCAACAAAGGAATACAAAATGAAACATTAACTTGGGCATAATAAGATCTACTCGAATTCATCTAGATATTAAAACTTAAGGAAATTCTTATAAAAACTTAGCGAAATCGGACTCAACTGTTTTATAGTCGTGTTGTTGTCAAGAAATGTAAATGATCAAATTGCAAATCAATCAGACAAATTGAATCTTGAAATATCTTTTAAATACACCTAAGAACAAATTTCCATGTCTATTTGACATGTTGAGAGAGGGATAAGAACAAATTTAACAAGTTAAAATTTACCAGTTTGCACTATAAAATCTTGCAAAACATTTTCATGAAATTGACCTGTTAAAATTTATCAAAATCAAAAATTCATGATCTATGTGTAAAGAGGACGTCGAGATATTTCCATAAAGTCCTCGTTTTCCCAAAACTGAGCCCTATATCCGAAGTTATGGCCTTTTGAAGTTTTTCCTTCACTTGGTGTCAAAAAACATTTCGGGGAAAAATTTCCTTGGTAAGCCTGTGGGCCGCAATTTTTCCCTTAGAACTTTAGAAAAAAATTGGCAAATTTTTCCTAATTTTGTCCACTGACCCGTAGCCAATCAGAGGCTTCCACGTGGCACCACAAGGTGTTTGTGGAGGGGCAGACCCCTTTTTAAGCTTAGCGCTCTCAGAAAATTATTTGAAATTTTTCCAAATTTTCCACACCTCCCAAGCTAGCCGCAACCAATCAGGTGATGCCACATGGCATCATGAGGCATTGGCGGTGGAGTGGGTACCTTTTTTCCTTTGTACATTTTCAAAAAAAATTCAGAAAATTTTCAAAATTTTCCCCTACCACCCACCGACCCGTAGCTAATCAAGAGCCGCCACATGGCATCGCAAGATGCTGGTGGAGGCACGGGTGAATGCTACCCTCTTAGCCCTTCGGGGCATTAAACTAATTTTCTCCCAGCCACCCTACCTTCCATGTGTTGGCTTAGGAGATGCCATATGTCCCAAATGGACCTGCCGCAGTGCGGGTGAAAATTTATCTTTCACCTTGTGCAGGAAGATTTTTCAAAATGTCTTCCACCGCCCCGCTCTCCCCGCGCTAATTTGGGAGGCGCCATGTGTCCCTAGTGGACTTGCAGACCTGCGTGTGCATGAGTGCGAATTAGTTTTTCTTTCCGGCGCGTAACTCAAAAAATATGAGGAGTTAGGAGGACTTCTTTATATCAATGGAAAGGTGAGAAAATTTCCTATCCAATGGGAATAGTTTAAGGAAATTTTGAATGCGTTAAGTTTGAGAAAAATAAATTTGAACCTTGAATCCTGTTAGTGAGTGCGTATGGTGAGGAATTACCCTCTGAACCTTATTGTACCTTCTAACCCTAAATTATGGACCTTATGACCTCTAATAATTATTAATAAAATAAAATCATGTTCTAGTGAATTTGAATTGTTCTGGAACTTGTTAGTGACATTTGTTGCCTTGTAATCCAGTTGTAGAGTCTTTTAAACAAAAAAAAAATTATTCCATAATTTTTCCTAATTAATCCTAGGTTGTTCTTGGGTCTCAAGTAGGTTGTTTTAGTGTGTGTTACAATTTCATTTGTCTCTTATACACTTGCAGGGTTATTTTGTACATTTGATTAAAATAAATTTGTGAAGTATACATTGAAGTAGAAATGAGGTTTGTACACTTCAAGAACAAAGATCAAACTATCTCTTTTGTCATGTAATAAAAACATTGAATTTATTCCATGCTAGTTTTAAATAGTTTTCTTTCCTTCAATCAACCGATAGAGACAAGAACGCAACATCTTCTTTTTTAAAAAATTTAAACATTTCAAATGAGATAGAGCAGTGCAATATTTCTTCATACATGCTTCGTTTTCACTTTGACAACAGATATTTCCTATTATATATCCAATATAGATTTCCCTGGAATAAGATCTTCCACCTCACATGATCGATCATGTTTTCGAGTAAAATGACTTTCCTTCTCATATTTACTATTTCATTTGGATCATGTTTTTGAGTAAATGACATTCCTTCTCATATTACTATTTCATTTGGATCTACTTCAAGTCCTAAACATGTTAATTCATCCTTTTATCTCCTTTCTCAAAATAGTCAATGGTATTCTATCTGAGGAATGTGACTATTGTAGATGAGAAATTTAGCATTTGAGCTTGTCATACATATGAACATTGTAGAGTTACATAAAAATATGTTTATATTGTAAAAGATAATAAATTATTATTTTCATTAGCAACCTTAAAATTTAGACTAAACAATTTGTTTGTTGCAAAAAATTTATCATGTTGAGTCATTTCCATATCCTCATTTATTGTAAGACTCATCTAAATATTCTTCATCTATATATAAAGACTCATTTAAACCTTAAAAAAACATGAAAAAATGATAAAAATAAGTCCACATGCAAGGAGGGATATCATTTGTATCCCACCCTTTATAATGTAATTTTTGAACTCACTACTGAAATCAATAGTTCAACTCAAATATCATTTATCTCACGGGTTTCTCAACCTCTCAAGCTCTTTCTTCACGTAAGGTTCTAATGAATTCCAATACGTATATGATCTTCCTCCTCACATGATCGATCATGTTTTCGAGTAAATGACATTCCTTCTCATATTTACTATTTCATTTGGATCATGTTTTTGAGTAAATGACATTCCTTCTCATATTTTACTATTTCATTTGGATCTACTTCAATTCCTAAACATGTTGATTCATCCTTTTATCTCCTTTCTCAAAATACTCATTGAGTTCTTTATCTTTTTTAATTCCCATGTCACCGAGCTATATCCTTTACTTCCATTTGAGCCTCTTTCCAATTTTCCATTTGCATTTTTGACCTTGGGAATTATGAGTGGTTTATAGTTTGCTACTCCATTTTTTATCATATTTCACCAATGAAATTTTGTTTTGTGATGAAAATATACTTTCATTTATTAATTACTTCAATACCCAAATAGTAATGAAGGTGACCTAAATATGTTATTTCAAGACTTTCCTCGGCTCTATTTTTATTTTTGTAGTATATCTTTCATTATTTCTTTCTACGAGAATATAATCCATATACTTGAGAAAAAGAGTTAGATATTTGAATTCAAAATTCTTGAAGTTCATATTCAAGAGGTTTTTAATGAAATTTTTATCTGTGGTATTGGATTTTAATTCAATCCATAAAGTGATTTCTCTAACTTGTGTACTTTTTGTTATTGGTTGTCAAATGTAATACCTTCTAGTCGAGTCATGTAAAACTATTTTATTCATGTCACCATTTAGAAAATTGTTTTTCACATCCGTCTATTAACTTTCCATCTATTTTGTGTTGTTAAATCCAACAAATTATAAATAGGAGGGTAAGTGCATGAAGTTGGGGGGAAAAAAAGCGGACAAAAAAAACTTGAAAAAAACAAAACTTGTACGTGTTCTATATAAACGCGATCACTTTTTAAATTGTCAGGTTTGGGATTTATCAAGGCATAACGCGTATGCATTATATAACGTGTACGCGTTACATAACATGTACATGTTATAATGCGTACGTGTTACATAACACGTACGTGTATTTTTTTGTTACAGTTAGAGGTCGAGGGAATCAACCACAACCAAACCCTGTTATTCCTGTCATCCCTCCCGACACTCCCACAATTGCTCAACATCCCTCGGGTAGTCAAGAAGATTTAGCAACCCACATAGTTAAAAACAAAATTGAAATTGAGGATTTAATCAAAACAATGAGGGATTCACAATCTAAAAACCCCCACCGCGCCTCTCTTGCAAACAAATTGGAGGCATTACTTGTTCAAGTTGACGTGACGTGGAAATGGGGAAATTGATCATTGGAAAACTTACAGAGAGGGTTGTAGGGTTTTTATTATTCCAACAAATTGTCATATGTGGATGTAAAAAAAAAAAAATTTCAAAAGACCTCATATGCACCTTATTCACGGACCCCCACACTAATTTTCCTTTCTTGTTCCGTTGTCATGTAAATGGTTTCCCATCCATTGGTGCAATAATAATTTGATTAAAAATAATTTTTGGGACTGATGGTGGATGGTGTTTGATTTTCCACCTTGTAATAACAACGAGGTGCCACTATACTTTCTGAGGAAACTCTATTGCGAGTTTATCCTCAACGAGATCCCAAATTATTTTGATTTCTGAGATTTCCAGGGCCGAGGAAAAGGATCTGCACACAGGATCAACCAGGTGCACAACGTGCACCTATTCAGTAGGGTAGATTCCCCACATAGAAGCCCCCTCACCCTGAGATTGTCCCTCAAGCAGTGAAGGAGACAGTAGAGATTGATACACTCCACGCACTTCAGGGGCTATCTGACGACCCTTGTTCGACATACGAGGGAGATTTTTGAGCCAGATGCTCATGGAGGTACACAGAGTATTCCCTCAGGGAGTACTAGCATGAGGCCACATCTTTTCTCGTCATGTGGTAGCATATGTTTGGGGCCCGAGGAGGATGATACTTTCATGCGTACTGATTTTGGTGCACCTGGTGCTAGGGGTGCACACGATAATGTCACTATGTCAGATGTCCTTTTGAGTGAGACATTTGGATTACATTCATCGGCGTCACCTTCGCAGGTAAATTTTTATGTTTTGTTATGTGTGTTACAAAAAAAGTTTGGAGTACTTGATTTACTTATATATGTTAAATTTTTGAAATAATTGTATTTGTACATGTATGCATTGATATTACAGCAGTGTGCAGGAGGTGCATCTTCATCCCGACCATAGGCGGAGAGCAGCACCATGCATACACATACATTCACAGAGGTAATTTAGAATGTTATTATGTAATTTTCACATACATGTGTGTATGTGTACATACATATATATATATATATAATATATATATATATGTATATATATATATATATATATATATATTTAGTTTTGAAGTCAATATATGTATGTTCTTGTATGTCCATCTAACTCACGTGATATACATGTTTGATAAAGATGTTGACTTCACTAGACACCCCACCATCTCTGTGACAAGTAGATAAAGGTGTTGCCGCTGCGATTTCATCTGCGCAAACTCACTGAGGTATTCAAACAACACATAAATTTTGTTAAATTTCTCGTGTAATTCATATTATGTTAAATTACATGTTAGTAATGTCTTTCATTGTAGAATTATTAAATTATGTTAATAATGTCCTTCATTGTGTATATGCAGGAGTTACCTGTGATAGGTAGCAACCCTGTTCATTTGATTCACAGGCGTGGCGGGTAAAAAAAATAGTTCTATATTGATAAAATTAGTTAAAATATTGTCATTATGTACATACATGTACTTAGCTTTATTTTCGCTAATTCTAATGTTAGAATTTCTGATCCTATGTGTATGTAGGGAACTTCAACCCCCTCCATTTTGACTTCTAGGGCACAGACTCTTCCATCTCATCATCTTCATACCCCCATTAGTATTGTAGGAGCCCCCAATTACTCATCTGAGCATGAGATGCAAATTCGGATTGATCGACAACTTGCGGTAAGTTTGTGTATTTATGTAAATACTTTCATTCTAGCATGGTCTTAAATACATGTTGAAAACATATATAAATAAATTTTTGACAATAAAACATTGTTTGCATTTATAGGCTCATCTAAACATGAGTATTCGGTGGAAGAGGACTCAAAGCATGGGCTTAGACCATTCAAATTCATCTCATGGATCTTCATCTTCGTCTAAGGGAGGGCCTTCTTTGAGAAAGGCCAAGAGAGGGATAGATTTTGATGAGTAGGAAATATATATGTCTTACATGACATTGTTTTTGTATGCCTATGTGCATGGCATTATATGTATGCCTATATGGCATTTGAACTTGATGGTATATGACCTATTTGGCCATTTTTGTATTTATTATGCACATTAAAATACTATTTGGAGATTGATAATTTTGTATGAGACCTTACATTTCTAAGATTATTTTCGCATGAATCTAATATGATGTGCACTTGACAATATTTAAGACATTATGGATTATTTTTTCATTTATTGGTGATGTACATGAATTAGCATTTTCAATGTATAATATGCATCAAACTTTGGAAATCAATATTTATATAATGTATGTATATAAAGAGTTACCTAATCTGAGTAATTATTCATTTAATTTATTAATGTGTGTATGTGTATTTACCTTACATGCGCTTCTTCTTGCTCATGGTATCTTTGTACTAGTACCTATCTAATCATGCACTTACTACATTCTTCTATACTTATTAGTCTTCTCTGTTGTTAAAACACCTGACATTCATCATAATTTGATGTCTTTCATCTGTTGATATTTTGAGAATATCTCTCCATATACATTACTGCAATGCTTTAGAATGTCTCCAAATGCAATGACATTCTAATTCAGACACTCAATGATTCTTGATTGTCTCATCCTGTCCAATTTGTGTTATTACCTTTAAATTTGTACACATTTCAAGTTATTTGGAAATCAAATCACACCCTTCACTACGCTTGATGAGTACCGCTATCCTTTTTAAGGTGCTTTTGAAAACATCTATGGGTTTATCATAACATAAATTATCAATGAATGGAAGGTCACTACGCTGTAGGCTAGGCGACTCCCATCTAGAATTAAATAAGAAAGATTTACTAGGTGATTGATAACTCCCGTGTGTTCTTAGACATACCCCTATCAAATTCATTCGTAAACCAATCTAATCATTCATGGCTCTTAAGTGACTATGCCCAGACGGGATAGTTTGAAAGCATGGGGAGCATAGGGAACCAAAAAAAAGCCTCCACTATCATTCACCTAGCCACCTCGACATGTTGGCATAGTTGGTTCGGTCCCACGAGCTTCTATTTACAAACTACAATGTCTGACATCCCTACACCGACTCAGACTATAGTATTTCATGTGTTTACAAACAATATCACAATGAGAGAACTAGATGGAGATGGAGAAAACCACGAGAGGCTTTCATAGAGGACCCTGACATGGAGGTCGTAGATCTAACGATACGTCCCTAGGTGCCATGGAGTTTGAGAAATCACCCGTCGAATATATCACGTGTTTAGGCCTTAGGTCTCTTAAGGGACTAAGCACGAATGAGGTAGCCTGAAAGCAAGGGGAGCATAGGGAACAAAAAAAAATTCCCCACTAGCATTCACCTAGACACCCTGATGTGTTTCCATAGTTATTTTGGTCGCACGAGCTTTCATAAGAAAACTACACCATCTAGCAGCCCTACACTGACTCAGACTACACTATTACATGCACCTATAAACAATAGTACAGTGAGAGAACCGGATGGATACGGAGAAAAACATGAGAGGCTTTCATGTAGGGCCTTGACATGGAGGTCTCGGATTTTACGAGATGTCTCTAGGTGCCACGGATTCTGAGAAATCACTTGTCAGGGATATGGTGTGATTGAGCCTCAGGGATCTTACACAACAATGCCTAGACGTTGTAGGCCGAAAGCATGGGGAGCGTAGGGAACCAAAAAAAATCCTCCACTTGTGTTCAGCTAGCCACTTCGATGTGTGTGTATAGTTAGTTTGGTTCCACAGGATTCCGTTTGTAAACTACAGCATCTGATAGCCCTATACTAACTTAGACTGCACTATTTCATGTGTTTACAAACAATATCACAACGAGAGAACCATATCGATATGAACAAAACTACAAGACAATTTCATATAGGGCCCCGACATGGAGGTCTTGGATCTAACGAGACATCTCTAGGTGTCATGGAGTTCAAGAAATCACCCCTCAAATATATGGTGTGTTTAGGCCTCAGGTCTCTTAAGCAACTACTCCCGAATAGGGTAGCCCAAAATAATAGGGAGTAAAGGGAACCAAAGTGAAGCCTCCAATAGTGTTCACTAGGATAACCTGATGTGTTGGCATAGTTGTTTCGGTCCCAAGAGCTTCTGTTTTAAAACTACAGCCTCTAGCAGCCCTACACTAACTCAGATTGCACTATTTCATGCATTTACAAACAATAGCACAGTGAGAGAAGCAAATGGAAATGGAGAAAACCGTGAGTGGATTTCATAGAGGGCTACTTGTTATCCAAAATTCACCCCTCAAGGTAATTTTGATAACATGCATCAAATTCTTTAGTCCCAAGCAATTATATTGAGTCCGGACAAAAAGTCATGTTTCTAGGGTCCCCTCATATTTTTCTAACTCCCCTGTCCAAGTAGAAGAGAGCAAGTTCTGAGGAAAGGTAAGAAAAATTGCAAAAAAAACAAGCTCGGGCCAGAAAAAATCGTGAAAAATGGCTAAGTCCTAGTCCTCGCAACAGTCGGGACAGTTGGGACAAAAGGGCGCGAACTGACCGAAAGGCCGCTAGGCGGTCTATGCAGCATTTGGGACATTTGGAACAAAGGGACACGTGGGACGCGGAAATCAGAATTGACCGAAAAGTTGAAAAAATTGACTAACTGTTGAAACAGGCAGTCTGGGACATCTGGGCAATTAGTACGCGAACCGGCTGGATCGGCTGAAATGAGTCAAGGCAGCCCGGAACAGTTGGGCCGAAGGTATGCAAAGTATGTGAACCGGCCGGATCAGCCGAAATGAGAAATTTCAGTTAGGGACGCGTGGGACAAAAGTACGCGAACTGGCCGAACTAGATGAATCAGGAAAAATTGTCCCAAACGGCCCGAAAGCAAATGGGACATCTGGGCCGCGAGTACGTGAACCGGCCGGTTCGGCCGAAATGGGAAATTTCAGCACTGTGCCAAGTGGGACAGAAGGATGCGTGGGATGTGAAAAGCCGAAGCGGCTAAAGGCAGAGAAAAAATTCAATGTTTGGCCCGTGAAACTTCAAACGGCCATAAAACGCTCCAGTCAGTCAATGCTCATTCCCGTCAAATGATAAAAAACGCCTGCCAGACCCAAAATAGCTGCCCGCACTTAGAAGGCCATAACTTTTGCATTTCTCAACAAAATCACACAAAATTGGTACCATTGGAATCATGGCTCTGAGGCCAACGCACAACAATATATAAATTCAGGATTTGATCAGAAATTGATTGATATTTTTAAGACAACGTGGCCGGGTTCAGAACAGTGTTTTATTTGGTAGTTGGGAGTGCAATTAAGAGGCATGGTCATCATTCTTTCTCTGCTGCAGCACATGGGACAGTATGAGGAGCCTTTTGCAAGTAATTTATAACTATTTCACTCAATTTAATGCCTCTTACAGGTGGTTGAAGGACAGATTTTAGGATTTCCATTTTCCCTTCTCTTTTCCTTCTCATTTTTCTATAAATTAGAGTGTTGGGCTCATTGTAAAGCAGAGAGTTTTTGGGTAGCAAAGCTCTGCCAAAATTGCTTTGTGAAGCCAGTGTGTTGTAGGCCCTTATAGTGGACTCCTTGCATAGTGATCCAGGCCCTTATCTTGTAATAGATTGAACTGTGCATATCATGAAGCAATAAAATACCAGTTTGTGGATGTATCTTCCCCTGCTGTGTTTTCTTGCATTCTTCTTGCCCCTTTGATCTTTCTATAAGAATATTGTGTCTATTTATTATGTTCTTGCAGGGATTCATTATCATTGTGTATGCTTGGAATATTGTTGTGAATGCATTTTGCTAGATTATGGTGAACTGTCATCATCTCTTCTAGTGTGCACTTTCCCTCTGTATTTCACACATTTGGAGACTACTCTCACACCCTCCTTTTCTGGTGTATCACCACTTTAGTGCAGGCTTTCATTTTATGCATTCTCTCTCCCTGGTCCCTTGGAAATTTAGATTAGAACAGTTAGCTTATCCTGCATTAGAGTAGATTGTGGCAGGTAGTTTAGGAGCAAGAACCAGCTTTCTCTGGAGGTCTATCTCAAGTAGCAAATCCCACAACTTGGAGATAGTACCCATGTTATCCAATCACACCGTGAGTTCAAGTATATGCATAGGGGTGCTATGATTCGGTGATAACACTACTACGTTCAGGTATCAGATCTAATGAGACATCTCTAGGTGCCACGGAGTTCGAGAAATCACTCGTTGAAGATATGGCGTGATTGGGCCTCAGGGCTCTTAAGCGACTACGCCCGGATAGTGTAGTTCGAAAGCACAGGGAGCGCAAGATACAAAAAGGAAGCCTCCACTAGCATTCACCAGGCCTCCCTAATGTGTTGACGTAGTTGGTTTGGTCCCATGAGCTTCCATTTACAAACTATAGCATATGATAGCCCTACATTGACACAGACTGCACTATTTCATGCGTTTGTAAACAATAGCACAACGAGAGAAATGGATGGTACCAGAGAAAACTGTAACAATATTTCTTAGTGGGCACCAACATGGAGGTCTCAGATCTCACAAGACATCTCTACATGCCATAGAGTTTGAGAAATCACCTGTCAAAAATATGTCATGATTGGGCCTCAGGGCTCTTAAGTGACTACGCCCGGATGGGGTAGCCCGAAAGCACAGGGATCGTAGGGAACCAAAAGAAAGCCACCACTAACACTTATCAGGCCACCCTAACATGTTGGTAGAGTTGGTTTGGTCCCACGAGCTTCCATTTGTAAATTATAGCCCCATGCAGCCCTACATTGACTCAGACTACACGGTTTCGCGCATTTGCAAATAATAACATAGCGAGAGAACTGGATGGAGATGGAGAAAACTATGAGAAAAATTTTAAGAGGTCCCCAACATGGAGTTATCAGATTTGATGAGACATCTCTAGGTGCCACGGAGTCTGAGAAATAACCTGTCGAAGATATGGCATGATTGGGCCTCAGGGCTATTAAGGGACTACACCCGGACGGGGTAGCCTGAAAGCACGAGGAGCGTAGGGAACATAAAAAAATCCTCCACTAGTGTTCACCAGGCCACCATGATGTGTTTACGTAGTTGGTTTGGTCCCAAGAGTTTCTGTTTGCAAACTACAACATCTGTCAGTTGTACACTGACTCAAACTACACTATTTCACGTGTTTGTAAACAATATCACAGCTAGAGAACCAGAAAGAGACAGAGAAAACTTCGAGAGATTATCGGATAGGTTCCCCATGTGGAGCTCTTAGATCTGATGAGACGTCTCTAGGCACCACGGAGTCTGAGAAATCACCCATTAAAGATATCACATATTTGGGCCTCAGGGCTCTTAAGTGACTACGCCCAGAAGAGGTAGCCTGAAAGCACAAGTGGAGGAAACTACCAATGTTCAATGATTTTGCCACAGGATGCAACTATTTAGACTATGAACTTATTTTTGTTGGGGAGACCACCAATTTTCAACTATTCATTTTGAAAGAATGAATATCTTCAATCAAACAGAGAATGAAGAGCTTGAATTTTTTTGGACATTACTAAACGTTGTTTGTGCCCAAAAAGAAGCCGAAGGCCATATAAATATTCAGTATTCAAGAATAAATTCCTACTGAAAATAATAAAGAGTCAATTTCATTACCCAAAAACATCTGGAAGAACTTAAAGAGAAGATACAAGTGGAAGAAAGAGAAAAATGGGAAGAGTGGAAGGATCACAACTTAACTGGAATGGAAGATCTATGTGATGTTGTTGATAGAATCATAGATAATCTTAAGCACAACATGCCAAGTTGATTATTTTTATTAATCCTAGCTACTTCAACTTCACAAATCAAACCAGGTAGTTCGAAAAGTAGCATACTAATAACAAAAATAGTAATGAAGTATTGATAATTGAGCCTGAAACTTGTTTAGAATTGTAATTTATTTTATGATTGAGCATTCACCCATAGTTTCTGTTTTGAAGGTAGAAATTATTTTTGTATGTGAGAAATAGAATTCTAATTTAGTCTATTACTCTAACTATTTAGGTTAGTTTCTATACTCTATGAAAGCCTCTCATCATTTTCTCCATCTCCATCTGGTTCTCTCGATGTGGTATTGTTTGCAAATGCGTGAAATAGTGCAGTTTGATTTAGTGTACGGCTGCAAAAGGTAGTAGTTTACAAATGGAATTTTGTGGGACCAAACCAACTATGCCAACATGTTGAGGAGGCTTGGTGAACACTAGTGGAGGATTTTTTTTGGTTCCTAACACTCCCTGTGATTTCAGGCTACCCAACCCAGGCGTAGTCGCTTAAGATCCCTGAGACCCAAACACACCATACCTTCAACAGGTCATTTCTCAAACTCCGTGGCACCTAGAGACATCTCATTAGATATGAGAACTCTATGTTGGGGCCCTCTATGAAATCCTCTCACGGTTCTCTCCGTCTCCATTAGGTTCTCTCGATGTGCTATTGTTTGGAAACACGTGAAATAGTGCAATATGAGTCAGTGTAGGGCTGCCAAAGGATGTAGTTTGGAAACAAAATCTCATAGAACGAAAAATCCTACGCCAACACATTATGGTGGCCTAGTGAATACTAGTGGAGGCTTCATTTTGGTTCCCTATGCTCCCATTGCTTTCGGGCTACCCCGTTCGGGCATAGTCGGTTAAGAGCCGTGAGGCACAAACATGTCATATCTTAAATGGGTGATTTCTCAGACTCCATGGCACCTAGAGATGTATCATGAGATCCGAGAGCTCCATGTCAGGGACCTATGTCTCCATCCGATTTTCTCGTTGTGCTATTGTTTGCAAAAGTGTAAAATAGTGGAGTCTGAGTCAATGTATGGCTGCCAGAGGCTATAGTTTTCGAATGGAAGCTCATGTGACCAATCCAACTACACCAACACAACGGAGTGGCCTGGTGAAATCTAGTGGATTTTTAGTTTTGGTTCCCTGCATTACCCCGTCTAGGCATACTCGCTTAAGAGCCATGAGGCCCAATCACACCATATCTTCAACGAGTGATTTCTCAGACTCCGTGGCACCTAGAGACATCTTGTCAGATCCAAGACCTCCACATTAGGGCCTTCTATGAAATCCACCTGTGGTTTTCTCCATCTCCATCTGGTTCTTTCGCTGTGCTATTGATTGTAAGTGCGTGAAATAGTGTAGTCTGACTCAGTGTAGTGCTGCCAGAGGCTGAAGTTTGAAAACAGAAAGTCATGGGACTGAAACAACTATGTCAACTCATTGGGGTGGCCTGGAAAATGCTAGCAGAGGATTTTTTTTGTTCCATATATTCCCAGTGCTTTCAGGTGACTCCATCCGGGCATAGTCGCTTTAGAGCCCTGAGGCCCAATCAAGCCATATTTTTGATGGGTGATTTCTTGGACTCCGTTCCAACTAGATATGTCTCATAAGATTCGAGACATCCACATTAGGGCCTTCTACGAAATCCTCTCACGGTTTTCTCCTTATACATTTGATTATCTCGATGTCCTATTTTTTGCAAATGAGCGAAATAGTGCAATCTGAGTCAGTATTGGGCTACCAAAGGCTGTAGTTTGCAAAAAGTAGCTTGTGGGACCAAAAAAACTATGCGAACACATCCCAATAGCTTTGTGAATGGCAGTGGAGTATTTTTTTGGTTCCCTATGCTCCTCGTGCCTTCAGGCTACCCCATCTGGGCGTAGTCACTTAAGAGTCCTGAGGCCCGATCATGCCATATCTTCCACGGGTGATTTCTCAGACTTTGTGGCACCTAGAGATATCTCATTACATCCAAGACCTCCATGCCAGGGACCTATATGAAATCCTCTTGTAGTTTCCTCCATCTCCATTTGGTTCTCATGGTATGTTATTGTTTGCAAATGCGTGAAATAGTGCAGTTTGAGTCAGTGTAGGGATGCCAGAGGCTATAGTTTACAAACGGAAGTTCATGGGACCAAACCAACTACACCAACATGTTAAGGTGGTGAGGTCTATGCTAGTGCAGGATTCATTGTTTTTCCTTCTGCTCCCTGTGCTTTTGGGCTACCTCGTCCGGGTGTAGTCGCTTAAGAGCCATAAGGCCCAAACACGCCATATCTTCGATGGGTTATTTCTCAGACTCCGTGGTACCTAGAGATGTAATGAAATATGAAATACCTCCACATTAGGTCCCTCTACAGAAAAATCTTGTGTTTTTATCTTTCTCTGTCTTGTTATCTTGATGTGCTATTGTTTGCAAACGCGTAAAATAGTGCAGTTTGAGTACGTATAGTGCTGCCAGAGGCTGTAGTTTGCAAACAAAAGCTCATGGGACTGAACCAACTACATCAACGCATTGGGGTGTCTTGGTGAATGCTAGTGGAGGATTAATTTTCGTTCCCTATGCTCCCCGTTCTTTTGGACTACCTCATTCAGGCGTAGTCGCTTAAGAGCCCTGAGGCCCAAACACGCTATATAATTGACAAGTGTTTCTCGGACTCCATGTCACGTTGAGATGTCTATTCAAATCCAATACCTCCACATCGGGGCCCTCTATGAAATCCTCTCATGGTTTTCTCTATCTCCATCTGGTTCTCTCGCTTTGCTATTGTTTGTAAATGCATGAAATAATGGAGTTTGAGTCAGCGTAGGGCTGCCAAAGGCTATAGTTTGCAAATGGAAGCTCGTGGGACCAATCCAACTACACTAACACGTTAGGGTGGCCTAGCAAACACTAGTGGAGGAATTGCTTTGGTTTCATATGATCCCCATGCTTTCGGGCTACCCCATTTGGGCGTAGTCGCTTAAGAGCCCTGAGGCCCAATCACGCCATATCTTGGACGGGTGATTTCTCAGACTCCGTGGCACCTAGAGAAATCTCGTCAAATCCAAGACCTCCACATCAGGGGCCTTTATGAAAGACTCTCATGGTTTTCTCTATCTCCATTTGGTTCTCTCACTGTGATATTATTTGTAAACAAGCGAAATAGTGTAGTTTGAGTCAGTGTAGGGATGTCAGACGTTGTAGTTTGCAAACGGAAGCTTGTCGGACAAAACCAACTACGTCAACATGTTGAGGTGGCCAGGTGAATGGCAATGAATCATTCATTTTAGGTCACTATGCTCCCCATTATTTTGGGCTACCTCATCTTGGCATATTTCCTTAAGATCCCTTAGGCCCAAACACTCCATATCTTCGACGAGTGATTTCTCAGACTCCGTGGCACCTAGAGACGTCTCGTCAGATCCGAGACCTCCACATCAAGGCCCTCTACAAAATCCTCTCATGTTTTTCTCCATCTCCTTTTAGATTGAGTCAATGTAAGATTTTCCATTACCAATCACCTGAATAATATAGCTGCTTCATATAATGTAAGTGGTGAAATGAGAATTTTAGTAAGATATTTTTACAATATAGGTTATAAAATGATAATTTCTATTTGTTGTTCCTTTCTAATATTTAATTTCTCTTAGCATAACTTGGCTTCGAGAATAATAAATTCTCTACTGAGAGTGCCATTCACGTGAAGGTGGAAGCTTTTTTAGCACCACTAACCTACATAAACATGTTAGTAAGCAATTAAATAGAATTTTAAATCATACAAAATTTAAACAAAATCATTTAAGCAAATATTAAAATTAAATTCATGAATAACATACCTTTGTAAATTCAATCCAATGAACTAGAAGGATAAAATATATTCTTGATAGTATCAATAATTGCTTCATGATCCGATTCACGAACTTTCCACAAATTTTTGTTTGATGGCCGACTTTAATAGTTGATCAATTTAATATTTGTTACAAGGACCAAATGTGAATATTGAAGTATCTTCTGATTTACATCATAGTCTTCAAAAAACCAAATGTTTGATTATTCTTATAGGATATCATCAAATCCAAGTTCCAATGACTATCAATGATCTAGTGGGATGCTGAAGTTTTGCACCATCAATGACTGTGAAAGTCAAAATTTTTTGCCCTCTACACAATGAGATAAGAAGTAGTTTGTTACCTCTTCATTAAATTTTGTCACAATCACTACAAAAATGTGCCCTATGTATCACAAAGTAAAACTATTTAGTAAATTTATATATACATTAAGAGTTGACCATTTAATAATTTATAAATCTGAAACATACCATGTACATATATGTATGTACCTTATTGCACTAAATCAGAGACTTGGTCAAAGTCAGGTGATGTTGTCATTTGATTTGAAAACCCTGCAAGTTGTAATGCTCATGGAACTTGATTTGTGTCAAGTGGAATTAGAGGTCTACATGTCCATTCATCCACCAATTGTTGTGACTCACATTCATTCCATGTAAAATCAATGCATGATATTAAAAAACATGTCATGCACCTAGTATAAATAGTCCAAGCATTTACATTTGAACTACGGAATGAGTGCATATCACTTGATCCTGCAACTGTCACACAATCTTCAAAGTTTTCTAGATGTTGTTTCTCTATCAACCAAACATATCTATGAATCATTGATCTCTCTTGAGATTCATGGCCCATATTCTTAACACACCAATCAACAATTTTTTCTGTATCTATAAATTTAACACCATCCTTAAACTTTAACTCTTCTCTTGCAAGTGCTCTTTTCACACATGATCATGCACCATCATGCTTTCCTTTTCTATGCCCTGCCTCAGTAAAGCTCCAGATATGTTGTAAATTTCTTTCTTTGTGCGTATTTCTTATCAAATAAAACATCTGTGCATGATGTACAGTTGTTCGACCAAATATAATGTTGATTGAAAGTAATGTTCCTCTCATTCAAGTTCACATAAAACACCTAGAAACACCATTGTACATATTCTGTAGAATGTGTCTGATCGTCACTGATGTAGAAATGATACTCACTTAATATTTTTCTATCTTTCTCAATGCTTTCAGGAGAGTGCATGAATGTTATATGCACGAAAATAGAAACTTGCACTGATTTATAATATTGAGATTGAACCTCCATTTATGGCTGCAATGTGTAATTCTCTGTGAATTTAACTACTGAAACACTAGTTTCAAGTGTGAATGTGTCCTTTCTTAACTTGAAGTGATCATCCAACCATCGAGCTCTATGTGTGTGCCTTGCATACTCATAAAAAAATTCCTTTCTGAATTTGACCATATATTCTTATACAGGTAATTTTTTTCTAACAAGCTCACACCTCTTAGATTATTTTCCATCTTTTAATTTATATGCTACCAATTTATATTTTGTGAAATCAACCAATTATTTTCCCATTGAATATGTACTCTCCTCAGGGATACAAATTTTCAGATTTGGCAAGCCACCGCATACATTTCACATTCCATCCAAACATGCTTTGTTATACAAAAATTTGCTTGTTGATTTTTCACAAAATATTGTCAGAATAAATTCCCTTGAAGATTTTTATGGGACATTTATTCCACACTCCTGCAACATGATGTCAGTATGCAAAACACGACGTATTTCACAAAAAACATCATAATGCATTGAAAATTAAACATGATGCCTACAAAAACAAGTGGTACGTGAGTGATTGATTTTCACATAAAAGGGTTTTCTCATTTCAAAGAATATTTGGCTAATGTTAATTTTTGGGTTTCCATTTCTAAACTTAGAGAATATTTCTGTTTGATTCATATCTAAGAAATGATTTACACACGATTCACTATTATGAGAACATATTCTTCTTTTTACTATATCTCTTCTATTTAGTGACACCCTTGTGTTCACATTCAAAAATTTTACAATTAATTCTTTTAGAATATCATATGTATTTTTGTCTTTTCATGGAAGTCTTCTAGAGAAATCCCAACAGTCAGTGTTATTGACTGACTCAAGACATTTATGTCTCTCTATTGCTTTCATTAGTGTTTTTCTGTTTAGCTTCAAAGCACTGCTTGTTTTTCTAATCAAGCATTTATTAACTATTTTATCACTTACTATACAATTAGTTAGTGCACGTCATGTAGCATTACTATCTTTGGTGCATGTTTTTCCACCTATAGTTTGGTATGCTTTATGTATGTTTTCAACAATTGACACATTTTTATCAACAACATTAGATGTTCTTAACCCCAGGGTCTTCATTATAGGTCTAATCTTAATTAATTTCATCAATGAAACAAATAACTGCCATCTTTGTGTGTCATTTAAATTCTCAAAGTAATTATCTCGAATTCCAATAGCTTTTCTTTTCGCATTTCTTTTAGACATTTTGTTAGGCATTTGTTTTATAATGTTTTCATCAATTTCAATTAACTGAATTGGTTTTCTTCGTGAAATGGAAGGAGGTGTTCTTAGAGGTGAAGATTCGTTTACAAGGTTACTTTTTTCATTCATTGTTTTCATACAAAATTTGGGGTTAACATTTGGATTATCAAGTAAGGGTTCAAAAATTGGATTCATATCAATTTCTTCATTCATACCACACTTATCATTAAATTCAATATCATTATTCATTGTAAAATAATTATTATCTACATTTTCATTATATATTTTATCCCAATTTTCTAATACATTAGCTACATTTGATATAACAGATGTACCTTTCCTGTCTTGAAGTTTTATACATTCTCTTAAATTTCTTTATTCTCTTCTCTTTGAATTGCTCCAATGTCCTATTCTTGACTTTCCTCTTCTCCTTAGCTCGACGTTTATTGCCCATGATTAGAAAAAATAAACTAGTGGGGTAGGGGAGAAAATGAAATACTAAAAAATCATGCAAGAATGTAGAGAAAATTACAGACAAAATAGAATGTTTGTAGAATTCCCATGAAAGAGATGAAAGGGACATTATGACACCATAATTTCTAAAACACAAAAAAATGCGTACGTGTTATGTAATTCGTACGTGTTACATAATGCATACGCATTTTGCATTTTCTCCTTTTCCAAGCCATGCATCAATGCTAAGGATCCGGTTTGGATCCCCAATCTTGACACATGGACCTGTACAAACACAAAAAACAATGATTTTTTACAAGAAAATGTAAAAATCACACTTCCTCTATGATAAATCAAAATAAAACAATCGATGCATTTTTTTAAAAATTATACTACGACGTAGAGCAGAGTCTCTTCTTTCTAAAAATATAATTTTTCAAATTTTCTGACTAATATAAGGTTTCCATATTATTTATTTTCTAACAATGCCTTTTTATAGCTATTTTTTGAAGTGTAAATATATCTATCTTTCATGGTGTATCTTTTTTTGCGTGATCGAAATTAAAAAAAAATTATACTAGCCCAAACTAGGCATAATTCTATACATATTAAAAAATATATACTTTTCGATATTTTTTGAGGTAGATAGGGGGGGGGGGGATGGTCGGAGCTCCATTATTTTTCAAAACATAACATTTCTTTACTAGAAAAATCATAAATAAAAAATATTCTCTAAAAACATATTTAAAAAAATGGAGCCCAACCTAGATGCTCCTAGCTATCTTTCTACCAAAGGGTTTTCAAAAATACTAAATGGTGCTCAAAAAATGGTGGGGGGCACGAAAGTCACTCTATTATGTTTTTAAAAAAAAACAGGAGCATCTGTTGGTATTTTAGTTGTTTGACCCACTTAAACTTATCTATTTTCAATAGAATTTAGTAGCTTAGAAATTAAACTCAAAATTCTACATTTCATATTTCTACAACATCTTCCAATTTTGAGTGTAACTATTTTGAAAAACTTGTACAAGTTGAAGATTTTATTTTTTAGAAAAATGCATCCACTTAAGACCCCCTTTTAGCCCCCTAACTTGGTGCACTTACCCTTTTCTACTATTGTAGAAGAAATCTGCATCTTAGCTAGTTCATGAGAAAGTAAATCTTGTTGTCTTGGAATACTTTGAGCATCCCACATTGAAATGTTAATATTATGATTTTTCATTACATCAACAATGTTAAAAGAACCAACAATTTTAGAGACAAATTTTAATGTTTTAGCATAGGCTTTGGCGAAAACTTATTCTTCTTCAACTACTTTTGATATCTGAGGTATAAATAACCTTTTTGGATTAGGTTGTAGATGTCTTAGTTGTTCTTTACAAGCTATAAACCCTGTTATTTGTTTAGGAATAGATGCATTGTTAGCTGGTTTTGGGCTTATAATTGTTGTTTTATCACTGATAGTAGGTAGAATAGGCCTATTTTGATGTTTTTTACTCTCTGCAACCTTTTCCTGAGCCCTAATAGTAACCGCAATGAAATCATCATTCTCTAAAATTTACTAAGTTTTGTTCAGGTGCTTTCAGAACATGACTTTCTTACTTCCCAACCTCTAATTGAGGTAGGAATAATGTTTCAGATTGAGGTTGTGCAACAAGACTTATGTTCAGAAAAGCATTTAGGAAATTTGTAGTTGAATGAGTTTGATTACAAGGTTGACACCACTCTTTAGTAGCCATATTAACTGGGACTAAAGCGTTATATGGAGTAGGAGCCTTTAGATCAAACTGCATTTGTAGATAAGGCTGCATATAATTTTGATTCTACTAGTAAGGCTTCCTATTTTTCTTGTTTTGCTAATAAGGACCCTGATTAGGTATGCTAGGTAGTGAAACTTTATTGTCAATTGAAGTCATCTTGTTTCCAAAAGTCTTCTCACTATTTAAATAATTGACATAGACTGAATCATAGTTGACATATCATTGTTTAAAGCTCTTAGATAATAAAGGAAAGCATGGTCATCTTGAGTCTTAACACTAGCTGGGATTCTTTCCCAAGTTCTAGCAAAATGAATGTTGAAACTAGACATAAATTCATGAGGAGCTCTTTTAATAGTAGATAGTTGTTCTATGAGGAAAAATTGATCTAAATTATCTTGGAACTGTTTCAATAATTTTTCACCTGAATCATCGTAAGGTCTTATGCTCCCAATATCTAGTTTTCTATACCATTACAAGGCTTGTCCTTTAAAGGATGCAGCTAAAAGTATCAAAGCCACATCTTCATGGGTAATATTGTGAACTTCACATAAAGCTGTAACATCTTTAATGTGCTCTATAGGTGTAACATGATCTTCACTAGTGAATGATGGAAATATTTTCATGGTAGAATTAGTGATGTGATGGTAAACTGGGATTACTAATGGGCTGTCATTATTAAAGGTCACAAAATTCCTAGGTGCTTGAATAGCCATTTGAAAAAATGGGATCTCAATAGATAAATTGATACGTGGTGAAAGAATATTAGGAGGGTTATCAAAACCCAACCTATTATAAGGTAAAGTATTACCAACTCTTCTCCTTATGGAAAAATTCAAAGGCAAGGAAACAAACTCAGGAGGAATTCCTCTTACCAATGATCTTGTAGTCACTTTAGGCATGTAATATTATGTAATAATAGTATGAAATAATCTTTACGGAGTCACCAAACATATCTTTAAATCTTTAGAATAAATTTTTACAACTTGATATCTCGAAAGTAACTTTTATCTATTATAATTCTGCTATAGATCTTTTGTAGATATTTGTAACTTGCATGCAGATCTAATTTTTTCGCCCACCAGGTGTGCCAAAAAATGTTATCTCTCGAAAGTGCACCATGTAGAGAGATGGTTGCATGTGTTTTAAGTTTGAAAATTGGATATCCCTCTTTTGTAGATACAATGGAAACACCTCAGGTCTGTGGGTATATCTATTTTGAGGCGAGTCTTCTGTTTAAAGTCTAGTTCCTTATTGATGTATCCTAAAGTAATTTTCTGGGGTTTTAGGGGTAAAATATGACTCTAAAATTAAATAAAAATGGGGTGATACACCAAATTTGTATGAGTTATTTGACTGAGTACATGCACAATTGATATGGAAAGGGATTTTGATGGACAAGCCAACATTTTTCTACATAATATTAAGGGCACAAGCCAATTTTGATAAATGAATTTTTCCCATTGTAATAAACATTAGATCCAAATTATAAAATTTATGAGAGTAATTAATCCAAATATAGTTAAATTTCACTTAGGTGTTAATTTAATAAATAATTGAATTGACACTATAGTTAAATATTTCTTAATTAATTTGAAAGGGTTTAAAGGGACAAAAAAAATTAAATACCTGATGTATTTAATTACACCAAATCTAAACAATAACCAAGGTTCTTATTTGCATGGGATAGAAAAACATTCTCTTATCCCCTAGCATGACCCCCTTAGTAAGGATTAACCCATGCTTTAGGTTAAACATTTAAGTTAATAAGGGGTAATTTCCCACTTACCCACTCTCATACTCATCTTTACAATTCAACTTGATTTTCCACATGTTTAACATACTTATGGTTTCCTAAAAACATTTCCATTAGATAGGAAATTTCTTCCCCTTTCCAATGATATAAATAAGTCTTTGTAACTCCTCATATTTCTTAAGTTATAGGTCGGCAGGCTGGGGGTTGAAATTTTTTCTAAAAGGTGGGATTGCGGGCCTGAGGAAGAAAATTTTCCCTAATGGTGGGCCTGTGGGCCTCAGGAAGAAAATTTTCCCTAAAAGTACAAGGAACACATGACACAATGTTAATCCCATGCAGGAATGCGGGTCGTCAGAGGTAATTTGGATTTTAACTATTTTTGTTTAAAAGGGTAAAAAGTTTCAAAAAACCTCGTGCCTCCGCCGATGCCCAAGGACACCACATGTCATGCCCAAGTAGACCAGTGGGGAAGTGGACCAGCGGGGAGACTTAAGATTTTTTGCCCTTTTTTCTAAAAGGTAAAGTTTGAAAGTGTGGGCTCATGAACCCGCAGAGGTGTTTTTCCAAGAAAAAAATAGGTGGGGGTACAGGGCCATGGAGGAGTTTGTGACTCTTTTTTTTTTTACAAAAAGTACCCTAAGTAATTTTTTGGCCCTGCAGTTCCGATTTAAAAAAATCTCCCTCCCTATTTTTTTCAACTAAGCTTAGAAAAAATATCAAAATGCCATAACTTTCGACTGGAAGCTCAGATTTGGGAAAATGAGGACTTTTTGGAAAAGGATGACTCTACACTTTGAATAGGAAACATAAAAATTCATTTTTGATTAACTTAAGTTGGTGAATTTGACAAAAATTTCTTTCCTGCCATTAAAACGTGAACTAAACCTTCTCAAAAACTAGGCTTGATTTGATCCGCCATTCATTCTACTTCAACTTGCCAAATATACATGGAGAGTTAAACTTGAAGGATTTCAAATGGATTGCAAGGATAAAATATCAATGGTTGAGTATTCAAAACAAATTTCCTTTATTTTCGATGAATTTGCATTATTTTGCCTCTTTCCCAATTAAAGATGAACTTTGTAAATTGCAAGTCCAATACACACTATTTTGGAATGTGTTTTGATCATCCTTAGTTCATTTTAATATTTTATCTTGTCTTTCATTATTGCAGGGTACATTGTATGTTTTTATGATATTTCTTTGCAATTTTATAATGAATCAAAAATAGAAATCATACTTAAACCTGAATTGATCTTTTTTCATTTACCATACTTTAAATATTTAAGTTCATTCCATTCTAATTTTACAATTTTTAACTTTACTTCAATCCATGCATGAAAACCCAAATTATAGTTCTACTATCAAATCATGCAATTCGAATGAAATAGAGAAATGTAATATTTCTTTATACATATTTCTTTTTCCAATTTTCAAATAGAGATTTCACAATATATTTCAAACAAAGATTTCAAATGAAAACCATATCATATGTGGTAACTAGAGAAAATTTTATTAAACTCCAATGATTCTTTTACAACTTCCTTTTTCATTCATGAAATACAACTTACATAATATACATCTCTCACGTGCAAATGTAGGTTCCATTTCCATAACAGAGGAACTTTACACCACAAATATTATTGCAATTTCATCTACTTGAAGTGGGAAAATTTCACAATAAGGAACCCAAGGAGAAAATGCAAAATTTGTCTTCATTCTCAGTTCCAGAACAACAACAAGAAGATCCACCATATATCTTTTGATCACAACAAAAAGGAGGAGAGGCAACAATCTCCACCCAACAAAAAATTCCAATGAAGAGGATAATTCATCCTCCTCATTGGTCCCCGATCCCCAACAACAAAGCAATAGGAGATGTATTTCAACTCATGGCAACAAACATGCTTCCACAACATAAAAACAATTTTCACATACAAAACATAGTCCAAATATGTACTGCAGTTTGCATCCACAGTAAGAAAAATAAACAATACTCAAGCTTCATCATGCACAATCCAACAGAGCAAGACCTATGGGGAAGATGCTTACACCTCCTAAAGGGTAAATGCATGTCCACCTTAAGATAAACCCGCCAATATATATATATATATATATATCATTTCAAAACTGCTACATACCCTTATGCCTCCCCCAAGTACCCCCTTATACCTGACATTCTCTTATGCCTCCCCACACTCTTATGGAACCCAATAATAAGTAAAAAAATGCAAGCTATTTATTTTACAAGGTGGAACCTATTATCTCTTGAAAGTGCACCCTATAAAGAGATCAATGCAAGTGTTGTAAGCTTACAAAATGGATCTCCGTCTTTTGTAGATACAATGGAAACACCTCAGGTATGTGGGTATACGTATCTTGAGGTGAGTCTCTGGTATTAAGGCCGGTTCCTTATTGATGTATCCTAAACTAATTCTCTAGGGTTTTAAGGGTAAAATATGACTGTAAAATGAAATAAAACTCAGGTGATACACCAAATTTGTATGAGGTCTTTGACTGAGTACATGCACAATTGATATGAAAAGGATTTTTGATGCACAAGCCATCATTTTTCTATAGAATATTAAGGGAAAACACTTTGGTGTATTGACAGAAATTATCAAAACAATACTACTAAGTTGCACATACACATTAATATCATGTAAAAATTACCTAATTTGCAGAAAGGTAAGATGATTAATTAGGGAATTCAAATTCACAAGATTAATGGAAACATACACAAAACTGCAAATAGTTGGAAAGGTAGAAAATACTTCACATTCAAAGCAAAAAATGGGAAAAAAATTGCTTCAACACTCCTGTATCTAAAATTTTTCCTCTAACTCCCATTGTGCTTTGCCAAAGCACATAATATATAGTAAAATAATTTCCCACCCTTCCTAAAATTGGCTAGAATTGTACTTTCCCATGCATCCTATTTTATCCTTCATTTATTAATATATAAAGGAATAAAAAAAAAAACATGCAAATAAAAAGAGGCATTAACAGCTATTGGTTACAACTCAGTCAACTATAGTCGACTATTCTATTTTTAAGAAAAACATGAGTGATAATTTTCTAAAAAAAGTTTGCTTGATGAGAAAGTTTTCTTCTTTGTGCATGAAAATTCTTATTATGGTTTGTTCTTTTATGAAGGCATGCAACCTTATCCATTTAAAGTGATAATATTAGCACTTTCTAACCATGCTTAAAACCGGTGTACTCAAGACTTAAATTAAGGTGCAAAAGTATTGTAAACTTAATCATTTTGGTATTTTCATTGTTGAGCTCCATTCGAGCTAGAAAAGCTCTGCTACATTTTCCCCTTGCTGCCATTGTTGACTGTTCAAGCTTGATTGAAGGTTTCTATAAAGAACTTTGTCTTTCATTATTTTGAAAAATATTTGTCCATGTAGGATAGATTTGAACTGCAAAACAGGACTGGAAAACTTTTTTTTTCCATTTCTGATAGAGATTGTGCATTTTAAAACATTTGACCTGTGCTTCCACTTCTAATTTTGACTTTTGATTACGTGGGCAGAGTCGAGAGAAATTTTATTAATTTTCTCCATTTAAAAAAAAGGGCTCAAAATCTGAAATTGACCCGATGGTCCACTTTTGTCTTATTGAGTATGTGGCCTTGTTTGGTCCTTAGCAGGGTCATGGGGAATTTTTAAAATTTACTCCCTTTTCAAAAGTTTTAAAGGAAAAAAATATTTCGACGCTCCGGTTTTACTTTTTAATGCAGGCTTAGCTTTTGAATTTTTCCGTTAACATAAGCAGAGCCGTGGGCCATTTTACAAATTTACACCCTTTTGGAAATAAAGCTCAAAATTTCAAATGGCTCTGATTCTCTGCTTTGACCTTTTGAAGCAGACTCAACATTTGAATTTTTCCCTTAATGAAAAAAAAACGCTTAGTTCACTAAAAAGACACCATTTCCATGTGTCGATTTGGGGTTTGCATCGATTTTGGTGATAAATTCTAAGCATTGATATTTGTACCCTTGATTCATGGTTGTTGATCTGATGAGTAAAATACTCAAAACCCTAAATCTTTCACATTTCATTCTTGAGCTCTATCCGAGCTAAAGGAATCTACAAAAAAATTCCCTAGACGACAACCATTATAGATGACCTTTCAAGCTCAGTTTATCTACATCTATAATTGGTTCTATCGAGCTCAGATTTTCTTTAAAAGATTTGTGTCTTATGAAGCTCTGCGAACATGCTATGGTTGTTATTGATGAGCCTTTTGATCTCTATTCTTTACTAGATCGATTCTCTTAGCTTGTTTTATCATGTATTTTTGTAGTCATTCCTCTTTACTGTTTGTAGAGAAAGGTAGTTGCAAGAATTTTCCACCATTATAGAAAACCTTGAGCTTGTCACTTGTACAAAATGGTTCTCTATTGGGCTTAGAATTCTATCTGATCTCTTGGCTGCTATGTTGATAACTTCAATTTTCACTACATTTCATGTTGCTTGGTGGCTTGATGAAGGACTTCTTGGAGTATAGTAACTTCACTTTTCAAGGTAAATCTCTTATTTCCACGCTTTTACAGTGGCTCGAGCTAGATCTTTATCGCGATGATTTTCCTTTCTTGTTCTTGCAAGTCAACGCTTAGACCCACTTGATCATATTTTAAAAGTATCTTATCAATTTTATCACGGAAGAGAATTGCTCATGAAGATTTCCCTGAGCATTTTCTATTTGAATCTTCTTTCTTCAATACTATCACTGTTATTGTTGTGGGTATTGGTTATTCTCTGTCTATAAATCTATATCTGCACATCTCATTTTCTAGGTATTCATCTTTTCATCATTGATATCCATGGATCTGGACTTTTCCTTGAAGGTTTATCTCTATATCGTTGAAGTTTTGATCTCTTTGTGAGATAATTCCAGATATGTTGTGGTTATTTAAATATTATCGGTCTATTTTTCTCAACTAGGCTTTGCAGATTTTTTATCTTCTACCATTTATGAAAACATGAAGCTTTATTCTACATGATCTATTACTCTTCCAAAACTTTGGCTCTTGGTGCCTTTGATATTTATTTCTAAACTCTGTGATCCCTACTTCAACAGATTTCTTTGAGCATTGTTGCTACTGATATCTATTATTTTACTCTGCAAATGTACTCAGATTTTGTTTTGAACCTCTTAGCATCTTTACCATAATGCATGATTTATCTTTAGTAGTGCACTTTAATTGATGAAATTGGTGTTTTTTCTTTCATTGCAAAAAAATCATTTATGGACTTTTAACTATCCTGCATGAATGAATTATTTTATCTAAAACTGTATATACCCATGTATTTTTCAATTTGTGGCTTGAGGTATTTCAACCTAGATTTGGGTATCCCTCCTTTGATATGGGCATTTAGACTTCTTTATTTCTTCTTGATCCTGCAATCTTTTTAATACTACATTTCCTTTTATTACAAATTTTATATGTATGCTAGAAAGTTTTAAAAAGTACATTTCAAGTGGCAAAGCCCTGTCAAATTTCCTCAGAATTCCTTCTTCTTAGTTGCAATTGGGAACATATACTTGTGAATTATCATCTTCATGTACCATAGGATGGAAGTTATTGAGAACTCCAACCTTTATCTAATAGTGAAGATTGTAAGACATGATTTATTCTTCTTCTTACTGCAACGTGTACCCTTTACACTTAAGGAAATAGTTAGAAAATATTTAGGATTTTTGGCCTCTCTTATGTCATAGTTTTCTTTTCTTTTTTCCTCCTTCATCCTAAGTGAGAAAATCATGTATGCAGTATATCTTCAAGTAATCTATATATCATGTTGTTAAGAGATCCATATGCACAAAAAAGGATAAATGTAGGAATATGGATTAACCCTGAGCTATTAATTGATAATTTTCCTCTTTTCTTCTATTTAGGTATAGTACTTCCAGTGGTGAAGATGAAGAGAGAATAAGTTGAAGATGCAGATGTATAAAACGAAAGAGAAACTTTAAGGAAATGATGGGTTCATTCATACTCCTATATTTTCTCTTTCATGCTTGTGTACCTCTTATTTAGTACCTCTATTTTACTTTTCAGTTACATCACATGGCTTGTGTGGGGACATTTTGAAATTTCTTATGAATACGACATTGAATTATGAAATTGAGTTGTGTATTTCTTTCTACATTTCAGCTTTTTGTATGGATTGTATAATGAACTAAACAACCCAATAATATAATTGAATGTCTTAATCATGAAGGAAATATCATTAACAATACCTGTAACATCCAAGAGTGAACTCTGATTTAATGAAATCTGTATTTATGTTTTTTTTCCAAGACTCAACATTTCATTTATTCTACAATTGGATGTCTTCATCGAGATAACACTATTTTCCTTCAGGGACTTGTGTTCTTTTCCTTAAGATAGTCAAGAAATTGGAGACTGTGTGATATGTTATTTTTGTAACAGTGCACATAGCTGTAGATTTCATGTAATAATTAATTAATTCAATAGTAACAATATTGTCTGAAAGAAACCCCTAGATTATGTATACTTCACCAATGCTATCCATCATAAAAAAGTTCCGAGTTGCTCATTTTTGCACAAGTGTAAAAATTATCAACATTTCTGGTGATGATGCAAGGAATCTATCTGCTAGCTTGTAAACTAGTGCCTTGCTCTTGGAGACACAGGTGCCATGGAGGATGGCACTGATGTAGACGTGCGCCAGAATTATTACTATTCCTCATACGGAAGCATGATGTATGCCCACCATACAAATTTTTAAAATGAATTCTAGTCAAAAAAATCGGATATCCACGGGAGAATTCCATGACGACTACGTGACTTCATATGTGACTTCATCATTTGGGATGCCTAATTCTAGATAGAAATTGATCTCATTTCAACCTTGCAGACCCCTCCATTCTGCTGCAGTTCAATTTTCTGAAATGCTCCATGTAATCATTATTTGACGCAATTTCTACACAAGCATGCAACCATGCGCCAAACTTGGACAGACGAGAAACAATATTAAAATTCTCCGCCCAAAAATTTTCTCACCAAGTCTCCTAAATTATTAAAGAGCACTTTTCACAGACCGAAAAATCTACGACCCAACCAAGATATTGGTACTCGATTTCTATCTTTGCCACTGAGTTGAAATTCTTGACTCCTGAGTTGAAACTTGAGTGGTATATTTGTTGCTTTGTTTTGTTAATTTTGACCTTGTGGAGTTTACTTTCGGCAATGTAACTGGGGCGGTCATTTGGTAGAAATAATTGAACCGCGTGGTTCTCTGATTTTTATTGGAAACGTGCGACACCCTCAAAGATTTTTGTTTTTAACCGACCTGGACCAAATAGATTCCTGTACTTTTCCGGTTTATAAAATTAGAACATTTCTAGCCTGCAAAAACGCTGATTTTGAGCTCCAAAACTCATGGGAAAGAACAATAACAGTAATAAACCATCATTTATTTTCTGTTCCTCAAAGATGGTTTCACCATCTATAGTTTTCTATTTAGTTTTTTTACAGTCAATGAACAGATTTAATAAAAAAAAGTTTTTTGGTTTGTTTATACAGTGAACGACAATTTTTTTTCTGACCATGAACAGCCACACGAAAAAAAATTGTTGGCTTCGCCGCCATCCGTTGGAACAAAAATAAATCACGCTCACCATACAAATGCAGGATTTTTAATGGCGGTGGAACACTAAGTAAGACCTACAGCTGTGTAGTAACTTTTCCTTTGGATTGAATTAATAGCGTGCAAACGCGATCGATTTTAAATGCCGTTAAAATGTAAGTCGAATTCACCTGATTCAAAATTTTCAAGACAAAGAAAGTGAAATGGTACCCTGCCTAAGTCAATGAGTTTGTTTCATAGCGAAGATATGGCATAATTGCGTTATGGGAAAGGGTTTTGCCGATATTTATGAGACTGTCAATTTTGAGGGTTTAAATGACAGTTTTGTTATTTTAAATATTTTTACTTTTGCTATTTTTAATAATTTTGTTTTTTGTTTTTTGTTTTTGTAACAATTTTGTTTTTCTAATTTTGCATGTTGCTTTGGTTTTACTATTTTTAAATTTTATTTTATAGCCTTTGCATATTTTTAACAATTTTGTTTTTGTTATTTTTAGCAATTTTGTTTTTTGTTTTTCTAGCAATTTTATTTTTTTGATTTTGCATGTTGTTTTGGCTTTACTATTTTTAAATTTTATTTAAAGGGTTTTGCGGACATTCATGGGACTGTGTCAAATTTGACGGTCTAAATGACGGTTTTGCTATTTTTAACAATTTTGTTTTTTGTTTTTCTAAAATTTGGTTTTTATGATTTTACATGTTGCTTTGGCTTTACTATTTTGTTTTTTTTCTATATTTTGATTTTACATATTTTTAACAATTTTGTTTTTTCTATTTTTAACAATTTTGTTTTTTGTTTTTCTAACAATTTTGCTTTTCTGATTTTGCATGCTGCTTTGGCTTTACTATTTTTAAATTTTATTTGAAAGGCTTTGCAGACATTCATAGGACCGTGTCAAATTTGACGGTCTAAATGATAGTTTTGCTATTTTAAAACATTTTGTTTTTGCTATTTTTTAACAATTTTACTTTTTGCTTTTCTAAAATTTGTACTTATCTGATTTTGCATGTTGCTTTGGTTTTACTATTTTTAAATTTTATTTTATAGCTTTTGCATATTTTTAACAATTTAGCTTTTGCTATTTTTAACAATTTTACTTTTTAATTTTCTGATTTTGCATGTTGCTTTGGCTTTTACTATTTTTTTAATTTTATTTTATAGGGTTAGGCTTGCATGCATAAACACTTTAAATACTGGTCACTAACACTATAATTGCATTATTCATGCTCTCCAAACTTCTAATCAAGTTCTCATTCCTTACGTGAAATTGAATGTCTGCAGGTATGCATTTAAATTTTGTTTCATCTCTTGTATGTAGCAGTAGAATATCTTGCACTGTATGGGGGGCTAGCCTCATCACATTTGCAGAACTAACACTATAATCGAGCATCTTATGTAGTTGCCACGGAATCATAAATTTGACAGGAACTACAGGCATTTCGATAACAAAGAATATAGGAAAACTTGTAGTTATTGTAGCCTTAAATTTCAGAAATAAAGAACCTATCCTCGCATTAAGGTACATAACACAGGAAATCTGGTATATGGTTATATCCCAACAGAATAGTTGACCTATGCAGATGGAATACTAAGTTCAGACAACACTTCTGCCCTAGGAAGCAGTTGCAAGCCGTGTAACCGAAGTTTAAATTTGAATAGAATAGAGGATGAAACACAATTCCTCCTTTCAAGTACACACAGATTCTCACGTTAGAATGATCAAGTTAAGCGAATTGTTAGCTTGGGGAATTTACTGCTCGATTACCAATGTATTTAAACATCCCTATATTAATTATAATTTCTTTATCTTTGTACAATTAATCTGACACTCAATTCTAATACTATCATGATTTTCTTTTCCACTGCAGGATTGTTCTTGTCATTGAAATAGATGTTGTTGTTAGATACACGGCTACCCAACATCATGTTGACCTTTCAGATGGGATACATTTTCAGGAAACACTTCTACCCTCCAAATTTGCAAGTCATGTAACCGACAAATCAATACAAGAAGGCTCCATTGTGTGCTTACACAAATCCCGTGTTAGAATGATGAAAAATGAACTGTAAGCTTCATCTCCTGCTCGATTACCAATGTATACAAACTCCCTATATTAATTATAATTTTTTATGTTTATTTTTTCATCCGTTGCTCAATTCAAATTCTATCATGATTTTCTTTTCCACTGCAGGATATGTTCTTATCAATGAAATGGATGTTGTTGTCAGTTATATGACTACCCAACATGGAGTCTGACCTTTCAAATGGGATAGGTTTATCAGACAACAGTGTCTACCCTCATAGAGATTAGTATATCCATGTAACCGAAAAATGGCAATACATGAGCAATGTTGTTCCATTGTGTGCTTGACATTGATTTCAAATTAGAATAACGAAAAGAGAACTGTAATGTGTCGATCTCCTACTCGACTTATCCAATCAAGTATCAAGTATTTGTTTTAATCATAAGAACTTTATAGTTTGCTTTGTTCATCCAAATTGCTCAATTCTAATTCTATCATGATTTTCTTAGGCCATTACAGGATTGTTCTTATCATTTATATGGATGCGTTGTATGTCGAGAAACATTTGATGGGAATCGGTGCTCCAAGCCTTCGACTACCATTTTATGCTCTCCAAGACAGCCCTGTGTGCACCTAGACAACCTATGCATATCTGCCATTCAGGTTAAAAAAATACTTTGAGAGAACACCAACTAAAATAAGTCCATTGAATACATGTATGTGCATGTGGTCCATAGAGGGTCATGCCCTAGCAAAGAACTGGAATAATTCTTCACGAATATCTACAATGCAATTGGGTAAAATGGTTCCATGTTTGGGTGTGATTTTGTCAATCTTGCAGAATTGGAAATCCACATCACCTGTTTCAATGAGGTCGCGAAAGCATTCTATGAGAAGATTGAAAATGGGAAGCTATATACAATTTCCGATGGGAGGATTGCGAGGATTGTTGATGCAAAGCTATGTTATCAACCATTTGAACAATGCTTTGGAGATTTTTGCAACCTTCCTCAACCATATCTCCACTCATAGAAAACGAGGATAAAATACCTTCCCATCACTTTCACTTCATCAAAATCAAGGACATACCTGAAAGCGTTGAAGGTTCTATAGTTGATTTGATTGGCATTGTTCTTACGATGTTACCATGCTCAACAATTCGTTGGCATGAAAAGACAAAGAGAAGAACACTACAATTAAAGGACATGTCGGGATTCAGTGTAAGTGTCACATTGTGGGGACAACACTTAGATGAGATAAGCAAAGAACTTGAAGACATGCTTTCTATACTGCCTCTTCTGGTCCTTGCCTTGAAAGTTGCTCGTGTCTCCAGTTTCAATAGAAGGTCAGTTGACACTGTTTCAAGTACCAAATGTTACATCAACCCTCTAATTTCATAAACAAATACACTTCATGGATGGGTTGATTCTGATGAATACTCCCTTCTGGTACCCTCTATCACAAGAAAATTTTTGGGCCCTCCAAAAAGCTTGACCTCTGTAACAACGATTTCGCACATCGTACAGATGGGGAACACAAAGAGAAATGAATGGGCCATGGTTACTACAGAAATCACAAATATCAACATGGACAACTTTTTTTACAAGGCATGTCCTCTTCAAAAAGGTGACAAACAATGCAGGAAAAAGGTGAAAGAGAATGGTAATGGTTCATGGTTCTGTTCGAGTTGCAACGTACAACTTCAGAACTATGATTATAGATATGCACTCAGGATCGATCTAAAGGACCCAACAGGAGAACTCCAGTCAGTTACCGCTTTTGATGAGACAGCTGAGTCAATCATGGGTGTTGAAGCTAGCGATCTCCACCTATTGTCTATAGATGAAGATGCGACTAGTGAAATTACAAGATATGTCATCGACAACAAATATTGCTTCACACTTTCCCTAAAAAAAGAGACATATTATGAAAATAACAAATTGAAATGTGTCATCCTCAGTTCTAAGAAAATGGATAATAGTGCAACTCCTCTGTAACCTTATTTATGTAAATATTTCTAATATTTTTTTCCCTTCAAACTTTATACCCTCACCCATCTCATTCTATACTTTGAACTATCACCGCTATGTTTCTTATTTCATATCTATGTTTCACCCTTTTTCCCTGCTTCAAAAGAAAACTTTTGTAGTTCCTTATAAACTGACATACTATTGTCACCTACTACTATGTGGATTGTAAGTAATTTTAAGAAAATAAATGCATTTAACTTGCACTTTTATTATGTACGTATTTTCATCCTTGTATACTATTAGAACGTATTGTATCTTTCCATATAACAAAAATTCTTTTCCTTAGGCAACACATAAAAGTTTTTTATCCTCAAATTGTCACCGCTTATGATTATTTCCCATTAGAACTCCACATGTCTTTTCAAATGTATATAGTTTATTGATTTTGACATACTATTGCCTCCTATTACTATGTGGATTGAAAGATCTTGTAATAAAACAAATGATAATTACTTGCACTTATATTATGTACGTATTTGCATCATTGTATATTATTGGAACATATTGTATCTTTCCATATAACTAATATTATTTTCCTTAAGAAACAAATGCAGTTTTTTAATCCCTCAAAATGATACCTCTTACATGTAGTTCCAATTGGAACTCCACATGCATTACAATTGTACATAGTTTATTGTTTGTATGTCAACAAACAATGTATCGTTCATTACTGACCGACATAGTTTTTTCCCGACATGTGGTACTCTATAGGTGTGTCACTTCACAATCATGTCAACTCATACAAAACGAGCATGATGAAGAGAGAACTATGCAAAAAATAAGGTTCACATAAATTCTGAGCAGAGACATCATCACATAGAACGTAGAACAACGACAATCTCAAATATATGTCAACTTACATCTGACCAACAACCTACCATTCCCTGTCATTCCAAACTTGCCAACAAATACAACTACTGAAGAATTTCCAGCCAACATTCTGTACGTAACTTCCATGGAAACAAATTTGCACGAACATACCAATTCCTTCTGTACGAACCCATATTTGCTAACTACTACCACACCTCCCCATTTCTTGTGCTACCACAAAAATTGTCTCAAGTACCGACTTTGCTTTGGTTCCTCACACATGTATAACCAATTCCTCATCTCCTTATGTCTTCTTTCCACCTTGCAATCCACAATCGACCCAAACAGAACACCCCACCCCTTCCCATACAAAAACACTTCCCATATTGTTGCCCTCGTCGCAGACTATTGAAGCCCAACGTTGGTTTCAAAAAGAATAGATTTGTTGGCAAACATCCAAACTTGCTCAATCTGTTTGGAAAATTACCTTGGAATTAAAACAATTTCCTTTGAAGGCTTTCCCTCCTGTAGCAGATGCAAATATGAAAAACACGGCCATTGCTTCTCTTCGTGGAACAACATGGACCCTGAAAAGTAGCCTACCGTTCTTGCGTCTTTAACCTAAATAGAGGAGATGCTTATCACATGAGTCAATCCATTACTGCAAGTCACCCAAGTACGTGGAGGACAATAAAAATACTTAGGACACACCATAAGTTTCCTGCAAAACATTACTTCAATAGAAAAGTACCTACCACACCGCCTTGGAGATTTGGACATAGTACTCATACAAAGGGAAGGATATAATTTTAAAAAGTATGATTTCTACGTCAGTAGATCTCGTGTTTGGGCAACCTTGCAATATAAAATCCAACACGATCCCTATTACAAAGATGTCTTAATCAACCATGACGCCCTTTCCTCCCTACCATCTGAGTCGTCAAATGTTTCCTCCTGTATCTTAACACAGCCACAATGGAATTTCCCCAAATGCAAACTACCTCTACAACTCATGGTATTGATGCTTTCCACTGAATCTGACGAAACATTTGAACAACTCATCATCTTTCGTGCCAACACCCCATAATTCAGGAACAAAAGAAGAGGAAATCGAACAATTCTTGCTCAACCACGATGGTAACACCCCATTTACCATGCCATGACCAGAGCTTGGGCTCTCACCTATAAATGAATACAATACGGAGGGCATGTTCTCAATGGCCTTTCTAACTTTGTTTCCAGCTGGAAAATAATGTGGCAACAACCCCACATAAAAGAAGTTCTAATGCATGAATATTCTCTTCATTTGATGCGCTAATCATGATGGGCTGCTTCAGTTCCACACCCAAAGATTTCACTTACTTCCTTCTAAACCTCATAATGCGGCACAGAAGCCAATCCACAGCTACAATTTTCATAAAACTAAAACATTGAATCTAAAATCCCTGCAACAATTGGATATTTGTGAAGAAAACTATTGGAATGCCCCAAAGATAACCTCTGAAATAGTTTTAATGTGATTTTGATCGAGCCTCCAAGGGATGTGTTCATTCTTGGCAAAAAATAGAAGCAAGCTTTTAGATATGGTGGAACAAATTGGAGGAAACCAACCTTATTCTTCACTCTAAGTGCTATAGACACTAAATGGCCAAATCTCACCACAGTATTATGTATGGTGAATTCCTTACTGATTCTTGAGTTGCATAGTGTTGGAGAAAACTTAACATTATCTCAAACCCTCACCAAGTATCAACATACCTACATCAACAGATTCACAATATCTTGTGAAGCAATATTACAAAAGGAACTTGGAGCAGTAGAATACTAGCACATGTAATAAAATATACTATTTAATAAAAAAGTTATTTCCAGAAATACATATCTAATATTTATGCTGTCCTTGTCTCTCAAGTATGAATGGAAACATAGAGGCTCTGCGTACACGTCAACGGTTTATTTTGGCTCAAGAACGCAACAAAAGTTGACCGCAATGGACTAGGAGGATACAATAGTTATTAATGCAACAAAAACAATACTTCGATAAGTTCATGTCTACCTAGAATCCTCATCCAGCTTGTAACCGCTTGGGTTTTGTTTGCAGGTCACTGCTAGATGACCCTTGTTTTCTAAATACAACACAAATACTATCCTCCTCCCCACATGCAGACCTTGAAGATTTTCTTAATCATGTTCAGTGCTACACAAAATGTTCAGAACATACATGCCTATGTAGAAAGCAATCATTATTGTAGTGCAGGTACAACGTACCATGGGCCATGCAACCTACTTCATCCCTACTCATTTAAAGTGATGGGAAAATTAAGTACCTCCCTTCGAGAAATGATGATAGACCTTTGAACATTACACAATTCAAACTATCCCACGTATCCATATGGAGAGAAATTTACAGATTTCATAACTTGCTTAGCTTTCCAAATGCCATGCAGTTCTGACCTGTATGATTGCAACAATATGCTGTCAAAAGCATAGCAATGACTCAGAATCACCTTCTTATTTACCTCACGATGCTTACTCCATATTTTCAAGAGATGCCCATGAAGTGGATTCTCCGACACACATTGCGTATTCAGCAAAATTCTCACAAAGAGTGTCTGTTGAATCATGACCCATAAGTGCACAAGAAACATATGCACATGCTGCAAAAATTGCCACTTGTTATGTGCAATCGTTCGATTGTATCATCTATAAGCGTGGATTGTCAAAAAAATCTCTGACGACATGTCATTAAAAGTTTGACATTCCGATGTACCATTAAGAAGGTTCATGATGGCACTTTTTTGGATGTCACTATAGAGTGGCCTTCCTCTTGCTAACCATGGAACACTTCACCTAGGCTAATTACAGGTTGACTCTTAAGCATGATTGTTGCAACTACAACAGAACGTTGTTTAAAATTCCAGATAACATTCCAATACTGTGATCGACTACACCCAGTCAATTGCCTTACAGGTCCACCCAAGATTTTTGGCCATGTCTCTCAACTCAGGAGTTTGGATCTTGTCATATGAGATCTTTTCTCATTCAGTCCCACTGGGCCGTGCCAAAATTTTTGTACCTAGCATTTTAGAAATCATTTCCTCCGAATTATTGGCTCAAGCCCACATGACATCAGGGGTAACGGGGTGTAGGAGAAATACCTGTTCAAACACAACTTACATGACCATTGTTGCATGTTTTACGAAATACCTCAAATCACATGACATAATACATATGTTAGTTAGGACTTCCTAAGTTTGAATAAGAGGAACTACCTATCAACACAAATCTAGTACCACCAGAATGCATAGGTCTTCACACAACTATCATCCAGTGAAATAACACATAGCTTATGATAGATCTTGAAATTTTGGGGAAACTTCCTAGATGGTTGACAGTACACAATAATTGGAACAATTTACATGTGCATTACACATGATTTACAGATAGCTGGTTCATCATTCATCGAGAGATGATTTAGGCAGATACAAATAACAACACACATGCAGGCCACACCATCTAATCTACCACACTAGGCTAGAATAGTCTTCAGAAGGTCAAGTGACTAGCTCTTGATACCATACTGCACCATTCTAGCAAACAAAACACTTCAGGTATCTCCACTAAGATTGATGAGATTCAAGTGAACAATTAGGCACAAGAAAATCTTTCTGATAAATAAAATTTGGGTTGTCATTTAAAACATACATCAGACCGACATCGGTTAAGGGTGACCGACTCTCCTTAGGTCTCGCCCCTACCTAGTGTACTATGGAACATATGGGACATCTCCGCACCAACAATCCATGTAGCCTCGTCTGTGATTCCAATCAAAGGAATTAAAACCCCTTGAAGGCCAAGCATTTTCATCTTTTCAGGAGTCGCTAAAACGTATAGAATATGTTGCAAGATTGATGAAATGGGTTTCATCGACCCATGGAAGTTGCTAGAGAAAAATTGACAGTAGGCTGGATGCAAGGCTTTCCCACAGATCATAAAACAATGATGAATTTGGAATAAACTAGATCAGTCATGACATCCTCGACTTACCTCAAGCAATTTGGTCCTGGATGTCAGTTAGTGAGAAATGGAGGTGCTTTATGTAGAGGCTTAAATCCTGCATGTGAGCCACCAACTTTGGAAGAGATCTTCATGTCATGGGCTGCATGTACATTGCAAACAATGCTTGGTTAGATCAGATCAAGTGAACAATTGGATGGCTATGCAAGTTTCATTGCTAGAATTTACTTCCTCAACATGCAAGATTCAACCCCACTTATTAAGGACTGGGTTAATGTCCGTCAACTGTCTGCCACACATTTTCACACACCTAACTCAACAAGAGCTTCAAAAATTTTAAGGACGTACCACATTGTGTTTGGGGTTAAAATGGTACCTTGACGGTACTCCCAGCTTAACTTTCAGATGCTGAAGGCATTAACCAGCGTTCTGATTGCCCAAGGTGGGAGTTGCAATGTTTAGTAAACTATGCGAGATGGACCAAGAGATTTCCTCGGATGACGTGTCAGTTGCAGCTGCAAATTTATGACTTGTGCAAACAACAAAAAATCATGCTTATTGCAATGTGGTTATGAGGTTGAATGCAGGCCTTGATAAATAGGTGCTACAGGAACAATCTTACCGTTAGTTTTCTACGACGCATCAATTCCTACCACCAAGGTCATTACCTTTATTTGTTATTGGTCAAATGTCTATAGATACAACGGCCCATGTTGCGGATATTATCCAACCCGTTACATATTCTGAATACCGCTTATTTTGAGGATAATGAAATCAGAGACAATTGCCGCTGATTAAATGGCTATTAGTGAGTTTAACTAGGGGCACAAGTCTTAGGGACCTACTATGCATAAAGCAACTGTCGATTCATTGAGGGACCAATGAAAGGGAAGTGTGACCTAACATTCACAGCTTTCTCCAATATGTCCCCTATGCATTGCAAATACTACACATTTCACACTCACTTTTTCATTCAAATATTATACTCAAAATGGCCCATAATACCAACACTATGGAGCAAGAAAAAAGGGTGTGAAGCCTCAAGACTATATAGCACTCAAAGTTTGAGTTAAGATGGACTCCGACTCGTAAAATCTTAACTGATAAGCAATCCTCGGCCATACTACTTTACTCAACAAATTCGTTCTATCAAAAAACTAGAACATGACATTCCTCTGTTCAAGGGGTTTGTCAAATATTAAAACTCATGTTTGGGGGGGGGTGGGGGGGGTGGGGTAAAAAACCCCTCAAAAGGCTACCATTTCATGATATAATTCTATCTCATGTTAAGTTCACGACACAAACTGTAGCACTATATTTCGTTGTTTACCATATATGAGTTTGGGGTTGTTTCACATTTGCAAAAGTATACAACACAAATCATCTATTACACACACACTACACATTTAGACACATTTTGCATTTCACACACACACACACACACACACACATATACATATGATACGATGGTATGTTAAATATATTAATATTCCCTTTAAAAATAGTTTTTTAAAGAAGTGATATGCCCTATATATGGGTCACGTATGAATAGTCATGTGGACACATAATAATTCTATGGTCTTAATAGGATCACCTATTGTGATATATCTTATACTTGAGATATTTCTAATTCATTCTTGGTGGTATATCATTTTTTTTTCTTTGACTAATTTTACTATACTATTATAATTTGGTCACCAGATGATATTCTAGTTTATACTTACTCAAATGAGGATACAGTCTTCAGTTGTATATAAGAACACATAAAATATCTTCTACATGTAGTTTTTTTTATTTCAGTATATCCTTGATTTTCCAATATATGGATTACTATCACGTTCACCTTTTAGTTCTTTCCATCCTACACATATCAAGCTTAAAATATTCTGACTACCGATTTATAATGTGGACACTGAACATGAAGTATTTGGAGGATTGACTTCACTGGGTTATATGTTTCATGGGAATATGAATGGTAGCAACTCATGTCTATACTTTTACAAATTACCCATTAAGTGATTATTCTAACAAGAAACTAGGGAGACACCTTAGAGATTTCTCATAGTTTTTAAAATACTAACTACTAATGTACGCATATCAAATCTTCTAATAACATGCCCATTTGAATAGTCTAAGAAACCAACTACTATGAGGGCTAAGTAGCTTTCCTTTCAATCTCAATTCCATTATACAAAAAATTAACTCACTAAAATTGTTTCTATTTCCACATACATTACAATCTTAATAACCAAAAATCAATATAACATTTCTTTCAAGAGCAATACAATAAATATTCCACTTGAAGTGGGAATTTTACAAGGAAGGTATCTATAATGAAATATATATTTTATTCTATTAACGCTCCAAGAATCAAATATACAATAAGGCTCCATATTCTCTTCCCTTGATCACAACAACAACAATAGGGGAGAGGGAACACTCTCCACCCAACCAAAACTCCAATGGAAAAAAGAAGAAATTCTTCTCATTTTCCCCCAAGCCCCAATAACAAAGCAATAAGGGATGGATCCAACACATGAAAACTCTACAATGCTTCCACACTTACTTTTAAGCAACAAACACACAAGAAAATATAACTACAAATACTCGTTTTAAGGACAAAAACTTCCCGAAACAATGGATCTAAAATAAACCAAGTAGAGATAGGAATATGGGGACACCCTTGTGCCTCCCAAGAATTTGGATGCCCACCTCTAAAATTCTCCAAAACACAATCAACCCCAAAATCTCTTGTCTCCCTACAACAACAAAAAAATGTCTCTTGTGCCTCCATCACTCTTATGTCTCCCTCTCTCTTATGGCTCCCACAATGCACAAAATAACAAAATAGAACAAGGTGGGGTATCCAGAAAACACTCTCTCCCAAACATGCAAATAATCTCTTATGCCTCCCAACATATTTCATCCCCATTTCACTATCTAAACACAACCTAAATCCATTTCACTACCCAACAGTTCAAGCAAGAAAACAAATCCATACAACACATAACATAAAAGAAAACAAGAAGAAAAAAGAGTGCAAGACCCTACCTTTCCATGGTAAATCTCCACTTTTCAAGCAAGTACTAAAATCTATCAAACTCAAGAAACTCCAAGCTCCCTTCAAATAAAATAAGAAATCATTCCACAAAATCCAAGATCCAAAGATAAGCAAGTTACCCCAAATACTTCCCAAAACTCCAATAAATAGAAAAGAGGAAGAGGGACACTATGTGGCTCCATGTAGGATGCCACATCATTTCTTCTCCATCGCACATCACTCAGGTCAAACCCATACCCTAAGTCATAATAAATGGGTGGTTAAGACGTATGAAAAACTTCTTACACACACCACTCTAACCCACACCCTTTCGGACAAAGAAATAAACACATGTAAGAAAGTGCAATTAAAACTCACCTTTTGCCTTCCAAAACACATATGGGGTCTAATTTTGACCTCTGTTGTCCACTCAAAATTCCCCTGCTCTTAAGAAAGTGAAAATTTAAAATTTTGAGTTTAAGTCTCTTCTCTGTTGTATTGATAATGTGAAAAGCCAAAGAAATTGAGAAAATCTGTGTTTTTGGGTCATTTTGCGTGTTTTTCGGGCCTGTCGGATATTTTTGTCCTACGTGTCCCAAGTTCAATTGGACCCTTTGTTCCCCAATCGGCCGGTTTACCCGAAGTCAGTTCTTTTCGGGCCCGTCGGAACTTTTTGTCCCAAATGTCCCAAGTTAGTCCGGATCCTTTGTTCCTTTTTCTCCCGATTCGGCCGAGCCGCGTACTTCACGCTTTCACATCCCGCATGTCCTAGAAGCATTTGTGCATCCTTTTCCCACTTCGCCCGAATCAGCCGAGCCGCGTACTTCGTGCTTTCACGTCCCGAATGTCCCAGAAGCATTTGTGCGTCCTTTTCCCGCTTCGCTCGAATCGGCCGAGCCGCGTACTTCGCGCTTTCGCGTCCCGAATGTCCCAGAAGCATTTGTGTGTCCTTTTCCTGCTTCACCCGAATCGGCCGAGCCGCGTACTTCACGCTTTCGCGTCCCACATGTCCCAAATGAACCAAGTGCCATTCGTGCTAATTTTTCCCACTCTACCCGAATATCTTGCTTATTTAATTTGGTAGGTATGTATTAAATGCGCATTCATTACCTTTCTCTCTCCTAAACGGCTATATAACGAGCGAACCCCCTATGTGTTTTGCACACTGCTTTCCTACTATCTTTTGCTTGAACCCTTGCAATCTAAATTCCTGTGCGCATATCCAATCCCTCTGTAATTTCATCCTAAATATAGCTTGCAGCTCTGCTCTCTGGATTACTATCAACATGAAGATCAAAATCCAAGGTCAAGAACAAATCTCACCACTAGAATCCGCCATTCCCGATATCGGAGACAGTGAAGTTCGCCACCTTGACTTTGGTGATTTTTGGTCGAGGATGGCAGACGCGAATCCTACAACAATGGCACAGATGATTCATGACAGCGGTCTGGCTTTCGCTGGTGGTTTTCCAATCTCGGTGCAATGCGCAGACACAGTGCTCTCATGTGGAGCTCATTTCAATCCTGATTTGAGTGAATTGACGGGGAGCTCATTGCCAAACTTGAAACTGCCATCATTGGAACTGCACTGAGGATTCCAGAAATGGAGAAGTGCCTCGGATTTTGGACCCAGTTTACAGCCAACACATCAGTCCCACGTGGCAGAGACATAGCCGAGGCGTTGAAGAGATTCAAGTAGTGGATTTTGAAGTCAGTGGGTCCCTCCATGTCATAAGCACCTGTCTTCTTCTCCTTATTCCTCTCTTCTCTTCCAATTCTTTCTCTCGGATTTATTGTAATAAGTTGAGGTATTGCGATTGGAAATCCTTAACTAATCTTTAGTTAAAAGAAGTAGTTACCAAGAGTAACTGATTTGTAAACTATATAATGGCCTCTCCTTGCCATTTTGAAGGAGGAAGAACTTGGCTTATTTTCTGAAAGTGTAAATAAATCATAAAGAAATCAATACAGAAGGGCTTTTCATTCTTCGTCTATCTGATCTCTTTTATCCCTAAGCTTTTCATTTAATCTTGTTAAGGTCATTTTTCTGTGTTATGATAAGAAGCTTTGTATTCTTGCAGATGTTATTTATAGAACTTTGTGTCTTTCAAATTTCATCTTACTAAGTATGATACAAATGATCTTGTTTCAATTCACTGTAACTTCACATACATAAAGAATTACTCTGTCATCTATAATTCTGAGTGTTGCCTTTCTGCTCATTCTCATATTCTCATTCCTCAGTCCTTTTGTAATTGATGATCCTTATAGAAAACACTTTCATAATATCCAAGTTCAACAAAGAAAATCATGTTTTGTATATTTGTAAATAGGTTCGTTTCTGAATAAGGGAACCTCTCCCATTAAAGAGGAGGGACTTCTTGTACCCTGACTGTTGCTCTTCATGAAGTCCTATTTGATGACCAACAGTTTTTTGGTGACTCCGCTAGGGAATCATATTCCAGTTTATTTATTGATCATATTTTAATTTGGTGACTCCGCGTTTTACTCGAGGGAGAAGGGCCCTTGGTATTGAAGATTCTCAATTTTAACTCGAGGAGCAGAAGGGCCCTTGGTATTCCTTTCCCTTCAGCAAGAAATAGAAAGACTCGTTCGACAAGCACTCCACCTATTCAATATAGAAACCCTACGGGTGGCATTCCTTCAGAGCCAACCAGTCCTAATCTTCGAGCTTTGATTCTTGCTGGTGTTACAGTTCCTCTCCAAGCCATTTTTCCAAGAATGGTGGTACCATTGCCCTGGGGTCATCGTGTCGGGCCCCTTGCCCTTCCTCAGCCTTTGCATGAGTTACCCAGAGGTAAACCGTAAGAACTTCCCTAAATTCAAAGGTGATGGTAAAGCGCATCCTGATGAACACATCGCAGCCTTCATAGTTGCATGTGGAGTTCTGGGAGTTGAACACGAAGATGTCTCCGTAAGACTTTTCATTGAGACTTTACAAGATAATGCTGCTGATTGGTTCTATCACCTTCCGGCTGGTGCTATCACTAGCTGGGACACCATGAGAACTAGGTTTGAAAACCGTTTCAAACCAGCAGAAGACGTGCATGCCTTCCTAGCCCAAATCTCTCAAATAAAGAAGGATTCACCAGAGCCCATGAGAGAATTTGTGGCCCGATTCAACAGGTTGATTAAAAAAATTCCACCAAATACTCGACCTGTAGATTAAATTCAAAAATGTTTTTTCCTAAATGCCCAATCACCTGAAGTTAGTTATGCACTGCGAAAGGGCTAATCTCGCAACATTGGCCAAGGATCAAACTCTTGCGGTTAGTGTTGAAGATGATTTAATCATGTCAGGGAAGTTGAGGAGAGACCCTTCTAAATCTAAATCTGCTTCTTCCTCCTCTTCCACTCCTGGACCTAATACTGATCCACTGGTACAAAAACTTGCAAATGATCTCATTGCCATTAAGAAACAATTGGCTCAGCATGCTCCCTATGCAGACGTTCCAAGGAGGAATTTTCAGCCCAGAAATCATTTTCCTACTTCTCAAACAAGGCTAGCACTTGAAGGACCTCCTATTAAAGTTCCTGTCAATGCAACCTGTGAAGTTGAGGAACCAAAGGATGAGGAGGTTAATGAAGATTGCGAGGAATTTGTTGAAGAGGTTGATGATGAAGCAGATGAACTTGATGGATCTCGAGTTAATTTCTTCACCACTGAAGGCATTGATGATGGAGATGATTATGATGAAGTAGTAGCAGATATGAATAGCAAATCATACGCTGTCATGACACGAGAGTAGAAAAATTAGAGGGAGAAAGTGATGCAGCCCACCAAGAAATCTAAGGAGCAGCTGAAAACTATCCCCGTTATTGCAAAAAGAGGATCTCCTATTCCCATTTCATCTGCACCAAAGGTGAGTCCTGTCAATTCTGCTACTAAAGTTACTTCTTTTTCCCCTAAAATTGATAAACCTAAGATTTCAAATGATGATAGCCCGTCCACCTCTGGGTCGTTTGATATTATTGATCACCTGAAAAAGACTAAGGTTCAAATCTCAGAAGCTGAATATTATCAAACCCATCCTAAGGCTTTCACTAAAATGATTCACTTTGTCAATTCCCATTCTAAAACTACCTCTAAAGGCCTTTTACCCACTCCTTCTTCTACACCACAACCTAATCTGATAGCCGCTGTCACCTCACCTAGTGACAAAATCAAACCATTCTATGTGACACTTCTTATAGCTGGTCATAGGCTCAGCAATTGCGTCATAGACTCAGGAGCATCAAACAATGTTATGCCTGCTAAAGTAGCTCATGCTTTAGGTTTAACTCTCACATGCACTTATGGATCTTGTTATTCTATGGAGAGTAAGGAAGTGCCCTTGGTCGGAAGGATTAAAGATGCACAAGTGGCTTTTGCTACTTTGCCTGAGAAGAAAGTTTTTGCTACTATCTTAGTAGCAGATATTCCTCCTTCATACCGGATGTTGCTAAGTAGAAACTTCTGTAAGGATGTGGGTGGAGAAATTCAAATGGATTGGTCACATGCACTCGTACCTGTTCATGGGCAAATGAAGAAGCTACTGCATGAGAAGCAGTCTGAGTATATTGTACAAAAAACTGATGATCCCAAAGCACAAATACTCTATGAGGATATGGGGCATGGCAACTACATGATTATGTCTCCCGAAGAAATCCAACTTCCCAAAGTGTCACCTAAAGATCCTAATGGTGTTTGGATTTTAGAGTTTGATGGAAGTTTTTCCTCAGCTGGTTCTGGAGCTGGTGTCATACTGGTGTCACCTGAAGGAAGCCTTCATCCTTTTTCATTCAAGTTGCAATTTGAAAATACCAATAATACAGCAGATTATGAGGCTCTCATTCTCGGATTACAGGTGGCAAAAGAACAAGGTGTGAAGAATATTCTAGCTCGTGGAGATGCAGAATTGATTGTAAAGCAAGTTAGAAACCTCTTCCAGGTGAAAAATGGAAGGTTGAAACATTATCGGAATCAGGTTTGGGATTCCATTGAATTCCTTGATGCTTTCTCCATTGAAGCAATACCTAGGGAGAAGAACACCAGGGCTGATTCACTAGCAGTCTCAGGGTCACTGCTCATACCTCATCCTAACTTCTCTCAAGATAAGTTCACCATTGAGATGATCCATTGACCTAGTGTACCTGATAATACAAGTAACTGGAAAGTTTTTAATGATGATCAGTACTTGCTTTCTTTCTTAGAAATCAAGGATAATTTTGAACAGCTATACTTTGAAGGAAGTGATAACTTGCCTCGTGAAAGTGTGTCCTTTGACAAAGCAGCCACCCAAGGAGAAGAAACGGATCAGGATGGATGTATCAAACTCAAGGGAAACAATATCCCTAAAGGATTGGTAAGTTTAGAGGAACTGTTTGATAAACACGACAGGTATGTAAAGTCTAGAGCTTCTACTGGACCTCAACAATCAGCTGAGTATGAAAAAATTAATATTGGGAGTTCTACTGATCCTAAGCTCATGAACATTGGAAAATGTTGCACAACAGATGAGAGGAAGAAATCAATTGATCTTTTAAAGAGGTATAAGGTTGTTCTTGCCTACTCTTATGAAGATTTAAAAGCTTTCCAACCAAAAGAAATGTAGCATTTTATTCCTCTCAAACCTGGAATTAAGCCTTTTAAACAGAAGTAGAGGAAATACAATCCTAAAATAGCTGACACCATTTTTCAAGAAATACAGAAGTTGTTGAAAGCCAAAATCATTTTTCCTATCCATCATTCAACATGGATTGCCAATATTGTGCCTGTTAGAAAGAAAAATGGTGAGATTCGTATCTATGTTGACTTCAGGAATCTGAATCAGGATTCCTTGAAAGACAATTATCCTTTACCTATGATGGATCAGGTCTTACAAGCAGTAACATGATCTGAAATGTTGTCTATGCTTGATGGATTCTCAAGATATAATCAAGTAGAAGTTAATACTACAGATCAACACAAAACAACTTTCACTACCCCTTGGGGTACCTTTTCTTACAAAAGGATGCCTTTTGGGCTCATTAATGCTGGTGCCACTTTTCAGAGAGCTATGGATTTGGCCTTTGGAATTTTGAAAGGGAAGTGTATTGCTATATACCTTGATGACTTGACTGTGTATTCTAAAACAAGGGCAGATCATTTTCAGCACCTGGAGACAGTTCTACTAAGATGTAGAGAACATGGGATCTCTTTGAATCCTAAAAAATCTATCTTTTGTGTCACAGAGGGGAAATTATTAGGGCACATTAGGGCACATCGTCCTCCAAAGATGGTATTTTTTGAGAAGGTTCATCCCTGTTTTTACAAGATTTATCCTGAGCGAGTTCAAGCTATCCAACAAATTCCTCTCCCAACCAGCAAAAAGGGCATGCACTCTTTCTTTGGTAAGATCAACTTTTTGAGAAGGTTCATCTCTGATTTTGCAGAGTTAACTTTGAATATTTCCCAAATGATGAAAGGTAAACAAACATTTGTTGGTCTCCTAAAGGGAAAGAAGCCTTTGAAGGCATTAAAAGAGCCATTGCTAAAACTCCTGTTTTAGCATGTCCCGATTTCAGCAAAGATTTTATTATCTATTGCTACGCAACAGATAACACCGTGGCTGCGGTTTTGACTCAGGAAGATTCTAATGAGCACGAACTCCCAATTGCATTTATGAGCTATATTCTGAAAGATCATGAGTTAAAATACACCATGATGGAAAAACATGCTTTTGTAGTGGTCAAAGCTGTTAAGCAGTTTCATTTTTACATTCTTAACTCTCATTCCATGGTGTTGGTACCAGATACAACTGTTAAGTCAATTCTCACACAACAGGAATTTGGATCCAAGAGAGGGAACTGGGTGGCCAAGGTCCAAGAATATGATATTGACATCAAACCGACCAAGCTCGTCCGTGGAAAAGGCCTTTGTGAGCTCATTGCTGAAGGAGCTAGACATGAGTTATTGGAGGATAAAGTTGGTCTTCCTACTGTTCTGTTTCTTAGCTCAGTTGATGAATGGTATGCTGATATCGCCCATTTTCTCACCTACGGAGAATGCCCCTCTCATTTGACTGCCAAAGAAAAGAGGACTGTTAAACTAAGGTCAGTGCAATATGTGTTGTGGGAAAATGCCTTGTTTAAACGTGGGTTAGACGGAAGGTTTTTGAAATGTGTGGACAAGGAACAACAGAAAAAACTACTCTCAGCTTTTCATGATCAGGCATGTGGAGGACACTACTCATCAACTGTCACTACTCATAAGATACTTCGTGGAGGATATTACTGGCCTACCTTGTTCAGAGATGCATCCAAATGGGTTGATAAATGTGAGGCTTGTCAGAATTTCGTGGGTAGACCCAAATTGGCCTCTTTGCCTCTTAAGCCAGTTGTAATTGAAGAACCTTTTCAACAGTGGGGTTTGGACTTCATTGGAACACTTAATATCTCTTCTAGTGCTGGTCATACTCATGTATTAACTGCTACAGATTATTTCACCAAATGGGTAGAAGCCATTCCAGTAAAGAGTACTACTTCTGAAGTGGTGTGCAGTTTCATCAAAGAAAACATCTTGGTAAGGTATGGTGTACCAAACAAGATTGTGACAGATAATGCTTCAAATTTTTCTTCAACTGAGATGATGGATTTTTGTTATGGATTTGGCATCTCTCTGGCTCACTCCTCAGATTACTATCCTCAGGGAAATGGACAAGCAGAATCCACTAATAAAAATCTGGTGACCATAATAAGGAAATTAGTCAACGAGTCTCAATGAAACTAGCACAAGAAACTCTATGATGCTCTTTGGGTAGACATGATCACACCTAAAAGAGCCATTGGAATGTCTCCTTTTCAAGTGGTATATGGAGTAGAAGCTCAATTGCCAGTAATAGTGGAGCTGCCAGCCTTGCATCTAATGAAGGCCATTGAAGATACCAGTTTCAATGATGCTTTGGATAAGAGAATAATGTACCTTCACAAATTGAATGAGGATAGATTGGAAGTTGCTGATAAGATATCTTCTCATCAACAGAAAGTTAAGGTCCTGTTTGATAAGAAATCCAAGTTCAGAGATTTCCAAGTTGGAGACACTGTTTTGTTATGGGATAAAAGGCATGAACCTCGTGGCAGCCATGGCAAGTTTGATTCCCTTTGGCTCGGACCTTTCAAGATCAGGCACTTTGCTGGTAAGAATTCTTTTTACCTTGATTATATGGATGGTTCTTCTCTCCCACTTCCTTATAGTGGGCAGTACCTGAAATTTTTCAAGTCATAGGTGATTAGGGAGTCCTTTGTATATTCTGTACAGCGTTTTGTTTTTCCTTCCCTTTGTTTTGGTGTGTTGTCCTCTGTATTGGTTTGCTTTTTGACTCCATTGCCCAATGGATAAGGTACTGGTCTACTTCCCCAAGTTGTCTATGTTCTTACCTTGTCTCATTCCTTGAATTTATGCCAAGTCATCCCCAAAAGGAGCCAGCTGTTGTCCACTCAAAATTCCCCTGCTCTTAAGAAAGTGAAAATTTAAAATTTTGAGTTTAAGTGTCTTCTCTGTTGTACTGATAATGTGAAAAGCCAAAGAAATTGAGAAAATCTGTGTTTTTGGGTCATTTTGCATGTTTTTCGGGCCTGTCGGATATTTTTGTTCCGCGTGTCCCAAGTTCAATTGGACCCTTTGTTCCCTGATCGGCCGGTTTACCCGAAGTCAGTTCTTTTCGGGCCCATCAGAACTTTTTGTCCCAAATGTCCCAAGTTAGTCTGGATCCTTTGTTCCTTTTTCACCCGATTCGGCCGAGCCGCGTACTTCACACTTTCATGTCCCGCATGTCCCAGAAGCATTTGTGCATCCTTTTCCCACTTCACCCGAATCAGCCGAGCCACGTACTTCACGCTTTCGCGTCCCGAATGTCCTAGAAGCATTTGTGCATCCTTTTCCCGCTTCGCCCGAATCGGCCGAGCCGCGTACTTCACGCTTTCGCATCCCGAATGTTCCAGAAGAATTTGTGCATCCTTTTCCCACTTCGCCCGAATCGGCCGAGCCGCGTACTTCGCGCTTTCATGTCCCACATGTCCCAAATGAACCAAGTGCCATTCGTGCTAATTTTTCCCGCTCTACCTGAATATCTTGCTTATTCAATTTGGTAGGTATGTATTAAATGTGCATTCATTGCCTTTCTCTCTCCTAAACGGCTATATAACGAGTGAACCCCCTATGCGTTTTGCACACTGCTTTCCTGCTATCTTTTGCTTGAACCCTTGCAATCTAAATTCCTGTGCGCATATCCAATCCCTCTATAATTTCATCCTAAGTATAGCTTACAGCTTTTCTCTCTGGATTACTATCAACATGAAGATAAAATTCCAAGGTCAGGAACAAATCTCACCACTAGAATCCGCCGTTCCTGATATCGGAGACAGTGAAGTTCGCCACCTTGAATTTGGTGATTTTTGGTCGAGGATGGCAGACGCGAACCCTACACCAATGGCACAGATGATTCATGATAGCGGTCTGGATTTCACTGGTGGTTTCCCAATCTCAATGCAATGCGCAGACACAGTGCTCTCATGCGGAGCTCATTTCAATCCTGATTCGAGTGAATTTACTAGGAGCTCATTGCCAAACTTGACACTGCCGCCATTGGCACTGCACTGAGGATTCCAGAAATGGAGAAGTGCCTCGGATTTTGGACCCAGTTTACAACCAACACATCAGTCCCACGTGGCAGAGACATAGCCGAGGCGTTGAAGAGATTCAGGTAGTGGATTTTGAAGTCAGTGGGTCCCTCCCAGTCATAAGCACCTGTCTTCTTCTCCTTATTCCTCTCTTCTCTTCCAATTCTTTCTCTCGGATTTATTGTAATAAGTTGAGGTATTGCGATTGGCAATCCTTAACTAATCTTTAGTTAAAAGAAGTAGTTACCAAGAGTAACTGATTTGTAAACTATATAATGGCCTCTCCTCACCATTTTGAAGGAGGAAGAACTTGGCTTATTTTCTGAAAGTGTAAATAAATCATAAAGAAATCAATACAGAAGGGCTTTTCATTCTTCGTCTATCTGATCTCTTTTATCCCTAAGCTTTTCATTTAATCTTGTTAAGGTCATTTGTCTGTGTTATGATAAGAAGCTTTGTATTCTTGCAGATGTTATTTATAGAACTTTGTGTCTTTCAAATTTCATCTTACTAAGTATGATACAAATGATCTTGTTTCAATTCACTGTAACTTCGCATACATAAAGAATTACTCTGTCATCTATAATTCTGAGTGTTTTCTTTCTACTCATTCTCATATTCTCATTCCTCAGTCCTTTTGTAATTGATGATCCTTATAGAAAACACTTTCATAATATCCAAGTTCAACAAAGAAAATCATGTTTTGTATATTTGTAAATAGGTTCATTTCTGAATAACGGAACCTCTCCCATTAAAGAGGAGGGACTTCTTGTCCCCTGACTGTTGCTCTTCGTGAAGTCCTATTTGACAACCAACAACCCCCCAACTCATAGGTAGGGTTGGTATAAGAAATAATAAGGTGTATTACAAGCTTATCTTGTCCCACAAGCCTCCAAAATTTGCCCTTAAGGCCAAATCTGAATTTCCCAGGTGAGGTATAGTGTACAACACTAAATTTACTTACACTCAACTAAAAAAACACATAAACCAAAGAACCATCTAATATAATAAATGACTTCTTTTTGTCCCATCCATAACTAGTTTAGTAACATGATTAAATTACTAATCTAGACACATAAATTAATTAATGATAAAAGGGAATTACATCACCATAAAATCACATACTCTAAAATTAAATAAAGGAAAAGATAAGAACAACACATAAACCCCTTGGTCACAATTGGAGGTCATCCCCCCATGGGAACCCCCTAACAACAAATAAAATACAAACAACATAACACAAGTTGCCATGGTGAGCTTTGTCATATCCACACAATATTTTGTTGTGGTTGGTCTTCAATCCCCCTTTGATTTTTGTGATATAATCTCCTGCAAAACACACAATACCTCCTTCGGCCTCATGGCCGCATCGAAACATCCAAGATAAGATATATGCATATAAGCCAAAAATCATCCATACATAAATTAAATCATCATCATGGAAAATAATATTACTATTTTAAAATTCCAACAACATCTCGATGCTATAATTCATCAATACCAATAATATCACAAGATTAATTCACTTCTAAATCCTACTAAATATGATGAAAATGTCGAATGTCAGAAATATATAAATACGTCAACAACACATCATCATCAATATAAAATGTCTCTCTAAGAAATCAAAACAGATAATACTATGAATGAAAATCCATCAATAATCAAAGTATCTCTATCGTCTAATCATCATGCTAAGACAAAATGATTTAATAATATCCATGTATATAACCAACAGTAATCGAGATCAAAATATAATAAGTGTCAAAGTGAAGTGGGAACTACATCCCCCTCCCCTTAGACTTGATTTCCTCCTAGAAGTCACTGAAATAGGAGTGGAAACTGGAATCGCAGCAATGTAGTATCCTCCCATGTAACAACAGTCTCATCATACCTATCCCACTATAATTAAACCTAGTCAATCTCTCTGCCTCAAAGGCCTAGGGTTCTATGCTCTAAAATACATATGGGCTCCACCATCACCTGCCCCTAATCCTACACCTATAATGAGGTCTAATCTAATACATGAGAAGGATCTTTAATGTATCTCCTAAGCATAGAGAAATGAAATACATCGTGGACATGAGACAAGCTAGGTGGAAATGCTAGATGATACCAAAGGACCAGTATGATCTATGATCTTAAAGGGATCCACAAACCTAGGAGCAAGCTTAGATCCTTTTTCATAACTTATAGAGATCTTATGTGGCTTGAAATGAAGAAAAAACTTCCTACCCACCTCAAAACTATAATATTTCCTATGTTGATCCACATACTTCTTCCTGTCCCGTGCCTCCTGCAATCTCTGCCTGATCATAACAACCTGCTTCTCCATATCCTGTAGTAAAGCTAGCCCAAGAGAAACCCTATCCTCCAATCTGTCCCAACTCATTGGTGTCCTGCACTCTCTGCCATATAATGCCTAAAAGGGATCCATGCCTATCAAACTCTAAAAAATATTATTGTAGGAAAACTTCACCAAATACAAGTACTCCTCCCACCTCGACTGATGGTTAATGATGTACATCCTAAGCATGTCCTCCAGGATCTAATTCAACCGCCCAGTCTTTCCATTTGTCTCAAGGTGATAAGCTATGATTAAATTGATCTTTTTCCTGAGAGCATACTGCATCGTAGTCTAAAAATGAGAAGTGTAAAAGGGATCACGGAAAAAAATGATCTTTTGTAAAATCCTGTGTAATCTGACAATCTCGTCAAGATATACCCATGTCACTACACTAGCTATGTAGATGGTATTCATTGGAGAAAATTTGACCACTTTCATCAATTTATCCACCATGACCATGATGGATTTGTGGTAGTATCTCGATGTCGGTAACCTAACTATGAATTCCATATAAATGGTTTCCCATTTCCACTCCAATATGGCATGAGCGAAGAGAAGGCCAACAAGATGTTGATGCTTGGCTTCACCTTCTTACACTCTAAAAAGGATGTCATGAACTGAGCCATGACTCTCTAAATTCCCCTTTAATGTTACAACTGTCTCAAGGTGGCGTGCATCTTATTGACCCCGGGATGGGCAGAATAAGGTGCATGATGAGCCTCTGTGAAAATGTCTTATCTCAAGCCTCCATCTCTAGGAACATATATCCATGTCATGATGAAGCTACTACAAAATCTTACTCCACAAATTTGTACCCACTGAAGTAGCCATTACCACATGTCTTCATCTACTCAGAGCATCTCTAACAATATTATCCTTCCCCTTCACCTTCTCTATCTCCATGTCGTACTCATAAACCAACTCCATACAATGCCAGCGAGGAGCGTTGAGATTGGGCTACATGAAGAGGTGATAAAGACTCAATTGATCAGTCTTGAGTGTAAATCTGCAGCCAAGAAGGATTTTCTCCACCACACCAAAGTGTGTACAACTGCCGGAAGATCAATGTCATGATTCAGATAATTTATCTTATAATCCTTGAGTTTGTGAGACTCAAAAGAAACTACTTGGCCCTCCTACAACAATGCACATCCACGTCTTGCCAAAGAAGCATATGTGCAAATGAAGAACTCACCCTGAGGGTTTGGCACTACAAGAATAGGTGGTGTCGTGAGGCATTCCTTTAGTGTCTTAGAGGCCTGTTCACATCTATTTGATCATACAAATTTCTTCCCTTTCCACTGAAGAGAAGTGGTGTGGTGTGTAGCTTGAGAAAAGTCATGTACAAATATCTTGTAGTATCCTGCCAAGCCCATGAAACTATGAACCTCAGTCACACTAGTGGGAGCTATTTAATCCATAATGGATCTAATATTTGAAGGATCGACTGTGATACCTTCCCCAAAAATGATGTTCCACAAATACTGTACCTTACACTAAAAGAATGCACACTTCTATAGGTTCCTGTAAAACTACTACTCAAGAAGACACTGTAGAACTTGACGAATGTGATCCTCATGTTCCTCATGCATACATGAGTATATCAAAATGTCATCAAGGAAAATAAAAATGACACAATTCAAAAACATCTTGAACACCCTGTTCATCAAGCTCATGAATACTGTAGGGGAATTTTTCAAACCAAATGGCACAAATGTGAACTCATAGTGCCCATATCTTATGCGGAACACTGACTTGTGGATATCTATCTTTGTAATCCTTAGCTAATGGTATCTGGACTTAAGATCAATGTTAGAAAATATTGTGTCCCCCTTCATCTGATCAAATAAATCATCAATGTGTGGAGGGGGGTAACGATTCTTGATCATAAATTTATTCAACTACCTATAGTCCACACACAACCATAAGGTTCCATCCTTCTTCTTAGAAAAAATCACTGGTGTACCCAAGGGGATACACTAGGACATATTAGGCATTTCTCAAGAATCCCCTTAAGCTAAAAAATGAGTTGACAAAGCTCAGGTGTGGTCATCCTATAACGAGCGCATGAGATAGGTTATGCTCCCTAAACCACGTCAATGTTGAAGTCTATCTCACATGGGGGAGGCATCCCCAGTAGCTCACTAGGAAACACAGAAGAAAACTCATGCAAGATGGGTTGATCATCAAGTGAAGTTCCACTAGACCCATCCTCTTACCTATCACTAACAGTAATACTACACACTGCTTAACTAAGGATTTTACAGAGATTTTGGCTCCAGAAGCCATCTCGACATCCCAAATAAGGCACTAGGCAACTACTACCAACATGTAATGATCTACTAAATATGGTACAATAAACAAATCAAACAAACCAGAATCAAATAGTATAGAGGTGGGAATACCACCAATGTTACATGTCTCTATCACAGTGCTCTGGTGCTCAGCCTGGTATTTCTTGACTGCTGCATAGATTTGATGTCTATGTCCCATGTAAAAAACTGTAGGCTTTGAAATCTGCACCTTATCATTATTACTAGGGTTTTGTGGGAACTCTCTCTAATGATGTTCAACAACACCACATCCGTAACAATTTCCTGGTCCTTTCTAATGGGAAGTAGCTCCATCCAGTACTCTAGAGGTATTTGTCGTGGATCTTGATGATATGGTTATAGACTGCTGAAACCTATGCTAACAATCTCCTATTGACTGAGCTCTCGGTGCACCCTTTTTCCTAATGGGAACCCAAGGAGGAGGCCTGCTACTCCGTTCACTCTCAGCCTCGAATCTCTGTGGAGGTCTATATGGTAGATGAGTCTGCTAATGCTGCTACTAAGGTGGTTGTTGTGGTGGCTTGAATGAATACTGTACTGAACCTTTACCACCACGAGGAGGAGGAGCTAACCCCCTCAATCTACTGTCCTGCATCTGCTAGATGTGGCTCCACACTCTATCCCTAGCCTTTTGAGTCTTCTCCTGAGTCTCATATATGATGTAGGCCTTCTCAACAGCCTCAACTAAGGTTTTTGGGCAATGAATGCACACCACACCTCCCAAATCAAAAATTAGGCCACTGATGAACCTGTGAATCTGGACCTACTCGTCCTACATATACTTGACATAATGAAGTAGGTCCATGAATCGATTCTCATACTCAGCTATAGTCATGGATTCCTGATGGAGGTCGTGGAACTTATATATCCTCTACCCCCTTGATAAATACCTTCTCCTAAACTGCTCCTCAAAGAGCTCCTAGGTAACAGTCTCAAAGTCTACGTGGAGCTTCTACTCCTCGATCCTCCACCAGAAACCTGCTGCATCCCTCAGAAGATGAATCAAAATATGAGATTTCATGTTTCTAGTAGATGGGAAGAGCTTAAAGCACTTGTTAAATCTCACTAACCATACCTATGCCTAAAAACCACTTGTATCTTTAGAATACTCAGATGGGTGTAGCTTCAATATCCCCATAATATGGTCTGTAGCTGATGAATGATGACTCCTAGGTCTCTCTGCATGCCCCTCCTTCAGCCTAGGGCTCTACGATCTGTTCCTATGTCATGAAATCCTGTCTCCATGTCCACTCTATGGTGACTCTGCTCTAGCTAACTCCATGCGGGAGTTCTCTTCCCTATGCTCCTCGCTTTGTCGAGGATATGCATGAGCCTCAAAGAAAGGCTCTCGACATGGTCAAATCCAAAGAAAGGAGGAACCGGCCATTTAAAATTTGATGGAAAGTAACAGAGCTAGTAGTAGCCTCCACGTGTCTCTTCAGTGTAGATTTGGTATGATGCTTAAAATGTGAGTCCCCAAACTTGCACTGGCCCTCCATGTGTCTAGGGTCTAACATAGTTACTCTTAAACAAAAGGGACTTAGTGAAAACAAAAAGAAAGCAGAGAACACTCATAGATGATGCCAAGTGTCAGCATGTCGCATTCCTAGAACCCTAAAGGGTAGAAAAAATCTTAATGATGTGTGGGGATTCCACGTGGATCTTACACGGGTAGACTCCAAACACACAGAAATTTACAAAAGATTGGTGGTAGGTCAATACAATGAAAGATGAATCTTGAAGCCCACCAAGAATTTTTAAATACAGTCTACCATTTTTGAGGCTGTCAGGCTTCTCATCTACCACCTTAATGAATTATGGGCTTTCCTTTCATGCCCAACAAGGAAAAAACACATGGAGGCATGGGTTTTCTGCAGTGGAACCCATCATTGTTGCAAGAAAATTCAATGCATTTTTCTTGGGGTGGTTGGAATAGATTTTGAAATTCTTATCATCTCCTTCTCTCATTTTCCCTATATATTGTAAGGAGGGGGAATTTTTCTAAAAGTTGTTCATTTTTTCTCTCTTGCCCCCCTCCCTCTTTCTTCTCTATGGTCGAATGTGGATTTTAAACCTCCTTTCTTTGCTTTGTAATTGTGTTTTCGTGCTTCTTTCCCATTAATGATGTACTGTGTGAACTCATGGAATAATAAAATCTATTTTTGTGATGCATTTTGTCCATAGTTTTCTTATTTTATAATCTCTTCTTGCCTCTCACCATGGCAAGGTATATTGCACATATTTCTAATATCTATTGCAGGTTTTGAGAGTTGTGTTTAATGGGTTTGAAGTGGAGTTCTACGTGAACTTTATCTTTGGCATGTGATGCATATTGTCCATCCTCTCTATTGATCACCTCTCTCCATTTCAGGAACTTGGATTTATGATCAACAACCCTTCATTTTCTTGTGTATAACTGCTTTAGTGTAGGTTTTGTTTTCATGCACTCTCTCTCCCTGGTCCCTTGGAAAGTTAGATTAGGATTAAATAGTTTTCCTGCATTAGAGTAGATTGTGGCAGGTAGTTTAGGAGCAGGAACTAGCCTTCTTTGGAGTATCATCTCAAGCCTGCAAGTCCCATAGCTTGAGAGATGGTCCAATGTTATGCAGATTCCACTAGATGCCGCATTCAAAATTAGGCCATTCAAAGGGTGTTGTGATTCTACATCAATAGTTTTGGCACACCCGGTGGGAACTCTAGAGTTAGATTCTCTCATCTTTCCAAGGTGTCTCATTATCAAAAAACAATTCTTAAGCCACCATGTGACCACACTCAACATTATTTGGGACGCCCGATGGGACAAGTTTGAAGCACCTTACCACTTGATCTTAGTAGGTTGGTGTGTTCCTGTTAAAGTTTCAACCCTTAGAGGCACATGCAAAGCACATCAGGTGACTCCATTTGATCAACAACCCATTCTCTAAGTTGCATACTTTCCTTCCATTCATTTCCACCCATTATTCTTTCCACATTTTTCATCTTCTACCATTCATGAAGTTGTGCAGTCATGGATTCATTCCCATCTTGAAATTCACACTTACAACAGTAGCAGTGGTCCACTCCACCTCCAATGAGTTTCATGACTCCTCCATATCAGCATTATGATGAGATTCAGAACCATTATGCTTACCCATATGAGCAGTGTCAAAACCAGTTTGGTTATGAAACATATTAGGAAAAAGGGTATGCATACAATGACAACAATCAAATGGAGAATGATGATTTACAAGAGAAGATTCAAAAGATGGAGGTGAGGAAGATTCAATCTAGGGCTACATTACAGATGAAAGCATTCAGGATTGGTTGCAGTGTACCTTGTCTGTGGGAAGGCCCTTTCCCAAGACATTACAACCCGCCAGAGAAGCTTGACTTCATGGTTGAAATGTTGCCTCAACTTACACAGTGGACCAAGGAAATAGAGGCCTACGAGATTTTTTCCAGACAACCTTGTCAATGGGTAAGTCCACCACCTCATATCTTTTCTATTCCACCTCAATCAGTATCTTCACAGCAGTGTCATGAGTCTAGTTTCTCACTTACTTCCGCTAGTGTTGAATTCCCTTCTTCATCTTCTAGTCTCCCAACCCATCTTAATTTCTCTACCCTTTTCCCTTCCAAATATAAGTCCCCTCCACAAGATCCAAAAGCAATACCTTCCCCTCCTCAAAAAATAAATGGAAAACTAGTGGAGAGCCAACCCACCACTCCTCCTACTTTCCTGAGCCCATGTCGAGAAGAAACTCAAGATTCTAATCAAGTGGAGTAGCAAGAAGAAGAGCCAAGGAAAATAAGAAATGATTAGAAAATTTGTGAGCTTGGCTCTTAGATTTAGGATTAATAAAATCCCCTTGATGGTTTAAGCCCCTAGAGGAGGCTGAGGTCAAGCCACAAGTGGTGAAGGATTCGGTTGCAACACAAGCGAGGGAAGAAGCAGGTACTCTAAATCCAAAAGAGGAGGAGTGCATTCCAGCTATGGAGGAAAACATTTCAGTTTCAGAGGATTCAAACACAAAGAAGGCCATGGAAGAACCTTCATTTCTTCCTCCCATTTCATCCCCTTCGATCTCTAATCTCAAAGAAGAGTTTTAACTTTCAAACTTCATGATTGAGGATGAGGGGAGCCATGGTGAGCAGGTTACAAATCAAGAAGGACACAATGAAGGACATTGAGCACACGTAATAGGGAAATGAGGAGGAATATTATCTATCTGAACTTTGAGGATTACTTTGATGGAGGAGAGCCCATGAAGATCACAACATTTTCTCCTCCCTCATCCATCTTCCAAGCACTTGATCATGTTGTCTCAAAGGAGGGCATTCAAGCGCAGCAGCCCGTATCTCATAACAACCCTCTGGAACCAAGGTTAGAGGATCTTAATATTCCATGTTCTTCTTCAGGAGGAGGAAGGATATAGTGAAGACACCATCTCTTCCACATCATTCATCCAGGAGGGTTCTGTAGGAAGAATCCATTCTTGGAGTTGAATTTTAGAGTAATGGGAACATACATCAGATCAGACCTTGCACAATCAGGTACTTGGCTTCATTAGAGCTAAGGGAGAAGCCAAAACTGGCCATGTCTATTTTAGGGCATGAGGATGATATACAAAACACCAAGGGTCACCATCGATACCTTCAAGAGTTCAATGACAATCAATTTGAGGAGTTATTTTTTATTAATGTTGATACTTTGGTTATTTGGGTGGAGGATCGACCTCTTTTTAGTTTTTCACTCATAATCAAATCCATATTTAGCACCAAATCAAATATATGGCTTCCTATTTTGAGAAAGGGAATCTACTTCTCCCTACTGTGTTATAGGATTTGTTTGAGTTCCCCTTGCTTCTTATTAGCGTACAGTAGGTAGGTTTCCTTTCAACAGAAGAAGTGCTCATGAACACCCTGCATGTATTACTTAAGACATGTATGTTTTCATTTTTTTTACATACATTTTTCTCGTATTGCTTCAGTCAATGAAGCGCATCATACCATTCAGTTGTTGCATCAAGAACCTAATATTCGCATGTGATCAGTTGATAATTTCAAAAAAAAAGAAAATGTAAAATAACTAAAATCAGGTTTCGAGATAGTCCATTTCCAGAATAGGTGAAGTCCTAGGTCATGAAAATTTTCTACTCTTAGAAATCTCATCTTCAATATTTTCTTATGTAAATTGAGAGTGCAGACAATGAGGCAAGATCTGGATTACCAAGTGTAAGCAGTTAGGTTCACATTTCAAGAACAAGATCAATATAAGGCTATCATTCATGACTCTATGCCCAATGGATACTTCAAGGCCACTGGTCACTTCATCTAGCAGGCAGGTGTTCCTGCGAGTTGCCAAATTGTTATCCAATTTTTCCCCTCAGGAAAAATTGATCAAACACGACCTTGCACCAAAGAAATGAAGAGGTCAGTTTAGTCATGTGAGCCCACATTTAAAATCTAACAATCATGTTACAGGAAGGCTCGACAATGGAAATGGAAGATAGGAAAATGAATGGCAAATATAAATGTTAAAGAAAAGATAACTCAATAAGTCAAAATCGAGCCCAAAACAATTAGACTCAAAGCAAAGCAACAGACTCACGGAAGGCGCCACGTGTCAGCTCGACACAATTCCAAAAAGTGAAAGGAAAAAAAAAAGTGAAAGCCTCCATGTGTCAACTCAATGTAACTTCAAAGGTGTGACAAAAGAGGGGTCCCAAAACAATCACAATCTCTCCACGTAGTCAGAGCCTGAGAAAGGCAGAACCAGCTGTTGAAAAGTCTAAACCTAGGAAGAGCTAGGAGAATCCTCCACGTGTCTCATCAAAGTAACTTCAAAGGTGTGACAAAAGTGGGGTCCCAAAATGAATGCAAGCTCTCCACATGGTCATAACACAAGAAAGGTAGAACTGATCATTGAAAAGTCAAAGCAAAGAAACAGATCCAGCAGAATCCTCAACGTGTCTCTTCGGTGCACCTTTGGTATGATTCTTAAAAGGTGGGTCCCAAAATGTGCATTGGCCCTCCACTTGTCTAGGGTCAAACATAGTTGCTCCTAAATAGAAGGGACTTGGCCAAAACATAAAGAAAACAGAGTAGGCTCGCGGGCAATGCCAAGTGTCAGCACATCGCATTCCTAGGACCCTAAAAGGTAGCAAAAATATTAAGAATGTGCGGGGCTTCCACGTGGATCTTACATTGATAGAATCTAATCCCAAAGCAGTCTGTAAAATATTGTCGGTAGGTAAATTTAATGAAATATGAATCATGAATCCCACCAATAATTTTAAATATAGTCCACCATTTTTGAGATTGTTAGGCTTCTCACCTACCACCTTAATAAAGTATGGGCTTCCTTTCTTTCCCAATAAGGAACATCACATGGAGGAAAGGGTTTTCCAGTAGAACCCATCATTTTTTTATTATTATTGGCAAATAGTTTTTTGAAAGGGACTATACCCTTGTTTACAAAAGAAGGCCTAAAAGCCAGAATAAGCAAGAGAACCAAAGAGAAAAGGATCAGAATCCAAATGTTATAATGATGTTCGAAGTAGCTAAAAAATAGCTACCAAGACGAGACAAAACAAAAAAATTACTGTAAAAAAGCAGTAAAGGATCCGTAAAAAAAAACAAGGACAACAGTAGAACCCATCATTGTTGCAGGAGAATTCAATGCATTTTTCTTTGATGGTTGGAGTAGGTTTTGAAATTATTCTCATCTCCTTCTCTAATTCTTCCTATATATTGTAATCAGGGGGGATTTTTCTAAAAGTTGGTCATTTTTTCTCTCCTACCCCCCTCCCTCTTTCTTCTCTAGGGTTGAATGTGGATTTTAAGCCTTATCTCTTTACTTTAAAATGGCATTTGATTTCCTCTTTCCCATTAATGATGTACTGTGTGAACTCATAGAGCAATAAAATCTATTTCGTGATAAATTTTGTCCATCCTTTGCTAATTTTATTAACTCTTCTTACATCTCACCATTGCAGGGTATAGTGTGCATATTTATGATGTCTATTGCAGGTTCTGAGAGCTGTGTTTAATGGGTTTGAAGTGGTGTTCTGTGTGAACTTTATCTTTGGCGTATGATGCATCTTTTCCATCCTCTCCATTGCTCACCTCTCTCTATTTCAAGTAGTTGGATTTGTTATAAAAAACCCTTCCTTTTCTGGTGTATCACTGCTTTAGTGTAGGTTTTATTTTCATGCTATCTCTCTCCCTGGTCCCTTGGAAAGTTAGATTAGGATTAGATGGTTTATCTGCATTAAAGTAGATTGTGGCAGGTATTTTAGGAGCAGGAACCGACCTTCTCTGGAGGATTATCTCAATCCCATAAGTCCCACAGTTTGAGAGATGGTCCAATGTTATGCAGATTCCACTGGATGCCCCATTTAAAATCAGGAAATTGGGAGGGTGTTTTTTATTCTGCATCAACAACGCCTGCTAAAACAGCCTGCATGAAACCCAAGAACAACCTAGGGCAAGCTAGAACAATTATGGAATTTTTTTTTTGACAATTTTGCTTGCAAAAAGGGTTTCGAATTAATAGTTGTCACATTCTTGTTTCTAAGTTACTTTAAATTAATAATATAAATTTATTTTTTAATCCCCATTATAATAAAATAATAAAAACCTTAATACCTTTTAATATACTTAGTTAGTCTAAGGCATGGTTTCAGTTTCCCCTTAAATGTCATTTGATAAACATTTTAATTTCAATATAGTCAAACTTGGAAAAATTAATCCCAAGGGTAAAGGGGTATATTTAATTAAATACTAAAGTTATATTAATCCCACAAGGTGACAAGGCTTAAAAAAATAACAAGGTCCTTAATTTAGAACAAGGATTAGAAAAAAAATCCCACCCCTTGCACAACTGAAGTGGCTACCTAAAAAGTCAACCCATGCATTTTAAATTTAAATTTATCTCACCCACTCCCCACCTACTTTTTGTAGGAGTGAATTTCATCCATTGGATGGATTCATTTGGGGCCACAAGATCAAGGGATTCCACTAACCCTAAGTTTGTTTATGAAAGGCTTCTTTCTCTTTGTTTGGTTCATTATTTCTTTGTTTTGTTTTGCAGATTGGTAGAGGAGGATGAGGAAGTCATGAGAGACCATCTCAAGCTCAAGAAGGATGCACATCCTTTCTTTCATTTTTAAAAAAATTTCACCCTCCTCTAGGGTTTCAATATGGTTATCTATTTTTCCTTTTAGAATTCATTAATGTAGCATTTTCCCAAATGAGCATGTGAATATTTACCCTATTTTAGTAAAATGGTTAGAATGGTAATTTTATTTACTTGAGTAAAAAAATATATACATACATCCACACATATACATATATATTAAATATATTAATATTAGTAATATTGTCAATAAATAATAATAATTTATGGTGTTAATAGGATCACGTAATGTAAATTTTATACTTTAAATTTTCTAAAATTTTGGTGGTAATATTGTTTGGGGTGTGACTAATTTTACTTCCTTTACGATTTATTTAAAAGATGACAATCACTTTATACTATCGAATGAGGCTAAGGTCTAAGTTGTAAATAAGCAATTTCTCTACTCCATTAGATTTAGAAAGTAGTCTATTTTATTAACCAAGAACAAGACAAATAAAATTTAATTTCTTTCCATGTACACATATAAAGCTTAAAATTTCTCTCAACCACTATAAGGGAATGAACAACTATACTTTCCTTCACTACCATATGTGTTTCATGTAATACAATGGGAGATACTATTTCTTTGTTTTTACAAACTACAAATTTGTAACCATTCTCACAAGCAATTATACCAAGATTTCTCATAGTTTTAAAATAAGAACTAAAAATTTTCCTTTCAATCTAAATTCCATTATAAAAAAACTTAACTCACTATTTTTTTTTGTTTCCACATACATTACAATGTTAATAACCAAAAATCAATACAATAAATCTTCCACTTAAAGTGGGAATTTTACAAGGAAGGTAACAATAATGAAATATATTTTTTCTTCTATTAATGCTCCAAGAATCAAATATATAACAAGGCTCCATATTCTCTTCACTTGATTAAGAAAACAAAAATGGGGGAGAGGCAACACTCTCCACCCAACCAAAACTCCAATGGAAAAAGGAAGAAATTCTTCTCATTTTCCCCTGATCCCCAACAACAAAGCAATAAGGGATGGATCCAACACATGAAAAATATATAATGATTCCACGCTTACTTTCAGGAAACAAACACAAAAAGAAAATATAACTACAAATACTCATTTTTAAGAACAATAACTTCCCTAAATAATGGCTCTTAAACAAGCCAAGTAGAGATAGGAATATGGGGATACCATTGTGCTTGCCAAGGGTTTAGATTCCCACATCTAAAATCATTCAAAACAAAATATACCTAAAAATCTCTTATGCCTCCCTACAACAACAAAAATATGTCTCTTATTCCTCCCTCACTCTTATGCCTCCCTCTCTCTTATGGCTCCCACAATGCACAAAATAACAAAATAGAACAAGGCGGGGCATCAAAAACCCACTCCCTCCTCAACACACAAATAATATCTTATGCCTCCCAACATATTTCATCCCCATTTCACTATCTCAACACAACCTAAATCTATTTCACTACCCAACACTTTAATAAAGAAAACAAATCCATACAACACATAACATACAAGAAAACAAGATGAAAAAAAGAGTGCAAGACCCTACCTTGCCATGGTAAAGATCTAGTTTTCAAGAAAGTCCCAAAATATTTCAAACTCAAACAGCTCCAAGCTCCCTTCAACTTAAACAAGTAAGCATTCCCCAAAATCCAAGATCCAAACCTAAGCAAGTAATCCCAAATACTTTCAAAAAATTCCAATAAATAGAAAAGAGGAAGAGGGAGATGATGTGGCTCCATGTAGGATGCCACATCATTTATTCTCCATCCCACATCACTAAAGTCAAACCCATACCCCAAGGCATAATAAAAGGGTGGTTGAGAGATATGAAAAACCTCTTACACACACCACTCCAACCCACACCCTTTAGGACAAATAAATAAACACATGTGATAAAGTGCAATTAAAACTCACCTTTTACCTTCCAAAACACATAGTGGGGTCTATTTTTGACACCACAACCCATAGGTAGGGTTGGTATAAGAAATTAAGAGGTGTGGGACAAGATTATCTTGTCCCACAAGCCTCAAAAGTTTTCCCTTAATGCCAAATCAGAATTTTGAAGGTGAGGTAGAGTGCACAACACTCAAGTTACTTACACTCAACTAAAAAAACACAAACCAAAGAACCATCTAATCTAATAAATGACTTATTTTTTTCCCATCCATAATTAGTTTAGTAACATGATTAATTTAATAATCTAGACGCATAAATTAATTAATGATAAAAGGGAATTACATCACCATAAAATCACATACTCTAAAATTAAAGAACAACACACAAACCCCTTGGTCACAATTGGAGGTCATTCCCCCATGGGAACCCCCTAACAAAAAATAAAACACACACAACATAACACAAGTTGCCATGGTGTCCATTGTTGTATCCCCCCAATTTTCCACTGGGGTTTGTCTCCAATCCCCCTTGTATATTTGTGATATAATCACCTACAAAACACCCAATACCTCCTTCGGCCTCATAGCCGCTTCAAAACATCCAAGATAAAATATATGCATATAAGTCAAAAATCATCCATACATAAATTAAATCATCATCTAGGGAAATAATGTTACTATTTTAAAATTCCAACAACATCTCAATTCTATATTTCATCAATACCAATAAGATCACAAGATTAGTTCACTGCTAAATCCTACTCAATATGACGAAAATACCGAATGCCAGAAATATATAAATACGTCAGCAACACATCATCATCAATATAAAATGTCTCTCTAAGAAATCCACAAAAATCATTCTATGAATCGAAATCCATCAGTAATTAAAGTATCTCTATTGTCTAATCGTCATGCTAAGCAAAAATGATATATAATATCCATGTATATAACCAAAATTAATTGAGATCAAAATATAATAATTGTGTCGTGCCCCACCTCGGGAAACCGAAAAAACTAGGCGAATAAGTCAGATTTTTTTTATAGTGAATTAATGCTCTACTTAACCCGTTTCATTAATATTTAATTCATATTAATTATTAATTTCTAAAGTTGCTTAAACGCTTGACCAACCAAGCTTACTTATTTCATTCTAATAGTATCAACTGAAAACACAATTTTTATTAAGTTTACACATCCTTTTTAGTTAATTTATTCTCCCCTTTATTTTTAATTGTCCACACACCCCTTTTATTTAATTCTCATTCCCACTATATTTCCCATGACTAGAAAGTGAGTAGGGTAACTTATGGACCCTAGAATTGAATCAATCTCAGCCCTAGATCTCACATTACCCTAAACTTGCCCTAGCATATCTTTATCATTTTCTTTTCTAACCTTCTTTTCTCATTTTATTTTGTTCTCTTATTTGCAGGTTGTGTTGGAGGAGTTCTGGGGATTTTTCTTTTATTAATAAACCAGAATTGCATTTGTTTTTGAGAGATTCAAACCATAACAAGAGAAGTTTTTTTTTTTTTGTTGATACACATATATTTATATAAGTTTTTTTTTGTAAAAGGATGGAGGTGGCAGATCAAAAGAGAGGGGGAGTGTGGAGGGAGAAATGGCATAGGGAAAGGAAAAACAAAAAGTTGAAATAGGCCACAGGTGGTGCGCGTGGGACAGGTTCGGGGGCGGCCATGACTATGTACAGTGGTGCGGGCACCTGGAGGGGATGCGGAAGAGGGTCAAGGTGAGGGTAGCGTGGCTGTGTAAAGGGGGAATAGGCATAGTTGGGGGGGAGGGGTTTGGCAGTGGTGCCATGGGAGGGGGCAATGTGGAAGAGGGTCAGGGTGAGGGTAGCGTGGCTGTGTGAAGGGGGAACAAGCATAGGTGGGGAGGAGGGGTTCGGCCCTCCCCCTTTTGTTGTTTAATATTATTGTTTTTGATGAAACTTTAAAAAAATAAACAATGTTAGTTTGGTTTTAAGTTTATTAATACCTATAATACATATATATATATATATATATATATATATATATATATACATATATTATTTAATACATTTTTTCTTTTTCTTTTTTAATATAAATGATTATATATATTATTAAAATATTACTATATATTTACATACATGTATATGTATATAAGATTACATAACATTATATGTGTGTGTGTGTGTGTGTGTGTGTGTGTGTGTGTGTGTAATTTGTATTCCATTATATATATTCAATATATCTATATAAATCTGCAATAAATACTATATCAAATAACAATTAAACTAGGACTTTCCTTAACCATACTATAGTTGCATTTGAAAATAGCACTAATTTTAAAGAATTCTGAATATGAATACCTTGTGCACAATGGTAAGGAAGGAATATTTTAGTATATAAAATAACAGATTTAAATTTGTTAACTTAGTGAATTGAGAGTCTTAAACATTTTTCAATAACTATTTAGGTTAATTATTTCACCTATTTTGTATAAAGAAAAAGAATGAAAACTAGTATTTTCCACTAAGATGAGAAACTTATTTCTAAAGGAAATTTTTGAAAAAAATATTACTTATTCTAATATGATTCCTTAAAGAGAGCAAATCATTAAACTTTACATGGAATAAGTCAAGACTACTCTTATTCCAATCATTGATATTACAACAAAACAAACCAAGAGGGAATACTTTCTTTTCAAATGCAATACTAAGAGTTTATTTCTTTTTTTCCTTTTTTTTAAACAAATGAAGCTCTCAAAAAGGTAAGATGATTTCTTTTGTAATAACACATTTCCAATAAATAACCTTTCTTTATCAAAATGATATTCAAAGACAAGGCATGTGGAAGAAATATAAATATATTACAGGATCTCTTTTGTAAAACACCTCAATATTTCATATTTGAAAATCATGCTAAAATACATAAGGAGAAAACCCAACAACTCCTTCCCAATTTGAAAGAAGGTTTTCAACTACAAATGATACACCTATCCTACAAGTGATTTTTCCCAATACAAAAAGGAGAGGAATTACAATAAAGAGGAAGTATTTCACAAGCCATATCCCGAAAAGGGTTTCAATGAGGTAATATCCACAATAAAATGAAGATGACCAAGAGCTCCAACCAACATCCAACTTTGAGATCCCACTAAGGAATTCCATACAAGGAGAAAAACCTTGTTTTGCCACCCAACCATAGCCATCATTACATGTCTTTACCAAGATTGGGATGCATGCTAGCCTCCCCCAAGCCCATGGGAAAGAGGACAACTATCCACAACTATGAAAAAGAGTGAGGGTGACAAACAACATTACATTCATACAAAAACAAGGCAAAGACAAAGAAAAGACTCCAAATTTTACAAAGATGAACAAGAGGAGAAACCATGCTCTACCTCAAAAATGGGAAAGAGAGAAGAAATTTCTCCAAAGTTTTCAACCATCATCATTTGTAGAAAACAATATCTCCATACCCTCCTTATTTCTCCAATTTTCATTCAATCCCTCCTTATTCCTCCACCCTTTCACCAATCTTTCTTAGAAGGATTTTCAAACCCCAAAAGGGTTTCCTTACCAAGAATGGGGAAGGAGGTTCAAGCCAAATGAACAACCTTCCCCACCTCAAGCCATTTGAGGAGAGTAAATAAATCCTACAAGGCTTTCCCATCAAGCCTATAAGGATTGAGAGGGAAAATTCCCCTCTCTTCCCCCACAACTCCAAAACACCATCATGCCATATGATGGAGGGAGCAAAATCAAATAAAAAACAACAAGAACGTCATGCAACAACAACATTTCCATGTAAACAACTAATTTTAAGCATGATATAACAAACATAATAAAGTTCAAGAAGCCTACCTCAAAGAAAAACTCTCCAAACTTTAATCTCTTCCACTTCTTGACCCAAGCAAACTCTAGCTCCAAATCCACAAGACTCCAAGCAATAGCTCCAAAAAAAAGTTCTCTTCTTTAACCATGAGGGGGAATTTCAAGAGGAGAAAGCAAAAATCCTCACAAATGAGGGGGTGACATGTGTCACCCCTCTCCTCCTTCAAGGTCAAAGATGCCAAAGATAAAAGAGAGGATAAAAATGGATTTTAGCCCTCATCTCCCAAATTACTCTAAATGATAACAAAACAATCTTGTGTAACTTTTAACAAAGCACACTAATCCATACCCCTTACATGGATATGACCAAAGAGGAGGCAAAAAAGGAGGGAAAAATCCCTCTAGCCTTGTAAATAAGCCCCCCTACCTATTAGGTAGGGTCTAATGGCTCATTTTCATGTTAAGGGAACTCCCAAACTAAAAAGGGGTCCCTAAAAATGCCCAAAATAACCCAATTTCGGGTTTGGAAAATTTGGCACAAGGGTAAAGGGTGTGGGGCCCACCCAAGGGTTCACATGTGACCCTAAAACCTTTTAATTAAGTACATCATTAAAATAATTTAAAACTTAATGCAAGTGGGGTCATTAATTCCCCAAAACTAGTTTACAACACAAACTAAGCACCATAAGAAAAATTAATAATTACAAGACATAATACATTACAAATGAGGGTCACCCATGGTGCCCAAATAATAATCCTAATGCTAAGGCCTCAAGCAATAAACATGGCTAGGACTTAGCCCCGTGGGATGTTTGTGCAAAGTTATGTAGCTAGCCAGAGTCCCACGTTCTCCTGTGATTTGTCACATGCACACTCATTGCACACATTAAATGCACATGTCCGATGAAATGTGAATTAACTACTAAGTAAGATATCAATGAATTATAAACTAACATATCATCTCTTTGGGAATAGAAATGCGATAACGTATACAATTATACACAATTCACCCTAGGTTAGTCATAATGATAAAGTGACATGTATCCATAGAATCCCAACATGCAACAACCTGAGTATTCATCAATATAAATACGTTCCAAAACAAAATCATACCAATTAGTATCCATAACATCATAAGATAATGCGACAACATAGTAATTAAGCTAAATTGGCACTATACGTCTAAAAGTCCATACATGCCTAATCAGATCAAATCTCCTAATGTGATGTCTGAAATATAACAAATCCTCATCAAAACATGTCTATGAGTAATGAGAAACAAGTATTTGAGCTATAAAAGTGTGGGCACTACATCCCCCTCTACTAAAATTAGACTTCCTCCTGGAATTCACTGAAAGAGAGGGATATCTAGCCCTCAAAGGTGTCGCATCCTCCCAAGTAGCTGTTGTCTCATCGTATCGGTCCCACTGCACTCTAACCTAGTCCAAGTCTCAACCTCAAAGAGCCAACCTCCGGTGTTCCAGTATCCACTGTCCTCTGTCATCTATTTGTAATGCTGACCAATCCAAAACATAAGAATCATCTGGTACATATCTATGTAGTACAAAAACATGAAAAACATCGTGGGCCCGTGTAAGGCATGGTGGCAAAGCTAAGCAGTAGGAAGCTGGATCGATGACCTCTAAAATATCAAAAGGCCCCACAAAATGAGGTGAAAGCTTAGAACCCTTTCCATAGAGGATTAAGATCTTATGCAGATGAACTCTCAAGAAGACTTTGTCACCCACTGAGAAGTGATGATCAATCCTCTTGGTGTTTGCATATGCCTAATAGCATGCTCTAGCCTATTCAAGATGTTTTCTAATCAAAATAACCTGTTGCTCTAAATCTTGTAGGTAGGCTGGTCCCAAAATAATCCTGTCATCTACTCTGTCCCAACTCAAAGGTGTCTTGTAAGGTCAACCATACAAAGCCTGGTAAGGAGCCATACCAATGGAACTATGATAATTGTTGTTGTAGGAAAACTCAACTAAATGCAAATAATTTTCCCACTTCTTCTGTTGATCCATCACATACATCCTCAACATGTCCTCCAGCACCTGAATAAACCTCTCTATCTGTCCATCTGTCTCTGGATGATAAGCTGAGCTGAAATTAATCTGAGTACCCAGAGTAGTTTGAAAGGAAGTCCAGAAAACTGAAGTGTACATGGTATCCCTATCATTGATGATGGTCTTTAGAATCCCATCCATCTTAACAATGTCCTCTATTAATACTTTGGCGATGTCCTGTGCATTGTAGGTGACCTTAGTTGTCGAGAAATGTGCAAGCTTGGTCAACTTATCCATGGTGACCATAATGGAATCATGACGATTAGAAGACATAGGAAGTATAACTATGAAATCCAATGAGATCACATCCCATTTCCACTCGAGAATATCATGAGGATGTAAGAGTCCTGTGAGATGAGAATGCTCTACCTTGACCCTCTAACACTCAAGGCAACGTGTAACAAAATCTGATGTCCCATCAAAGACCTGGCCAATAATAAAACTCCCTCAGATCAGCGTGTATTTTCTTTACTCCTGGATGCACTACATAAGGAGCTCGATGAGCCTCTGTGAGGATGAAGCTATGTAGATCACTTGACTTAGGTACGTAGATACACCTACGGAACCGAAGTAAACCATCTGTCTCTAACATGTAACCTGAATACCTGCCCTATAATGAACCCTGTGATTCCATCATCTGTCTAGCTCCCTCATAAAACCTGTCCTCTAGAAGGTGCTCAAGAATCCTACTTCTCAAATCTGACTAAAGTGTCAAAAAAGCAAGCACATTTCATCATCTACTAAGTGCATCTGCAACAACATTTTCCTTTCCTTTGATATACTGCACCTCCATGTCATACTCACATAGAAACTCCATCCAACACCATTGACGAGCATTGAGGTTCGGCTGTGAGAAGATATGCTATAGGCTACGATGATCTGTCCTCAAAATGAAAAGTCTGCCCAAAAGGAAATGTCACCAATGCACAAGGGCATGAACAACTGTTGCAAACTCCAAGTCATGAGTAGGGTAATTAAGCTCGTAGTTCTCAAGTTTACGAGACTCAAAGGCAATAACCTGATGCTCCTTCATAAGAATTGCTCCCAAACCCTCTAGTCATGCATTGGTACAAACAACAAAATCCTCTGTAGGGTCAGGAAATTCTAAGATGGGCATCGTGCTTAACCTTTCCTTAAGCAATTGAAAGGCCTGCTCACACTTTTCTGACCAATCAAGCTTCTTTCCTTTTCTTTGAAGAGAAGTAATAGGGTGAGAAATCCTAGAAAAGTCCTATACAAACCTGCAGTAATAACCTGCTAAACCCATAAGAATTCTCACCTCAGTAACTCATGTGGGTGTTAGCTAGTCCATAATAGCCTGTATCTTAGAGGGATCTACTGAGATACCCTCACCTGATATGATATGACCCAAGTACTGAATCTCTATCTGAAAGAAGCTACATTTCTCCAAGTTCCCATACAACTTTTTCTCTCTCAAAACCTGAAGTACCTACCTCAAATGCTCCTCGTGTTCCTCCTCGGAACGAGAATAAATCAATATGTCATCAAGGAACACTAAGACAAAGTGATCCATAAATGTCCTGAATACTCCAATCATGAGGCTCATGAAGACAGCTGGGGCATTAGTTAATCCAAATGGAACAACTATGAACTCATATTTCCCCTAACGTGTGCAAAATGTTTTCTTATGAATGTCTACATCTGATATGCGCAACTAATGGTACCCTAACTTGAGATCAATTTTGGAGAACACCCTCGCTCCCCGCATTTGATCAAACAAGTCATCAATCCTAGGGAGTGGATAACAGTTCTTTATTGTGACTTTGTTGAGCTATCTGAAGTCAACACAAAGCCTAAGAGAACCATCCTTCTTCTTCAAAAATATGATCGATGGTCCCCAAGGAGATACATTAGGGTGAATGAGACCCTTATCTAACAACTCCTCTAACTAAATCTTGAGATCATGAATATCTGGAGTCGTCATCTGATAGGGTGCCCTAGAAATTGGTGCAGATATAGGTACTAAATCAATGGTGAAATCCACCTCTTTGTGGGGTGGTAACCTTGGAAGCTCGCCTGGAAACACATCGGTATACTCCCTCAAAACTACATGATCATCTAAGGGTGAATGCTCTGGAGTGCTCTCTGATCGATCATTGATGGTGATGGTAAACAACTGACATCCCTTACACATGCTCTGCTTGAGTCTCTTCATCCCAGAAATCACAACTGCACTCCCAAGATCATCTTGACACTCAATGACCTTATTTCTACAATCCACCTTAGCTCGATGAGCCTCGAGCCAATCCATACCCAATACTACCTGATAAGATCCTAGAGGAATAACTCAGAGGTCAAGTTTAGTGGAGAGGGCTCCTAAATCAAGTACGTAACTCTCCACATATGAGTCCATGGTGAGTTTGGCCCCAGAGGCCAATTCAACTTGCCAACTATCTGGTTGTCTAGCCACTACTAGCCCACACTGGTCCACTATAGAAGGTGATATAAGAGAATCTGAAGCACCTGAATCAAAAAGTACTGAGATAGAAATACCCCTGATATTACCTGTTGTCTCAATGATTGTGTCTTGATGCTCAGCCTGGCGGTTGTCAACCGTTGAATACTACATATACATGATGAGCGCGTCCTACATCACCCACCATCTGCTCGGGTCTAGCGGCCCTCTATGTGTCCATGGTATTGGGTTTTTACAGGAACATACGCACATAGTGATCAGGATATCCAAAATTAAAACATCCTCTTGTACCCCTCTGAGATGGAGTCCCTCCTGTACTCTGGTGCATTGATCCTGTTGGTCCAACCCTAACAGACTACTACATGCGAGCTAGTTGTACCTGCTGAGTACCCTACCTCCTACCTCTAGCTCCACCAAAACCTCCTCTAGTTCCACCTCTCTGAAAGCTCTGAGTCTTTCTAGCGCTCTGCTGCTGGTGGCCATGATGTTGTGTCTACTGTTGTGGGTGCAGTGGAGCCCTCGTGGCTGCTGGCGAAGGCCAGAATCCTCCTCTAGGGGGTGGTGCTATACCCCGTGACCTCTGACTCTAAAAGGCCTATATCCTCTCTTGAAGCTTGCTCTTGTTTCTATCTTAGTGCTCATGTTCCTTGCTCCTATTCTCCTCAGCTAAGTAGGCCTTCTCAACGACCTTCTCAAGTGTGGGAGAGATAACATTCTGACTAATCCTACTATATCTACATTAAGGCCTCGAATAAACTTGTTAACTTGCAATTTCTCATCTTGCAAGTAGTCCACATACTACAGAAGATCTAGGAACCTGCTCTCATACTGTGTTACTGTGCTAGATCCCTGTCGTAAGTCATGAAACTCATCGATCCTCTTCTGCACAAAATGCTTTCACATATAACGAGCCCTGAATCGCTCCTCAAACATCTCCCAGGTAACTATCTCTCGAGTCAGATTGAGCTTCCGCTCCTCTTTCCTCCACCAACCGCCTTCTGCATCTCGAAGGAGGTGTATGGTGAACCTTTCCTTGACATTGCTCTCATAGGAGTGCAACCTAAAGCAACTATCCAAGATAAGGAGCCATGACCCAGCCCCAAATCCATCTGTAGAGCCGCTGTAGGTAGGTGGCTACAAGTGAAGAAGATCTCTAATCACACTGCTTGTATCTCACTCTTGGCGATGTAGTCCAATAGGTGAAAGGGGTCGCCTATCCCCAAATGGTCCCTTGAAACTGTGTGAGTGGCTACGATGGTCCGAGGCTACCCTCTTGTGATGAACGGAAGGGCTACGTGACCTCTCCCGCCTTGGGATATCGTGCTCTAGTGGCTCTGAATGTGCATCCTCACCTATCGGCTCCTCATCTCCTAATGGAATATTCTCTTTCACCTCCAGTGGTGGTGGGAGATGTTGCTACACAACACCCATCAGATGTTGCAGGACCTCTAATATATGAGGTTCAAATTCAAGTGCCGGCTGCTCCCACGTGGGTGCACTATGCCCCAAGCCTCTAGCTAATCGTCCCCTCTTGGGTGTCATCCTGTACATGAGGTGGCAAAGAGGTTATTAAATTATGATTAAATGATTGTGAAAATTTTTAATTATTTTATTTATTTATTTATTCTAATGTTATTACAAATATTGTTGACTAGTTGACTGATTACCTAGAGTGTCCGCGTGTGCAAACCCCACTCTGATACCAAATGTCTTGCCCCGCCTCGGGACACCGGGAAAACCAGGCCAATGAGTGATTTTTTTTTTTTGATAGTGAACTAATGCTCTACTTAACCTGTTTCATTAATATTTAATTCATATTAAATATTAATTTCTAAAGTTACCTAAATGTTAGCCCAACCAAGCTTACTTATTTCATTCGAATAGTATCAACTGAAAACACAATTTTTATTAAGTTTACACATCCTTTTTAGTTAATTTAGTCTCCCTTTTATTTTTAATTGTCCACACACCCCTTTTATTTAATTTTCATTCCCACTATATTTCCCATTACTAGAAAGTGAGTAGGGTAACTTATGGATCCTAGGATTGAATCAATCTTAGTCCTAGATCTCACATTACCCTGAACTTGCCCTAGCATATCTTTATCCTTTTCTATTCTATCATTCTTTTCTCATTTTATTTTGTTCTCTTATTTGCAGGTTGTGTTGGAGGAGCTATGAGGATTTTTCTTTTATTATTAAACTAGCATTACATTTGTTTTTTAGAGATTCAAACCATAACAAGAGAGGTTTCTTTTCTTTTTTTTTGTTGATACACATATATATTTATATAAAGTTTTTTTTGTAAAAGTATGGAGGAAGAAGATCGGGAGAGAGGGGGAAATGGAACATGGAAAGGAAAAATAGTGGGTTGAAGCAGGTCACGGGTGGTGCGCGTGGGACAGGTTCGGGAGCAGCCATGGTTGTGTACAGTGGTGCGGGTGTGGGGGGCAGTAGGTTGCAGTGGTGCCGTGGGAGGGGGCGGTGTGGAAGAGGGTCAGGGTGAGGGTAGCATGGTTGTGTAAAGGGGGAACAGGCGCAGGTGGGGGGAGGGGTTCTGTCCTCTCCCTTTTGTTGTTTATTATTATTATTTTTTATGAAACTTAATAAAAAAAACAATGTTAGTTTGATTTTAAGTTTATTAATACCTATAATGAGTATAATATATATATATTATATATATATATATATATATATATATATATATATATATATATATATATATATATATATATATATATTATGGTATATATTATATATAATATGGAATACAAATTATATATATATATATATATATATTTTTAGTATATCTATATAAATCTGCAATAAATACTATATCAACATAACAATTAAACTAGGACTTTCCTTAACCATACTACAGTTGCATTTGAAAATAGCACTAATTTGAAAGAATTCTGAATATGAATACCTTGTGCACAATCGTAAGGAAGGATTATTTCAGTATATAAAATAACATATTTAAATTTTTTAACTTAGTGAATTGAGAGTCTTAAACGTTTTTCAATAACTATTTAGGTTAATTAGTTCACCTATTTTGTATAAAGAAAAATAATGAAAACAAGTATTTTCCACTACGATGAGAAACTTATTTCTAAAAGAAATTTTTCAAAAAAATATTACTTATTCTAATATGATTCATTAAAGACAACAAATCATTAAACTTTACATGGAAGAAGTCAAGACTAGTCTTATTCCAATCATTTATATTACAACAAAACAAACTAAGAGGGAATACTTTCTTTTGAAATGCAATACTAAGAGTTTATTTCTTTTTTTTTAAACAAATGAGGCTCTCAAAAAGATAAGATGATTTCTTTTGTAATAAGATATTTCCAATAAATAACCTTTCTTTATCAAAATGATATTCAAAGACAAGGCATGTGGAAGAAATATAAATATTTTACACGATCTCTTTTACAAAACATCTCAATATTTCATATTTCAAAATCATGCTAAAATACAAAAGGAGAAAACCTAACAACTCCTTTCCAATTTGAAAGAATGTTTTCAACTACAAATGATACACCTATCCTACAAGTGATTTTTCCCAATACAAAAAGGAGAGGAATTACAATAAAGAGGAAGTATTTCACAAGCCATATCCCAAAAAGGGTTTCAATGAGGTAATATCCACAATAAAATGAAGATGACCAAGATCTCCAACCAACATCCAACTTTGAGATCCCACTTCAAATGCCTTCAAGGAATTCCATACAAGGAGAAGAAGCTTGTTTTGCCACCCAACCATAGGCATCATTACATGTTTTTCCCAAGATTGGGATGCATGATAGCCTCCCCCAAGCCCATGGGAAAGAAGAAAACTATCCAAAACTATGCACAAGAGTGAGGGTGACAAATAGCATTACATTCATACAAAAACAAGGCAAAGACAAAGACAAGACTCCAAATTTTACAAAGATGAACAAGAGGAGAAACCATGTTCTACCTCAAAAAAGGAAAAGAGAAAAGAAAGTTCTCCAAATTTTGCAACCATCATCATTTGTAGAAAACAAGATCTCCATACCCTACTTATTTCTCTAATTTTCATTTAAGCCCTCCTTATTCCTCCACCCTTTCACTAATCTTTCTTAGAAGGATTTCAAAACCCCAAAGGGGTTTCTTTACCAAGAATGGGGAAGGAGGTTCAAGCCAAATGAACAACCTTCCCCAACTCAAACCATTTGAGGGGAGTAAATAAATCCTACAAGGCTTGCCCATCAAGCCTATAAGGATTGAGAGGGAAAATTCCCCTCTCTTCCCCCACAAATCCAAAACTCCATCATGCCATATGATGGAGGGAGCAAAATCAAATAAACAACAACAAGAACTTCATGCAACAACAACATTTCCAAGTAAATAACTAATGTCAAGCATAATATAACAAACACAATAAAGTTCAAGAAGCCTACCTTAAAGAAAAGATCTCCAAACTTCAATCTCTTCCACTTCTTGACCCAAGCAAACTCTAGCTCCAAATCCACAAGACTCCAAGCAATAGCTCCCAAAAAAAAGATCTCTTCTTTTCCCATGAGGGTGAATTTCAAGAGGAGCAAGCAAAAATACTCACAAATGAGGGGGTTACATGTGTCACCCCTCTCCTCCTTTAAGGTCAACTATGCCAAAGATAAAATAGAGAAACGATAAAATGGATTTTAGCCCTCATCTCCCAAATTACTCTAAATGATAACAAAACAATCTTGTGCAACTTTTAATAAAGCACACTAATCCATACCCCTTACATGAATGTGACCAAAGAGGAGGTAAAAGGGGAGGGAAAACTCCCTCTAGCCTTGGAAATAATGACCTCTACCTATTAGGTAGGGTCTAAGGGCTCATTTTCATGTTAAGGGAACTCCCAAACTAAAAAGGGGTCCCTAAAAATGCCCAAAATAACCCAATTTTGGGTTTGGAAAATTTGGCACAAGGATAGAGGGTGTGGGGTCCACCCAAGGGTTCACATGTGAGCCTAAACCCTTTTAATTAAGTACATCATTAAACTAATTCAAAAATTAATGCAAGTGTGGTCATTAATTCCCTAAAATTAGTTTACAACACAAACTAAGTGAAAGATTTGAAGAATCGTATCGGAAACTGTGCACCACAAAGAAGTTGCACTCAAGCTGAAACAAAATAGCTCTAACGTAATCACAAGTAAGAATCGATCAATAACTGAATAAACTTTCATAATAAAACAAAGCTTTTTCATAAGAAAAAGACAGCGGAGTGTCTTGGCATGCTCATAAATGAAAAGAAAAGGGGGACATATAGGGTGCTGAGTAACCCTAGTGCAGGAGACACATGAAACCCTAAACCTAACCCATGTGAGATGACCCTCCAACATGAGAGGAGGACACATAGGATAACTCACACTAACACCCCCTTCATCAAAGCTAGTGTAGCAGTTGTGATGAGTCAGACGGAAGAGGAAGACACTCCTAAACAACTAAGAAAGATATGCCAATGGGGCCTGATAGGTAAAGGCCTGATAAGGTGCCCATATAAAAACACAATCTTCCTAGAAGAAGAAGAAGAAAAGGACTACATAGCTCGAAGAAGATGGGCAATTGTAGAAGACCTCACCCCAATAAGAGACCATAAGTGAATAATATTCATCTTAGTGAAGGGCTTGGTGAATAAATCTACAATCTGATCAGCTGTCTGAATGTACTGAATGTTGATGATACCATCCTGAATAAGCTCCCATACGAAGTGCATATGAATCTCAATGTGCTTCATCCACTAATGTTGAACTAGATTTCTGTAGATAGAGATTGTGCTCGTGTTATCACAGTAGATAATGGTAGGCCACCAAAAGTGGATGCCAAACTCTGTCAGAATACCCTTTAGCGAAATAGCTTCTGTGGTAGTGTTAACTGCTCCTCTGTATTCTTCCTCTATAGATGATATCGCAATTACATTATGCTTCTTGCTAGACCAACTAATAGGACCCAGACCAAGAGAGAAACTGTAGCCAGAAGTAGATTTCCGATGATCTAAGTCACCGGCCCAATCAGAATCTGTGAACCCAATCAAGTCAATATCTACCCCTCCATGATAGTGAATGCCATCATCATAGGTGCCATGAACATAATGAAGGATCCATTTAGCTACTTTCCAATGTAGCTCATGTGGCTCCTGCATGAATCTGGACACGATCCCAACAACAAACGATAAATTCGGTTGAGTGTGAGTTAATTAAATCAAGCTCCCCACCAACTGTTGATAAAGAGTACCATCAACCAAAGGAGTAGAGCAATCTGAAACCAACTTAACCCAAAAAAGAAAAGGAGTAGGAGAAGCCTTGTAATCGAACATCTGAAAACAAGCTAGTGAATCAAGAGCATACTTAGGTAAAAAAATCAAGATTTCTGAGTTATATTGTGAAATTTGGATCCCAAGGAAGTAATGAAGCAGACCTAAGTCAGTCATGGAAAACTTGTTGGCTAAGGTGATCTTCACATAATCAATAATAGAGGAAGAGCTTCCTGTGATCAACAAGTCATCAACATATAGAACAAGAATGAGTATGGAGTCATCTTGCCATAGAATATAAACATTTGGATCAGAGTGACACCTAGTAAACCCTGATGTAAGTAATAAGGAGTCCATCTTGGCATACCAAGCCCGAGGGGCTTGTTTAAGGCCATAAAGGGGCTTCTTTAACTTACAAACGAGGGAGGGATCTTGGACATAACCTGGAGGTTGTTCCATATAGATCTCTTCCTCTAGGTCACCATGAAGGAAGGCACTCTTAACGTCCATTTGATGGACTTTCCATCTATTCGCTGTGGAAATGGCTAGGGTCAATCAAATAGAAGTCATCTTTGCAATCAGAGCAAACATTTTCTGTATAATCAACCCCAGCTATCTGGGAGAAACCCTTAGCTACTAATCGTGCTTTAAACTTTTTGACGTCTCCATCTACTCCATACTTTGTTTGGAACACCCATTTACATCGAATGATTTTTCTTCCTTTCAGAAGAGTGGTGAGATCCCAAGTATCATTCTTCATAAGAGAGGAATACTCCTCATCCATGGCAGAATCCCACTCAAGAATACCAATAAGCCTCCTGGAAAGACTATGGATCAGAAGTAGAGGTGAAGAAAGAGTGGGGTCTAATGAAATTTGAGTGAGTACGTCTCATATCTGAAGTATTTCCAACTAAATCTCCAGCACTTTGCAAAGTTTTCCTAGCCCAAAGAGGACCAGGAGGATCAGGCTCGGGCTGAAAGATTCTTTACTTGAGTGAGAAGGGGCATAGTCCTCATCATCACTAATTTCGGAATCAGAAGACTCAAAGGTCTGATGGTCAGGAGGATCAGGAAGAGGAGCACACTCAACAGTATCATCATTTGATGAGTCATAATCCGAATCAGTGAGTTGAAGAACCTCTATAGGTGGAGAAGTAGAAGTTGAAGAAGACTCATCGAACTTAACACTTCTCTCAATATACAACTCATGAGAAGTAGGATTCATCGATCGATATCCCTTCACACCATTAGGATACCCTACAAAGATACAAGGTTTGGATTGTGGTTCCAAGGCCTTGCATTTCTTCTTGGGAATTTGAGCCATAGCCTTGGATTCGAAGACTTGAAAGTGCTCAACATCAATGTCCAAACCAGGCTTCAAAGGGTGTCATCCCTCTTACTGCCTTATGTGGAACATGGTTCTGAATGTAATTTGCACAATTCACTGCTTCAACCCAATATTGCGGAGGAAGAGACTTCGAGTGAATCATACAAGTGGCCATCTCCTTAAGAGTATGGTTCTTTCTTTCTGCAACTCCATTCTGTGAAGGGCTATAAGCAACTGTATGCTGCAAAGAGATCCCTTCAGAAGTATAGAAATCCATGAACCTATTGTTTACATATTCACCTCCATTGTCGGTTCGAAGAACCTTGATAGATCGTTCTGCCTATTTCTCAGCAAGATCCTTAAAGTCCTAAAAATGTTCAAAGACTTCAGACTTAAGCTTAAGAAAATATACCCAAGTATATCATGAATAGTCATCAATGAAGGTTAGCACATAAAGAGCTCTAGTAAACGAAGGAGAGGGAAATGAACCAGAAACATCGCTAGGAATGAGATCCAAAGGACGAGTGGCTCTCCAAGATTTTCCTTTTTCAAAGTTCTTTCCAGGATGCTTTCCAAGGGTACAACCCTCACAAAGACCCTTAGAAATCTTGACGCGAGGCAACCTATTGACCATTTCGTTTTGGCTCAATTGTTTATGGTAGCGATAATTTAGATGTCCAAAATGCTCATGCCATAGATTACTAACCTCATTTTCATGAGTGAGCAAGGTAGTGGGCGTAAAATCAGAAGTAAAGTGGGAGAAGGTGTACAACCATGCACGGTGATATGCCTTTCCCTCAGCCACTGTAGTGTCATTTTTAAGCTCACGAATAATCACCAAATTAGGACCAAATTCTACTCGCATTCCTTCACCAAGGTGAGTAATTTGGTAGACTGATAGAATATTGGTAGAGAGATCAATAACACTTAACACTTGGTTAAATTTTCCCCCATTCATCTCTACCGATCCACTACCAGAAACCGACACTGTCGTGTCATTACCCATCGTGATTTGGGACATTCCACAAGGTTCGATGTTGCAAAACTCAACATGCAAAGAACCCATGTGGTGTGAGGCACTGAAATCTATAATCCATGTCGATGAAGGAGCAACTCTTGCTACAATGGTTTTTCCTTTCTTCTTATCATTTTTAGCACCTTTTGTAGCAGAAGACTCGGCCTTCGGAGCACTTTGTTTTATGGATTCTGGAACACTTATTTCATTCTTCTCAAGTAAATGAGATAAGTGATCAATCTGTTTCTTAAAATAGTGTTGCTCGTCGTGACCAAAATTCTTGCAATAGGAACACAAATAATTTCTTTTCTGTGCCTTAGGCTCAGAAGTTGAAGTGTTTGTGTCATTTTTAGGTTTGGTATTGGTTTCTTTCTTAGGTTGATCCTTTGTTTCTTTCTTCTTTTCAGTCTTCTTTCCCTTACTAGTACTTACTACAAGGGCATGTGACTTGGACTTGAGAGACCCCATTTGAATGAGTTTGTCATGTTCTCGAATGAGTTGGGACGAAAAATAGTCAAAGGAGGGCATAATCCAAGTATCGCCCAAAGCATCTTTTTTAGCATAGAAACTTGACACAAAGACAGAATATTCGGAACCTAGCTTAGAGAGAATCGACAAGATTAGTTGAGAATATTTCTTTTCTACTTGACATCCTTTTAACAATAATCTAATGTGGACAAATTTTGAGAAGAAAGCTTGTAGGATTTCAACTTGTAGGTTTTCAAAGTCACTAGGATTTAACCCTAGTAGTTCATTTTCCAACTCATGTGCTCTCATGTCATCTAGTTGTCCAAACATCGCATCCAGGATTTTCCATGCAGATTTAGGTGTTTCGGAGGCCTTAATGTGGAAGAGAAAGTCAGGAGAAACGGACATGCAAAGAAGACCTAAAGCTTCATCACTACGGTTTAACCACTTTAATTTTTTAGGTTCGTCGTCTAGTTCAGTCTCAGTTCTCATGGTGATGCAGAATAACCCTTTACCCCTTAGTTTCATTATTATTTTCAATCTTCATTCGAAAAAGTTGAACAGTGTAAGCAAAGGTATTGAAAGTGCATCCATAGTGAGAGAGAAAGAAAAGTAGAAAAGAAACATAGCCATCCAAAACAATAACAACCACCTTCCTTTCAACACTTTATAGTTTAGTGTGTTGATTACAATCAGGTCCATGCGTGCGGTTTGAAACACTTGGTAAGTCATTTTGCAATTAGCGTAATGACGTGCAAGAGAGGAGACCAAAACAGTGTTTCATGGAGCACAACAAAAAAGGACACCGGTAACAAGCACAAGCAAAAAATAGAAAGGAGGTGAAAGCCAACCCTAGTGGTGAAAAAAAATGTCTCACGTCGTAAAAGAAAATCCCCTTGCTGCAGACTGTGGTAGACGCGCTCACTAGTCGCAAGCGAAAATGAGGGTGAAATACAAGGTTTGGGAACTCAAGGAGTTTAGATAGCCTTCAAAAATGCTGGAAAAGAGCTTGGAAGGCAAAGAGGTGCACGAAGTGTGAATACACACTTAAATGCATGATTAGAGAAAAAAAACGCCAATAACTCGTGAATTTTAGCATTTAAAAATGCCCAATGTTACTATTTTAGAGCTATTGGAGATTTTAAAAAAACGACAAAAAAATATTTAGATGCCGATAAGGTGTAATTAATAGAAAAATAGATTTAATTAAATTAAATCTAATTAATTACAAAAATAATTAAGATGGAAAAATTAGATCTAATTAAAAGCTAATTTTTTATTTTTTTTAGACAAGATCTATTAAATTTAATTTAAGTTAGATCTTATTAAAATCTTAACATAAGTGAAAAAGCATATGAATTTTAAAAAAAATCTATTTGAAAAAAAGAATTTGGAAAAAGCATCTGTTTTTGAAACACGTACAAAAAAGGAGCACTTTTCAATATTTACAAAAACTTAGAAAGAATGTGATTTGACTAAAAGGAAGATTTGTAAATAAGGAAAGATTTTTGTAAAAGGCCATAGTTTTAAAAAAGAGATTTTTAAGGATTAAAAAGAATGCATTTTAAAAAACGTACCAAAAAGAATGAAAAAAATAAGAAACTTACCCAATGGATGACTAACCTCCATGAATTTTAGCGCAGCCGGCAAAGGAAACGATGAAACCAAAAAATGTTTGCACAAAGCATGAGGCAGGCTAGGTCATGGCAGGGAGAACCATGCAGGGGCAGGTAGAGAGGCCGTTGGCCATAGCAAACAAGGAATATCCATGTATGGGTGGGCACCTGAAGTAAAACAAAAAAATCCATGAACAAACAGTCCAAGGTGATAGTCCACGGCTTAAAGGTGCAGTCCACGGCTTAAGAACAATCCAAAGCTGACAATCCATGGTGAAAAGGCACAGTCCATGGTTAGAGAATAGTCCACATCTAAAGAAAAACACAGGGATAGGTTTGGAATTGTAGGCCATGGCTAACGAGTGGAGTAAACACACATAACACACGAGCAACCACACATAGCACAACAGAGATCCTCCACCCGGTAATGACCCAAAAAAAAACCTGTAGCTGTGAAAAAAATAAAAAAACATAGCAAAAAAGAGAAAAAAAAGGAACTAGTTTTTTTTTTTGAAAAAAGACCAGAAAACCTCTTGTTTTATTGTAGAAACTATGAAAAGAATTCAAGGTGATACCTACTCAAAGAAACATAATTTTTTTTTCAAAGAACACTTTGTTAAAAGATGCGTTAGCAAGAAAGGATAGAATATCAACATCGAAAAACTTGCATGAGGAACGAAAAAAAAAGAGTAATCACAACTAAAAACAAGTGCACGTTTACTAGATCGTAGCTTTGATACCATGAAAGAGTTGACGGATCATATTGAAAAATGTGCACCACAAAGAAGCTACACTCAAGTTGTATCAAAATAGCTCCAATGTAATCACAAGTAAGAATCGATCAATAACTGAATAAACTTACATATCACAACAAAGCTTGTTCATAAGAAAAAGACAGCAGAGTGTCTTGGCATGCTCAAAAATGAAAAAAAAAGGGGGACATATAGGGTGCTGAGTAACCCTAGTGCAGGACACACATAAAACCCTAAACCTAACCCATGTGAGATGACCCTCCAACATGAAAGGACACATAGGATAACTCACACTAACACTAGGCACCCTAAGCAAAATTAATGATTACAAGACATAATACATTACAAATGAGGGTCACCCATGGTGCCCAAACAATAAATCTAATGCTAAGGCCTCAAGAAATAAACACGGCTAGGACTCAGTAGCCCCATTACCTGCTTGTGCTAATGCTAAGGCTTGAGTCCCACGTTCTCCTGTGACCTGTAACCTACACACTCATTGCACGCATTAAACACACATGTCCAATAAAATGTAAATTAACTACTAAATAAGATATCAATGAATTATAAACTAACATATCATCTCTCTGGAAACAGAAATGCGATAACATACACAATTATACACAATTCACCATATGTTAGTCATAATGATAAAGTGACATCTATCCATAGAATCCCAACATGTAACAACCTGAGTACCTTCATCAATAGGGGAATACATGACCAAAACAAAATCATACCAATTAGTATCCATAACATCATAAGATAATGTTACAACTGGCCTAATAATCAAGCTATATTGGCGCTATACGCTTAAAAGTCCATACATGCCTAATTAGATCAAATCTCCTGGGTGTGATGTTTGAAATAAAACAAATCTCAGTCAAAACATGTCTATGAGTAATGAGCAACAAGTAACTATGCTAGAAAAGTGTGGGCACTACAAATTGTTAATTCAAAGGGAAGTGGGCATATGTTACATCCTCCATGAAAACCTAACACGATTTTGGTCCCCAAACATTTGAGTGTCAAGATCCAATTTCTGCTCTATTAGTTTCCCCAACTTAGAGAAATCTCACTCTCTTTTACTTTCCAAAAACACAATGCTCACAGAAATGCAATATCTTGTCTTTCAAATCCCGATAACTCACCCTTAGTCTATAAGATATGCATTCCTTTTTGACTCATATGGCTCAACCGATTATGCCACATATATGCATCTGAATCTGAAATAGATAATGTAGAAAAGGAATGAGTAACAAAGCTAGATAAATATAACTTTCACTACCTTCTTACCTGGATTTCCACAACAAAATTACCCTTGGTTACTTTCCAAGAGTCTCTTGTAAATGGAACCATGTAACCAACTTCAACTAGTTTCCTTGCAAAAACACAAACATTCCTTATATAGGCTTGGCACATGCCTCACATATTTAAATACCCATATATTTCCATTCTGCAATTTTAGATGAACTTCTCCTTTACCATTGTGTGTTTATACGATATATATTCATCATCACCCATGGTAACATGCCCAAACTTTCCCTAGACATAATTTCTGAAATAACCCTGTATTATGGGTTACACGGAAAGAAGCTTCTGAATCTAAAACTCATGATTCAATTCAGATTATCTAAATGAAATAATAAACCCTCATATTTCATTACCTCTGTTAAAACAATATTTGTTAGGATTCTCTACCTTTGTTTGGTTGTTGATTCTCTTTATCCATTGACAAACAATCTTTCTTTGCATGTATTTTCTTTCCACATTTCCAACAAGTAATTCCCTTACCTCTAGATGTAGATCTATTATCCCTTGACTTTGATTTTCCATTTCTCTTACTCTTAGATCTCACCTTCTGCCAGCCCCTACTTTCTACATTCAAAGCATTACTAGATGATGATTCCCCTATACTCTTCCTATGAATTTTTTCATTCAAGATTATACTAACCACATCATCAAACTTAAAAATATTATTAGCAATCTAATGTCTTACTAACATCCATTACCAAGTTATCCTAAATATCAAGAAAATAACTATTATAAAAAAAGTTCTTTCACTTCATCATCAAATGGTGATATCAATTGATTTTAACTAAATTACAATATGATCTGAAATCATTGAAATGACTTAGATGCAAATCCACCTTCATGCATGTTAGAAATAAATAGTTTCTTCATCAAATAAAATTTATTTTAAGCACTAGGTTTTTCATATAAATTAGCAAGATATTTCATTAACACTACCATAAAAGTTGCTTCTGTAATAGTGGAAGCCATGGATTTTGTCAGGATCAATCTCCATAGATCCCAATAGCCTTTATGTCAAGAATATTCCATGTCTTAATTAGTCATCTTTGTAGGTTTAGAATTCTCATTCAATGGTAAATACAAATATCTTTGATATAGATAATCCTTAATCTGCATCTTCCATAATTGATAATTTTAGTCGTCAAACTTCTCTACCTTGTTTTTGTATTATTTTGTCATTGATATAGCTCCAAATCAATCATAAAACCCTCTATGAGTAAATCTGTCAACACACAAAAGCCTCAAATAAATATTTGATACCAGTTGTTGGGGTTAACACACCGGTTGTACAGATAATACATCAGATCTAAGAATACATGCAAATAAAAGTGGATATTCTATCAGCCATGAATATATATTCCAAGAGATAAAAATAAAAACCAGATTTAACGTGGTTCACCTAGTCTGGGCTATGTCCACCAAGAAAAAATCCAATCTTTGTGATGTACAGTATTGTCTTACTCTCAAAAAGTTTCTTCTTCACCAAGAATTCTCTCTCTCAAAATTATTCTCATAATAATCATCAAATTTTGCATGTTCTTGTTAATTATTTTTTTCTAAACGCTAGCATTCATGCTTATATAGGCGTATACAAACTTAGGTCACTTAGCCATGAAATTACAATCAATAGATCTACTTTAATACTAAAAATAGATCAAATTTTTGTGAGTTAATTAAAATATCCATACACATGTAACTGATGACGGCTAGCCCTAAGTGATGACGGTCATAGGTGACATATGCCGGTCCCTCCATAACTAATGTCGGTTATTGTGTTTTCCAACAAGTTTCATATTGCATGCTAATCCAAATTAATTGAGCTCCACAACTCAACAAACATGTGATAGTTTATGTACTTAGAGGTATTTCAAAAACACACTTAGTAACTTCTATCTTCAGTTACCTTAACCTAATGGACTACAAATTCTATAGAATAGACATTAACCAACTATTATTTGAGAAATATTTTATAGTCTCAATAACAAAGTGATACACCATTAGCTAACTTCACTCCTAATATTGACAATAGAAAATATTTGATTTTCATATGAACAAAATGGTGTCTTGGCAAGATGTTTCGATATGGAATTATTTTATGTATGTCATAATATAAATCCTATATGTGCATTCAAAAAAATTCATTAACGAGTCTTCTTTCCTAATAATAAAATATTAACTAATAATTGTTGTGTCTACATTAATTTATCAATAAAGGTTAGGTTACAATGAATAAAATACTAAATATTTCCATATATGTGGATACATACGTCATTGCTTATAGATGTGAGATTGCATTTGATTTTATTACCTTCCACATAATATTGATGTCCACATGTATTTGTAAAAAACACACAACACTTATGAACATTATGTGTTCACTAAATACACATGTTATTCTTGTCCATCACTTCACAAAATGCATGGTTACAACATGGAGGGTGTGTTGGTTCAGGTAAAATTTCCTTTGAAATTTGTTTCTTTAATTTATGCAATCAAATTTATATTTATTTTTACGCATTATGTATTCCTTTAAATAAAATGGTATGACACATATGTTGTCTATTTATTTATATCCAAGACATAAAAATATACGTTTAGTTTTGCTACCAAAGTCTTTGTAAAAAAGTATATTAGTCCATAATATTTTGTGCACTTAGTTTTCTAAAGAACACCATAACTTTGGTAGAAAATAAACACTTTCACCCATAATTTATGTAGTACTGTCGACACTAAAATTTTCCTCCATAATTTCTATTTCATTAATGTATGTATTAGGAATCGGATGTTGTTAAGTATAATTAGTAGTAGCGTCTGATTGAAGATAACGGCGCCGTCAGTACGGTGTCGCCAATAATGTGGAGTACGGTAACAGTCAAAGTACAATAGGAATGTTGTAAAAAGTAAATATTTGTCGTAAGTGGTCCGGTAATGTTAAAATGTCAAAGTTTAGGTAATTAGAAAAGTAGGGTCTACATGATTAGGAATTAGAAATATTATATTGGTAATAAGGGCAAGGAGTGAGGTCATAAATATTTTGTGTATTTTATTTGTAAAAAGTCTAAAAATGTGGAACCCATGTAAAATGATAAGGTTTATCTTATCTTAAGAGATAAGCTTACATGTACAGATAAGAGTTAAGGTATGGAATATGATTCGTCAGAGTGGATTTCTTATCCTATCTTAGAGATAGGATGGATAAGCCTGGAATTTCTATAAATAGAGAGGCCACCCCCCTCATTTAGTATAGAAGGAAGTAGTGAGAAATATTGTAGGAAGTGTGCGAAGGAAGCCATAAGTTTAAAGGTGTGTTGAAGAAGCCATTAAGAGGTGTAATTGTAAAGTTTCTCCCATAGTCTTGGTGAAAGGCAAGTGAAGTCAATAACACTTGAAGTACCTCATGGGTGAGATTGTAACAGTTTCATGTTAATATTATAATTTATTTTGATATTTCAGATTTGTCATCATTCTGTCTTATCATAGTCGATGGTATTCTTGTGTTATGTTGTTGTTTTGTTTCCAGATTACATCCACCAAACTAAAGGCTGTGCATTAGTAAATAATCATAGCACGAGGAGTTATTGGTGAAGAATTATCATAGTGCCGGATTGGTGATGACATTTTGGTTCCGTTGTTGGGACCATTCCTCGTTGGTGGATTTTCTGGAGAGATATTCCCACTTAGTCAAAAATCAACTGGAGGATAACCTTGTTTTTACTGTGCATAGTAGTTACTGTGGTAAAGTCATTTTTACCATGAATAGTAGTTACCATGACAAAGTCATTTTTGTTGTGAATAGTATTTATCACAGTAAAGTCACTTTTTACCGTGAATAGTATTTACCGCAGTAACTTCATTTTTTACCGTGAATAGTGTTTACCACAGTAAAATCAGTTTTTACCGTAGTAAGTCAAGTTTTACCATAGTTTACCGTGGTCAATTCTATAGTAATTTCAATTATTTGTGCACATAAGTCTTGTTGATTGTACTTGTGGGTTGGTTTTTCACGGTGGTTACTTTTGAAAACGGGAAAGATTCCTGTTTTTTCAGCTCAATCTAATGAAGATGCTTCTTACTTCATTGAAGAGTTTAAACAATCTTGTATTTGTAATGGCCTCATAAGAAGGGAACAATAGAATGAATTTTTTCCTACCTTTTTGGATGGTTCAGCACTTAGGTGGTTTGAAACACTAGGTGATAATGTGAAAAATTCATGGGATTTATTAACTGAAAGTTTTCTTGAAGAATTTGGTGAACAACAGAAATATGCAGATCTCATGATCGAGATCACAAAGCTATCCCAAGGAGAGAAGGAGAAGATAAGGGATTATCATGCTCGTGTTCTAGAGCTAAGGAGGAAGCTCGATGCCCAGATCCGGAAGGAAGGACTAGCGGATGGGTTGATGAATGGCGTGGATAATCTCCTCTGTAAGCACTTCATTCTTGGGATGAAGCCAGAGATCAGACAATGAGTGAAGTATGACCACCCAGCTACCATTGAACAAGCAAAGGAGATTGCAAGAAGGCAAGAAGAAAGCATGGAAGAGGAGCCCAAAGAAATTGTTGCTAAAGTAGAGCCTACACCAGCACCTTTGGTCCATAATCCACAACCACTCCCGGTGAGCACAAATATTTCTCCTAGTACATCTACTGAGTATGAAGATCTGCTCAAAAAGATGGGTCAATTAACTATTAATCTTCTTCAAGGAAAGGAATTTAGTTCTCAGGGAGGAGATAGAGGTCCAAAAAGAAATATTTCTAAAGTTGTTTGTTATGGTTGTTATAAAAAGGGTCATTATAAGTATAATTGTCCAAATAGAGCTTCTACATCTGGTAAAGGAGATAATGATAAAGGAAAAGCACCTGTGAATTCTTTTGATGTAGTAGATAAGAGCAGAAATAATGAAGTAGATGTGTTTGTAACAAAAAGAAAGAAAGAAAAAGATAATCAAGATGGAAATGATCCTAAGAAGATGAAAGAAGAAACTAGTAAGAAACATAGGAGAAGAAAGTTGGGTGTGCAGGATTTTCTGATTTCACAGGGGCAAGGACCATACTCCATCTTGGAAGATCTATCCAAAAGGCCTGTAAATATTACATATGGTCAACTCTTGGCTATGTCTTCTGAGAAGAGGCGGGAGTTGTGAGGTGGACTCAATGCTCAAAGAAGGAAGGAGGTTGAGGTCCCTATTTTAGAGGCAGAAGCAGATCCCTATGCTCCACAAGCTGAGGTATTAAGTAATGGTATTTCAATTCATGATGTCTTAGTTGATGGAGGTGCTACAGTTAATGTAATGACCGAGTCTGTAATGAATATGTTGGGTTTAAAAATTGATCGCCCTTCAACACTTATGTTAAGGTCATTAAATAAGGGAAAAACTAAACCAGAAGGTGTAGTTTCAAATGTGGCAATATCTGTTATGGGTGTTGTATGTGTGGTAGACTTTCAGGTGATGAAAAATGGTACTATTGCATACCCAATGCTGCTGGGAAGACCATGGCTAAGGAGAGTTCATGTAAGAAACTACTGGAATGAAGGTTTCATGACACTTGGACATGGTAGAGAGAGGGTGAAGATAAACGTGATCCCTCGACATCATAAAGCAGAACCTGTGGATTCAAGTGATGAAACTAATGGTTGGACATCCTCTGATTACTCTAGTACCAGTGAAGTGGACACTGAAGATGAAGAAAGCGAGGTGGATGTTTCAGTCATGGATATCCTTCCAGTCACACCAACTCATGACCCCATAAAATTATCTGAAGAAGAATTTGATGATCGTCTCCAACAAATAAAGATTGGTGATGCTGTGATGGAGAGTGAGAAGGAATCCTACCTCCAACTCTTTCAAAGGTACATACACCTATTCACTTTTGATTACAAGGAACTCCGTCAAGTAAGTTGGGTAGAACATTGTATTGAGCTGGTAGATGGTGCTAAGCCCATAAAGCAAATGCCATATAGAATGAATCCTAATTTTTCCAAGACTGTAAAAGAAGAAATAGATAAGTTGCTTGGTGCAGGATTCATATTTGCTGTGAAGAATTCAGAATGGGTTTCTCCCATTGTGATCTCAATAAAGAAGAATGGGAAGCTACGCATTTGTGTTGATTACATGAAGCTCAATAAGGTAACAAAGAAGGATCATTACCCTCTTCCATTTTCAGATCAGATCTTGGACGAAGTAGCTGGCCAGGAGTGCTATAGTTTTGCTGATGGATATAACGGCTACAACCAAGTTCGTATAGCAGAGAAAGATCAGCTGAAGACCACATTCACCACTCCTTGGGGAACGTTTGCTTATAGAGTTATGCCTTTTGGGTTGTGTAATGCTCCAGCAACATTCCAGCGTTTGATGAATAGGGTGTTCGAACCCTACATTGGGACCTTCATCAGAGTATTTCTGGATGATTTTTGCATCTATGGGAGCAAGTTGGACCACCTGCACCAGATGGAGATGACATTTCAAAGGTTAGATGAAGCACAAGCCTCACTAAACCCTACAAAGTGTGTCTTTGGATGTTCTAAACGCGTTTTGTTAGGGCATGTTGTATCTAGAGATGGTATTGGTACTGATCCTGATAAAGTTTCAAAAATCAAAGATTTACCATTTCCTATGAATAGGAGTAAGTTGAGATCATTTTTAGGCCATGTGGGTTACTATAGAAGGTTCATCAAGAATTTCTCAAAGATTGCACAGCCACTAACCCAGTTCTTGAAGAAGGATGTTACTTATGAACCAGGAAATAAGGCGCATGAAGCTTTTGGACAACTGAAAGAAGCCCTAGTGTCTTCATCTGTTTTGAAGAATCCAGATTGGAGCAAGCCATTCATTGTGTACACTGATGCCTCAGATGCAGCACTAGGAAGTACTTTGAGCCAAAAGGATGAAAATGGGAATGAACATCCAATTTACTTTGGGAGCAGACAAATGAGCAGTGCTGAGGTAAATTATACTGTAACTGAAAAAGAGGCTCTGGCTATCATTTTTGCTGTAAAGAAGTTTAGAAATTACTTGCTAGGGCAAAAATTTCTAGTTGTAATAGATCATCTGCTCTAAAATATATTGTCAATAAGCCTAACCCATCAGGGAGGATAGCAAGATGGATAATTTTGCTACAAGAATTTGAATTTGATATTATAGATAGGACAGGAAAGAAGCATGTCAATGCAGATGCACTCTCTCGAGCCTATGATGGTTTAGGATCATCTTGTGATGATGATGATTTCCCCGATGCAGCATTGTTATCCCTTGACACAATCCCTAGTGAATACATAGATATTTGGAATTATCTGAATGAATTCAAGTTTCCTGATGGTGCCAATGCAAAGACTAAGAGAAAGATTACTCAAGCCAGTCGTCCATATTCTATTCTGCATGGAGTATTATTTCGAATAGGACCTGATGGACAGTACAAGAGGGCAGTTGGACGTGATCAAGGGAAGGAACTGCTAGAAGAATTCCACAATGGTACATGTGGAGGGCACTTCTCTGGACAACTTACAGCAAGAAGGATCTTGGATGCAGGTTATCACTGGCCCACTCTTTTTAAAGATTGTTATAATTATTGTAAGACATGTGATATTTGTCAAACACATGGTAACCGTAAGACTTCATCAGCTCCATTATGTCCTATTCTTCCCCTTGGTCCCTTTGAAAAGTGGGGAATAGACATTGTAGGTCCACTTCCAACTACATCACGCCAAAATAAGTATATTGTAGTTGCCACAGATTATTTAACCAAGTGGGTTAAAGCTAGGCCATTGAAAATAACTTCCATGGATGAAGTGGGCAAGGTTCATATATGAACGCATTGTCACAAGATTTGGTTGCCCATTAGAAATTGTAACAGATCAAGGAATCCACTTCATTAATGAGGTGGTAGAAGCCCTAGTCAATAATTTTTTCTATCAAGCACAGGAACGTAACAACATACAAGCCAAGCACAAATGGACAGGTGGAACGAACATTTTTTTTTGTGTTGTGTCAAATTATAACAAAAGATGCAGCCTTGCAGGCACATAAGTGGGATAAAAGGATTCATGCAGGCATTGTGGGCGTATAGGGCAACGATCAAAGTCAGCAACATGATACTCCCCATTTCAGTTGGCCTATGGCATTGTATCCAGTTCTTCCTATTGAGTTTGATATTCCCACTGCTGAGAGTTATGAAAAATGAAAGGATGGATGAAAGTGATTCAGTAAAAGAAAGGTTGGTACATCTTCATTTGCTAGAGGAAATGAGGGAAATAGCAAAGGATACAAGCCATAAGAAGAAAATGAAGCAGAAGGAATACTTTGATCAAAAGATCCGGTGGTCTCCATTTCATGTGAATGACTTGGTTCTAGTATATGATTCCAGATACAAAAGAAGAAGACAGAGAAAATTTATTCCAAAATGGATGGGGCCCTACAAAATAGCAGCTGTGCATGAAAATGGTACGTACCGACTGGAGGAATTGGATGGCACTCCCATTACGAAATGGGGTCAACCACGACAAGTTGAATATTTTCCAAGCACCAAAATAGTCTACTCCAAGGACGGAGTAGAAGCTAGGAAGGGGGAAGATGTCGACACAAAAATTTTCCTCCATAATTTCTATTTCATTAATGTATGTATTAGGAATAGGACGTTGTTAAGTATAATTAGTATTAGCATCTGATAGAAGATAACGGCACCGTCAGTACGGTGTCGCCAATAATGTGGAGTACGGTAACAGTCAAAGTACAATAGGAATGTTGTAAAAAGTAAATATTTGTCGTAAGTGGTCCGGTAATGTTAAAATGTCAAAGTTTGGGTAATTAGAGAAGTAGGGTCTACATGATTAGGAATTAGAAATATTATATTGGTAATAAGGACAAGGAGTGAGGTCATAAATATTTTGTGTATTTTATTTGTAAAAAGTCTAAAAATGTGGAACCCATGTAAAATGATAATGTTTATCTTATCTTAAGAGATAAGCTTAGATGTACAGATAAGAGTTAAGGTATGGAATATGATTCGTCAGAGTGGATTTCTTATCCTATCTTAGAGATAGGATGGATAAGCCTGGAAGTTCTATAAATAGAGAGGCCACCCCCCTCATTTAGTATAGAAGGAAGTAGTGAGAAATATTGTAGGAAGTGTGCGAAGGAAGCCATAAGTTTAAAGGTGTGTTGAAGAAGCCATTAAGAGGTGTAATTGTAAAGTTTCTCCCATAGTCTTGGTGAAAGGCAAGTGAAGTCAATAACACTTGAAGTACCTCATGGGTGAGATTGTAACAGTTTCATGTTAATATTATAATTTATTTTTGATATTTCAGATTTGTCATCATTCTGTCTTATCATAGTCGATGGTATTCTTGTGTTATGTTGTTGTTTTGTTTCCAGATTACATCCACCAAACTAAAGGCTGTGCATTAGTAAATAATCATAGCACGAGGAGTTATTGGTGAAGAATTATCATAGTGCCAGATTGGTGATGACAGTACATTTAAAAGTAGCTTGCTGTGAGGTTTTTTTTTGTGTTGGTTTATTTAGTGCTTCATTTCAAATTAGATTATACACTTTAAATAATTAAATTTTACATTTCTTCTTGTCTTGGCCATGAATGTATGATAAATTAGAACTGATGAATCTGGTGACTAGATGCCCATATGTGTGTATTTTGTTTGCATAAAAACATATATCATATAGATATGTTATCCAACAACAAATAGTGCCCAACCAAACTTTATACATAGACTAAACATGCCCCAATCTCTCAACATAGACCTCAACACCAAAGTAAATATGAGTTATCACTTATAGGAATTATGTTGGATGCCTAGATTAACCAAGTACCTAAGGTGTGAAGCTTTGTGGTGTGCAGAATTAGGGAACGACAACATGCATAGGAAGTATATTTTGGGGTTGCGCGAGGGACCATGCATAGGAAAGATGGATTCAAGATTTAGTGGGTTTTGGAAAAAGGGTAAAGATGCATTTAGGGAATGGATGGAAAAGTGACCAAATATAGTTATGGATAAACTATGGAGACTCTGAAACTCAAGAAAAGGATATTTCATAGGAATCAATACGGTTATCATGAAAGGATAAGGAGCCGAGTTTGTTATGGATTAGTTGGTACTTTCATGCTAATAGATACTTGATTGAGGAGATGCATGATGACATTTAGTATGCTCTTGGGTAGTGGTAGGGAAATCATGAAATATTCCTTCAAGCATTCTCTTGTAATAATGAGAGTTTATAAGATATTCCTTCGAGTTCCTCATTCTGGATGGTCTTCCATGCCATGAGAGAGAGTGTGAGTGAGAGAGAGAGGAAAGTGAGTGAGAGAGAGAGAGATAACATATATATATATATCTATTAAAAATGGGTAATATGTGATTGGAAGCTCTGTAATGAAGAAAATATAGAGATCATGTTAGAGCTCTGCTGATGTAATTTTTCCATCCATGGAACTCTTTTGATGTATTATTGGCTACTATAATTTGATGAATGGATATAATGGAATGGTTCTGAACATCTATAGGATGGATTTTGATCTGTGCATTTTATTTTATGTTCATGGGTGTAATACTGGTGTTTTTAGTGCTAATCATGATTTAGTTCTACTTTTATTGTAGTATGATCATGTTAATCTCGGGTTCTTGGTGCACTAGACTAGGATTTAGTTCTTAATCTTGATTCCAAGAATGGGTGTGTTCATTCTCTGTTTCTGAAAACATCCCCATATAAAGGGAGAAAATTATCATTAAGCTCACAGAATAAAGGGGTTTGATGCCTAGGCAACACCTCGCGTGAGGTTCTAGAACAGTTTGGATGGTGTGCTGACGTGTTTATGGTTTGATTGGTGAAGAAAGAGGTAGAAAGAAACTATATTTTGGTTCTATTGACGGGACCTATTTTCGATGTTATTGTGAGAATGATGTGTGATGATGGAGCACTTGACCTTAGATAGTGTTGAATCATGGCTTAAAAGAACAAAGGATAAGTTTGCTAAGATATTTAATACTAACTCTGAGTTTGATGCATGTAAATGGGTAGAGGATCACCTGCATCATGAGTTATATGAGAGCTTTTTCTGTTGTTTCCTTATAGAGTTGTGTGAATGGCTATCATTATATGCATTTAGGTCAAGTTGGTACTATATACCTCATGTATGGACCCCAGATGATTATCAAAGGCTGCATGTTTTCGATGTAACCTGGACCCGTGTTATTGATCACTTGTGGGGTAGAGTGTTGAATAGTAACACATTGGAGTATGTGATTCCTACGTATTCTTTTCTAGAGGTTGTTGATTTTGAGTTATTTTGGGAACTAAGAGGATAATTTTTGTAGGATATGCCCGTAGCTATAAAGATCTGGATTATTACTCTAAGTTTGGAGGAATTTCCTATGAATGGATAAAATTCCTCTAACCACTGGGCATGGAAGCTAGAGTGAAGGAAGATGGAAGACCTTGTGGCTGAAAGAGAGAGAGAGAGAGGAGAGGTATTTCCAGTATAATGAACCTTGGGAAGGGGATTTGGTAAGAGAACATGAGATTGCAGAAGCGATGGATCTATGGAAGTAGATGTTGCATGAAGGATTTAAGATTCGCGTAGAGGATGTGCAACTTGAGCAGTTTGTGCCACTCCATATTGACAAGCACAAGGTTAAAGTTTGTCACTTGCATAAAGGAGAGTCATAGGTGCACATCTGAGGTCCACCTGGTGACAAAACCTTGAATATTATTTTTCCAAATCTAGATATTAGTATTGTTAACCCTGTTTATAACACCCACCTCGCACACACGCCAGGACAATACAACAAATAACGGATAATTTTTTTTTAATTTTTTTTATTGAAGTTTATAAGACACCACAAGTGATCATAATGGGCTACAACTAACTCTCTATAGGATTGACACAACATTGACCACATAGCCAACAAAAGAGCATATGACACCCATCACAAATAGTTCACTTTTATTTTCGTCACAACACAACATAATAGTCCAACCACATGACACACTTATAGTTAGGGTCGTCCCAAGGTGAAAAACCTTTAAGGTTTCTTATTTACTAAAATGTCACTCAAATCTTAACTTAATTTCTAGAAGCTTCAAGTTGAGATTCAATAAACTCTTCTTATAGAGCTAGATTTATTTTCTTTTACACTATTGAGTAATTAACTTAAGATCATCTCTAATATGTCAATCTACTTGTTGATTCATTTTATTAATAAAGGGGGTAAAATGGACAAAATTTAGGCTCTTTAACCATGGAAAGGGCGTTTATACACATTACAATAAGATCTAGCCCAACTTTACATAGATGCGACACAACATAGACCCTTTTAAACACCACAGAAAGGATTAAACATAGCAAACAAATGACCTAAAATCAATCTTCCCCTAGCACATTGAAAGAGGTTACAAACCAACATCCTACCACCACTCAAGGTAGATAAGGTTAACAAGTAACACAACTAATGTTACAAAAATCCAATTGGTAACCAAAAGGGGTAATGAGTTTAAATGTGATTCCAACTCTTAAGGTGACATTCAAGATTAGCTGGCGGTCTAGGAAAAACAACAGGGGTCGATCTAAGAGAGTTTTACCATAAGATAATTTGGTTATCTGAGGACACTACCCAATAAGAAATCATAAACCAACATACAAATATAAGGGGGAAGAAAAAAAAATATGATAAGATATAATTATGCCATCCCTGATAAATGGGTTTATGGGGATGAAACTAAGCATACCGGATAAGACGACCACACAAACTTGGAATTTTATTTACTTAAGCTAAGAGGTATAATAAGCATAAGGATAAGAATTTGTTTATGATTATATTTCAGATTTCATAACTTGATAAATTAGTTTTGATGATTTCTTGACCATTTATTCCATTAGCATGATTTCGTTAATCTTTTCAATTTACCTTACATTAGTTTATAACTTAGTATAATTTTGTATCTCAACAAATATAAGGATGAAACGACTAACATAGGTTGAGAGTAATAAGGTATATATTTTGACAAAAAATTCCTTTTTCTTTCCACTTAAGGTCTCTTACTACATCAACTTGATTATAACCTCTTATACAAATATATGTATAAATTTTTGAAACCATTATAAGGATTGCAATAACATTCTATTAGGCCTAGCCTTACATTATTGCCCTAACTAGAAGGATTTACTACTCAAAGTTATCATCACAAATGTAATTACCCCACCTTTTTTTATAACATGGAAACTAATATCCCTTATCCAAAATGAAACCCACGCCAAGGTAATGAAAATTTTTATGCACTTGAAGCAGTTTTAACTAGGTAGAAAAATATTGGTCACATCAAAGCTAAACTATCACTGAAAACTGGAGATATACGACAAGATACTCATAACAATGAAGAGTTCATTTTACTCTATTCACAGTAATTTTTCACAAGTTTTAACCTCAGTGAAAAGTGACAACTCTACGTCACAATTAAACAATTACACAATTACTAATGCATTAAATCCTTATAAATTTTTAAATCCTTATAAATTTTCTAGCAAATTGTTTTCCAAGAAATTTCAATAGATTTAAGCATTCGAGCAAATGGGCTTCACTATCCACATTGGTGCTAATTTTCTACTAGTCATTTCCTCCCTTTCTTTTATACTCATAGAAGTCATCTACACAATTATTACCCTAAGTCAGTTCACAGGAACTGAGCATGATAAATACTACACATTGGACTATAATGCTACCATTAACAATATCATAAAAATGACCTTGTATTTAGTGAAATGATGATATGATCAACAACACTAACAACATCATTAATCATGCTAGAAATTATACCATGTAAAAATCGAGAAGAAGCCATAGGAACCTATTATGAACATTATTTCAAGGGAAATAAAATTTTAAGCATCATTGTAGTAGGAGTCAAAGAACTGATAGGATCAAAACACAGTGTCGAGCGTATTGGGTTTTCAATCATGTAATCACATATATTATATGATTTAAATCCAATACTCGAACATCAATCAAAAATTCCCTAAATAAGTCATATTATCTAATACATTTATAGCTAGAATTTCAATATTATTTACTTAAACATTATTTACCACTTTCAAAAATAACCTCACAACATTCTGAAACTCAATTTCTTACAAAAGGGATACAGAGTAAACTCAAATAAACAGGTTCAAACATATGATTATCTTACCTTGCCATGCATAATAGACATCATGTATGATCATAGAAATAACCCATATTCATCTAATCAAATAATTTAATTTAATTAAGAACTTCTATGGAGAGGCAACTATGGAGAAAACAATGACCACGCAGAGAGCCAAGCCCTTTCATGGATAAATATTACATTTGGAGAAGATAATTCTACGCCTGGAGGAGTAAACGAACATCCACTAGAAGGCGGCACAGTCTTTAGTGCTGGGAAAAATGACGATAGACCAGAGGCTTCTCGTAACACCAAGCCGAATGGAAAAAATGAAACCAGACCCCCTTCCTCTGATGTCATGATCTCACAGGCCCGAGTATATGGAAAAATGGGTGTTCGATCTAGATAAAAGCAGGGGAATGCTCCCCTCAATGGAGAAAATGTGAGTTGGATGAGTAGCGTATTTGGGATACCTGCACTCTTTCCAGAACTGCTTACCCAGGGTGGTGGAAATCATACAGTGATCAAGAGAGCTAGTGGTCCCTCCTTCGCAAATATAGTATCTAAATAGTCAAAGACTAGTGCAAATACTACTATGAAGCCTGCTGAGAAAAACCCATGCATATCCTTTGGAGATGAAGTCCTCGAAATAGAGTCTTTTTTATCAAGACCATGCCTTAATTTACAGATTCGCTGGTATTTGGCCTAGTTTACCTGTCCTACATGAATGGATCTCCAATCAATGGATTCCACTTCTAAAAGGAAGGTTAGATCTCTACCCATGTGCTAAAGTAATAAATTCATTATTGCTTTTGAATCCATAGCTGATAAGGATATCATTGCTAATCAGTTTTGGATCTACCAGAAAATATACCTTATGTTAAAACCTTGGTTCCCAGCATTCAACCCTCTCACTAAATCCTTCTCCTGTAAAATGATCTGGATCATACTACCCCACCTACCTCTGTAATTTTGGGATCAAAAATGTCTGATAGCCATAGGAAATACATTGGGCAACATTATTAACATTGACTCCCAAACCTCTTAATTCACACATACAGCCTATAGCAGAATTCTTATTGAGGTTGATACCTCAAAGGATCTTCCAGCTCATATTGAGCTAAAGGTGCAAAATCAAACTTGGACTCAACCTCTGGACTATGAGGGTCTACCTTTTAGATGTGGGAAATGTTTCTCTTTGGGACATTCTACTGTTAATTGTGAGATGATAAAACGCAAAAAGGAGAACACTAAGTGGTGGAAAAATGCCCTCCTGGAACATCTGAGATTCGAACCTCAGAATATCCTTACTTCTAATGCTGAGGAGGAAGACATGTTGGAAACGGTCCCAGAAACCCCTTTGAACAAGCTCACAAACCATGCAAATAAATATTCAACTGGGGATGAGACTCAGTGGATCGGAAACATTGATTTTTTTTTTGTAGTGGATAAGGAAAATATTCCTTGATTTCCTTACTCAAACAATCCTTTACAAAAATCTAAAAATGAATGGATTACAATTTGTAACAAGAAGAAAAATGTTCAAATTGAAAAAAGTAGTTGTTAAGTTGACTCTCTTGTTTTTCAACTGTTGGTTTGTTGGTTGCTAGCCTTATTCATAGTAGGTTGTTTGCTACCGATAGGATTTTTGATAACATCTGGATTTTGATCCCTTTTGTTCTCTTCATATAGTTATATCTAGATTTTGAGTCTTTCTGTACAAGGGTATAGTCCCTTTCAGAAAACTATTTACCAATAATAAAAAAACAATTTATATTACAACTGATATAATCACATGCTCGACATGGGTAAGGTAATACTCATTTCCTTAAACGTATTAACCATATATCAACCAAATTTCAACCTTCACCAAATGTAACGCCATGCCCTTACAAATGTAAACACTTTCCCCACATCACTTACTCAGCAGATTCAAGGATATAAAGGTAAATATTAATTTTCTTGAAGTTTGTCCTTTCTACAGGGTTTCCAAGTGAACCATAAACCTCTAAACCTAGATCATCTTGTTTGTAAACTATAAATGATAAGCTTTTACCCTGATAAAGTAATCAAATTACTTCATCTATTTGGTAAGGGTTGAACTTGTAAATGCTCAAAGAGAAACAAAGAAGAATTATATGGTAAAACGTTATTGTACGCCGGAAAAGCGATAAGCGAGCGTGGGAATCTACAAGTGACTCTTCCGCATACCTGACCTCCCGAGGTCATGCCGAGACAGCCGATGGGGATGGAAGATGGGTGGTATATGGATAGACTAGTTAGGCAGTCTAATGTCTTCGACGCGCACTAATGAAATATGCGAATCTAAGTCAAAGAAGGCCCTTCTAACCGGGACTGGTGTGATAGATCGATCGGCAAGGATGATTGCTTGAAGGCTCCAATCAATATCGAGCTCTGGCATGATTCGATCTATGGGTTGTGGAATACATGGAAAATGACCCAGTATAGTTTCGTATCTTTCTCCTGATAAGGTCATATGGTGAATGGTAAATATAGTTAACTCTATGGACGGTTCTCTGGCCTAGTCCAGAATTCTCTAGCTTTGTTAGCTGTTGTGTCCAGCAAGGATAGTTGTTCAATGATAATAGGTGGAAGTGGAGTGGACTGAAATACTAGTGTGCATAGGCCAGTGTCTATATCTAATTCTCTTATGGATTCGTTGGGTTGCGGGATTTGTGGATCACAACCGTAGATTCATGTTTGTTGTGGTCCTGTTATGGTCATACGCTGTAGAATCAAGTCCTGATTCCAAGTATCCAATAATCATACACTTTCTCAGCTTCTATGTTTAGAACCAATAATTGTGCAATCTTCTCAGAATACCTCACAGGCGTTCTCACAACCTGGATTCTTAAGCTGGTGTCTATATCTACGAGGGTGTCTCCAGCGTCTGGCTATGGAACTAAAGGATCGCACCCGAATGTTTGTTCTCTTTCAAATGCCTTCTACAGTCATGTGGATATTTTTCTAGGGTAATCTGTAGTTTGGCTGACTTGACCAAAATGCATGTGCTTGGTTGTCTTCTATGTTTAATCCTCTTAACTGAGATCTGACATTGTTGGAAGTCTACTGTTGTTTGGAAGACCCGGATCCTAAGATTCTGGTCAATATCAGTTATTGCTGTTGTGAGATTAGGTTGAGGCACGATTGGCTCGAAAATGTATTCCCTGGGCTCCCTAGGTCCCGTGATAGTCATACGAAAGCAATAATATAGACAAACTGCAATAAAGTGAACTCTAAGTATATGAAATGTATTTATAGCATATATGACTTCTTTTTGTATTTTCTGATGATTTATATGAATTTAAGAAAGCAGCTATTTAAAATATTTAGAAATTGACAACTAAACTAATAATTTAAAACAAACAAAATAGCCGAGTGTAGCTATTTGTCTGTGCAATTTGTATATCTATTCTCAACAATGAAATAACTAATCTATTTGCAAGATTCTCGATCCTATCTCAGAAGTGAGGAATGAATCATAGTTTCTCAGAAACTATCAATCCCCACAGCTTCCTTGGTAATATCGAGAATAGAATTTACTAAAATAAAGTGATTAACTACTCTATTTGATATGATTCTAACTAGAACTTTGAAAGCTAGAACCTAGATTCTGCAGAACAGTGGCGAATCTGATGGTATGTGTGATCTTGTCCCCTCAATATGATCTCTTCATTCTTTGTGCTCACGTAGATCCAGAAAAGTGTGTAATGCTTGCATCAATAGGAATAGGTGTTGGAACAAGGGACAACCTTCAAAATTCAGACATAATAGAACGCGGATAGGAGAGGGATAGCGCAAGAGTACAGAGCTTGGCTTATGTAATTCCTAGCGGGATCTATTGCAAATCATGCAACATGAATGTGTCCAGAACCTGAAACTATCCTGTATGAAGAGCAAAACCTGCAACTTTAATGGCTTCCTAAGTCTATTCTACTCTAATGGATTAGATAAAACAGCAACACTATTTGCACAAGATATGCTGGATATGTGGCTTACCAACAGCTAAGACAATACTAACCAAGCATGAAATGAATTATACTAAGGTAATCCTAAGAAAACTAATCAGACCAAAATATTTGGGTTCACACTGAAAATGAGAAGACTCTAACAAGGAAATGGTGGCCATTTGCCATCAAGGTTCACAAGCACATGCATTTATAGGAATTCAATCACCCAAAGATCAAAACCAAACTGAACTCTTAAACAATAAACAAAGGAAAAACACTATTCCAGGGGACCAAAAACATAAATGCAAGCTTAAGTCGGCAAGAAAAGCTGGTGAAACGTTTATTTTTATGTGAGTTACGTCAAAAGAGCGTTCTGGAAAACTCATAAAGGACCGCCGCGCTACTCAGGGTGGCCGTTACAAGACCGCCGCCCTGTTTAGGGCGGTGGTTACAAGACCTTTGCCCAATCAGGGTGGCAGTTTCGTTACTGAAGAGAAAAGGGGAAAGAAAAGAGGGAAAAAGGGGGAAAACAAAGCATGTGGGGGTGTCATCACCAATCCGGCACTATGGTAATTCTTCACCGGGAACTCCTCGTGCTATGATTATTTACTAATGCACAGCCTTTAGTTTGGTGGATGTAATCTGGAAACAAAACAACAACATAACACAAGAATACCATCGGCTATGATAAGACAGAATGATGACAAATCTGAAATATCAAAGTAAATTATAATATTAACATGAAATTGTTACAATCTCACCCATGAGGTACTTCAACAAGACTATGGGAGAAACTTTACAATTACACCTCTTGATGAACACACCTTTAACTGATGGCTTCCTTTGCACACTTCCTACAATATTTCTCACTACTTCTTTCTATGCTAAATGAGGGGGGTGGCCTCTCTATTTATAGAACTTCCAGGCTTATCCATCTTATCTCTAAGATAGGATAAGAAATCCACTCTGACGAATCATATTCCATACCTTAACTCTTATCTGTACATGTAAGCTTATCTCTTAAGATAAGATAAACCTTATCATTTTACATGGGTTCCACATTTTTAGACTTTTTACAAATAAAATACACAAAATATTTATGACCTCACTCCTTGTCCTTATTACCAATATAATATTTCTAATTCCTAATCATGTAGACCCTACTTCTCTAATTACCCAAACTTTGACATTTTAACATTACCGGACCACTTACGACAAATATTTACTTTTTACAACATTCCTATTGTACTTTGACTGTTACCGTACTCCACATTATTGGTGACACCGTACTGACGGCGCCGTTATCTTCTATCAGACGCTACTACTAATTATACTTAACAACATCCTATTCCTAATACATACATTAATGAAATAGAAATTATGGAGGAAAATTTTAGTGTCGACATCTTCCCCCTTCCTAGCTTCTACTCCGTCCTCGGAGTAGACTATTCTGGTGCTTGGAAAATCTTCAACTTGTCGTGGTTGACCCATTTCGTAATGGGAGTGCCATCCAATTCCTCCAGTCGGTACGTACCATTTTCATGCACAGCTGCTATTTTGTAGGGCCCCATCCATTTTGGAAGAAATTTTCTCTGTCTTCTTTTTTTGTATCTGGAATCATATACTAGAACCAAGTCATTCACATGAAATGGAGACCACCGGATCTTTTGATCAAAGTATTCCTTCTGCTTCATTTTCTTCTTATGGCTTGTATCCTTTGCTATTTCCCTCATTTCCTCTAGCAAATGAAGATGTACCAACCTTTCTTTTACTGAATCACTTTCATCCATCCTTTCATTTTTCATAACTCTCACAGTGGGAATATCAAACTCAATAGGAAGAACTGGATCAATGCCATAGGCCAACTGAAATGGGGAGTATCCTGTTGCTGACTTTGATGTTGCCCTATATGCCCACAATGCTGCATGAATCCTTTTATCCCATTTATGTACCTACAAGGCTGCATCTTTTGCTAGAATTTGACACAACACAAAATTTGTTCGTTCCACCTGTCCATTTGTGCTTGGCTTGTATGTTGTTGCCTTCCTGTGCTTAATAGAAAACTTATTGACTAGGGCTTCTACCACCTCATTAATGAAGTGGCTTCCTTGATCTGTTACAATTTCTAATGGACAACCAAATCTGGTGACAATGCGTTCATATATGAACCTTGCCACTTCATCCATGGAAGCTGTTTTTAATGGCCTAGCTTCAACCCACTTGGTTAAATAATCTGTGGCAACTACAATATACTTATTTTGGCGTGATGTAGTTGGAAGTGGACCTACAATGTCTATTCCCCACTTTTCAAAGGGACCAAGGGGAAGAATAGGACATAATGGAGCTGATGAAGTCTTACGGTTACCATGTGTTTGACAAATATCACATGTCTTACAATAATTATAACAATCTTTAAAAAGAGTGGGCCAGTGATAACCTGCATCCAAGATCCTTCTTGCTGTAAGTTGTCCAGAGAAGTGCCCTCCACATGTACCATTGTGGAATTCTTCTAGCAGTTCCTTCCCTTGATCACGTCCAACTGCCCTCTTGTACTGTCCATCAGGTCCTATTCGAAATAATACTCCATGCAGAATAGAATATGGACGACTGGCTTGAGTAATCTTTCTCTTAGTCTTTGCATTGGCACCATCAGGAAACTTGAATTCATTCAGATAATTCCAAATATCTATGTATTCACTAGGGATTGTGTCAAGGGATAACAATGCTGCATCGGGGAAATCATCATCATCACAAGATGATCCTAAACCATCATAGGCTCGAGAGAGTGCATCTGCATTGACATGCTTCTTTCCTGGCCTATCTATAATATCAAATTCAAACTCTTGTAGCAAAATTATCCATCTTGCTATCCTCCCTGATGGGTTAGGCTTATTGACAATATATTTTAGAGCCTGATGATCTGTTACAACTAGAAATTTTTGCCCTAGCAAGTAATTTCTAAACTTCTTTACAGCAAAAATGATAGCCAGAGCCTCTTTTTCAATTACAGTATAGTTTACCTCAGCACTGCTCATTTGTCTGCTCCCAAAGTAAATTGGATGTTCATTCCCATTTTCATCCTTTTGGCTCAAAGTACTTCCTAGTGCTGCATCTGAGGCATCAGTGTACACAATGAATGGCTTGCTCCAATCTGGATTCTTCAAAACAGGTGAAGACACCAGGGCTTCCTTCAGTTGTCCAAAAGCTTCATGCGCCTTATTTCCTGGTTCATAAGTAACATCCTTCTTCAAGAACTGGGTTAGTGGCTGTGCAATCTTTGAGAAATTCTTGATGAACCTTCTATAGTAACCCACATGGCCTAAAAATGATCTCAACTTACTTCTATTAAGAGGAAATGGTAAATCTTTGATTTTTGAAACTTTATCAGGATCAGTACCAATACCATCTCTGGATACAACATGCCCTAACAAAACGCCTTTAGAACATCCAAAGACACACTTTGTAGGGTTTAGTGAGGCTTGTGCTTCATCTAACCTTTGAAATGTTGTCTCCATTTGGTGCAGGTGGTCCAACTTGCTCCCATAGATGCAAAAATCATCCAGAAATACTCTGATGAAGGTCCCAATGTAGGGTTCGAACACCCTATTCATCAAACGCTGGAATGTTGCTGGAGCATTACACAACCCAAAAGGCATAACTCTATAAGCAAACGTTCCCCAAGGAGTGGTGAACGTGGTCTTCAGCTGATCTTTCTCTGCTATACGAACTTGGTTGTAGCCGCTATATCCATCAGCAAAACTATAGCACTCCTGGCCAGCTACTTCATCCAAGATCTGATCTGAAAATGGAAGAGGGTAATGATCCTTCTTTGTTGCCTTATTGAGCTTCCTGTAATCAACACAAATGCGTAGCTTCCCATTCTTTTTTATTGAGATCACAATGGGAGAAACCCATTCTGAATTCTCCACAGCAAATATGAATCCTGCATCAAGCAACTTATCTATTTCTTCTTTTACAAGTCTTGGAAAAATTAGGATTCATTCTATATGGCATTTGCTTTATGGGCTTAGCACCATCTACCAGCTCAATACAATGTTCTACCCAACTTACTTGACGGAGTTCCTTGTAATCAAAAGTGAATAGGTGTATGTACCTTCGAAAGAGCTGGAGGTAGGATTCCTTCTCACTCTCCATCACAGCATCACCAATCTTTATTTGTTGGAGACGATCATCAACTTCTTCTTCAGATAATTTTATGGGGTCATGAGTTGGTGTGACTGGCAGGATATCCATGACTGAAACATCCACCTCGCTTTCTTCATCTTCAGTGTCCACTTCACTGGTACTAGAGTAATCAGAGGATGTCCAATCATCAGTTTCATCACTTGAATCCACAGGTTCTACCTTATGATGTCGAGGGATCACATTTATCTTCACCCTCTCTCTACCACGTCCAAGTGTCATGAAACCTTCATTCCAGTAGTTTCTTGCATGAACTCTCCTTAGCCATGGTCTTCCCAGCAGCATTGGGTACGCAACAGTACCATTTTTCATCACCTGAAAGTCTACCACACATACAACACCCATAACAGATATTGCCACATTTGAAACTACACCTTCTGGTTTAGTTTTTCCCTTATTTAATGACCTTAACATAAGTGTTGAAGGGCGATCAATTTTTAAACCCAACATATTCATTACAGACTCGGTCATTACATTAACTACAGCACCTCCATCAACTAAGACATCATGAATTGAAATACCATTACATAATACCTCAGCTTGTGGAGCATAGGGATCTGCCTCTACCTCCAAAACAGGGACCTCAACCTCCTTCCTTCTTCGAGCATTGAGTCCACCTCGCAACTCCCGCCTCTTCTCAGAAGACATAGCCAAGAGTTGACCATATGTAATATTTGCAGGCCTTTTGGACAGATCTTCCAAGATGGAGTATGGTCCTTGCCCCTGTGAAATCAGAAAATCCTGCACACCCAACTTTCTTCTCCTATGTTTCTTACTAGTTTCTTCTTTCATCTTCTTAGGATCATTTCCATCTTGATTATCTTTTTCTTTCTTTCTTTTTGTTACAAACACATCTACTTCATTATTTCTGCTCTTATCTACTACATCAAAAGAATTCACAGGTGCTTTTCCTTTATCATTATCTCCTTTACCAGATGTAGAAGCTCTATCTGGACAATTATACTTATAATGACCCTTTTTATAACAACCATAACAAACAACTTCAGAAATATTTCTTTTTGGACCTCTATCTCCTCCCTGAGAACTAAATTCCTTTCCTTGAAGAAGATTAATAGTTAACTGACCCATCTTTTTGAGTAGATCTTCATACTCAGTAGATGTACTAGGAGAAATATTTGTGCTCACCGGGAGTGGTTGTGGATTCTGGACCAAAGGTGCTGGTGTAGGCTCTACTTTAGCAACAATTTCTTTGGGCTCCTCTTCCATGCTTTCTTCTTGCCTTCTTGCAATCTCCTTTGCTTGTTCAATGGTAGCTGGGCGGTCATACTTCACTCGTTGTCTGATCTCTGGCTTCATCCCAAGAATGAAGTGCTTACAGAGGAGATTATCCACGCCATTCATCAACCCATCCGCTAATCCTTCCTTCCGGATCTGGGCATCGAGCTTCCTCCTTAGCTCTAGAACACGAGCATGATAATCCCTTATCTTCTCCTTCTCTCCTTGGGATAGCTTTGTGATCTCGATCATGAGATCTGCATATTTCTGTTGTTCACCAAATTCTTCAAGAAAACTTTCAGTTAATAAATCCCATGAATTTTTCACATTATCACCTAGTGTTTCAAACCACCTAAGTGCTGAACCATCCAAAAAGGTAGGAAAAAATTTAGTCCATTGTTCCCTTCTTATAAGGCCATTACAAATACAAGATCGCTTAAACTCTTGAATGAAAGAAGAAGCATCTTCATTAGATTGAGCTGAAAAAACAGGAATCTTTCCCATTTTCAAAAGTAACCACCGTGAAATACCAACCCACAAGTACAATCAACAAGACTTATGTGCACAAATAATTGGAATTACTATAGAAATGACCACGGTAAACTATGGTAAAACTTGACTTACTATGGTAAAAACTGATTTTACTGTGGTAAACACTATTCACGGTAAAAAGTGAAGTTACTGCGGTAAATACTATTCACGGTAAAAAGTGACTTTACTGTGATAAATATTATTCACAGCAAAAATGACTTTATCATGGTAACTACTATTCACGGTAAAAATGACTTTACCATGGTAACTACTATGCACAGTAAAAACAAGGTTACCCTCCAATTGATTTTTGACTAAGTGGGAATATCTCTCCAGAAAATCCACCAACGAGGAATGGTCCCGGCAACGGAACCAAAATGTCATCACCAATCCGGCACTATGATAATTCTTCACCGGGAACTCCTCGTGCTATGATTATTTACTAATGCACAGCCTTTAGTTTGGTGGATGTAATCTGGAAACAAAACAACAACCGAACACAAGAATACCATCGACTATGATAAGACGGAATGATGACAAATCTGAAATATCAAAGTAAATTATAATATTAACATGAAATTGTTACAATCTCACCCATGAGGTACTTCAACAAGACTATGGGAGAAACTTTACAATTACACCTCTTGATGGCTTCTTCAACACACCTTTAACTGATGGCTTCCTTTGCACACTTCCTACAATATTTCTCACTACTTCTTTCTATGCTAAATGAGGGGGGTGGCCTCTCTATTTATAGAACTTCCAGGCTTATCCATCCTATCTCTAAGATAGGATAAGAAATCCACTCTGACGAATCATATTCCATACCTTAACTCTTATCTGTACATGTAAGCTTATCTCTTAAGATAAGATAAACCTTATCATTTTACATGGGTTCCACATTTTTAGACTTTTTACAAATAAAATACACAAAATATTTATGACCTCACTCCTTGTCCTTATTACCAATATAATATTTCTAATTCCTAATCATGTAGACCCTACTTCTCTAATTACCCAAACTTTGACATTTTAACATTACCGGACCACTTACGACAAATATTTACTTTTTACAACATTCCTATTGTACTTTGACTGTTACCGTACTCCACATTATTGGCGACACCGTACTGACGGTGCCGTTATCTTCTATCAGACGCTACTACTAATTACACTTAACAACATCCTATTCCTAATACATACATTAATGAAATAGAAATTATGGAGGAAAATTTTAGTGTCGACAGGGGCTAAGCGGGGTATGCGGGATGTTAACGCATATTCAGAGAGCTTTCCTGGATCCCGAACACCTTGCGAAGAGACCTGTATCATCATTGGGGCACTTATTATGCTGTTCCACAGTACAGTACCTTACAATTTTGGGTACGTACATATTGCCCCCTCGGAGAAGCGTTTTAGCCATGAAGAGGCATAAAACGGTGGGTCTGAGTATGGCAGTCCCGAAATGGGGAGTTAGAAGTTATACCTTACACGTCCGTGTGTTGAAATGACGCCATCCAAAATTCCCGCTACCTGCAAAATGAAAGAGAACTCAAGTGCAGATAGATACAATAATTTGGAAAACAAACACTAAAATAATAGGGAAGGAGAACGTACCATTCGTGTGGGGATAGAAAATTACCTCCATCAACGCTCCAAACCTGTGAAAAAGCCTTTTTAAAACGAAACAGAGCGATATATATATGAAAGTGGGCCCATTTTCCTATTCATTTGCGCGAGTTGATTTGATTGATTTTGAGCTCTGGGACCCACGGTGACGGTTTCTTGCGTGAGTAGAGTCAAAACGTCACAGTGAGATCGTGATCATGCCTCCACGCGCGGAACACCACCCTGCGTAGATCACAGGTTGGTTTTCTTCAATTTTGTGTTTTTCCCCTTTAAATTTGAAATGGCAAATTCTTTGTAATGGGGGGGTTATTTTTGAAAATGTTAGGTTCAAAAGGTCCACCTAGGGGGGGCGCCTACTGGGTAGGCTCCATTTTTAGGTTAAATGGTCTTTTTTTACTTATTTTGGGCTTTTTAGGGTTAAAAACCCGCGCGGGTTTTCGGACCGCGACCGCCGCCCTGTTCCAGGGCGGCGGTTACACGACCGCCACCCTGATCAGGGCGGCGGTTACACGACCGCCGCCTTTAAGGTGGCAGTTACAAAACCGCCTCCCTGCTCAAGGCGGCGGTTTTGCACAGAATGCAAAAGAACTTATTTTTGAGATTATGCACTTATATTTTCTTGCACTTCTATATTTTTATGACTCTCTCGGTATTGATTCAGATACTAACTTGCTCTGTTTTGTGTGTTTTTGGGTGTATGCAGGCGAGGGAGGAGTACATCAGATGGAGCCGAGAGAGAGAGTGTGATTGGCTGTCGGGGGTATTGGATGCCCTTTCTCAGACGAGGAGGACACATTACAGAGGGCCGGTATATTGCGTATATCGCGCGTGCCCCATGTCACACCATCTAGTCACATCCTTTGTGACTTATTTTCATATTGGGATGCAGATCGGAACACTTTCCGACTGCCAGGGGTCCGCGGTGAGTGGACCATCACTTTGGAGGATGTCTACCGTATCCTGGGGGTCCCGATCATCGGGAGGAGACTCACACTGGAGACGGAAGGGTCCCGAGCACAGATTGTACAGTGGGCAGGCTACATGGGAGATGCAGCTATCTCCACGGGGTCAAAGAAGGGAGTGAGAGTTCGATCCATTCCTTCTTTGCCCATCCCCATATTTTGACAGGCCATCATGGGGATCCTTGCCTCGAGATTGATCGGGGACAAGGGAGGGGATACTTTGTTATACTGCTGGGCCCCCATCATTGCACAGATAGAGGGGCATGGCCGGATATATGCCTGGGGTGCAGACATTCTGGGGACCACCTACCATGATTTATATAGGGTGGTCCGTTTACAGGGACAGTCATTGAGCCACCCAACTCTAGTCATGAGTTGGGTGTATGAGCATTTTATTCCCTATGGCAGAGGCGTAGAGGTGGCAGATCCTGGGGCTGTGAGGGCAGCCAGATGGTCAGATATGTCGGTGCTTAGAGCACCTCACCAGCCAGTTGCCTCCCTTACCACAGCAGATATGGAGGCGACACCGTACCAGCTTATGGCCGGCATATGGGGAGAGGAGACTCTTACATTGATATCTTGCTCCACCACAGGGCAGCTCATCGACCGCGTGGGACGGGTGGAGGTACATCCTTTTGGCAGAGTTCCTCAGCAGTTTGGCCTTCCATATGCGGGCATGCTTCCCCCAGTGGCACCAGTTTACAGATCAGTCCGCGAGGCTAGAGGGGGGCCTAGAGGCCGTGGTTGGACAGTGATCACTCCTGGCATTCCCATTGCAGCCAGGAGGATAGTTCGGGCCAGAGGGAGAGCCGGTGCGCCTCGGGCACCTTTGCTTCAGATTGCTGCGGGTCCTGCTCATAGTAGCGATGACCCTATAGACATTGACTCCGATTCTGAGGAGCTTACAGAGGGAGGGTCGGAGGAGCAGACTGATGATAGTGATCCTGAGTGGCATGACACTCAGGATATTTTGCAGGCAGAGAGGGCTGAGCAGAGCGCAGAGAGAGAGACCTCTAGTTTCAGAGGAGCCACTCTCCCAGGGCCATGGTGGAGAGGATGAGTCCGTTGCGGGGCGTCATGTTGCCCCTACCACAGGAGTAGCCCCTCAGTCGGCAGCGGCATCCGCGGCGGGTGCTGGCCCTAGCGACCCATCTTGGAGGCCCGGTGATCCGAGTAAGTTATCCTTTCTTCCTTTCAATGTTTGTTTAATTTAGGATTTGTTTTAATTGCTATCTCTCCTTGTGTTTGTATCTTGTATATTTTAGCCTCTTGCCTAGTTTCTAATTCGTCTTTCTTCTTTGTTTGCAGAGACTGTCGACGAGTGGCGGGATCTAATCCGCAGGGTATGCACTGATTCCCTGATGATCCCCATGGATAAGACCCGTGCGGAGCTATTTGTAGATGCCGGGGAGCCCTCAGCAGCCGGCAGGCATACTGACGTCTTCGCTCCCGTTTGGCACGTGGCCAGGATGGTGTCGACTCTCCGTACAGAGTTGGCGGGCTATAGGACGGCTGAGCGTCTTATGAGGAGCCATTCTCATGGTGAGACCGCGGCTGCTCCTCGGGACCCTGAGCCCTCCGTTCATTCAGAGCGCCGGCGCAGCCGGAGTCCTAGGCGAGGGCGCGCACCTTCGGAGGGGTCGCGTAGGGGTTGAGAGGCCACTTGGCCCTTGTGTATTTTGTACCATAGATTCTTTTGTATATCACGGGCTCTTTGAGCGTTTTGACCATGCCTAGTGCATGATGGCATTGTATATAAACATTGATTATTTATATATATGCATTCGTTTTTGGATCAAAAGCTTGTCACTCATGTTTTCCCTTTCTGTTTCCTTGTGTATATTACGATGTATGGTTTATATGCTTTCTAGAATGTATGCAATGGAAAACAGATGATGCAAATGTTTGCTTTCTTTTTGTGTTTCATGATGCTGATACATGATAATGTAGATATATTGTGATTTTGAATCTTAGCTTCTGTGAGCAAATTGGATACCTCATGTTTGTTTTGGCAAAGTGATGAAAATAACTAATATGATGAACAGATTAACTTGCCCCACTCCTAACTCCACGCAACTAGTAAGATGCGAGGGCTTATCACCAAGAGCCAAGAAGGGCACAAGTTATGAAATGTGGTGAAATGACAGTGATGAAAGACAGACAAAGCTTTGGCGGAACCAAATTGGAAGCTACAAGCCGACTCCACCTGAGTGACTTCATAGTTTGGATGCAACTTGCCCTGCGGTTTATCCAAACTTAGACCCGTAGATGGCCACATAGTAGACAAAATCTGGATTTTAGGATTTTTAACTCTTTTAGGATTTTGAACATCTATTTCATTTGTTTTTGACTCAAAGTTTGAAAGTTTGAATTGTTTGCGTATGACCATTTGTATCTATTTGTCAAGAGGACCCCCTACACTTTGCCCCATGCTACTAGTAAGAAGCGTGGGCTTATCACCGTAGGCAAAGTATAGGCGAGTAAGGGCATTTCCGTCCTTTCCCAACCCTACGTCACTAGTAAGAGACGCAAGCTCATCACCGAAGGTTGGTGGGGCAAGGAAATGTGTAAAATTAAAATTTTTTGTTTGATCACGTTTGATTTGTCTATTTGAGTAAAATGTCAGTATGTGCTTATTCCCAAAGAGATGTGTATATGGGATAGATGTGACACCATGAAGCTTCTAGAAGAGACCATAGGCAAGACACCTATCCTAGGAAGAAATCAAAGCGAGAATGAACTTGCAGATCTTGGTATGGTTACCGTTAAGACTTCGTCATGTCTGATTTTATTTGATAAAAGATTCTGAGATGATTGAAGATATCGTGAAAATGGAGAGATATGATTAGAAAGTTTTATGCCAACAACATCATGAGTTTGTAATGAATTGCTTTGAGAATAGATTCCTTGATCACAATTTGTGTAAGAAACGAATGGACAAAATGATCCTAATCTATATGAAAATGCAATGTAGATAGTTATATAGGTAGCGTTAGCTGCTTATGCGTAGAAACGTTTGAGGTGCAGGGAATTGACTGTTTCGCCAAACTCCTCACCTTCTAACGTACATAAGAGGTATGCACCATTTCCATAGTCCTTCATGACTCGGTATGGGCCCAACCATTTGGGCCGGAATTTCCTTCCTTCGCCGGTCTTCTTATCGATCCGGCTGTCTAGTCTTAGAACTAGATCACCTTCGTATATGTCATGTTCATAGACCTTCTTGTTATACTGCCGGCACATCCGGTCAGCATAGACTCTATGTTGCTGTTCAGCGTCTAACCTAGTTTCATCTAGGCTTTCTAGTTGGGAAAGACGTGCTTCTCTGTAAGCGTCTTCATCCAGAATCCCTTGTAGTGAAATGCGGAGACTGGGTATTTCGACCTCAAGCGGGAGAACTGCTTCTGCCCCAAATACTAGCGAGAAAGGAGTTGCTCCCGTTGGTGTTCTTATTGAGTTTCGGTGGACCCAAAAGGCCGGGTATAACTTTAAATGCCAATCTCGCTTGTTTTCTTTTACTGTTTTAAGGAGAATGGATTTCAGTGTTTTGTTTGTTGCTTCAGCCTGTCCGTTGGCTTGGGGATAATACAAGGAAGCCGTATGATGGCTTATCTTAAATTTATTGCATAGCTCACGAACCTCTTCATTCTTAAAAGAAGTTCCATTATCAGAGATAATGATTTGTGGGATACCGTACCTGCAAATGATTTGGTTCAAAATGAACTTGGCGATTACAGAACCAGGTACAGTAGTAAGAGGCATGGCCTCCACCCATTTGGTAAAATATTCAGTGGCCGTGATTATAAAATTATGGCCGTCTGTGGATGAGGGAGAGAATTTCCCTATTAAGTCTAGACCCCATGTAGAAAAGGGCCATGGAGTTGCGATTGGTTGTAGAGCTTGTGCTGGCATGTGGATCTCGTGGGAGAATTCTTGGCACTTATGACACCTGCGTGCAAACTCTATCGCGTCATGTTCTAGAGTGGGCCAGAAATAGCCCATTCGATGTATTTTTCGAGCGGTGGCATGGCCACCGAAGTGGCCTCCACATATACCGTTGTGGGATTCATGGAGAATCCTCTTGGACTCTTCTGTGTCAACACACCTTAAGAGCATTCCATCGAATGCTTTTCGATAGAGCACCTGCTCTATAATGACATATTTAGCTACGATTATGCGTAACCGCCTTCTTTGTTGCGGTGTAACTGCCTCCGGGTACGTATGGTCTATGATATAATTAATGATATCAGTGTACCAAGGACACTCAGAGATAGCGGGTCGAGTTTCGATGTAGTATACACATTCATCTGGAAAGTCTAAATCTACTAAATCGCCTCCGTCTAATGGGTTGTCAGCTAACCAATCCGCGATGATTTGTCCTTTAACCAACTTCTGATTTACAAATGTTAATTCGAACTCTCCCATTAAGGTTATAAAACGTCCAGCCTTTTTAGACAAGGACCCTTGTGTGAGAAAAGTCCGTAAATGGTCCGTTTTTACCATGACCTTCGTTTCTTGATTCAGCATATAATGTCTTAGGCATTTAGTAGCAAAGACTATGGCAAGGCATTCTCGTTCTACCTGTGTATAGCGTGTTTCATAGTCGAGCAGCATTCGGCTAATGAAATAAATCGCACGTTCTCTCTTGTTATCGTCTTCTTGGGCCAACATACAGGCCAGCGAGACATTGGTAGCTCGTGAATATAGAATTAACGGGCGATCTAGCTTAGGTGGCATTAGCGTAGGTGGTGATAAAAGGAAACGCTTAACTACATCAAAAGCTTCATTGCAATCTTCGGTCCAATCAAGGCTATAGTCTTTCTTGAGTAAATTGTTGATTGGATGAACGGCGAAGCTTAAGTCCGGGATAAATCTCCGGATTGCACCTAGCTTTCCGAGAAATGATCTGATTCTAGATTCACTGGAAGGTGGGACCATTTCGAGGACAGCCCGAATTTTGGTTGGATCAACATCAATTCCTCGTGACGATATGATGTAACCTAGGAGCTTTCCTCCTGTTACACCAAAGACGCATTTCTCTGGATTTAGCGTGACTCCGTATTCTATTAGACGTGAAAGAATGACGCGGAGTACTTCGGGATGGTCACAACACTTCTTGGCTTTAGCCAATAAGTCATCTACGTAAGATTCCACGATTTTATGAATTAGATCGTGAAATATGTATGTCATGGCCCGCTGGTACGTAGCACCGGCGTTCTTGAGACCGAATGGCATAACAGCGTAGCAATAGGTTCCCCAAGGAGTTATAAACGTGGTTTTAGCTTGATCTTGCTCAGATATTCTGATTTGATTGTATCCCAAGAATCCATCCATAAGAGACAAGAGTTTAAAACCAGTTGTTACATCAACAATAACATCTATGGATGGTAATGGGAAGTCGTCCTTAGGACACGCTTTGTTGATATCTCGAAAATCTATGCAGATGCGTATCTTTCCATTCTTCTTGAGAACGGGAACGATGTTAGATACCCATTGGGAGTAGTCAACTGGCTTGATGAATCCTACCTGAAGGAGTTTTATTACCTCCTCTTTTACCATGAGAGCTACTTTGGGTTTCATAGGTCTTGATTTTTGCTTAACTGGCTTTGCATCTGATTTAGTGACGAGGTTGTGCACCGCAATGTGGGGTGCAACTCCTGTCATTTCCTTATAATTAAATGCAAGCGCCTTCTGATGTTCTTTGAGGATCCTCGTATGTATTTCCACTTCTTCTGGCGTTAACGAAGATCCTAGTTTTAAAATTCTTGGCTCGTCTTCCGTTCCGATGTTGACATCGATTGTTTCTTCAATCAAAGAGGCGTTACCCTCTTCGAACTCAGGCGGTGCTGGAGGTAAACCCAGATCATCCCCATTCTCTACTGCGTATATGCTAGGTTCCATTTGTGAGGGAAAACTCATCATGGGATTTCCGAAATAGGAAGACGAATGTGGAATTAAGGACAAATCTAGCATAGGATAGGAAAGATGCAATGCCGCATAGGCGTTTAAGTATTGCAAAGTGGCCATATCATTATCAATATGATTTGGAGCGGTAGATTCACTTCCGCTTGAAAGGGGATTTATCGTTGTTTTTATCAATGGTTCGTCACGAATGGATACTGTGAAGTGAGTATCTTCTAGCTCATTGCTTGGAGTAAAACGTGATGCTGAAGTTGCTACTGAGTCGGCGAGAAGATTTTTCTCTCGCGGGATTGCTTCAATAGATATGAAGTTGAATGCCTTACTTAAATCTAATACAGCATTTTTGTAAAGCTGCAAGTGTTCGGCTTTAGTTTCATATACTTCAGAAACTTGATTTGTCACTAATTGCGAGTCTCCCAAGACTCTGATGTTATCAATACCAATTCTTTTGGCTAAGGTAAGGCCAAGGAGGAGGGCTTCGTACTCAGCGCCGTTGTTTGTGCATTCAAAGTTTAATTTAAAAGTGAATGGGAGGACTTTCTCCTCGGGCGAAGTAATAATTATACCTGCCCCCGCTCCATAACGACATTTAGCTCCATCGAAATGGAGAGTCCAATACTTAGCCGGGAGTATAGATGTTGGGGCATTTGCTGCGTTTGCGCACTCTACTTCTACCGTACAGAGGTCCTCTGCTGGAAAAGAACCAACACCTAGGGAAAATCCTATGCCTACTGAATCAAATGGTAAGAACATTGGTGAATCTTGTTCTATCAACTCAACGATTTTCGCAGTAGTCCCTAATGATACTGTTTCTTTAGTTTTATCTTTAGGGGTTGGAATTGTTTTGGCTATGCTGGTAGTTTCAAGATCCGTCGTAGGTACCAAATTTTCCTCTGGTTTTGGGTCAGTGGGTTTATTAAGTTGGTTTGTTGGCAGTTCAAATTCTGAGTGCACCCCTGGTCTTTTCTTTAAATCAGCTAGGTGCAAATCGAAAGGTTTTGGATCACCTTTGGCTACAAATACCTTTCCTAGATGCAAGAATCTTACTTCCTGAAATAAAGTAGAAGGGATTGCCTTCATTCGGTGTATCCATGGTCGGCCGAGTATCATATTATAATTAGTTTCCCGATCTATAATATAAAACTCAGTTAGGATTGTTTTGGGCCCTAAGGTGACCGGCAGTATTATAGTTCCTATCGAAGTGGCTTTAAGGCTATCATAGCCTCTTAATGTATTTCGAGTAGTGGAACAGTTTGTTTCCCCATATCCAAGTTTTTGGAGGAAAGAGAAAGGGACTATGTTAACTGCGGCCCCATCGTCAACCATTGCCCGTTTTACATAGTTATTATAAACCCATACTTGTAAGTGTAAGGCTGGATCACCTCGGCGTGCGATCTCAGCATCTGTGGGCATTTTACTTATTTCGAATATGAATTCGACATCCTTGTCCGGCTGCCCCGGAGGGTGGATATCAAAATCTACGTGATTTACTTGTGTTTCAGGAGGTGGAGTGATGTTAATTAGATGGCCTAGACCTAATGCTTCTAAAAGAGCAGCTCTGTGAGGGGGAGAGTTCTTTAGTAAGTCCAAAAATGAAATGTGTGAGAAGGTCTTTGTTAGGTCGCTAATTAAATCATAGGCACCTACGGGTTTTTCTACTATTTGCTGACTCTTATCTGTTTCTGGCAGAGGACTTGGGCTCGGTTGAGAGAAATACTCTCGTGTTCTTGTTATAGCTTCGATAGGTAGTTCAGCGTCTAATTCTACCAAACTGACTATCTTGGGTCTCGGTTGAGCTCCTAACTGTGGCACAACTGATGGATTTAATGAAGTCGAGGCTTCATGATCATTGTTTCCCGTCATTGCACCTTTGTTTGTTCCAGTTGGATTCAGCCTATTGCTATCATGATTTGGGAGTGGATCGTTAAAGATCTTGAGGGGAGCATTCTGAGGGGAAACTGCCCCTGCGAGCGTATTTGGTGATGATGAGACGGGATCTGCCAAAAACAAATCTGTGAAGAACTGTCTTTGTTCTTCTGGAAAGCGTTGCATAAATTTATTGTAGTCACGACATGTTCTAGTATCGTGACCCCGAATTTTGTGGAAACCACAATAAGAATTGGGATTGTAATTTCTATTTTGTTGGTTAGGTGTGTATTGTGGCCTAAAATTCTGATCAAACTGTTGCCTATTAGGATTCAAATTTTGGAATTGTTGTTTCTGGTTTTGACTTTGGTTTTGATAACCAAATGAGTTTTGGCTTGGCCCTTGTATGGGATTTCACCGTTGTTGTTGTTGTTGTTGTGGATGGTTAAAATCCACTGTATTGATCGTCGGGGTAAAGTTGTTGTTTCGTTGGTTGTTTGTTTGTGACGGAGTATTAACAACATTTACCCTCTTGGGCTGGTCGGTTACCCCATCCGTTGTTACCCCACGATTTTTGTTAAGGATTTTGGGTCCTTGATTGACATTTGTGATAGTTGTAGTGTTTTGAGTGGAGGTGATTAACCTCCCGTTTGTTCCATATGTCTTACGGCCACTATCTATCGCTGCTTGGTCTATTCGAAGAGCACTTTCAAGTACTTCATCATAAGTTCTTAGCGGGAACTTCTGGACTTCTTCCTTCACCTCCTTGCTAAGAGAATGAAGGAATAAATCGCATAGTTCCATCTGATCCATGTTTGGAGCACTTGCTGAAGAATAAAGAACTGTACGCCACCTCTGGATGAAATGGGCGACAGATTCGTTGTGTTCTTGTTTGATGTGCAAGAATTCCCTGATTCCTGTTCTCAACAGTTTGTTCATGTCGAAGGCTTTGATGAACTCTGACACGAGTTGTTTAAATGAATGTATGGAAGCCTCAGGTATTCTATAATACCAATCGAGAGCGATGCCTTCCAAAGTTTTGGGAAATATTTTAGCAACAACCCCATCCCAAGGGAGTAATTCTCGTATGGCTGTAGCATAAGCTTTGATATGTGCGTTTGGATCTCCCTCACCCTTGAACTTGGGTAGATCAGGAAGAGGTCTTGGAAGCATGACGCTTCGTATGGTGAAGTCTAAGGGTTCCTTTAGATATTTTGAATAAGTCCCTATCGCATAGCTTTCGACCATTGATGGTGGTTGCTGAGGGAGTGATGGTGGGATAGGTTGTTGATACGATGCAGCGTATGCGTTGGCAGGGGCATAAGGAGGTCCCTGCGTTTGAGAAAACATGCTGGGAGAGGAGAAAATATCTCCTTGTGGTGATTTGGAGTACATGTTTAAGTATGACGGGGTATTGTCAAGGAATGGATTGTTTGACACTAGACCGGGAGGAATAGTGTTAGAGATGATGGGCCTTGTTGGCGTTTGTTGTGGATAGTGAGGTGGCATGCCTAATGTGCCTACTCCTGTGAGGAGATCTACTTGGCCAGAGTGGTATGGAGGATTGGAACTTCCTGTTTGTATGAATGGAGAATTTTGACTTGCTTGAGCCAGTTCTAACCCTCTCACTTTTTCTACTAACATTGAAATGACTTCATTTGGTGAAGTCACGGTGTTTTGTCTGAGCGGCATTTGTTGTATACCCTGGTGTTGTATAGGTACGTGATATCCTGTCATAAACTGATCGCTATCTTGCCAAGTTTCTCCGAGAGTATTTCCTATATGCAGTGGCATAGAGGTATTTTCTTGAAAAGAGACCTCGGGTTTTGGTTGTAAACCTCCGACAGGTGGATACATATTCCGAGAGCGTTGTTCATTCCAGGAATAATGCGCTGAGTATTCGTCGTCTAGAACTAAGTATGGGTCTGATTGTCTACTAATGTGTGGTCTAAGTAGTACCTGAGGAGATGAGACAGATTCTCCAGTGAACGTCATATTATTTGAGCCTGAAGGCTCTATTTGTTGTGCTTGAGCGAGTTGTTCCAACCCCTCAGTTTGAAAGGATGAAGTATATTTAGTCCTTGGGGTTTGTGTTGATAACTGACTAGTTGAATAGTTGTCACCCCACATTGAGAGTGAGGGTGACGATTGTCTATTCTGTTGGGCGTAGTATGCCTCAAGACCTAAGAGGGGTCTGCCATATGCGTCGAATCCCGACATATTCGGGGGGTATATGAATACCCGCAGAATAATGGGAAGGAGTGAAAAGTGATTTGTGAAAACGTAGAAGGTAAAACAGTTGTTTGTTTCACGTCGGGTTCACCAATTTTGTACGCCGGAAAAGCGACAAGCGAGCGTGGGAATCTACAAGTGACTCTTCCGCGTACCCGACCTCCCGAGGTCGTGCCGAGACAGCCGGTGGGGATGGAATATGGGTGGTATATGGACAGACTAGTTAGGCAGTCTAATGTCTTCGACGCGCACTAATGGAATCTGTGAATCTAAGGCAAAGAAGGCCCTTCTAACCTGGACTGGCGTGATAGATCGATTGGCAAGGATGACTGCTCAAAGGCTCCAATCAATATCGAGCTCTGGCGTGATTCGATCTATGGGTTGTGGAATACGTGGAAAATGACCCGGTATAGTTTCGTATCTTTCTCCGGATAGGGTCATATGGTGAATGGTAAATATAGTCAACTCTATGGACGGTTCTCTGGCCTAGTCCAGAATTATCTAGCTTTGTTAGCTATTGTGTCCAGCAAGGATAGTTGTTCAATGATAGTAGGTGGAAGTGGAGTGGACTGAAATACTAGTGTGCGTAGGCCAGTGTCTATATCTAATTCTCTTATGGATTCGTTGGGCTGCGGGATTTGTGGATCACAACCGTAGGTTCGTGTTTGTTGTGGGCCAGCTATGGTCATACGTAGAATCAAGTCCTGATTCCTAGTATCCAATAATCATACGCTTTCTCAGCTTCTATGTTTAGAACCAACAGTTGTGCAATCTTCTCAGAATACCTCACAGGCATTCTCGCAACCTAGATTCTTAAGCTGGTATCTATATCTACGAGGGTGTCTCCAGCGTCTGGCTGTGGAACTAAAGGATCGCACCCGAATGTTTGTTCTCTTTCAAACCCTTCTACAGTCATGTGGATGTTTTTCTAGGGTAATCTGTAGTTTGGCTGACTTGACCAAAATGCATGTGCCTGGTCGTCTTCTATGTTTAATCCTCTTAACTGAGATCTGACCTGTTGGAAGTCTGTTGTTGTTTGGAAGACCCGGATTCTAAGATTCTGGTCAATATCAGTTATTGCTGTTGTGAGATTGGGTTGAGGCACGATTGGCTCGAAAATGTATTCTCTGGGCTCCCTAGGTCCCGTAATAGTCATACGAAAGCAATAATATAGACAAACTGCAATAAAGTGAACTCTAAGTATATGAAACGTATTTATAGCATATATGACTTCTTTTTGTATTTTCTGATGATTTATATGAATTTAAGAAAGCAGCTATTTAAAATATTTAGAATTTGACAACTAAACTAATAATTTAAAACAAACAAAATAGCCGAGTGTAGCTATTTGTCTGTGCAATTTGTATATCTATTCTAAACAATGAAATAACTAATCTATTTGCAAGATTCTCGATCCTACCTCAGAAGTGAGGAATGAATCATAGTTTCTCAGAAACTATCAATCCCCACAGCTTCCCTGGCAATATCAAGAATAGAATTTACTGAAATAAAGCGATTAACTACTCTATTTGATATGATTCTAACTAGAACTTTGAAAGCTAGAACCTGGATTCCGCAGAACAGTGGCGAATCCGATGGTATGTGTGATCTTGTCCCCTCAGTATGATCTCTTCGTTCTTTGTGCTCACGTAGATCCAGAAAAGCATGTAATGCTTGCATCAACAGGAATAGGTGTTGGAACAAGGGACAACCTTCAGAATGCAGACAGAATAGAACGCGGATAGGAGAGGGATAGCGCAAGAGTACAGAGCTTGGCTTATGCAATTCCTAGCGGGATCTATTGCAAATCATGCAACATAATGCGTCCAGAACCTGAAACTATCCTGTTTGAAGAGCAAAACCTGCAACTTTAATGGCTTCCTAAGCTATTCTACTCTAATGGATTAGATAAAACAGCAACACTGTTTGCACAAGCTGGATATGTGGCTTACCAACAGCTGGACAATGCTAACCAAGCATGAAATGAATTATACTATCAATCCTAAGCAAACTAACAGACCAAACCACTGAAAATGAGAAGACTCTAACAAGGAAATGGTGGCCATTTGCCTCAGCACAAGCTATGCATTTATAGGAATTCAATCACCCAAAGATCAAAACCAAACTGAACTCCTAAACAATAAACAAAGGAAAAACACTATTCCAGGGGACCAAAAACATAAATGCAAGCTTAAGTTGGCAAGAAAAGCTGGTGAAATGTTGATGTTTACGTGAGTTACGTCAAAAGAGCATTCTGGAAAATGTGTAAAGGACCGCTGCCCTGCTCAGGGAGGTGGTTACAGGACCGCTGCCCTGCTTAGGGCGGCGGTTACAGGACCGCCGCCCTGTTCAGGGTGGCGGTTATAGGACCGCCGCCCAGTCAGGGCGGCGGTTTCGTTACTGAAGAGAAAAGGGGCAAGAAAAGAGGGAAAAAGGGGGAAAACAAAGCACGCGGGGGCTAAGCGGGGTATGCGGGATGTTAACGCATATTCGGAGAGCTTTCCTGGATCCCGAACACCTTGCGAAGAGACCTGTATCATCATTGGGGCACTTATTACGCTGTTCCGCAGTACAGTACCTTACAATTTTGGGTATGTTTCTACAAGGTTTCCAAGTGAACCATAAACCTCTAAACCCAGATCATCTTGTTTGTAAACTATAAACGATAAGCTTTTACCCTGATAAAGTAATCAAATTACTTCATCTATTTGGTAAGGGTTGAACTTGTAAATGCTCAAAGAGCAAGAAAGAAGAATTATATGGTAAAACGTTATGTCTCCCAAATTTAGTCATTTAATTATTATTCTTATTAGTGGGGAACCCCAATGGATTCATGAGATACAATTCCCATATTAAATACTTCAAATTGACCATACGTAAATCTTAAATAATACCCAGATCAACCTCCATAATAACGATTAGTTAGAGAAAAACCCACAAATAACAACAATAGTAGATGTAAAAAATTCCCTTTAACGTATTAAAAACAAATAGTGGCTGGGTGTGTTCATCTGACAAGAACCAAACTCATAAAATACTTGATTTTTTTTATGAGAATAAGCTACAATAACAGTCACAACATGTTGACCGCTCAAGGGTATTAACAAAAACTTAAATATAACCTAGTTCTCCATAACATTAAACCTAAAATTATATCTTCTTCTAATATGGATTATCGACCCCATACCGAATTTCACGATAGTCACTAACCCATATTCGAGTGATGGTTTCACTATATTCATTACCGTAGAAAAAAAAAATTACTACAAGAAAATTACGACTCAGAAAATAAATACATATATATTTTCATACAAATATTTCATAGAGCCATATTTAAAGTCAATTATACAACCTTCAAGGAACACAAACATACCCAAATCCACAAAAATGAACATCGGCATTACCTAGAAACAAGAGCACTAAGAAAATAGTTTGATAATCTAAACAAATTTCCATTTCAGCACATAAAAGCAATTGATTTCATGATATTGTTAAAGTTGGAATAAAATTAGAATGGATAGTGTTTAACATGCCTCAATAAGCTCCTAAACAAGAAAAATGTCCACCATGATCTAGCAACATTAAACTCTTTGGCAACGTTCCTTGCTTTAGCTTGTTGGAGGACCAAACTCCATTCACGACCACATTTTGGCACAGGCAGGGGAGGAATGCGGTAGCACCCATGGAGGATGGAATTGCTCCTGTCCATCGCACTTACCTAGATGTTCACTCCTCATCAATAACTCCAACAACAAAACTACCCCCGAAAGTAGCTCACGTTGCCAGACATAGCACAACCATCCACAACATTGCCAGAACAAGACCTAAATAAAACAACAAATAAAGAAGGAATGGCCAGTGAACAAGAAAAAGGTAATGCAACCTCACATTTACAAGACAAAGAAGAGTTTTAATGAGATAGCAATAAAGGAATGCTAGGTGTCCGTCAATTCCATCCACCTCCCTCCAAAAAAGGACCAAAACAAGCAATATGGAGAAAATTCTTCCCCACTCCAAGCACAATTTCCACTAATGAAAAACATGTCATAAATGAGTAATAAATGTAATGTATGTGGAAAAAAAATAGTATTAAATGGTGAGGTGCCTTCAAAAGTGACCAAGGAGGGTGGTTACATCCACTAAATTTGCCAACAATCTTGTTATTAAAAAAAAACAAGGTAATCCAACTAATTATATTCAATGATTTAAGTTTATAAAAGGGACTTCCCATAACATTAATAACATATACTAGGAAACCTACAAGGGAACCCAAATAATTCACGGTCCCAAAAATCTACACATGCACCACAGACAACCAAAGGCGGTTTAAAAGAATGAAAATCCCAAAACACTTCTTTTAAAAAAAAATAATCCTTTAGAAATTTAAGAAATAATGTCATTACGCAAACCACTTAAATGAGAATTTTATAAGTCTTAAAATGAGGATTCTCGCAAGAGACACTACAAGGAACCCTCAATAGCGAGCATGTCTAACAATGGCACCAAGAGGTATGACGTAAAGAAATGAAACTAACCTAACTTGGAAACATGGTTAGAATTACCTCATGATCAAAGATATGACTTGGATCACTGAAAATAATACCAGGCATGACCATTCTAAAAATAAAATAGACTACGGTATGGGTAACAAAACTGATTACAAGGTAAATTTCTCATAGCTCCAAAATACCACGTTAACACAAAATATTTGGGTTAAAAAAATTGAACTTCACGACTCATCATAGGGAGTACTAATCAGACATTCAACACCACCAACAAGGTTCAAAGGCAAGAACAAGGATCAACCCTGAATGAGGCAATACATTCTCCTCCCCTTAAGAATGCATTGTCCTCGATGTGACATAATGTTGAGGGAAGGAAAAACGGATAAGCAAAAAAGACAGATAAAGACGAAAGATTCTTCCTATGGTCGAAACTTTTGTCGTTAAAGCACAACCACAATGGGTAGGCTTAGAAGATTTGGAACAGATTATTTACACTTTCAATATGTTATAAGAATATTGGAAATTTTCTCTTACTTCATTATTTAATTTATCTCTCTCTTCCTTTTAACTTAAGTCCTTAAGATTTAAGTCCTTATAAAGTTTTGGTTTATTCATTCTTGTGGGTTAGCCCAACCGAAACCACTATCACAATAACCATATCAAGGTCATACGCAACACTAAGGATTCATGGGAATCCATTTTCACATACAAGCACAATCTGTACCACATCACAAGAGCTTAACCAAACCATGAAAGGAATATACATGATCTACATAACATAGCACTCGTCACACATAAATGCACGACACAAAAAATAATCAGACATAAGAGTACTATAACAACCTGAATTTCCCACCATTTCACAAATGAAGATTTCACACAACTCAGAATAATAGATGCAGACACAGAGTCAATAAGGGAATAAAAAACGTATCCTACAACACCATAACACATAGCCAAATCACATGAGTAACACATACATCATAACATCACTCCCAAGGTATCACAACAACTCTGTATTCCCTCAAAAACATCAATCATATGAACACAAATCTCTTATGCCTCCCTCAAGTCTCTTATGCCTCCCTCAAATCTCTTATCCCTCCCTCAAGTAGTAATATATAAAATAAATTTTCCTTTTTTCTCCCCAAAGACGTCGGTTTTCCTATGGCCCTAGGCACACAGAGTCTAGACACCCCTAACCCAAGTGACATAATAACTCGTGGTTCAACAACCTGCTAGTTATCTGTAACACCTTGGGGCATACCCCCATACAACGATGTGGATCCATAGGTCCAACCATTCCATGGTGCATCCCATGACCCTATTCCACACATCACGAAAATAGAACCAACATATCAATCCGATTCAAATGCCAAGTGGCAAAGTACAAGCCTTGGGCTAGGCTGTAATTTTTTTTTAATTTTGAAAATAAGAAATCCAAATCCAAGCAAAACAAATGGCCAAATAGCCACAGTTAGTGTAAAAAAAAATCCGCATGTTAGTACCACAAACCAAGGAAATGCCCAAAATATAAAACATAGCAATCAAGAAAACTATTGGTCCTTGCAGAAATAAAAGAAAAGTTCAATTTACAAATAAAATACATATATAGAAGTAGTAAATTACGATAAATTTATGGCCTTATATGACCACCAAGGGGGTACTCAATGATTTTTTGGCACTCAAAACATCGAGCCTCAGCTCGTAAAATAACATATCATTAGTACAACTGTCATTACCTCTATCTGAATCATCCCGCCACCACTTCGACAAGGCTAAACATAGTCATAGCTTCACTTAGGTTGAATCCATATGAAAACCACAAGGAGAGAGAGAAGAAGGATCACATGTAATCCTCTACTGATCCTAAGGTTAGATCAAGTTATTGGCTCATGGTACACATTCCCTCACTCCAATCACACACTTTTAATGATTTCCCTAAGGATCGATTAGTCTAAGGTTCATGACATAACACATATGCACATTACTAACACAATGGTGGTTCACACAAATTAACCATAACTTCTCATGCATGGTACATAAATAAGGTAAATCACCCACATTACATTCACGGTTTACAACAAACAACATTACCACATGTTGCACCCAAAGTGAAATCACTTCACGATAGGTATATACTCACCATATGTCCCTAAATCATGACATAAACCATTACATATTACACAAGTTATACTTATGATGAGCATAATTACAACATAAAATCAATTGCAATACAACATGGTCTTATACACATTTCTTCACATCATAATGACGACATCACTATGTAATCCAGTTCACTAAAAACTAACCTTGTCATACAAGACACCAACACAACCACATATCACAAATGCAAAAAGGATCCAACACTCTGTAATCAACAATAACATTCCTTTCACACACACAAAAATATGGTGTTTAACACTCGTATTCTCATTGAATTCATGAAAACGAGAGAGAATATTATCACCTCTAACACATCAACATTCCAACAGCTACGCATTAAGAGAAATACATGACATGTATGTTCACGATATCAAAATTATGACATAGTTCACATCATGCTTAAATCACATTACTCTTTGAATATCTACCACTACAACTCCACTCTATCCTAGAGGTTTGGCAGCATGAACCTCTGCTCTGATACCAAGTGTAACACCCAACTAGCACACATACCAGGACAAAATGATAAGTAACAGATAATTTTTTCTTTTACTTTCTTGAATTTTATAAGACACCACAAGTGATCACAATGGGCTACAACCAATTCTCGGTCGGCTTGACACAACATTTACCACATAGCCAACAAAAGAGCATACGACACCCATCACGAACATTTATATTTTATTTTTATCAAGACACAACATAATAGTCCAACCACATGACACACTTATAATTAGGGTCATCCCACGGTGAAAATAATTTAAGGTTTCTTTTTTACTAAAACGTCATTCAAATCTTAACTTACCTTCTAGAAGGTTCAAGTTGATATTCAAGCAACTTCTCTTATATAGCTAGATTTCTTTTCTTTTACACTATTGAGTAATTAGCTTAAGATCATCTCTAATACATCAATTTACTTTTGATTCATTTTATTAATAAAGGGGGTTAAAGGAAAAAAATTAGGCTCTTTAACCAAGGAAATGGAGTTTATGCACATTAAATGAAGATATCACTCAAATTTCCATAGACATAGTGCAACACGAACCCTTTTAAACATCATCAAAAGGATTAACCATAGCAAATGAACGACCTAAAAGTACTCTTCTCCTATCACATTGAAAGAGGTTACAAACCAACATCCTACCACCACTCAAGGTTGATAATGTTCACAAGTAACAAAATTAATGTTACAAAAATCCAATTTGTAACCAAAATGGGTAATGGATTTAAATATGATTTTAACTATTAAGGTGACATTCAAGATTAGTTAGTGGTCTAAGAAAAACAACAGTTGTTGGTCTAAGAGTGTTTTACCATAAAAAAAAGTTGGTTATCCAAGGACACCACCCAAGAATAAAGCATAAACCAACATTAAAATATGTGAGGAAACAAAAAGGCCAAGATAAGGTATAATTATTCTATCCCTGATAAATGGGTTTATGGCGATGAAACCATGCATACCAGCTAAGACGACCACACAAAATTGGACTTTTATTTGCATAAGCTAGAAGGTGTAATAAGTGTAAGGATAAGAATTTGTTTATGATTATATTTCAGAGTTCATAACTTGATAAATTAGTTTTGATGATTTCTTGACCATTTACCCCATTAGCATTACTTTGTTAATCTTTTCAATTTACCTTACATTATTTTATGACTTTATATAATTTTGTATCTCAACAAATCTAAGGATGAAACTAATAAAATAGGTTGAGAGTAACAAGGTATATCTTTTGACACAAGACCATAATTTGCTTTTTCTCCATTTAAGGTCTCTTACTACATCAATTTGATTACAACCTCATATACAAATATATGTATACATTTTTAAAACCATTATAAGGATTGCAATAATATTCTATTAGGCCTAGCCTTACATTATTGCCCTAATCAAGAAGGATTTACTACTCAAAGTTATCATCACAAATGTATTTAGCCCCCTTTTTTTAACATGGAAACCAAGATCCCTTATCCAAAATGAAACCCACACCAAGGTAACTAAAATTCTTATTCACTTGAAGTGGTGTTAACTAGATAGAAAAATAATGGTCACATCAAAGCTAAACTATCTTTAAAATTTGGAGGCATACAACAAGATACTCATAACAACGAAGAATAAATTTTACTCTATTCACAATAATGTCTCACAATTTTTAACCTCATTCAAACACGACAACTCTACATCACAATTACACAATTAATAATGCACTAAATCCTTGTAACTTTTCAAGAAAATTCTATCCCAGGACCTTTCGATAGATTTAAGCATTTAAGCAAAGGGGCTTCACTATATTTTTTTGATTAGAATAAGCTATAGGAATAGTCACAACATGTTGACCACTGAAGGGCATTAACAAAAACTTAAATATAACCTAGTTCTCCATAACATTAAAACTAAAAGTATATCTTCCACTAATATGGATTATCGAACCCATACCAAATTTCGTAACCGTCACTAACCTATATTTGATCCATGGTTTCACTATATTCATTACCATAGAATAAAAATTTACTACATGATATTACAACTCAATAAATAAAGACATATATATTTTCATCCAAATATTTCATAGAGTCGTAGATACAATCAATTTTGTAACCTTCAAGGAACACGAACATATCCTACTACAAAAAAATGAACATAGACATTAGCCAAAAACAAGAGCACTAAAAAAAATAGTTCCATAATCCAAAAAGAACTATTGCAAACATTTCATTATGTAAGATGTAAATGGAACAAGTTGAAATGTGATAAGGAACATTTCCTGCAGGCTACGAATGACTATAAGACACATAAAGAACCCAAGGAAATTTCGATTTCAGCACATAGAAGCATTTTGTTTCATGATATTGTTAAAGTTGGCATAAATGTTGAATGAGTATTGTTTAAAATGCCTTAATAAGATCTTGTATAGAAAAAACACCCACTAGGATCTAGCAATAGTAAACTCTTTGGAAACGTTCCCTGCTTTAGCTTACTGGAGGACCAAACTCCACTCACGACCACATTTTGGCATAGATAGGAGAGAAATGTGGCAGCTCCCATGGAGGATGGAATTTCTCATGTCCATCGCACTTGCCTAGATGTGCACTCCTCATTAATAACCCCAACAAAAAAACTTCCCCCCAAAGTAGCTCATGTAACCAAACATGGTGCAACTAGCCACCACATTACAAGAACATGACCAAAATAAAACAATGAATAAAGGAGCAACCAATGAACAAGTAAAAGGTGATGTAACCTCACATTTACAAGACAATTTTTTTTTTTAATGAGGTATAAATCAAGGAATGGAAAGTGGCCATCAATTCAACCCACCTCCCTCCAAAAACAGACCAAACCAAGAAATATGGAGCAACTTCTTCCCCATGCCAAGCATGATTTCCACTAATGACCAACAGGTCATAAATAAGCAATAAATGTAGTGTATGCGGCTAAAAAGGAATATTAAATGGTGAGGTGCCTTCAAAAGTGGCCAAGGATGGTTGTTACATCCACTAAATTCACCAACAATCTTACTATTAAAAAAAACAAGGTAAGCCAACCAGTTATAAGTAATGATTTAAGTCTATAAAAGGGATTTCCCATTACATTAATAATATATACTAAGAAACCTACAAGAGCACCTGAGCAATTCGTGCTCCCACAAAGCCATGAAGGCACCACAGACACCCAAAGGTGGTTTAAAAGAATGAAAATCCCAAAACACTTATTTTAAAAAAATAATAATAATCCTTTAGAACTTTAAATAATAGCGTCATTACACAAACCACTTAACCAAGAATTCGATAAGTCTAAAAATGAGGATGCTTTCAAGAGATGCTATGGGGAAGACTCAACAACGAGATAGTCTAACAATGGCAGTAAGAGGTATGATGGATATAAAAAAAACTAACCTCACTTCACAACAAGGTCGCAATTACCTCATGATCAAAGGTATGCCTTGCATCACTGAAATTCATCCCAGGCATGACTGTTCTAAAAATAAATAAACTATGGTATTGGTAACAAAATTTGTTACAAGGTAACTTTCCCATAGCTCCAAAAGAACGTGTCAACACCAAATATTGGGTTCAAAAAATAGAGTTTCATAACTCATCATAGGGCTTATTAAGCAACCATTCAATCCCACCAATAGGGGTCAAAGGAAATAACAAGGATCGGCCCCGAATGGGGCATTTCATAGTTGGTGTTGGTAGTGGTGATCAATCAGCACCTAGGAGGTTTAATTTTTAATTTGGTTCATCTATGGCTGTACAGTTATTTCCTATGTTTGGAGGCATATTTTCTGGCACAAAATTTAGATAAAGTACGAGTACACAAAACTTGGGTATCGCTTCTGGAAGTGGCACAAGAAACACATCTGGGAGTTGTGCAATATCATAGAGTGTCAGTGCGCAGTTTAGCGTGATAGTGGGGACATAAGGTGTGACCACTTCAAGACACGTACTAGCTACAGGAGTTAGATCTAGTGGGTCAGGTTGAGTAGGAACTAGTGGACCTGGAGGATCTGGTGGGTCAGGAGCTACAGGGCCTAGTTGATCTAGTGTATTTGGTGGTAGAGGAAACACCAGAGGGAATCAAGGTTCAATATCAGATGGACAAGGGCCTCAACCACTTTAGGAAGTATTATTTGAAATTTCATTGCATTTACAAGATTATAAGGCTATTGAGGATGTTGCAGAGCATGTATAGAAGTGTGAGTTACTATGATGCACAAAGGGGATCACTTCCCGTGAGTGGAAGTCAATTCAGTTTGCAATGACATTGTAGGGGCACACACATAGTTAGTACTAGAAGTATGAACCCTACCAAATAGTAGTAGATTATACCGCATTGAAAATTGACTCAATTTGGTACTTACTTAATCTAGATCATTTGATCTGGTAATTACTTAATCTCAGCCATTGATGATAACTAAGGATGAGTTATGTTTGAGTGAAAAATCCATCGAGGATGAGTTATGTTTGAGTGATGAATCTTTTTCTTTGCTCGACAGATGATGATGAAGAAGGGTGAAATTTGGCTTGGTTCTGAAGATCCTAGAAAAATTAATTTTTGTGACCATCAAGGATTTGAAGCTTCTATTTCATTTTCAAAACTAGTGAGTGATTTGAAATCATTTTGAGGTTCATTATGGCCTTTCTTTAGCTCTATTATTTTCGAATGTGGACACCATTATTTTGATCACTCTTGGGGTGTTTATATTGCATTTGATTTGGCAAAAATTTTAGAGTATGGTGGCCATTATTGTAATGATTTGATCTGTGTTCTTTCTGTTAGTAGTTGTATTTAGAGGAAAAGAGCTTGGCTATAATTTTGTACTTCGTGGAAGTAAAACCTTTTTCCAGATCATCATTCCTCTATTTTTTGTTATTATTCCAACTCTGGAACCTTGCTTGCTGAGATTTATATCTTTTATTGGCACCATATTTGATTTTGGGCATATTCAAGAATGTTCTTTTTGAAAGAAATCTGCAAGTTTTACTCCTTGGTAGTTATTTTCAACGTTTTGGTCATTGTGTTTTGTCATATTTTGTTTCCTCCACTGGGTAATTTGATCTCTGCCTTCGACTACTTGACATTGTATTTGTTGAACTTTTAAGAAAACAAGATCTAGGTATTGTCAAGATCTGTTTTTTTTCATGTTATTTGAGGTTCCATTATTGTGCTATTTTATTTAATTTTGATTTGGGCAACCTCCTGTGCTTCTTCAACTGGATCTCTATATTTTTAGCTAGACCTCAAAATACCCATTAATGGGTTTTTTTCCATTGATTATTCTCTGATAAACGTTGCCGGGTAATTTCTTTCGATGTCTCCATTACAAGTGTAAGTTTCTAGGAATTTGAGATTTGAGGCCTAAAATGTTTCTTTGAATGGTCATTGTTGGAACCCTGAAAGCTCCTAAGAATATGAAAAAATATGAAAACCTGACTTGCCGCCACGGAAGGTAAAGATAAACCTCCATTTTTTTTGTGTGTATAATTCTGGTTGGCACTATATTGCATGTTATTATTCCTAAATTTGTACTGATTTTCATACTTTTACTAAAACTTGGCCATATTTAGCTTTTCCAATGATCTGAGTGTTTGCTATCCTTTTTTGTTGTTGGCACGTTTCATTGGATCTGTTTGTTTTTTCATGACCTACATTCGAACTATACTTTTTATCTCTGAATTCTTTGATATGGATGTTTTCTTTAAGTTCCATTCATTTTCCTTTTAGATATGTGGACATATTGTGCTCTATACTTGCATTTTGAAGATTTATAACTGTGATTTGAAAAACTCTATATCATCTGCCATTGTTACCACTTAAAATCTATAGAAGGTAACAATATTTGATCTATACATTGTAATTTATGTCATTTCATTGCAAAAGAAAAGATGGAACCAATTTTATGACCCATAAATATACATTCCTTCCATTCTTGAGACTTTGTTTCATTCACTCTATGCGCGAACCTTTAGAATTTTTATGCTTTGTTGTTATTTGGTCATTCTATGCAACTATATAGATGTTCCTACCTTTTATTTTGCATACCTGGAGCTCTCTATTCAAATTGATTTACTTGTAAAATACATTATAAACCACATAACTCTGCATATGACAGTTGCAACTTTATTATTATTTTACCTATTTGATGTCATATCTCCTAGATGGATACTCGTTTCAGATGCATTGTAATCATTGTAAAACTTCATAATATTGTACTTGTTTAAAAAATGTCACAGTCACATTTTAACTGTAACATGTGCATAAATTGAGAGCTGCATTTGCTACTATGTCTTTTCTGAGTTTGAATTTCTTCAAAAATTTCATGAGAACATAAAATTCTTGTGGAAATTCCTTTCCTTGAATATGCCTCTTTATAGAGTATTCAGGATCAATGTGATCAATGGTTATTTGTAGAATAAGTTTTCTGCCATGGACTCTTGAGTTTCTGTTCCTGCAGTGAAATACGTAACTCTACTTTAAGATTGATTTATACTGTAGCATTTGATTCATGCTCCTCTATAAAATGGTAGCATCGGTGTTCTTTCTTTAAGAATAATTGATGAATCTTTCTGCAAGTATGTACTTTGGTGAAGATTGCAAATATTTCACTATCCTTTTAAATGAATTTCCATAACTTATGTAGCAATCTGTAATTTTCTACAAGCATGCATCCAAAATCTATCTTGGTCATATGTTACTGGCATTGTATGCTATATATATAATAGTCCAAGCTGAACTGAACTTGCCTCTGAACTTAGGAGTCATTACAACACTCTTTCCTGACTGCATAAGGCACGGAAACATTCATGGAAAAACCTTTGATTTCCATAGCTGATATTAACCTATTTTCTTTGCTTGGTGATTGTAATTGACCTTTGAAATTTATATCTTGTCATTGATTTCTGTGAAACATATGTTGAGGTGTACCTCATAAAGATTCATCTGTTGAAAAATGAACCTCTTAGCTTCTAGATTTTGTATTTGTATCACTAATGGCTAATTTTATTAAAAAATTATTCTTCTGAGCATTATTGAGTTGTCACTTGATGGATGAACTCTATAATCTTGAATTTCATGATGAATTTTACAAAACTATACTTGTTTGATAAGTTATTTTCATGTGAATTGGATTCTTAAGTGGCCTTATTTGAGTCTAAATGACTTTGTAATGAAAGATAGTTTATTTCTTTTGATCATACCTATATTGTAAATCTGAAAGCTACTTGATGATGCATCCAAGTTGTTTAACCATATTGTACCTTCATTTGAACTTTGTACTTAAAAACTGCAAGTTGTTTCTTATCTTACTTTTTTAAGATGGAAGCATTATGGATGTGATGTTGGATGGTTTTATGGTAACTTGACAAAGAATATTTGTTCTGCAAGATGAAATTTTGTCTTATCTTGAAAATTATTTATTTCTTCTCTCGATTCATGTTCAGGCAAACCTTATAAATCTCCTTTATCATAACTACTCCAATTGATCTTCATTGATGGCTCATAATATGAAAGTGATAAGTAGATATCCATTTCATTATCCTGAAATAATTGTACTATTGATTAATTTGTACTTGATTATCTATTTGATTGCTTTTCATATTTGATTTAGGTATCTCAAAATTTAAAATGTATGAATGAATCCTGTTATGTTGTTCTTGAATATGCTTGATGATTGAGAGAAATCTATACTTGATAGTATAAAATTTTAAAACATGTATTGATCTCTTCTACTACAACTTATACCTGCACACTTAAGATAATAGTTACAAAATAATTAGGCTTCTAGGCCTCTCTTATGTTCCATATTATTTCTTTCTCTTTCTTTTGTTGTCCTGATTCTGGAAATCATATTTAATACTGTAGGATACTACTTTATCAATTGTGTATCTGTTACTTGGATGTACCTTATGCCTCAGATATGAGGAAATCCATTTACATGTAGTTAGACAATACATGAGTACATATTAAACCCTGATCTCATTATTGATGCATTTTCTTTCACTTTTTAGGTACAATGTAGATGTTGGGTAACACAGATGAAAGATGGAGCTAGAACTAGAAACAAGAGATTATAAGAAAACCAAAGGCAATGATGGGTTTCCACTATACTCTTTTAATTTTAGCTTTATGCACATATACTTCTTTCTTCAATAGTCATGAGTTACATCCCATGGCTTGTGTGGAAAACATTGAATTTCTTGATGAATAAATGACATTAATTTTTGTAGCTGAGTTGTATACTTCTTTCTGCATTCATGTGTTATGATGAATATTAATTGTATAATTGAATACATAACTCAATCACGTAATTAAATGTATTTAAACATGCAGAAATAATGATTTTTTATGTACCTGTAACTTAATAATGAACTCTCCTCAATTCCATGTAATTGTAACTCGGATTGTTGCTCATGAATTTAAAATTTCACCTAAACTGTGATTCCTGCCTCCATCAAGAAAATGCATTTAGTAACCCCTCCCCACCCCATTCCCACTCAAAACAATTTACAATACCATGGCCGCATGACATTTCAACCACAAAAATAATAAGTCCTTTCCTTTTTTCTTTATAAGGTTTAGTGTCTCTTTTTCTATAGAATTATATATATATTAACATTATTATAAATTATTATAAAGTCCCTATCATTGATATAGGAAATATATTAATTTGTTAATATTACCAAAAAAAATGATAAATAAAACTAAAATTAGTCTAATATACATAAAAGAAAATAGTAAAACTTTTCCGTATAATTAATTTAATCATAGTTGCATTTAAGTAGGAATGTGTATATTTATTCTCTTTTTTTTGTGTTTATTCCATTTACATTTAAATTTGAAAGGAACAAAGGGATTTCTACTAATTTAGATGAAAGTAAACTTGGGGAAGATTTTTGTAGCACTTTCTTATTTTATTTAATAAGATTTGTGAGTGACAATTTTCTATCAACAAGACTAGAATGCATCCATAGTTTAATCAATCCAATATGACTTCCTTTCAAATAAAAGGAAACAAGAATAACTACCCCATTTTTCCAACTAAAACAACAATAAAACAACACATTCATTTTCAATACATCTTGGTTCCTTTCCCAAATATACATGTATGTAAAAATTGCAACTATGAATGCTTACAAATTTTTGAGGAATTTCATTTGAAGACAAATAAACAACTTAAGTTTTCCTTTCATTGTAGCATTTCAACACAACTAAGGAACTACCAATCTCCTAAGTCATTATTTTACAATGCAAGGTTTCAATTACTTTTCTTTCACTAAGACTAATTCCTTTGAATAAGGTAAACAATCTAAGGATCCTTCTACATTCACTAACTCATTCAATTCATTGAATAAATGAAATATTACATCTTTCATTCAAGGATAAAATATTACAAACTTCCACTCATGGTAAGTATAATAATATTATATATAAAACAAGGATATTATCAACAAGGTCTAGCAAAAATCTTCTTGCATGTCTCCTCCCAACTTGAACTTCAATCTAGCATTCTTCAACCCTTCAAAACTAGGATCACAAAAAAAATGAAGGGGGAATAGGCCGCACTCTCCACCAAATATTTAATCTATTAAGAGGATAAACTATCCCTTTAATGGCCCTCAAGCCCCAACCAAGGAACCAAGAAGGATCTAGAGCAACTTTTTGACAACTTTCAACAAATATGGCTTCCACAAATAACATACATTCAAGACATTCAACACAACCAAAATAACATAATCAACAAGTTTACAACTTATAAAAAAACAAAAAGGTTTATAATCAAACAATATGGAGCAAGGACTTTGGGAAACCACCTCCTTATGCCTCCCAAGTGAACTGAGTGTTTCACCCTAAGCCTCCAAGTGCACAAAAAATAACACAAAATCCTTATCTCTCCCTTACAAGTATGCAACAATATAACTGTGATTTCCTTTTCACTCCCCAGAGGTGAAACTCCTAATCAAACTCCCACCAAATGCATGTCTAACAAAACTCCCTTTTACCATATGACAATTAGAAGCTAAGTGTCCCAAAGAAAGGTAACTTCTAGATCTAAAAGGGAACCCTTCATAATATAGATTTTGAGTCCATTTTGAATCCTTGACATTGAGTTCTATAGTGGCCAAAAAAATTAGCAGTCATGTCCATATCCACCAGTATGTGGGAATAAGTTGTATGATCAAAGGAGTCATTTTTTTTTATCAATATCCATGAATTTACCCAAAACAGCCCCCGTAGCTTTGAAGCAATCCTCACTCCAAAATTGTAAAGGAACATAGGGTAATCTTATCCATACTTGTCTAGTATTAAATCTCTCTATCAAGGGATAAAACTGAGGAAACAAAGGCTTCATGGGAAGAAGATGTGATTGGAAATCCCAAATTTTCCCATAAATAATCTCCTTAGCTGAGGAGTTGTAAAAAAACTACTACAAAAATGCCATGGGTAGAAGGGTAAATATTAAATTTACCTTCAATGTAGGGGACACCATTGTTCATAAATCCAATTGTGCAAAGCAGGAAGCCCATGTCATCTATTACTAAACCTAGAATCAATCCCCTCTTTTCAAAATATTCAATAGTTTCAGGTAACCTTGTCTCCAAAAAAGACCTTAGGTGGATATTTTTCATAAGCCATGGGTTTAGCAAGAGGTATATACCCAGATTAGGTCGAATTCAGGTAAGAAATAGCTCCAGTCGAGCCACCCCTATTTGAGCTTGCATGATCCCCACCACCACCTCCCCCTAAAGGCATGGCCTCACTTGAGACAGTACCCCCCAGCCCCCTAGCATTAGCCGCCCCCACCATCACTCAAAGGAAATAGTTTCAAAGCGTGGTGAAGATTTGAAATAGGGGACTCTGTCCCACCATTATTCTCCAAGATCTCATCATGTAAACCACCACCAAGAACAAATCCGGATCCCCCCAGCCGAGGATCCACCCCTCCAAACCTCATAGCATGTGAAGAGAAATAATTTGGATTGCTACCGATAGAAAATCCCTCTCCACTAATAGTCTAGCCTCCACTGCCAAGAGCATCGAAACCATACTCCTACGAATAAATAACACCTTCCCCAAATGAGAACGAGCCTGAAAGATTTAAATCTAATGGTAAATTTAAAATCTATTTTAGTTTTAAATCTATTTTAATAAATGAAAAAATATTACATTTTTTTTTTAAGTTTTATGATTGTAAATTTAATATTAACATATCCTTTGATTTGGTGTTCTTGAATATGCTTGATGATTGAGAGAAATCTATACTTGATAGTATAAAATTTTAAAACATGTATTGATCTCTTCTACTGCAACTTATACCTGCACACTTAAGATAATAGTTATAAAATAATTAGGCTTCTAGGCCTCTCTTATGTTCCATATTATTTATTTCTCTTTCTTTTTTTATCCTAATTCTGGAAATCATATTTAATACTGTAGGATACTACTTTATCAATTGTGTATCTGTTACTTGGATGTACCTTATGCCTCAGATATGAGGAAATCCATTTACATGTAGTTAGACAATACATGAGTACATAATAAACCCTGATCTCTTTATTGATACATTTTCTTTCACTTTTTAGGTATAATGTAGATGTTGGGTAACACAGATGAAAGATGGAGCTAGAACTAGAAACAAGAGATTATAAGAAAACCAAAGGCAATGATGGGTTTCCACTATACTCTTTTAATTTTAGCTTTATGCACATATACTTCTTTCTTCAATAGTCATGAGTTACATCCCATGGCTTGTGTGGAAAACATTGAATTTCTTGATGAATAAATGACATTAATTTTTGTAGCTGAGTTGTATACTTCTTTCTGCATTCATGTGTTATGATGAATATTAATTGTATAATTGAATACATAACTTAATCACGTAATTAAATGTATTTAAACATGCAGAAATAATGATTTTTTATGTACCTGTAACTTAATAATGAACTCTCCTCAATTCCATGTAATTGTAACTCTGATTGTTGCTCATGAATTTAAAATTTCACCTAAACTGTGATTCCCGCCTCCATCAAGAAAATGCATTTAGTAACCCCTCCCCACCCCATTCCCACTCAAAACAATTTACAATACCATGGCCGCATGACATTTCAACCACAAAAATAATAAGTCCTTTCCTTTTTTCTTTATAAGGTTTAGTGTCTCTTTTTCTATAGAATTATATATATATTAACATTATTATAAATTATTATAAAGTCCCTATCATTGATATAGGAAATATATTAATTTGTTAATATTACCAAAAAAAATGATAAATAAAACTAAAATTAGTCTAATATACATAAAAGAAAATAGTAAAACTTTTCCGTATAATTAATTTAATCATAGTTGCATTTAAGTAGGAATGTGTATATTTATTCTCTTTTTTTTGTGTTTATTCCATTTAAATTTAAATTTGAAAGGAACAAAGGGATTTCTACTAATTTAGATGAAAGTAAACTTGGGGAAGATTTTTGTAGCACTTTCTTATTTTATTTAATAAGATTTGTGAGTGACAATTTTCTATCAACAAGACTAGAATGCATCCATAGTTTAATCAATCCAATATGACTTCCTTTCAAATAAAAGGAAACAAGAATAACTACCCCATTTTTCCAACTAAAACAACAATAAAACAACACATTCATTTTCAATACATCTTGGTTCCTTTCCCAAATATACATGTATGTAAAAATTGCAACTATGAATGCTTACAAATTTTTGAGGAATTTCATTTGAAGACAAATAAACAACTTAAGTTTTCCTTTCATTGTAGCATTTCAACACAACTAAGGAACTACCAATCTCCTAAGTCATTATTTTACAATGCAAGGTTTCAATTACTTTTCTTTCACTAAGACTAATTCCTTTGAATAAGGTAAACAATCCAAGGATCCTTCTACATTCACTAACTCATTCAATTCATTGAATAAATGAAATATTATATCTTTCATTCAAGGATAAAATATTACAAACTTCCACTCATGGTAAGTATAATAATATAATATATACAACAAGGATATTCTCAACAAGGTCTAGCACAAATCTTCTTGCATGTCTCCTCCCAACTTGAACTTCAATCTAGCATTTTTCAACCCTTCAAAACTAGGATCACAAAAAAAATGAAGGGGGAATAGGCCGCACTCTCCACCAAACCTTTAATCTATTAAGAGGATAAACTATCCCTTTAATGGCCCTCAAGCCCCAACCAAGGAACCAAGAAGGATCTAGAGCAACTTTTTGACAAATTTCAACAAATATGGCTTCCATAAATAACATACATTCAAGACATTCAACACAACCAAAATAACATAATCAACAAGTTTACAACTTCTCAAAAAACAAAAAGGTTTATAATCAAACAATATGGAGCAAGGACTTTGGGAAACCACCTCCTTATGCCTCCCAAGTGAACTGAGTGTTTCACCCTAAGCCTCCAAGTGCACAAAAAATAACACAAAATACTTATCTCTCCCTTGCAAGTATGCAACAATATAACTGTGATTTCCTTTTCACTCCCCAGAGGTGAAACTCCTAATCAAACTCCCACCAAATGCATGTCTAACAAAACTCCCTTTTACCATATGACAATTAGAAGCTAAGTGTCCCAAAGAAAGGTAACTTCTAGATCTAAAAGGGAACCCTTCATAATATAGATTTTGAGTCCATTTTGAATCCTTGACATTGAGTTCTATAGTGGCCAAAAAATTAGCAGTCATGTCCATATCCACCAGTATGTGGGAATAAGTTGTATGATCAAAGGAGTCATTTTTTTTATCAATATCCATGAATTTACCCAAAACATCCCCCGTAGCTTTGAAGCAATCCTCACTCCAAAATTACAAAGGAAGATAGGGTAATCTTATCCATACTTGTCTAGTATTAAATATCTCTATCAAGGGATCAAACTGAGGAAACCAAGGCTTCATGGGAAGAAGATGTGATTGGAAATCCCAAATTTTCCCATAAATAATCTCCTTAGCTGAGGAGTTGTAAAAAAACTGCTACAAAAATGCCATGGGTAGAAGGGTAAATATTAAATTTACCTTCAATGTGGGGACACCATTGTTCATAAATCCAATTGTGCAAAGCAGGAAGCCCATGTCATCTATTACTAAACCTAGAATCAATCCCCTCTTTTCAAAATATTCAATAGTTTCAGTAACCTTGTCTCCAAAAAAGACCTTAGGTGGATTATTTTCATAAGCCATGGGTTTAGCAAGAGGTATATACCCAGATTAGGTCGCAGTCAGGTAAGAAATAGCTCCAGTCGAGCCACCCCTATTTGAGCTTGCATGATCCCCACCACCACCTCCCCCTAAAGGCCTGGCCTCACTTGAGACAGTACCCCCCAGCCCCCTAGCATTAGTCGCCCCACCATCACTCAAAGGAAATAGTTTCAAAGCGTGGTGAAGATTTGAAATAGGGGACTCCATCCCACCATTATTCTCCAAGATCTCATTATGTAAACCACCACTAGGAACAAATCCGGATCCCCCCAGCCGAGGATCCACCCCTCCAAACCTCATAGCATGTGAAGAGAAAGAATTTGGATTGCTACCGATAGAAAATCCCTCTCCACTAATAGTCTGGCCTCCACTACCAAGAGCATCGAAACCATACTCCTACGAATAAATAACACCTTCCCCAAACAAGAACGAGCCTGAAAGATTTAAATCTAATGGTAAATCTAAAATCTATTTTAGTTTTAAATCTATTTTAATGAATGAAAAAATATTACATATATTTTTTTAAGTTTTATGATTGTAAATTTAATATTAACATATCCTTTGATTTGGTATTTTTATTTTATTATTTACTATTATATACAAAAATAATAATGATTTAGTTATAACTAACATAGAATAATTCTAAACATACCAATGGGTTATTCTCTTATCTTTTCTTGATTTTTAAATCTCAAATTGGGTAATGTAAAATTATAATTTTAATAAAGTAATTTTTTATTTCAAATAACATCCTAATTTTTATTTCACATGCAGGGCATGAGAATCTTTCACTCTATAATATTATTATAGAATATTTCTCGGCATAATAAGAATATTTATTTGTGTCTAATATACATATTTCTAAGGAAAAATTGTGGGCTATACATGGTATAGTGAATTATAGAAGAGAAAAAAGAGTACATGTCAAAATATGGATGAGTTACATGTAGTACCCGCTTCCCTTCGACACCTTGTGATATTGATCCTGATACTACTGACTATATTATGGACATTGTTATAGTTTAATTTAGTATGATGTTAGATGTTAGATCATGGTTTATTGTGGACTTTGATTCAAATACCGTGTATGATGACTATTAGAGACATTTTAGATATTGATGTGGATATATTGTTTGACATGGTCATATTATAGATGTTGACTGAACTTGTGATATTTGGATATTTTGAGTAGACCTAGAAAATGAGAATTGAATTAAAATTGATGATGAGATAGTTGTGGATGAAATTGTAAGTAATACTGCTGATTGTATTTATGATTGTGGTGATTCACATATATGTTGATGATCTTGAAATTATATTTATATTCATTGAGCCCTAAAACCTAAACCTAAACCTAAAAACTAAACTTTGAGCCTTAAACCCTGAACCGTGAACCCTGACCTTTAAACCTTAAACCCTAACTCCTAAACCCTAAACCCTAAAACTTAAACCCTAAATCCTCAACCCTAAACCCTAAACCCTGAGCCCTAAACCCTAAAAACTATACCATAAACCATAAGCCTTAAACCCTAAACTCTAAGCCCTAAATCTTAAATCCTAAACCCTAAATGCTAAAACCTAAACCTTGACCCCTAAACCCTAATCCCTAATCCCTAAACCCTAGGACTTAATCCATATGCCCTAAGACAAAAGCCTAAACCGTGAACTCTTAAACATAAAACCTTAACCCTAAACCCTAAAAACTAAACCCTGAGCCCTAAACCCTAAACTCTCAACTCTCAACCCTAAACCCTCAACCCTGATCCCCAAACCCTGAATCCTTTTCCCTAAACCTTGAACCCTGACCTTTAAACCTTAAACCCTAACTCCTAACCCTTGAACCATAAACCCTAAATCCTTAACCCTAAACCTTAAATCCTAACTCCTAAACCCTAAATCCTCAACCCTAAACCTTAAACCCTGAGCCCTAAACCCTAAACCATATACCATAAACCCTAATCCCTAAACCCTAAACTCTAAGCCCTAAACCCTGACCCCTAAACCCTAAAACCTAAACCCTAACCCCTAAACCCTAAACCTTGATCCCTAAACCCTAAACCCTAAGCCATGTTCCCTAGGCCCTAATCCATAAGCCCTAAGACAAAACCGTAAAACTTGAACCCTCAAACATAAACCCTTAACCTTAAACCCTAAAAATTAAACCCTGAACCCTAAACCCTAAACCCTGATCCCTAAACCCTAAACCTTGAACCTTGTGCCATAAACCCTAAACCCTTAACCTTGACCCTTTAACCCTAAACCTTGAACCTTGAGCCCTAAACCCTAAACCCTAAACCCTTAACCCTTAACCATAAACCCTAAACTCAAAACCCTAAACCATAAACCCTACACCATGAACCCTAAGCCTTGAGCCCTAAACCATAAACCATAGAATCTAAACTATGAGCCTTAAACACTAAACCTTAAACCCTAAACACTAAACCTTAAGTCCTATACCCTTAGCCCTAAACCCTAAACCATGAGCCCTAAACCCTAAATCATAAACCCTCACCCAAAATAAAGTCCTGTAAAAATCATTCAACGTGTTTCAGTGTGTAAGGAATATTTTTTAAGGTGATCGATCGACTCATTTATTTTTTATGAGAGACTACTTCCTTTGAAGGTGTAAAAACGCATTTTTTTACATTTTGTAGTTAATTGAACACCCTTCAAAACAAGCTAAAATGAGCTAGTCATGTCACTAAGTTATCAAGGACCATTATTTGTGAAGTATTAAGGCACAAGTTTGAGTTCCTTCCTTTGGATTTACAAGAGTTGGAGCATCATTAAGACACGTGGTCTCTTCCACTGCCTCCTCCATACTTAGTCATTTTTTAGGCCTTTCATGAACCGTTTCAAGCCTAAGGACTTCGAATATTTGTCGTTCTTCTTTCTTCTTGCTTCTGGCTCTTTTGTAGCATCTTCCCTACTTGTCTAACCCTACTATTTGATGGTTTTTCCTACCTGTAACTCAGAGAATGGATTTAAAGTGTAGAGACGGACCGACAAAGTCATTTTCTTCTGTACAGGATCCATTTGTCTTTCTTCATCTCCACCACTTCATTTCTAGACCCTTTTTACAACCAATTTGTAGGATTAAAATGAGTTCTCTCAGTCCCTTTTATATGGGGTCATGATTTGATCCAATATTTAACTTGGGTTGAAATATGGATAATAATTTGGAAACTCATAGGGAAATCTACCTAATAGATGAGGAGATCAGTTTCCTTGTTGTATTTGTTGGTCATGGAGTCAAAAATAACAGTCTGATACTAATTCTACCTATGGTTCACTAGCCTGGCCACTTGCATTCTTAAATTTTATGAGAAAATATCGAAATGAAGATTTCTAAGAGTAGGAAATTGTTTCAAATCCAGGGCTTTGTATGTCTCTCTGAATGGACTACATAAGAGCAACAAAACATAGTCATGAATATGTACAAAATTGAAAATCATGCATGCCCCAAATGGAACATACAGAGCATGTAAACGCACTTAGGAGAAAAGCAATATACACTATAACAATACAATGTGTAGAAGCACTTGGAGGAAAAGAAACTAAGCTAATATGCACAGGGTAAGAATTCCCTTTTAGTAGCAGTGTTTAAGATAGATCCCATTCACTAGAATATGTAACTCCTTTCCCTCCAATGTGGACAATTGGAAAGCATTACTACTTTTGCATCTTGTTATCATATAGGGGCCACTCCAGATGGCATCAAACTTAGAATGTCTTCTTGGTTTTTCTTGATCTACATCCCATTTCAGAACCAGGTCCTCTTCCTAGAAGGTCCTTTCTCTAGCCTTCTTGTGAAAGCATATTTTAATTGAGGCCTGGTTCTTCTCCAATGATTGGAGAGCATTCTGTCTGGATTCTTCTAATTCTATCAGCTATTATCCAAAATTCACCCCTCGAGGTAATTTTGATAACATGCCACAAATTATTTAGTCTCGAGCAAGAAAAATTGATTCAAGGCCCAAAATCATGTTTTTTGGGACCCCCTTGGCTTCTTTCTAACTTCCCATCAAAGGAAAAAATCCAATAAGTTAGGAAAAAATCAAAAAAATAAAAAAAATGAAGTCACAGGCTTGTTTTAAATCATTGTGGGTCTGGAGGCTATGGTTCATACCAGTGCGGGTCATACCAAGGTTCGTCATAACAAGTTTGCGGCTGAAATATAAAGGAATCGGCAAAGTCAGAACTTTTTATCCCAAGCAGTCTGTGGGACAAGTTGGGACGTCGAGATGAGCGAGACGCGCAAAGCCAAAATGGCCGCAGGTAGTGAAAATCAAAATAAATGGAATTTTTTGTTCCATGAAGTTTGGGAAAATCAGGACAAAAGTACGCGCAGAATGTGAATCAGCCAATTTGCCGCAAGTTAGCCTATTGCGGGTGGTGCGGATTTTTTTTTCATGGACAGTCGAGACAAAAGTATGCACAGGACATGAAAGGGAAAAAAGGCTACAAAAGGGGACAAGGAAGCCCAAATCGTCTTATGCATAAGAATTTTTTCGGGACATCTGGGACACGTGGACCTGATTTTTCTGAAATACCCGCAAATCAAAGGAAAAGTCAAAGTTTGACCTCCCGAACATCAAACAACCATAACTTTTGACTCCGAGCTCCGATTATCATAAAATTGGACTTTTTGGAATGAGCACAATGTTAATTAATTTTAATGAGGGTATATATATTTAAATAAAAGAAACATATTCGGCCACATTCAGTTAATTCTCATTCCTGTCAAATGACAGAAAACGCCTGCTAGACCCAAAATAGATGCTCGCGCTCAAAAGGCCATAACTTTTGCATTTCTCAACAAAATCACACAAAATTGGTACCGTTGGAATCATGGATTCAATCCCGAAGAAAAAAATCAAAAAATTACATATTTTAGGAAAAATTGTTTGGGAGTTTTCATAAAACGTGGTCAGGCTCATGACAGTGTTTTATTTGTTAGGTGGGAGTACAATTAAGAGGCATGGTCATCATTCCTTCTCTACTGCAGCACCTGGGACAATATGGAGAGCCTTTTTCAAGTAACAATCATTTCACTCCATTTAGTGTCTCCTACAAGTGGTTGAAGGACAAATTTCTATATTTCCATTTTTCCCTTCTCTCTCTTCTCATTTTCCCATAAGTTGGAGTGTTGGGCTCATAGCAGGAGGAGTTTTCTTGTAGAAAAGCTCTATAAAAATTGATTTGTGAATCCAATGTGTTGTAGGACCTTGTAGTGGAATCCTTGCATGGTGATCCAAGCTGTTATCTTGTAATAGATTGAACTGTGCATATCATGAAGCAATAAAATATATGTTTGTGGATGCATCTTCCCCTACTGTGTTTTATTGCATTCTTCTTGCCCCTTCGACCATGATTACAAGTTTATTGTGTTTATCTTTATGCTCTTGCAAGGATCCATTATTATTATGCATGTATGAAACATTTTTGTGAATGGATTTTCAAATTGTGGAGAACTATTATCACTTCTTCTAGTATGCACTTTACTCCTAGTTTTCACACATTGGAAGACTACTCTCACACCCCTCCTTTTCTGGTGTATCACCGTTGTAGTGTAGGCTTTTATTTTTTATGCATTCTCTCTTCTTGGTCCCTTGGAAAGTTAGATTAGGAAAGATAGTTTTTCTTACATTAGAGTAGATTGTGGCAGGTAGTTTAGGAGCAACAAACAACTTTCTCTGGAGGTCTATCTCAAGTAGCAAGTCCCACAACTTGGAGATAGTACCCATGTTATTCAATCACACTATGAGCTCAAATATATGCACTTGTGTAAACATAAGGGTGTTTTCATTTGGTGATAACATCAGCTCCACGTACCTAGCCTCTATCAGTTCAAATTCAGACATTTCTAGTTACTTACAAGCTCCAAAGATGGTAATTCAAGTGATATGGAAAACACTGCTTCTTTCCCATAAACAACCTTAAATGGGGAGCTTTATGTAGATCTCTTAGGTGTTATTCTCTCAGTCCATAAGGTCGTTTTGAGATTTTTGTTCCAAGTCCTCTGATTTTCATCAAGGGTTCTTTTGATGATCTTCAGTAGGTATTTGTTTATAGACTCAGCTTGGCCCTTACCTTGATGGTAATAGTTTGATGAAGTACTCAAATAAGTCCAATTTTTAACAACCCATCCTATAATTTTGGAACATATGAATGCTAATGCATTGTGTGAGATGATCGTGGATGATACCCCAAATATGGTCACTATCCCTTCATAGAAATCCAAGATACTAGACTCATTTTCTTCTTTGAGTGCCACTGCCTCGGTGCACTTGGTGAAATAATCAGTTGCTATCAGGATCCATTTGTGACCTTAGCTTTAGTTTGGGTTGATGAATCCCATGAAGTCCAATCCCCACTAGATGAGAGGTTGGTATACTAATATTTAGTGCAATGGAAGTGTTGTTATCTTCTCTTTTCCTTTGAATAATGCACAACTCTTGCACCTTTGATCCATGTGAAATAGTCACTAAACACTCTGGGCCAATAATATCCTGCTTTCATGATTTTGATTGTTGTCACTCTTGGATCAAAATGGCCTCCAGCTACTTCAACATGAAATTCTTATAGCACTCTCTCCACCCGATCTGTCCCAATGTATCTCAGTAGAATACCATTGATGTCTCTTTTGAACAAGACACCATCAATAAGGACATATGGGATGGCCTGTAGCCTGAAATGCCTTCTTTTTGCTTTAATCATCCAATGAGGACACATGCCCATTTAGAGGAAGTGCACCATGTATTGGGTCCAACAAGGGGCAGGTATATCATCTCTCCCTTCTCCTTGATCATCTTGTAAGATAAGAATGGCCTCTTTATCACTGCTTGTTTCATCTTCTAAAGCAGAGGCTAATTGCTCACATAAGCCCCTCCCACTGACCAACTTGGTGACCCTGATATCAATGTCATATTCCATGACACGAGTGATCCACCTTGCACGTTTCTCATTCAGGTCCTTGTTAAGGAGGAATTATTTGACTCCTGTATGGAAGACCAATAGTTGGATTTTGTTGTTAGACACCAAATTCATAAACTTCTTCAATCCCCTGATCACTACAAGGACTTGCTTCTTAATCAAGGAATACCTCACCTCATAGTCTTCTAGACTCTGACTAAAGAAAGCAATTGGATAATCTGAGATTTCTTTGTTCTTCTCAACCAAGATTGCAGAGATAGTGTCACTACCACTAAAGGCATACAATATGAATTCTTCAAAGAAAATCTAGATTTAAGAGAGTTGGGGCTTGTGATATGGATTGTTTTACAACTTCAAGATTTCCTTTTCTTCAGTTGTCCATTTGAATGCTAAGCTCTTCTTCAACATTTGTGTTATTGGCTTAACCAGAGCAGCAAATTTTGGGACAAACCTTCAAATTTTTTTTATCTTCCCCAGGAATCTTTAAAGATCCTTGTTGTGTCTTGGGAATGGCAGTGCTCTTTTTGCTTCAACTCTTTTTGGATCAATTGCCAGACCTTCCTTAGACACAATGTGGCCCAAAATCCTTCTGTCATGGGCCAAGAATATGCATTATTTGGGGTTCAAAGATACCCCAAATATTTTGCATCTTTGAAACACTTTCCTTAGATGAAAAAGGTGGTCTACTGCGTTCTTGGAGAATATAGTGATATCATTCAGATATATCAACACTAATTTGTTGATTAGCCCTTTGAATGCCATATACATGGCTATTTAGAAAGTAGCAACAGCATTAAACACTCCAAATGAAATTTTTTTGTATGCATAGGTGCCCCATTTGGTGGTGAAGGTAGTTTTGAACTGATCATCTTCTTTCACAATGATCAGATTGTATCCTAAGTAGCCATCCAAGAGATAAAATATCTCTGACCTAGACACCACTTGTAAGATCTATTCCATTGAAGGGAGTGGGTAGTGATCTTTGAGGGAGGCTCTGTTCAAATCCCTCAAGTCAACACACAACCTGATTTCTCCATTTTTCTTTCTGACTAGGACCAGATTTGCAACCCAAATTGAATGCTTAGTTAATAATATGATACTTGCCTCTATTAGTTTATTCAACTCCTTCTTCATCGGAGGCTCAATATGTGGGTTGGCTAGTCTCTGCTTCTACTTGATAGGCTCAACAATTGGGACCAATTCAATCGTTTGTTGTGCTAGTTTTGGATTGGAATCTCTTAGGTCTTCATAAATCCAAGAAAACACATCAGGTAATTCTTGGAAAAGTTGTATGAATTCATACCTTTCTTGCTCAGTGGCCACCTTTCCAATTTGAAATATTTTGTCTTCTCCAACTGGGATTGACTCTGAATCCTATCCTTTGATCTGCATGTTAGCCTTGTCTTTTCTGAACTGATCATTAGGATTAAAAATGGATTCTAGTGTCACTAAGCCTTTGGGAAGCTCGTTTGTGTGCAGCTATACTATCTGATTCCCATACTGTTGCTCTAGTTTGCTCTGGTTTCTAGCTGAGAATTCAACTTCTTCTTGTAGAAATTTAATGATTTGTTGATCATTCTAAAACACTTGACAACATGTATCATTATCAAGCACTGTTGGCCTCACAACCACATGGATATGTGGTTGTTCTTTGTCTCTTTTGATGCAGTCCACCACATCAAAGGCTACTCCAACTACTGCAAGTCTATCAACAACTTCATTTTATTTTCTGGGTATGGACACAATGTTGAAGGCTTCAAAATCCTCCATGAGGTCCCATACTCTATTCTTATAGTTCTTTAGTAGGTCATTCTTGACAGCATTAAGTCCTCTAACTTGATTGGCAACCAATTCACTATCACCAAACACCTACAAATTCTTGATTCTTAAATTTCTTACCCAATGAATACCTTGGACTAAAGCCTCATATTCAACAACATTATTTGAGCAATCAAAATGAAATCTAAAGGTTGAATAATACTTCATACCTTTGGGAGACACAATCATAGCTCCTCCTCCAGCTTCTTGTCTACTCCTTGAACCATCAAAGAATAATTTCCATACCTCATTGTCATGTTTATGTTATGGCTTGATTAAGGTAGGAAGGGGGTGGTTTTATTCATGTAGAAGGTAGACACCCAACTCATATTCTTCCATTTCTTCATAGGGGTCAAAATCATGTCTTTTGTTGGCCCATTCATCTAGAGTCAAGTCTGGGATACATTCCAACTTGGTATTTGCTTCATTAGTGCTTAGGAGGTCTTCTTGATCAAAAGCTGAGCAGTTTGTATTGATTGGGCTAGGCACATAGGATTTAATATGATATTTAGCAATAGGTTCATATTTAATTATGGCCTTTGCCCCATACCTTTTCCTAAAGAGCATATGTGACCAGTCAGCGGACAGGTAGCCTCCAATTTTGGCAATGAAGTCCCTAGATAGACACAAAGAAAAATGTGGTGGCAAATCTATGATGGACACATTTTGCAATACAGTCACATTTGGGCAGGCATGTAGGGTGAGGCTCAAATCTTTGATGATTCCCACAGTGGTCACTACTATCCCATCTAATTGACCTACTCCTCTAGAGATAACCTCATATTGGAGATCTAACTGGTCGGCTATTTGTTTGGGCATCACAGAACTACTAGCCCCAGAGTCAATCATTCAATTTTTCACTAATTTGTCCCCAATAATTAATGAGACATAGAATGGAGGGGGTCTCAAGTTCTTACCTTGTTGTTCTCCTTGATTCTTCTTAGGTTGAGTTGCATTGGCAAGCACTCTCTCTTGTTGATTAGGGGCTTGATTTAAACTTGACCAATTATGCATGGCAGTTTATAACAGATACCTTTTCCCTAGAATGGCTAATGACTCCCATAGTGAAATGTTCACACTTGTCATCTTCATTTACTCAATAATATTGAATGAGCTATCTTTTTGCTTCCCTTTCCCATAAACATTTCTTTCTTGCACATAGGCTGTTACAACTGGTGTCTGGCTGGATTTGGAAGGTGGCTTGGATTGGTTCTGCATGTTGGGGGTTATACTTGAAACACCAGGACCTTGTGGAGTGATGGAAGGTTGAGGATTACTTGAGTTCAGTGGTTGGCCCTCTCCAATGCTTCTCTTTTTGGACCGTGTATTGGCAGCCACACTTTGAGGAGGGAACTGATTCATCCCACATAAATATTCAGTGTGCCAATTTACAAGCATGATCTCTCTTGGAGGTTCACCTTGTTGAGCTCCTTACTACTGATCTTCCTCTTGACTAGGCTCTTATGACACCATACTAGTTTGTACCATTAGATCTTGATTCAGAGCACCATTAAAACACATGGATTGGTTATGTGGCTAACTACATGGAAAACACCAATCATATTCTTGTGCCATATTGTTCTGTGCAAGGACCAATACCTTTGATGTTGAGGCTTTACTAGGATCATAAGACCTAAAAGGTCTAGCAGCTTGAGGTTTTCCTTGATTTTGATTCTGGTTTACAGTCTGAGGTGGTGGCCTATTTGGCTGGTATTGGGGTCTAGCTTGATATTGAGCGTGAGGCTAAAATGGCCTAGAGCTCAGTGCTTGCTTCCTTTTGATGGTCACTAGTTCATTTTCCAGGTTTTTTAGTTGCTTCATCACTTGTTGAAGCTCTTTAGAGGTGTTAGATGATGAAGTGGAAGCTTCAGCTGAGCTTTGACTCCTCAGGGTGGATATAGGATCTAATGTGTGTGCTTGGTTAGTATCTAGGCTTCCTAACTTAGGGTACAGAGGCATGGATGGCCTAGGAGCAATTTTTCCAGCTTGAATGAAATTGGTTTCATCCCCTAGAGAGTGGCTATAGGCTGTAGGAAATGTAGTGCCCCCCACTGACTGAATCATTAGGGAGATATCATAATTTAAAGCCCTAAGAAAGTATAAAAAGGCACCTTCATCAGTGGGCTTTACTGCTATTGGAATCCTATCCCAAGTTCGCTAGAATATGAGGTTGAAGTTAGTCAGCTATTCATTTAGGGATCTCTTTATTATTGTTATCTACTCCAACAAAGACAAGTTATCACCTTTTTCCCCAAACTGATTGTGAAGGGTAGTGGACAACTGGTTCCAGTTCTGGATAGAGTCTGCTGCAAGAATCCTGAACCATTGTGAAGCCTTCCCTTTGAGTGAAGAGGTGAGTAGCTTGACTGCTATGTCCATTTCATGGATCTCATGGATTATGCAGACATTTGCAATATCTTGGACATGATCACCCGGAGAAGTTTGGTTCTCCCTAGTGAAATACTAGATACTCTTTAATGCTACAATAGGAACTAGATTTTGTGCATTCATGACAAGTGGACTACTGCCAATGAAATTAACATAAGGATTTGGCTGAGCCATTCTAATTGGCCTGAGCACTCCTCTTGATTGAATGAATGGTGTGTCGAGAGGAGGTGTTGATAAAGCTCTGCTTGGTGGAGATAGAGACCTATGGACTCTTCCTCTTCCTCTCCCTCTATCTGGGGATAAGTCTAAATAGAAAAATAGCCCCTTTTCTCTGGTTCTTGACCATGTTTGTATTCTTCTCATGAACTTACTTGGACTACTGAAACCAGTAGATTTATTTCTTTTGGAGTTGCCAGATGTACAGTTTTAAAACTTCTTAAAAGCCAGAATCACAGAAAGTGTACATAAATCCCTATTGTAATAATATGGAGACTTCTTGTCCTACTGGGCATGCCAAAACTGTTAGAATGAAATCACAGCACCCCCAAATGAGTTATAAGGTCTGCTTCTCTAAGGAAGATTCATCTGGTGTGATTGCATAACATAGAACTTTTCTTAAGGTGTGGGACCTTGTAAATTGGAAAAGCTCTCCAGATTAAAGGTTGGTTCCTTATTCTTATGTTCAGGTGCATATGTGAGGATTTACATAGGATCTATTTCTCGTATCTAGACTAAACTTGCCAAGGGGACAGGGATAAAAGAATACAGGAAATGAGAAATAACTAAACTACCAGGTGATGCACCAAAGGAATGATGAACACTTAGTTTGCTTTTGAGACGAACCAATAAAATGCATACCATAATCAAGCACAAATAGCTAGATCTGTAATGAGAGACTGGATAGAAGGAAAAGAAACAAGAAAGATCTAAAATTGATCACAGATGTATTTTATTGTTCTATAGATTGATACAGTTTATTACTGAAAATTTGAAAGGTAGAAATGCGTTACAATTTTAATGGAAGACCTGAACCCCACAAATCCTTTGCTGGAAGGAGAAGGGAGCCTGTAAAACTAAGAATATCCAACCCTTTACAAAGAACCTTGCGTCTGTATTTATAGATTCATCCTAAAAGAAGAGAGAGAGAGAGAGAAGTGGGAAAATGTGGGTCAAGGCTCAACCACCGTTGTTAATTCATCTACTAAAATCTACCCTGAATCTATCTTTACTGCATCAATCCTTGGTTTGGTGCCTTAAAGGAAGACGAAACGGTGGAAATAGATCGAATCTGATCTGGTTGTTGAGACTGATGATCCTACATTGAAAAATCGAATATGTATCTCCATTTTACCTCTACCTAACATGCCAAAAATTAATTTTTCAGACTCCTATGATGTAGAATAGATCGAGATCTTTCTAACGGTATTAGATTTGTAATATTTCGAGCCCTGGGTCAAAAGATATGCCCTTTTGAAGTTTGAATCGATTCCGTACAATTGGGTGGGAAAACAATTTGAAAAATGGGTCCCCCTTTTGGATTGGGACACTTGGCAACTAGATTGGAACAAAATTCAGGCCCGTTGGTCCACAATTCACCTTTTATCCTTTTGCGCAAAAAAATAAAAACTTAAAAAATTCCTATAGCCCTGAAGCTCCACACGGACATGTGGCTCCTTTTGGTTAGATGGGAAATGTGCTCCCATTTTTAACCTTATGCTTTTTGGAATTAAGGAAAACTTATAATTTTTTCTCTGACTCTCCACCTTGGCTTTGACTCGGGTCTAAATGTTGACATTTTACCTGGGCGGAGTTGTGGGCCATTTTGTAACTTTTACTCTGTTTTGAGGCAAAGGGTGAAAAATCAACCTTTTCCCCGATGCCCCGCTTTCCTCTGGGACACGTGTCACACTGGTGCTTGTTTGGAAACCTTTTCTCTATTTGACCCTTGAATCAATGCCATTGATACACTTGGTAGCCTCTGCTAGCCTATTTGTGCATTTACTATTGCACTAACTCTCCCTCCGTTGATAGAACACGTGGAGGCACAGTGCTTGTTTGCAAACCCAACCCAAAGTTTTCCTTTGGAGGAGCACTGAGTTGACACTTGTCGGCCTCCGCCACTCTATGGACTTTTCAACAGTTCCTCTCATTTTTTAGGCTTTGGGCTATGTGGTGAGCTTGCGATCATTTAGGTCTCCACCTTTAGGCCAAATCTTGGAAATGTGCTAGGCTGACACTTGGCACTCTCTGCTTACAGTTCTATACTTAGCCAATTTTAAGGCACGCCCTGTCCTCCTTTGACTATGTTTGACCATTTAACCCTACCTTAGTCCCGCCCTAAGAGAGGCGGAGATGCGCCATGTGTTTGAACCTCTCTATTTAGATCCATCTTTGAAGAAGCGTCATGTTGACACTTGTCTCTCTCCATTGACTCCTTGACTTCCTTTGACCATTTTCTACATGGAGGGCCGACACAAGTTTGAGTTCCTTCCTCTGGATTTACAAGAGTTGGAGCATCATTAGGACACCTGGTCTCTTCCACTACCTCCTCCATACTTAGTCATTTTTTAGGCCTTTCCTGAACCATTTCGAGCCCAAGGATGCCGAATCTTTGTCATTCTTCTTTCTTCTTTCTTTTGGCTCTTTTGTAACATCTTCCTTGCTTGTCCAACCCTTTTATTTGATGGTTTTGTATGCTTGTAACTTAGAGAATGGATTTAAAGCACAGAGACATCCCGATAGAGTTGTTTCCTTCTGTACAAGATCCATTTGTCTTTCTTCATCTCCACCACTTCATTGTTGAACCCTTTTTACAACCAATTTGTAGGATTAAAATGAGTTCTCTCAGTTCCTTTTATGTGGGGTCGTGATTCGATCCAATATTTAGCTTGGGGAGAAATATGGATAACAGTTCCCACATCTGTTCCAGTGACTTCTAGGAGGAAGTTGAGTCTAAGGGGAGGGGGATGTAGTGTCCTCTTCCCTTTGACACCTTGTGATATTGATCCTGATACTGTTGACTATATTATGGACATTGTTATAGTTTAATTTAGTATGATGTTAGATGTTATATCATGGTTTATTGTGGACTTTGATTCTAATATGGTGCATAATGACTATTAGAGACTTTTTAGATATTGATGTGGATATATTGTTTGACATGGTTATATTATAGATGTTGACCAGACTTGTGATATTTGAATATTTTGAGTAGACCTAGAAAATGTGAATTGAATTAAAATTGATGATGAGTTAGTTGTGGATGAAATTTTAAGTGATACTGCTGATTGTATTGATTATTGTGGTGATTCACATATATGCCGATGATCTTGAAATTATATTTAAATTCATTTGGATGTTCTAATATGGCCATGAGGCCGAAGGGTTATTTTTATTTTACAGGTTTAAAACATCACAACAAACATCAGGGGATTGGAGACCAACCACTTTGGAATTCTAGATGAATTCAACAAGGTCACCATGACAACTGTATTGTTTGTGTGTGTTTGATTGTGTTAGGGATTCCCATGGGGGGATCATCTTTAAATGTGACCAAGAGGTTTTATGTATTTTCTTTTATTTGGTTCCTTTGTTAATGTTTTCGTGTGTTTATTTTGTGGTGCTTTGACCCCTTTCATTATTTATTAAATGGTGTGTAATATTGTGAGTAATCTTGTTGTTAAGTTAATTAATTAAAATATGTCATAAGAAAATAATTAATAGAGTTGTTGGCCTTGAAATAAAGTGTTGTAATAAATGTGTAAGAAATGTGTAAGGGATATGTAAGTTGATTTTAGATTATGAAACACTCCTCCTTAGAAATTCGAATTTGTCCTAGGAGGCTGATTCTAGAGGCTTGTGGGACAAGCTAAACTTGTCCCATACCTCTTAAATTTATTTAACAACCTTGCCTATGGTTAGAGGGTTAAATTTAGACCTTCTTTGTGCATTTTTGTAAGTCAAGTTGAATGTTTTAATTGCACTTTCTTACATAATTTTTAATTTCAATCCTTATCGGGTGTGGGATTGTCTTGGAGTGTGTCAGTAAGTTGTCATATTATTCACCCACCTATTTATTGTTCCTTGGAGATTGAATTTGACTTATGAGTTCGAGTTGAGGATGTGTGATGTGGCATCCCACTTGGATCCACCTCATCCTCATCTCTTCCCTCTCTATATATTCGAATTACTTAGCTTGTTTTTGGTTGTTGATTCACTTTTGCATACTTCATTTAGGGAAAATTATTTTTCTGTTTGGAACTCTTGCTTTTGGAGAAAGTTTGCAGTATTTTTACAGGCCTGTGTTTCATTGATCTTGGGTTGTTTTGCATTGGAAAGCTTGTTGTTTAGAACTTGGAAAAAAATCCATTATTGAGAAGTAAGAGCTTGGCTCTTGAAGTTATCTTATTTTATTTGTGCAAATGTTATTGTTGTGAATGTTTTGGCATGTGTGTGGGTTGTTTGGGTAGATGGGCTAGGGCTGGTGTAGGATAAGACTATGGTTTATTTCTGTGGGAGGCATAAGTGTTTTGGGGAGGTATAAGTGTGGAGCGAGTTGGGATTTGGTTTCCACAGTACAAATGAATAGCTTGCATTTATTTAATCATTATGGGGTGCCAGAAGAGGTTGGGGAGGCATAAGGAAATGTGAGGAATAAGGGGTACTTGGGGGAGGCATGAGGGCATGTCAAGGAGTTGAAAAGATATATATAATTTTGGTAGTTGTTCTCAGGTGATGAGACCCATTTCCCCTTGGAAGGTATAAGCAACATCCCCCATAGTTTCTTACTCCTTTAGGTTGCATGAGGAAGCTTGAGTGTTGTTTGTTATCTTTTATCTGTGGTTACAAACTACAGTTTTTTTTGGAACATGTTTTAAATGTGAAATTTCATGTGTGTTGTGGAAGCCTATTGTTGCCATGAGTTGAAGCACATTCCTTATTGCATTGTGGTTGGGGCTCATGGGCCAATGAAAAATGATGGCTTCTCCTTTTCAATGGATGTCTTGGTTGGGTGGAGAGTGTTTTCTTTCCCCTGCTTTTGTTGTGACCAAATTAGAGAATGATGAATCTACATGTTGATGTTCTGGAGCAAGGGAAAAAGACAAGTTTGACAGTCCTTATGGAGATTATTCTTATTGTAACCCCTTTCCACTTGAAGTGGATGACCTTGTACATTATGGGTGATGGAATTATGTTTTGTATTGGCTATGTAAGTTTCAATTCAAAATGTGAAATAGATATACTTTGGTTTCTGGTTTTGAATAAATGTGGAAGAAATTGTATTTTTTACATTGTAATTGAGGAGGAAGACAAAGTTCTAACAATCCCTTATAAAACTTATTTTTTAACATTTCCCACTTGAAGTGGATTATCTCGTATATTATTGTGTTGGAAAGACTACTCTATTTTAGCTATGAAAGTTGTAATTGAATATGGAAGAATATATTTAGTATTAAGTTTTGTGAAAAGAAAGGAAAGATATGCATTTGGTATGTTGTATTTCGAAAATAAATGGGGAAGAATTTGCAAGAGATTTCTTTGAATTAATAGAAGTATTTTGCCATGTTCATATGATATTATTTCCATTGGAAATCTGTATTGGATATATAATAGGAAATATCTGTTGTCAAAGTGAAAACGAAGCATGTATGAAGAAATATTGCACTGCTCTATCTCATTTGAAATGTTTAAATTTTAAAAAAAAAAAGATGTTGCATTCTTGTCTCTATCGGTTGATTGAAGGAAAGAAAACTATTTAAAACTAGCATGGAATAAATTCAATGTTTTTATTACATGACAAAAGAGATAGTTTGATCTTTGTTCTTGAAGTGTACAAACCTCATTTCTACTTCAATGTATACTTCACAAATTTATTTTAATCAAATGTACAAAATAACCCTGCAAGTGTATAAGAGACAAATGAAATTGTAACACACACTAAAACAACCTACTTGAGACCCAAGAACAACCTAGGATTAATTAGGAAAAATTATGGAATAATTTTTTTTTGTTTAAAAGACTCTACAACTGGATTACAAGGCAACAAATGTCACTAACAAGTTCCAGAACAATTCAAATTCACTAGAACATGATTTTATTTTATTAATAATTATTAGAGGTCATAAGGTCCATAATTTAGGGTTAGAAGGTACAATAAGGTTCAGAGGGTAATTCCTCACCATACCTACTCGCTGACAGGATTCAAGGTTCAAATTTATTTTTCTCAAACTTAACACATTCAAAATTTCCCTAAACTATTCCCATTGGATAGGAAATTTTCTCACCTTTCCATTGATATAAAGAAGTCCTCCTAACTCCTCATATTTTTTGAGTTACGCGCCGGAAAGAAAAACTAATTCGCACTCATGCACCCGTGGGTCCGCAAGTCCACTAGGGACACATGGCGCCTCCCAAGTTAGCGCGGGGAGAGTGGGGCGGTGGAAGACATTTTGAAAAATCTTCCTGCATGAGGTGAAAGATAACTTTTCACCCGCACTGCGGCAGGTCCACAAGGGACACGTGGCATCTCCTAAGCCAACATAGGGAAGGCAGGGTGGCTGGGAGAAAATTAGTTTAATGCCCCGAAGGGCTAAGAGGGTAGCATTCACCCGTGCCTCCGCCAGCATCTTGCGATGCCACGTGGCGGCTCTTGATTAGCTACGGGTCGGTGGGTGGTAGGGGAAAATTTTGAAAATTTTCTGAATTTTTTTTGAAAATGTACAAAGGAAAAAAGGTACCCACTCCGCTGCCAATGCCTCATGATGCCATGTGGCATCACCTGATTGGTTGCGGCTAGCTGGGGTGGTGGGGAAAATTTGGAAAAATTTCAAATAATTTTCCGAGAGCGCTAAGCTTAAAAAGGGGTCTGCCCCTCCACAGACACCTTGTGGTGCCACGTGGAAGCCTCTGATTGGCTGCGGGTCAGTGGACAAAATTAGGAAAATTTTCCCAAATTTTTTCTAAAGTTCTAAGGGAAAAATTGCGGCCCACGGGCTTACCAAGGAAATTTTTCCCCGAAATGTTTTTTGACACCAAGTGAAGGAAAAAATTCAAAAGGCCATAACTTCGGATATAGGGCTCAGTTTTGGGAAAACGAGGACTTTCTGGAAATATCTCGACGTCCTCTTTACACATAGATCATGAATTTTTGATTTTGATAAATTTTAACAGGTCAATTTCATGAAAATGTTCTGCAAGCTTTTATAGTGCAAACTGGTAAAATTTAACTTGTTAAATTTGTTAAATTTGTTCTTATCCCTCTCTCAACATGTCAAATAGACATGGAAATTTGTTCTTAGGTGTATTTAAAAGATATTTCAAGATTCAATTTGTCTGATTGATTTGCAATTTGATCATTTACATTTCTTGACAACAGCATGACTATAAAACAGTTGAGTCCGATTTCGCTAAGTTTTTATAAGAATTTCCTTAAGTTTTAATATCTAGATGAATTCGATTAGATCTTATTATGCCCAAATTAATGTTTCATTTTTTATTCCTTTGTTGCAGATTCGGTCTGAGCATTTGGGATTAAATAATTGTCAATTTGAAATACAAGACAAAGTTCAATTTTTTTTTAAAAAGGTCTATTTGCCATTGTCTTCTTCCAAGGATTATAAAGTGCTCCAAACCTAATCTAATGCATTTAGTTGATTCAATCCAACTATTCAAAAGTATGATACATATCCAATTTCCAACTTTCACATATTCCAAAGAAACCAAGTATTACACTTCCTTTCAAACAGAGATTACAGCTCACATCTAATTGGTTTAAATTCAACCCAATGATAAAATATGAGGAAGATTATGCAATCCTTTATCTATTCCAAAAGAAAACTTTACAACTTCCTTATTTTATTCTTTCAAAAAACATATATTATATACATGAATGAATAATACATTTTCTTTTCACGTGTTTCACTTTTCCACTTTCCAAACAGGGATTTCATAGAGCTTGTTAAGGATAAATTTCCAATGGAAAGAATTTTATATAAACAAGGAAAACACTTCCATTAATTCAAATGAAACTCTTACAACCTCCTTTCCATTTGATTTCAAAATACAACATACAAAACATGTATCATTCTTTCTCATTCTTTCCAACACAGAATACAGAGTATAACTCGTTTACATTTCAAATTTCAACTTTCATTACCAATACATAGTATCTTTCCATGATAATGAATGCACAGATCATCCGCTTCAAGTGGTAAAGGGGCTACAATAAGATTTCATTTCACAAGGGACTGTCAAACTATCTATATCTCAGCTTCAGAACATCAACATGTAGATTTCTCATTCTTCCAATTTGATCACAACAAGAGTAGGGGAAAGGAAACACTCTCTACCCAACCAAGACATCCAATGAAGAGGAGAAGCCATCCTTCTTCATTTCCCCCCGAGCCCTAACCACAATACAATAAAATATGTGATCCAACTCATGGCAATAACAGGCTTCCACAACCACATAAGCAACATAATCACAATAAGAACACAGTCCAAAATAGAATGTAGTTCTACAACTACATTAAAACATGAAAAACAATACTAAGGCTTCCTCAAGCAAGCCAAAGGAGCAAGAAACTATGGGGGATGTTTTTTATGCCCCCAAAAGGGAAAATGGGTATCACCACCTGAGAACAAACCACCAAAATATGTATGTATATATATATATATATATATATATATATATATATATATCATTTCAAATCCCTGACTTGCCCTTATGCCTCCCCCAAGTACCTTTTATTCCTCACATTTCCTTATGCCTCACCAACCTCTTATGGCACCTTATAACGAGTAAAGAAATGCAAGCTATTTATTTGTAAGGTGGAACCCAAATCCTAACTCCCTCCACTCTTATACCTCCCTAAAAAAAACTTGTGCCTCCCACAAAATAACCCCATAGTCTTTTCCTACATCATTCCTAGGACATCTACTCAACAGGCCACAACCATGCCAAAACATTCATACATTAACACTTACATTCATAAAAGAAGAGAATTTCAAGAGTCAAGCTCCTACCTCTCCATGATGGAGTTGTTTCAAGTTCCAAAACAAGAAGATTTATCCCAATGCAAGAAATCTAAAAATAGCCAAGCAAAAGCATGGAACAATCTTCCCAAAACTTCTTCAAGCAAGAGATCTAAAAAAAAAAAAGAATTTCCCCAAAAAAATAAAGTCTCCAAAGTGAAGCAACCCCAAAACAAGGCAAGCCATTCAAATTTTATAGAAGAGGGAAGGGAAGAGAATGAGGCAGATCCACGTAGGTTTCCATATCACATCTCTTCAACCCCAACCCAAAATTCAACTTCATTATCCAATGCATAATAACTAGGTGGTTAAATAATATGACAATTTACTTACACACTCAAATCCAACCCACACCCCAAAGGACTAAAATTAAATCATGTAAGAAAAGTTCAATTAAAACCTACAATTTTCCTTCTACAAAAAACATCACAAAAGTCAAATCTCAACTCCCCAACTGTAGGTATGGTTGGTAATTAAATTTAAGAGGTATGGGATGAGTTTAACTTGTCCCACAAGCCTCCAAAATCAGCCTCTAAGGACAATTTTGAATTTCCACAAAGGTGGAGTGTTTCACACTCAAAAGTTAACTTACAAATAATTTACACATCTTTAATCATGGCCAACAACTCTATTAATTACTTTCTTATGACATGTTTTAATTAACTAACTTAACAACATGATTACTCACAATATTTACACACCATTTAATGAATAATGAAAGTGGTAAAAGTACCACAAAATAAATACATGCAAACATAAACAAAGGGACCAAAATAAAAGGAATACATAAAATCCCTTGGTCTCTAATGGAAAACTCCTGTTGAGTGAGCTCTCTGGTAACCTTGTGTCCTGCTGGGACCCCTAGGAGGAGGCCCCATGTACTGACCTCGTTGTGCATAAAATATCTGTGGAGGCATATAAGGTGGGCGAGACTGCTATTATGGTCTAAAAGAGAACTCTATTGAACCCTGTCCACCACAAGGAAGTTGTACTGACCCCCTCAATGTATTTTCTTGCATCTTTTGTATGTGGCTACGTACTCAGTCTCTAGTCTGTTGGGTCTTTCCCCAAGTCTCATCTATTATATAGGCCTTCTTGATGGCCTCAGCTAATGTCTGTGGACAATGGATCTGCACTGCACCTCCAATGTCTAGATTCAGGCCTCGGATGAACCTATGAATCTACACATGCTCATCCTGCATATAACCAACATACTGGAGTAGATCCAAAAATCTACTCTCATACTCAGCCAATGTGAGAGATGCCTGTTGGAGGTCATGGAACTCATCTATCTGTTGTTGTATGAACCTCTGTGACAAATATCTTATCCATAAATGCTCCTCAAAGAGCTCCAAGGTAACTGTCTAAGAATCAACATGGAGCTTCTGCTCCTCTATGTGCCACCAGACACCAGCTCCATCTATCAGCAGATGGATCACAACACGACCTTTCGTGTTGTTAGAACAGGGAAACAATTTGAAGCACCCGCTCAAGCTCACTAACTAGACCTCTACCTGAAATCCACCTATGTCACCACAATAATAGGATGGCCAAAGTTTCAGGGTCTCCCTGATGTGATCTACAACTATGGTCTGACGGCCTCTAGGTCTCTCTGTATGCTCATCCCTAAGCCTAGGGCTCTAAGACCTCTCTCTATGTCCTTAAACGTGATCACCATGTCCCCTTTGTGGTGAATTTAATCTATCTAACTCGACATGGGAGTTATCTCCTCCATGATCCTCGCTGGCTTGAGGTGATACATGACCCTCAATGGAAGGAACTCTATCATGTCTAGTTGTATGCCCTCCTACTGATCCTCCGCGTAGAGCGACATTAACATCCTAAAGATTTTGTAAAATATGGGGTAGGATGGCTGCTACAACATGATCTGGTGGTGGTAAGTCTAGGTCTATGTGAAAATACCTCTCGTCCCATTTGTGCCTCCTACATAGACCAAGGCGAGAGTTAGTTCACCTTTCTAAGTTTTATTCAGTTTCCATGTTTACTAAAATATGTAATTTCTAAACTAAATTGTTTTCTAGTTTTAAAACTGTGTTGGGTTTAAGGTTCATGTCTCAAGTTTATAGTGTGCCCAATGGCCCAAGATTTTGAACCACTGCTCTAATACCAAGTGTAACGCTTGCTAAAACAACCCACTTGAGACCTAAGAACAACCTAGGATTAATTAGGAAAAATTATGGAAAAATTATTTTTTTGGTTTAAAAGAGTCTACAACCAGATTACAAGGCAACAACTGTCACTAACAAGTTCCAAAACAATTCTAATTCACTAGAACATGATTTTCTTTTATTAACAATTATTAGAGGTCATAAGGTTCAAAATTTAGGGTTATAAGGTACAATAAGGTTTAGAGGGTAATTCCTCACCATACCCACTCACTAAAAGTCTTAAAGATTCAACTTGATTTTTCTCAAACTTAGCATATTCAAAATTTCCATAAATTATTGTCATTAGATAGGAAATTTTCTCACCTTTCCATTGAAATAAAGAAGTCCTCCTAACTCATATTTTTCAAGTTATAGGACGGTGGGCCTTGGGGTGAAAATTTTCCCCAAGAGAGTGTCAACGGGCCACGTAGAGACTTTTGGAAATTTTCCCATAAGAGGTAAGAAAAAAAATTTACGCCCGCACACTCGTAGGTCCATAAGTCCACTAGGGAAACGTGGCACCTCCCAAGTCAGTGCGGGGAGAGTGGGGCGGTGGAAGACATTTTGAAAATTATTCTCGCATGAGGCGAAAGTCAACTTTAAGCCTGCACTCTTGCAAGTCCGTAAGGGACATGTGGTGTCTCCTAAGCCAACGTAGGGAAGGCAGGGGCGGCGGGGAGAAAATTAGATTAACACCCAAATGCGTTAAGATGGTAGCATTCACTCGTGGCTCCGTTAGCACCTTGCGATGTCACGTGGTGGCTCCTGATTGGCTGTAGGCCGGCGAACGGCAGGGGAAAATTTTGAAAATTTTCAAAAAAAAATCTAAAATTTGGAAAATTTGGACCCACTCCACTGCTGCTGCCTCGCGATGCCACGTGGTATCACCTAATTGGTTGTGGCCACCCGAGGAGGTGGGGAAAATTTGGAAAATTTTCTCAAAATTTTCCAGGAGAGCTAAGCTTAAAAATGGGTCCGCCCCTCCTCTGACACCTCATGGTGCCATGTGGCAACCTCTAATTTGCTACGGGTCGGCGGGGAAAATTAGGAAAATTTTCCTTGAAATTTTTTGAAGTTCTAAAGGAAAAATTCGGGCCCGCAGGCCCACCAAGGAAATTTTTTCATAAATTTTTTTTTATGCCAAGTGAAGCAAAAACTTCAGAAGGCTGTAACTTTTGATAGAGGGCTCAGTTTTCAGAAAACGAGGACCATCTGAAAATCCCTCGACGTCCTCTTTACATAGAGATCATTAACATTTGATTTTGATAAATTTTAACTGATCAATTTTGTGAAAACGTTATGTAGGATTTTATAATGCAAACTGATAAATTTTAACTTGTTCAATTTGTTCTTGTCTCTCTCTCAACATGTCAAGAGAGATTTCAAGTTTCATTTTGTCTGATTGATTTTCAATTTGAACATTTACATTTCTTGACAGCAACACGACTGCAAAACAGTTAAGCCCGATTTTTCTAGGTTTTTATAAGAATTTCCTTAAGTGTTAATATCTAGATGAATTCGATTAGATCTTATTATGCCCAAATTAATGTTTCATTTTTTATTCCTTTGTTGCAGATTCAGTCTGAGCATTTGGGATTAAATAATTGTCAATTTGAAATACAAGACAGAGTTCAATTTTTTTTTTAAAAGGTCTATTTGCCATTGTCTTCTTCCAAGGATTATAATGTGATCCAAACCTAATCTAATGCATTTATTTGATTCAATCCAACTATTCAAAACTAAGATACATCTTTGATTTCTAAATTTCACATATTTCAAAGAAACAGAATATTACACTTCCTTTCAAACAAAGATTACATCTCACATCTAAATGATTAAATTTAACACAATGATACAATTTGAGCAAGATTATGCAATCCTTTATCTATTCCAAAAGACAAATTTACAACTTCCTTATTTTATTCTTTCCAAAAACATATATTATATACAAGATAGAATAATACATTTTCTTTTCACGTGTTTCACTTTTCCACTTTCCAAATAGGGATTTCATAGAGCTTGTTAAGTACAAATTTCCAAGGGAAAGAATATCATATGAACAAGGAAAACACTCCCATTAATTCAAACAAAACTCTTACAACCTCCTTTCCATTTGATTTCAAAATACAACATACAAAACACGTATCATTCTTTCTCATTCTTTCCAACACAGAATACAGATTGTAACTCATTTACATTTTAAATTTCCACTTTCATTGCCAATACATAGTATCTTTCCATGATAATGAATACACAAATCATCCACGTCAAGTGGGAAAGGGGCTACAATAAGATTTCATTTCACAAGGGACTGTCAAACTGTCTATATCTCAGCCCCAGAACATCAACATGCAGATTTCTCATTCTTCCAATTTGATCACAATAAGAGTAGGGGAAAGGCAATGCTCTCCACCCAGCCAATACATCCAATGAAGAGGAGAAGTCATCCTTCTTCATTGGCACCCGAGCCCCAACCATAATCCAATAAAAGATATGATCCAACTCATGGCAACAACAAGATTCCACAACCACACAAGTAACATAATCACAATAAGAACACAAGCCAAAACATTCATACATTAACACTTACATTCTTAAAAGAAGAGCATTTCAAGAGTCAAGATCCTACCTCGCCATGATGGAGTTGTTCTGAGTTCCAAAAAAACAAGGTTTATCCCAATGCAAGCAATCCAAAAATAACCAAGTACAAGCATGCAACAATATTCCCAGAACTTCTTCAAGCAAGAGTTCCAAAACAACAAAATAATTTTCCTAAGAAAATGAAGTCTCCAAAGTGAAGCAACCCCAAAACAAGACAAGCCATTCAAATTTTATAAAAGAGGGAAGGGAAGAGAATGAGGAAGATCCACGTAGGATGCCAGATCACATCTCTTCAACCCCAACCCAAAAGTAAACTTCATTCTCCAATGCACAATAACTAGGTGGGTGAATAATATAATAGTTTACTTACACACTCAAATCCAACCCACACCCCAAAGGACTAAAATTAAATCATGTAAGAAAAGTGTAATTAAAACCTAAAGGTTGTCTTCTAAAAAAATCACAAAAGTCTATTCTCAACTCCCCAACTGTAGGTATGGTTGGTAATTAAATTTAAGAGGTATGGGACAAGTTTAACATATCCCACAAGCCTAAAAAATCAGCCTCCAAGGACAATTTCAAATTCCCAAGAAGGTGGAGTGTTTCACACTTAAAAGTTAACTTACACATGTTTAATCATGGCCAACAACTCTATTAATTAATTTCTTATGACATTTTTTAATTAACTAAATTAACAACATGATTACTCACAATATTTGCACACCATTTAATGAATAATGAAAGGGGTAAAAGCACCACAAAATAAACACATGCAAACATAAATAAAGGAACCAAAATAAAAGGAATACATAAAACCCCTTGGTCACAATTAAAGGTGGTCCCCTCCCATGGGAATCCCTAACACACACAAACAAATACTAGTTGTCATGGTGACCTTGTTGAATTCATCCAGAATTCCAATGTGGTTGGTCTCCAATCCCCCGAAGTTTGTTGTGATATTTTAACCTACAAAACACAAATACCTCCTTCGGCCTTGTGGCCATATCAGAACATCCAAACTAATATAAATATAATTCCCAAAATCATTTAGATGTATGAATCACAACATCAAAGCAATTTAAAAATATCATTTATGGTTTTATCAACAACTATATCATCATCGAATAATTTCCATTTCTAGGTCTACTCACAATATCCAAATATCACAAGTCTGCACAACATCCATAATATAACCATGTCAAACAGTATATCATCATCAATATTCAAAATGTCTCTAATATTCATCATGCATCATAATTGAATCAAGTCAACAATAATCCATGATCTAACATCTAACATCATACTATAATAAGGTCCATAATCATGTCCATAATATAATCATTAGTATCATGATTAGTATCAAAAAGGTGTGAAAGGGAAGTGTGTACTACAGAAATATTCATTTGGACTTAATGAGATCAAAATGATCCCCAAACTAAACTAAAACACTGCAGAAATTTTTAAAGAACCTTTCAAATCAAGTAAAGGTGAAATTTCAGGTTTTCTGCTATATAAACATCGGTAATTTTTGAATGTAAACCAATCAAGAAAATTTTAACTTTGCAATCTATCCTAAAATTTTCCAAGTAAAATCCTTCATGCCTGTTTGGCAAGATGAAGAAGGATTAATGGAAAATTTGATCAAAATTGATAAGTTAAAAATACCAATTCACTTCTAACTGACAGAAATACGTTTTCTCAAAATTGACCTTGCAAATTTTATCCAAATCAAATTCTTAAGGTTTATGTGCAAAGAGGACGTCCAGATCTTTTTTAAAAGTGCTTGTTTGCCAAAACCTGAGTTCCCTATCAAAATTTATGGCCTTCTAAAGTTTTTACTTTGTTTGGTTTCAAAAATAATCTAACTGTCAAATTTAAATGAATAAAATATTCTTGGGCGGACCAGTGGGCTAAAACTTTCATTTTTTGCTTCTTGCCAAAAAGTATAAAGTCATGAATTTTTCTGCCGCTCCGCTGACCCGTAAGCCTTCATTTTGTCTAAAAATGATCTAACTCCAAAAACATTTTTTGGCAATTTTTTCTCCACGACCCCCCCACCACACAACTAATCCTTGATCGACATGTGGTTTTGTTGGGCGTCGGTGAACGCTCGGATTGATTTTAACCTTTCGCACTTTCAAAAATAAAATTGGAATTTTTTATAAGTTTCCCCCTTAGCCCTGCCAGTCTGGAGCCAATCAGGTGCTGCCACGTGGCTTCACGAGGCATCGACAGAGGAGTGGATCCTTTTTTTTAGCCTTAACGTTTCAAAAAAAAATTGGGCAAAATTTCTAAAATATCCCCGCCGGACTGCCAACCCGCAGCCAATGGTTGGCTAACACGTGACATCTTCTCCCGTCGGTGGAGGTGCGAGTGAATTTTACCCTTTTTGCCCTTCGGGGTGATAAATTTCTTTTATCCCCACCACCTCTCTTTCTTTGCATTGGATTAGGAGGCGCCACGTGTCCCTTGCAGTCTTGCGGACTTGCGGGTGCGCGGGTGCAAAGGTGGTTTTTCGCCCCATGCAGGAAAATTTCCAAAACTTCTCACCTACTCCGCTGGTCCATGTCTGGAAATATACTTCCTCCCTTGCCCCGACTACCCGACTCCTCCTCCTCCGGGAAAAATTTCTCCCTGCGGCCCGTAGACCCACCCCTAGGAAAAATTCACATTACATTGTACATATATAATTGTTAGTTTACATTAGATTATGGTTTAACAATTCTACATATTTTATGCCTCCATTTTTTAGCTTCATATATATTTTTGCGATTAAAAATAGCATTTCAAATATAAGAAGACATTTTTGAAAAAAAAAACAAAAAAACAAACAAGATTATAACACAACTCATACGAGTTCATTAAACTTCATGAGGAAACATGAAAAAGAAAGTATCATATTTCTTATTAAAAAAATGATATTAAAACAATCTAAAGTATAAATAATCACAAAGAGAAACTACGTCGACTTAAAAATTCCTGTTAATAAAAATTTGAGAAACAAATTTAGTCTTATCTATAGATTGTATTTGAAGATATTATGTAAAGTAGAGTGTATTTGCAGATATTATATGTAAATCCGAAATTGATTGTTCGCATTATATATATTTGAATAAAGCATATTCTAGAGAATGAAATTAGAGGGGAGCTGTGAAATAATTAAGCCATAAACTACCCAAATATAGGGATACGCAAACTTCAGCAATAAGCTAACCAAATATAGTGCTTTCCAAACTTGATTTCAAAGTAAAGACGTTATACAGCTCTACTATCGCATTTATTTGTATCTCTACTAAATTACTAATGGCTTATGCATCCATCGAATTAGGAGACCTCTTAGCGAACATATGGTGATGGTGAATATTGCACAATAACTAGTGCGCGATTTGAACCATTGACCAAATACACTAAAATAGTTTTTAAGCTTAAGCATGACATTTTGTGGTCTACCACTAAAACTGCAATGGAGGTCGACATATCCTAAGCTTGGATTCTCTCAAGATGTATCAAATAAAATAATTAAATGTATATAGAAAATTTTAAATTTAAGAAGAAGATAATTAAGACCATGAAGACTCCCATTTGATGTAATTCATGTTTGTGGCATTGGGAAAAGAGGGAAAATATTTTTTTATGTGCACACTTAAATCTTCTAATGATGTAGCTCATCTAAGGTTATAAATAGGGAATGTTTTAGTTAATTGTTTTAAAGATTATAATTTGATTAATGTATCGTGTTGCTTTGTACTTGTTTGAGATTTGTTTTCTTGGTTATGATGATGTGCGTTGTGAATTGAGGAGGGCTAGCCGGATAAGAACCTAACTTTAGCATTTTCATTTTCTCCTAGAAAAAAATTCCAAACATTTACGTACATGTGACAGAGATTCACTATGTATGAAATCACAAAAAAATGCAAGTTTGGAGGTATATGATGAGATAACAGAGAAAAGTGCAAGTTTGTTGGTACATGTAAAACAAATCAAGAGTGTTCACAGTCACTATGAAGTCAAAGTGTTCAAGTTTTTTAATTGGATTGGATTTAATTTGACATATACATCTTTACCTCTAATTGGATTTGTAAACACATTTGTTGTTCACCCTGTGTAAACTTTGCAAGAAAGGAAAATAATATCTACATGCATCGATGAAATCAGAAAGATCATGAGAGACAATGTAATAACCAAGCATGTACCATTGTTTTTGTTGGTGAGAGTTGTGTACTTTGTTCAGTTATTTACTGGTTAGTGAACGGGCAGATCCTGGGCTGGACAGACTGAGAATATGTGTCTTATCATACTCATAGTTGGCCGTCACTTTGAAAGATTTGTTGGCAGAGCCGAAGATTACATGGGAGGCAGTCTTGAGTTTGAATGTCAAGTAAAAAACAAGATTGAATCTCAACTCGGCGTCTTTAGAAGTCTTCAACAAGGAATGTAAATAAATTTTACTATCAATTACTTAACCAGCGTGTTGATAGAAGAGTTGCAATTCCCAGCGGTTGGAGTAAATGGCATTAAAAAATAATCCACATTGATAGATACAATGTGTCCATTCAATGACCAAAACCATAGCAGGAATTCACATATATGATGGGCAAAAAATTTATCCACTGTCATTTCATCTAAAAATCCCATTATTTACATATCCCATAATAATTGCAATTTATCAGACCACAAATGTTTCAGTCATTTTGTCGAACAAGTTGCATGCTTCCACATTTTCAGACATTTGCAAAGGATGTACTTACTCTAAATTGAAGCAGTTGATTTCTCACCGATTGTGGTCATGGACTTCATGAACAAAAGAATCTGCAAGTATATATTAATGGAAAAGTTTGAAACTTCAAGCATGTTGATCTAAACACAATCTGACAAAGATATAACACAGAAAAATAAAGGTCACTTTGCTCACCCATAAGAAGAGGAATACAGTGACCTCCTATGTTGTCTGGAGATCTTCAATCGAGTCCCCTTTTGAAGCATTCCATTATGGTGAAACATCCATTATGGGAGGCGGTGTTGGTAGCTCATCCGTGACTGAAAATTAGTATATGAGTTTGTGGAGATGAAAAATTAAACTGCTCGGGAAGTCCCTAGGTGGGCCTAAAATAACGATGATAAAGCTTAAAACCAAATGAAATGTAGATGCTCTACCACAGAGACCATGTTTGGTAAAGCGAGACGAGGCATGTCAGGTGAACCAGTGGCCAAAATTTTAAACAGTTGCAATGAAACCATACTTTAATAACACTTAAGATCCTAACCGTTTGTGTTCAGATGGTGTCAGCAGGTTGCAATTAAATAGAAAAATGCCTCCTGCGTAATTATATCAAGTATTACTTACTATGGTACATTTTATTTTCCTATTATTATTTGATATTTATATTTGCTGGTTTGATGGGAAATAGTTAAATGATTGGAAGAAGAAAAAAACCACATATTCAAATCATCATGGATTATATTCATTTATATCTTGATCTACACATATGCTACATGCCTGGTAAGTGCACAAAATAATTTAAAATTGTAGAATTTTATAAATGATTGGAAAGAAAATCCATGTGTGAATATTTCAAAGTAAATCCGAAACAAAATTCAATTTGATCTAGCTAAATGGTGAAGCCAATTTAAGTGAATGAATGAAGGAATTCACTAATACAACTCTAAAATTGGACACCACCATACATAGGGTCAAATTGTAGATTATGAAAAACAATGCACCAAGTTTTTTATAATCTTGATAGTTAAAAAAAGACCCTCATACACACATCAAAGTGGGTAGTAAAAAAATACATTATATACTTTTGTTTTGGTCCTCCTCACTCTAATACTGATTGTGAGAAATACAGATCAAATATATAAATAGATAACACATAATTTATAAATAGGATTAAAAATATTCTATGATAAAGGAGGTTGATATAACAACATCTCACAATAGCTAACCATATCTATAAGCACTGAAAAATTATAATGATTTTGCTATATGTAGTATTTAAATAATGTTGCAAGATATTACAAGTGAACACTAGATCAATATTCCTAAAATTCTCAAGTACATATGTTCTCTCAATAAACACGTCAATCAATAAATTTGACATATAGTGTCAGAAAATATTAACTATGTAGTTTCTTTCATTATTCAAGGATCATTCTTATGTGTTTCGTAAATAAAATGTAACAGCCATTACAAGTAAGGCGTAATTACTTGTATTTTTAATGTAGTAGCCTTATAATATTATGTACTATGATTATATATCAAGATGAAACTTCATTGGTATATATTTTTCTCAAATTTGGTGAATATTTTGATTATGAAGCCTTCCATTACAACTGGGCCACTTTTATCTATATATGACATTAGAAACTCTAATCCATCAAATGTCGAGTAATTATTCAATTAAATATAAAAGAGGATATACTAATGCATGTATTCACTTGATGTTTGTATAGATAATGAGTTATATTGTTTAGTTGCTTCTTGAGTGCATTAAGCATTTAATTTATGATACAATTATAATGAATAAATTAAATATACTAATACATTTATTCATTTATGTTTTGCACAGATAATGAGTTATAGTGTTGATTTGGTACTTGAGGGAATTAATAGACATGTAGGGTTTATTGCAGAACCATTCAATTCATGATACACTTACTTACATCATTATATTTTAATCAAACATGAGTTTTTGATGTCACCTAGTTGGCATCAACAAAGAACATAATATGGTGACTTGACTGCTAAAAACAAAGGATGAATAGACCAAATATTGTTGGGGTTAGGACACCAGTTGTAAAAATAATACATCAGAACTAAGAATACATGCAAATAAAAGTGGATATTCTACCAGAAGAAATATACATAACAAGAGATATAAATCAACACCAAATTTAACATGGTTCACCCAATGCAGGCTACGTCCATCAAGAAACAAGCCAATCTATTATCCAAAGCTTTCATACGATATACAATCTTCCACACCTCTTAGATGTGTAGTATTGTCTTACTCTCAATATTTTGCTTCTTCACCAAGAATTCTCTCTCTATCACAATTATTCTCACAATAATCGTCAACTTTTGCACGTTATTCTTAATTATTTTGTTCTAAACCCTATCTTTCATGCTTATATAGGTGTATACAAACTAGATCTAATTCCCGTGAGTTAATTAAAACACTCACACACAGGTAACTGACGCCAACTATCCCTAACCGATGTCAATCATAGGTGACCGACGCCAATCCTTCCATAACCGATGCCAGTTACTATTTTTTCCAGCAAGTTTCATATTACATGTTAATCCGAAGTAATTGAGCTCCAAAACTCAACAATCTCCCTCTTGGAGATTAATTTCTACACTATACATGTACAACGTCATTCTTGGATCCTTCCTTAGCTTTTTTTCTTCATCTTCAAGTCTCAAACTTGAAGATCAACGGAAGTGGAGTGTAGCTCCAACTTCTCCTTTGTTAATGGCTTTGTTAGCATATATGTAGGGTTTTCACTCATAACCCATCCTCCAATATTAGTCGTATGAAGTTATACCTCAACTGAATGTGTTTCGTTATTTAGTGACATGTTGAGTTATTTACCAAATGAATTGTGCTCTGACTTTCACTGAACATTTTGCAATCATCTTTATCCTTTCCTAACTCTTTCATGAACATACTCATCCATATAATCTCCTTACTATCCTTTGTAGCTGCAACATACTCTAACTCTATAGTAGACAAAACCATAACCTTATGAAATCTTGAAATCCAGCTACCTGCCATCCCACGTACTGTGAAAATATATCCAGTCCTGTTCCTCTTACCATCCAGATCTCTAGCCATATCTGAATCAACATAGACACATATGGAAATATCCAATCCTTCATAGCATAACTACATGCTAGATGTCCCTTTCAAATAAATGATTATCCATTGGAATGCTTTCCAATTCTCCCTACCTGGATTGGCCATATATCTACTCACAACTCCCACTGCTGTGCAAACTCCCAGCTACTGAAGCATATGACACTTGTGTCATGTATTTTACCTCCTCATGTTATGATGGACACTGATCTTTGCTCAATTTGAAGTGTCTAGCCATAGGTGTACTAACAAGTTTTGCATTATGCATCTTGAACCTTTCTAACACCTTGTAGATATAATCCTCCTGAGACAAATACAATTTCTTATTCTCCATGTCTCTGTGTATTTGCATACCAAGGATTCTTTTTGCAGCTCTTAAATCCTTCATAGCAAATGTGTGAGCTAGATTTCCCTTAAGCTCACCAATGTCTTGATGTGCATACTAGATCCTACAATAAACATATCATCCACATACAGTACCAAAATAATATAGCTCCCATTTCAATCTTCTTCAAATATACACAATGGTGAGATTCACATCTCAAGTAACCATGTTCATGCATAAAACTATCAAACCTCATGTACCATTTCCTTGGATCTTGCTTGAGCCCATAGAGGATCTTTTTCAACCTATACACTAATTTCTCCTTACCCTTGACTTCATACCCAAGCAACTGCTGCATATAAATCTCTTCATCTAAGTCACCATGAAGAATATTCATCTTCACATATAGTTTCTCTAAATGCGAATGATGTATTGCAACTAAACTCAATACAGTACGAATAGAATTCATCTTAACAATAGGAGAAAATATTTCACCAAAGTGAATACCTACTTTCTGTGCAAATCCCTTTACTACAAGCCTTGCCTTGTACCTTTTCTGTCAACCCTCTTCTTCTTTGATCCTATAAACTCACTTGTTCTGTAATTTCCTCTTACCTACTGGCAACTTACCAAAATCCTGATTCTCATTCTGTTCCAAGGATTCCATCTCCTCATCAATGCCATGCTCCCACTAGACGTGGGTCTCATCCTACATTGCTTATTCAAAACTCTCTGGTTCACCATTATCAGTCAATAATAAATTAAAAAAGGAGTAAATCTTTCAAGAGGTTTACTTACCCTTTGTGACCTTCTCATAGGAGTTTGGGGTACCGTAGGCTCATTCTGGACCCCCTCGACATTTGTATCCAAATCTTCCAGTGACTGATGCCAATCACCTATAACCAACATTGGACTGCTAATTGATGCCACTTAGAATCTTATATAACCGATACCCGTTCTAATGATTGATGTCACTAAGGGGTCAACTGACATCAATTACCATGTAACCCTATCGGTATTAGTTTTAAATTTGACAGTTCATTTTCATTCACGAACTTCTCAACTAGTTCCACCTTCGGTACCAAAATTTGATCCCTGTCTATTTTATTTTCATTCCATTCAATGTCACAACTCCTAATAATTTTAGAATTCTATAAATCCTAAAAATGGAATCCAAAATCATCAGATCCATAACCAATGAAAGTGCATATTTTTTATTTTTCATCCAACTTTTTCCTATTTTCCTTATCAATATGCACAAAATCTTATGAACCATAAACTTTAATAAAATAAATATCTACCTTTTTTTGGTCTAATATTCCTATGGTATTCCTCCATATATTGAACTTGAAGGCACATAGTTAATCAAATAAATTGTTTTATTAACTGCTTCTGCCGAAAACTGCAAGGGCAATCAAGAATGTATCCTCATACTTCTAGCATGTTCCATGATTGTCCTGTTCATTATTTCAACAACACCATTCTCCTGTGGTGTTCTTGAAACCATTATTTCTCTACGTATCCCATTCATTGAACAATAATAATTGAAATTCTTTCTACAGGATTCACCACGATTCTCAGATCTAAGGCACTTTAACTTTGAATTTGATTTGTTCTCAACAAGGGCTTTCCATATTTTAAAAGTTTCATAAACATCAGATGTAACATAATACTAGGATCCTCTATAACACCAGCTAAAATAGCCCGCATTGAACCTAAGAACAACCTAGGGCAAGCTATACAAATTATGGAATAATTTTTTTTGAAAAACATGCTCTCAAAAAAGGTTTTGAATTAATAGTTGTCACATTCTTGTTTCTAAGTTACTTTAAATTAATAATATAAATTTACTTGTTAATCCCCATTATAATAAAATAATAAAACTCTCAATACCTTTTAATAAACTTAGTTAGTCTAAGCCATGGTTTAGGTTTCTCCTTAAATGTGATTCGATAAACATTTCAATTCCACTATAGTAAAACTTCCACAAATTAATCCCAAGGGTAAAGGGATCTATTCAATTAAATACTAAAGTTATATAAATCCCACAAGGTGAGAAGGCCTAAAAAAATTAACGAGGTCCTTAATTTATCACAAGGGTTAGAAAAAAAATCCCACCCCTTACACAACTAAAGTAGCCCCTAAAAGGTCAATCCATGCATTTTAAATTTAAATTTATCTCACCCACTCCCCACCTAATTTTTGTAGGAGTGAATCTCATCCATTGGATGGATTCATTTGGGGCCACAAGATCAAGGGATTCCACTAACCCTAAGTTTGATTATGAAAGGCTTCTTTCTCTTTGTTTGGCTTATTATTTCTTTGTTTTGTTTTTTAGATTGGTGGAGGAGGATGAGGAAGCCATGAGAGACCATCTCAAGCTCAAGAAGGATGCACATCATTTCTTTCATTTTTTTGTATTATTTTCACCATCCTCTAGGGTTACAATATGGTTATTTATTTTTCTTATTTCATTAATGTAGCATTTTCCCAAATGGGCATGTGGATATTTACCCTATTTTAGCAAAATGGATAGAATGGTAGTTGTATATATATTTACCCTATTTACATACATACATACATACATACATACATACATACATACATACAAAGATATATATATATATATATATATATATCTGTGTGTGTGTGTGTGGTTCACCAGATTCTAGATCGTTTCTTTGAAGTATTGACAAAACAAATAGGGTAATGGGCGTAGGAGGAATACCTATTCAAATGCTGGTTGATAGGTTGTTACACGCGTATGACTTGCAAATCCACATCTGATTGTGAGAACTTCTTTTTGGCTAGGAGGAACTACCTGTAATAAAAGCAAGACCACTAGAAGGAATTAAACAATATGTGCAGTGAACTACCTAGCGTATGCTAGATCCAAGAAGTGTGATACTTCTTAGATGGCTATCAGTCAACCATTTTAAACAATTTAATGTGGTAAACAAAATAAATCCTATTGTAATTCGAAATGATTTAGGTATCTCACTTAAAACACAATAAGAAATAGATCTAATCTAACAGGATAGGCTAAAATAGGATCCAAAGGTCAAGTGACTAGTTCTCGATCTCTGTAGGTCTGACAAAGGTCTCAGGTAAATCACAGGTGGATGAGGGTGAGGTGAAATTAGGTGGGTAGGTCTCTGTTCTGGGTTGTATGGGCAAATACAGAGACCGATGTCGGTTAAGGGTGACTGATAGCAATTAGGTATAACTAGTACCGGTTACTGTGGAAATATGGGAATGTCATAAAACAAGCTTTGGGTCTCCTTTGTGATTACACAAAGGACTTTGGTTGGTCGGAATGAGGTATTGGGTGGTTTGGGAAAGATTTGGCAAGGTTTTGATGGGTATATGGAGGTCGATAGGTAAACAATAGATGATAAAATAATGATGAAATGAAATAAACCAGAGAAGTATGATGTTATACTTACTGGGATTCTGGTCCTGGATGTCTGTGAGTGAGGGATGGAAGTGTTGATGAGAGGTTTGAAGGCTACAAGTGATCACCAACTTGAAGAAATTTTCTGCATGGGTTGCATGTACATTCCTCTTAGCTTGGTTAGATCAGATCATGGCTGGGATGGCTGTGAAAGAGAAAGTGTTTGATCTCCTTTCTTACATGCATGTTCTCTTTGGAATGTGTTAATGTTCATCAAATTTCTGCCAACATTTTCCAACCTTGAGAATAATGTTGTTTTGGGGTTAAAAGGGTAACCGACGGTGGTTCTGGCTTAACTGACGACGGTTAGGAGTAACCGACGTTGGTCAAGACGAGATTTCCTAGGTTTACTAAACTAGGGAGATCCTATTGATTTCCTCAGATCTCGTGTGGTTCACCCATGGATTAGACTGGGAGCTTCTTGTAAGTATGTGGTAGTGTGGTTAGAGGGAATGTAGGCATTGATTTTTAGGGTTTGGGTAAGTCTTAGTTAGTTATGACAACCTACTAAGAAGAGGTCTTAGGTTGAGTTGGCTTGGTGAGGTGTCTAAGTGAACTATATGTGTGGATATTATTTAAAATAAGATATTTAAATAATAAATATAGTGAGGATAATGAACTAATTTAATTAAATTAATATTAGTGAGGTTATAGGGGCCATGACTAGGTGAATGTGATGAAGGGTGTTTATTCATTGAGGAACCAAAGGGGAGTGTGACCTAATTTTAGTGTCTACATTTTGTCCCTTTTTGTTACATAGCTTGTATTAGTAAGTGGTGCTAAAAAAAGAAGATGTGGTTGCTCCATGTGTGGGTGAAGGTGATCCCCCTTAAACCAAGAATTGACAAGGCCCTAGGAAAAATCGGTGAGTGGTTTGATAAAAGGTAAATGTGAGGAAAAGGTAGGTGGGCACAGGGAAAAAGGGTAAAAGATCTACTCAGGCCATTCTAGGTAATGGGTCAGGGTCAAAGGTAGCAACAGTCAAACACACGCACATGTCTAAACTACAGCACACTACCGTGTTGAAGAGAAGGAAAAATATACATCATTTAAGGTAGAGAGGTTTATCCAAACAAGGTTGAACTAATTCCGGTATCCAAGGTTTAGGATATGGTCAGGAAACACAATGTAGGTTAGGTGTAGGAATGTTTAGGTATGTTATAATACACCAAAGGTAGGGTCAGGATAAACGGTCATGGCAAGAGGCTAGGTAAGATCATCGAGTCAATCAACACAGGTAACAGTGCCACAAGGTATAGCAAACACAGGAGGTCAAAGGTCACTAGTAATGGTCCAGGTCTAAATATCTAGGTCACGGCATGGGTAAGGCCAAGGTAGGGGTTAAGGTGGGGTGGGGTAAATGATGAGGGTTGGAAAGGTGAGGTAAATGGCTAAGGGAAAGATGGGGTGGGGTAAATGGGTGAGGTATCTATCCCCCTGACTCTCGCTCCCACACCTGCATCAGCCCCATCCGGCTTTGTGCTTCCCGCATCTACCTTACCCTCAGTCGTTTCGCAGCTAGGTCCTATAACCGCTATGACTATCACTTCTGCTACCTCTGTGGAACCCGTTACATCCACCATACCCCTAAAAACTACCCAAAACACAACCTCATCTACCCCTAATGTCTCACACATACCTGTATCTACGCTACCACCTCCCGTGTCTGTGACCCCTACCCCTTTTCAAAACCTGGTCCTTTCCATTCCACAATCATTACCCCCCATTGTCACTGGGTGTACCACGACCCTTCCACCTCCATATACATACTACCAACAACCTTCTGTTTCATCCATTATTAACACCGGGTATGTACCCCCTATTTCACTACCTTCTTCTTAATCAGCCTACATGGTAACCCCATACACTAGACTACCACCCCTGTTATATGCCCAAAACCAACCCTCTCATGCTACAGGAAGTGCCCAATCATCGCAACCTACTAATGACTCAATCAAATTGATGTTGGACAAGATGTAAATATTAGAGGCATCAGTTTCTAGCTCCCACAACACTCTCACCTACGATGAGATTTGTAACGAGCCCATCCACCCATCCATTCCCATCTGCTCATACCCCGTGCATTGGGAAATTCCTAAATTCAATGATTTTAATAGAAAAGAAGACCCACAGAAGCATTTGCAGTTCAAACATGGGTGTTATTTGATTACTCATGATGATGCCTTGCTCTTGAGAACCTTTCCCAGGTCTCTCACTAGACCTACATTAGATTGGTATAGTGGGTTACCTAGACACTCTATATTTTCATTCAATTAGGTAGCCAAGCCTTCTTGGATCATTTCTCTATCAATATCATCAAGAAGGTTACCATGACTGACCTATACTCCACGCATCAATATGAGGACGAATCTATCACAGATTTTATTACTCGCTGGCGTAGCTTGATCAACGAACTCACCTTCCAACTGCCACAAATAGAACTCATTAAGCTCTTCACACGGGCTTGTGCTAGACATATCTCATCGATCTTATAGGTCTAAACCTTCCAAACATTCGATGAAACATTCACTATGGCACAAAAGTTAGAGATTCATGTCATCGAAGAGAAGAAAATCTAATTACGTAATAAGAATTAGGCATTCAAGTTGAATGATACCTCTTCTTCTTCTTAACTAAAAAAAAATTATTCAAAAGCTAAGGGTATCGCTAACACAGTGGTACTCAAAGATGGCCTAGCACATCCGTCAAATCAGGCTACCCCCTCATCTAATCTCTCACCCGTCTAGACTTTTTAATTCAGATGAGAGAAGAAAAAATACACCCCAATTGGGAAACCTTACTATTATGTCTTAGAAAAGCTTATCAAAGTTGGAGCCATCACTCTTCTGCCCATAAAACCATACACTAGTTTTGACCTTGCTCGCCCTATGCCCGCATGGTATAAAGAACATTACTTCGGTAACTATCATCGAGTAAAGGGTCATAGTGATGGTAACTGCATCACTTTCAAAAATATTGTCCAAGAAATACTCAAGAAAGGCGAGTTAACTGTGGATAATCCTAATGCCCCTACTAACCAAAACTTGCACATCTTCAAGAAACCATTTCCCAACCATGCCCCTTTTTCTGATCAAACTGGTGATACCTCAACTCACGATACTCATACCCGTAAGGTTCATGCTATATTTAATGACGTACCTGTCACCTCCCAATTACCTCTTATTCCCTCCTAGAGGAGATCCTAGCCAGAAATCCTTCTTCCACGTCGGAACCAACCTCCCCTATTCCTTCACCAACAGAGGAATTGTCATCACCAATCTGGCACTATGATAATTCTTCACCGGGAACTCCTCATGCTATGATTATTTACTAATGCACAGCCTTTAGTTTAGTGGATGTAATCTGGAAACAAAACAACAACCGAACACAAGAATACCATCGACTATGGTAAGACGGAACGATGAAAAATCTGAAATATCAAAGTAAATTATAATATTAACATGAAATTGTTACAATCTCACCCATGAGGTACTTCAAAAAGACTATGGGAGAAACTTTACAATTACACCTCTCGATGGCTTCTTCAACACACCTTTAACTGATGGCTTCCTTTGCACACTTCCTACAATATTTCTCACTACTTCTTTCTATGCTAAATGAGGGGGGTGACCTCTCTATTTATAGAACTTCCAGGCTTATCCATCCTATCTCTAAGATAGGATAAGAAATCTACTCTGATGAATCATATTCCATACCTTAACTCTTATCTGTACATGTAAGCTTATCTCTTAAGATAAGATAAACCTTATCATTTTACATGGGTTCCACATTTTTAGACTTTTTACAAATAAAATACACAAAATATTTATGACCTCACTCCTTGTCCTTATTACCAATATAATATTTCTAATTCCTAATCATGTAGACCCTACTTCTCTAATTACCCAAACTTTGACATTTTAACATTACTGGACCACTTACGACAAATATTTACTTTTTACAACATTCCTATTGTACTTTGACTGTTACCGTACTCCACATTATTGGCGGCACCGTACTGACAGTGCCGTTATCTTCTATCAGACACTACTACTAATTACACTTAACAACATCCTATTCTGAATACATGCATTAATGAAATAGAAATTACGGAGGAAAATTTTAGTGTCGACATCTTCCCCCTTCCTAGCTTCTACTCCGTCCTCGGAGTAGACTATTCTGGTGCTTGGAAAATCTTCAACTTGTCGTGGTTGACCCATTTCGTAATGGGAGTGCCATCCAATTCCTCCAGTCGGTACGTACCATTTTCATGCACAGTTGCTATTTTGTAGGGCCCCATCCATTTTGGAAGAAATTTTCTCTGTCTTCTTTTTTTGTATCTGGAATCATATACCAGAACCAAGTCATTCACATGAAATGGAGACCACCGGATCTTTTGATCAAAGTATTCCTTCTGCTTCATTTTCTTCTTATGGCTTGTATCCTTTGCTATTTCTCTCATTTCCTCCAGCAAATGAAGATGTACCAACCTTTCTTTTACTGAATCACTTTCATCCATCCTTTCATTTTTCATAATTCTCACAGTGGGAATATCAATCTCAATAGGAAGAACTGGATCAATGCCATAGGCCAACTGAAATGGGGAGTATCATGTTGCTAACTTTGATGTTTCCCTATATGCCCACAATGTTGCATGAATCCTTTTATCCTATTTATGTACCTGCAAGGCTACATCTTTTGCTAGAATTTGACACAACACAAAATTTGTTCGTTCCACCTGTCCATTTGTGCTTGGCTTGTATGTTGTTTCCTTCCTGTGCTTAATAGAAAACTTATTGACTAGGGCTTCTACCACCTCATTAATGAAGTGGCTTCCTTAATCTGTTACAATTTCTAATGGACAACCAAATCTGGTGACAATGCGTTCATATATGAACCTTGCCACTTCATCCATGGAAGCTGTTTTCAATGGCCTAGCTTCAACCCACTTGGTTAAATAATCTGTGGCAACTACAATATACTTATTTTGGTGTGATGTAGTTGGAAGTGGACCAACAATGTTTATTCCCCACTTTTCAAAGGGACCAAGTGGAAGAACAGGACATAATGGAGCTCATGAAGTCTTGCGGTTACCATGTGTTTGACAAATATCACATGTCTTACAATAATTATAACAATCTTTAAAAAGGGTGGGCCAGTGATAACCTGCATCCAAGATCCTTCTTGTTGTAAGTTGTCCAGAGAAGTGCCCTCCACATGTACCATTGTGGAATTCTTCTAGCAGCTCCTTTCCTTGATCACGTCCAACTGTCCTCTTGTACTGTCCATCAGGTCCTATTCGAAATAATGCTCCATGCAGAATAGAATATGGACGACTGGCTTGAGTAATCTTTCTCTTAGTATTTGCATTGGAACCATCAAGAAACTTGAATTCATTCAGATAATTCCAAATATCTATGTATTCACTAGGGATTGTGTCAAGGGAGAACAATGCTGCATCGGAAAAATCATCATCATCATAAGATGATCCTAAACCATCATAGGCTCGAGAGAGTGCATCTGCATTGACATGCTTCTTTCCTAGCCTATCTATAATATCAAATTCAAATTCTTGTAGCAAAATTATCCATCTTGCTATCCTCCCTGATGGGTTAGGCTTATTGATAATATATTTCAGAGCCTGATGATCTGTTACAACTATAAATTTCTGCCCTAGCAAGTAATTTCTAAACTTCTTTAGAGAAAAAATGATAGCCAGAGCCTCTTTTTCAGTTACAGTATAGTTTACCTTAGCACTGCTCATTTGCCTGCTCCCGAAGTAAATTGGATGTTCATTCCCATTTTCATCCTTTTGGCTCAAAGTACTTCCTAGTGCTGCATCTGAGGCATCAGTGTACACAATGAATGGCTTGCTCCAATCTGGATTCTTCAAAATAGGTGAAGACAACAGGGCTTCCTTCAGTTGTCCAAAATCTTCATGCGCATTATTTCCTGGTTCATAAGTAACATCCTTCTTCAAGAACTGGGTTAGTGGCTGTGCAATCTTTGAGAAATTCTTGATGAACCTTCTATAGTAACCCACATGGCCTAAACACCTTTAGAACATCCAAAGACACACTTTTTAGGGTTTAGTGAGGCTTGTGCTTCATCTAACCTTTGAAATGTTGTCTCCATCTGGTGCAGGTGGTCCAACTTGCTCCCATAGATGCAAAAATCATCCAGAAATACTTTGATGAAGGTCCCAATGTAGGGTTCGAACACCCTATTCATCAAATACTGGAATGTTGCTCGAGCATTACACAACCCAAAAGGCATAACTCTATAAGCAAACGTTCCCCAAGGAGTGGTGAACGTGGTCTTCAGCTGATCTTTCTTTGCTATACGAACTTGGTTGTAGCCACTATATCCATCAGCAAAACTATAGCAGTCCTAACCAGCTACTTCGTCCAAGATCTGATATGAAAATGGAAGAGGGTAATGATCCTTCTTTGTTTCCTTATTGAGCTTCCTATAATCAACACAAATGCGTAGCTTCCCATTCTTTTTTATTGAGATCACAATGGGAGAAACCCATTCTGAATTCTCCACAGCAAATATGAATCCTGCATCAAACAACTTATCTATTTCTTCTTTTACAGTCTTGGAAAAATTAGGATTCATTCTATATGGCATTTGCTTTATGGGCTTAGCACCATCTACCAGCTCAATACAATGTTCTACCCAACTTACTTGACGGAGTTCCTTGTAATCAAAAGTGAATAGGTGTATGTACCTTCGAAAGAGCTGGAGGTAGGATTCCTTCTCACTCTCCATCACAGCATCGCCAATGTTTATTTGTTGGAGACGATCATCAACTTCTTCTTTAGATAATTTTATGGGGTCATGAGTTGGTGTGACTGGAAGGATATCCATGACTGAAACATCCACCTCACTTTCTTCATCTTCAGTGTCCACTTCACTGGTACTAGGGTAATCAGAGGATGTCCAATCATCAGTTTCATCACTTGAATCCACAGGTTCTGCCTTATGATGTCGAGGGATCACATTTATCTTCACCCTCTCTCTACCACGTCCAAGTGTCATGAAACCTTCATTCCAGTAGTTTCTTGCATGAACTCTCCTTAGCCATGGTCTTCCCAGTAGCATTGGGTACACAACAGTACCATTTTTCATCACCTGAAAGTCTACCACACATACCACACCCATAACAGATATTGCCACATTTGAAACTACACCTTCTGGTTTAGTTTTTCCTTTATTTAATGACCTTAACATAAGTGTTGAAGGGTGATCAATTTTTAAACCCAACATATTCATTACAGACTCGGTCATTACATTAACTGCATCACCTCCATCAACTAATACATCATGAATTGAAATACCATTACATAATACCTCAGCTTGTGGAGCATAGGGATCTGCCTCTGCCTCCAAAACAGGGACCTCAACCTCCTTCCTTCTTCAAGCATTGAGTCCACCTCGCAACTCCCGCCTCATCTCAGAAGACATAGCCAAGAGTTGACCATATGTAATATTTGCATGCCTTTTGGACAGATCTTCCAATATGGAGTATGGTCCTTGCCCCTGTTAAATCAGAAAGTCCTGCACAACCAACTTTCTTCTCCTATGTTTCTTACTAGTTTCTCCTTTCATCTTCTTAGGATCAGTTCCATCTTGATTATCTTTTTCTTTCTTTCTTTTTGTTAAAAACACATCTACTTCATTATTTCTACTCTTATCTACTACATCAAGAGAATTCACAGGTGCTTTTACTTTATCATTATCTCTTGTACCAGATGTAGAAGCTCTATCTGGACAATTATACTTATAATGACCCTTTTTATAACAACCATAACAAACAACTTCAGAAATATTTCTTTTTGGACCTCTATATCCTCCCTGAGAACTAAATTCCTTTCCTTAAAGAAGATTAATAGTTAACTGACCCATCTTTTTGAGCAGATCTTCATACTCAGTAGATGTACTAGGAGAAATATTTGTGCTCACAGGGAGTGGTTGTGGATTCTGGACCAAAGGTGTTGGTGTAGGCTCTACTTTAGCAACAATTTATTTGGGCTCCTCTTCCATGCTTTCTTCTTTCCTTCTTAAAATCTCCTTTGCTTGTTCAAAGGTAGCTAGGTGGTCATACTTCACTCGTTGTTTGATCTCTAGCTTCATCCCAAGAATGAAGTGCTTACAGAGGAGATTATCCACGCCATTCATCAACCCATCCGCTAGTCCTTCCTTCCGGATCTGGGCATCGAGCTTCCTCCTTAGCTCTAGTTTACGAGCATGATAATCCCTTATCTTCTCCTTCTCTCCTTGGGATAGATTTGTGATCTCGATCATGAGATCTGCATATTTCTGTTGTTCACCAAATTCTTCAAGAAAAGTTTCAGTTAATAAATCCCATGAATTTTTCACATTATCACCTAGTGTTTCAAACCACCTAAGTGCTGAACCATCCAAAAAGGTAGGAAAAAATTCAGTCCATTGTTCCCTTCTCATGAGGCCATTACAAATACAAGATCGTTTAAAATCTTGAATGAAAGAAGAAGCATCTTCATTAGATTGAGCTGAAAAAACAGGAATCTTTCCCATTTTCAAAAGTAACCACTGTGAAATACCAACCCACAAGTACAATCAACAAGACTTATGTGCACAAATAATTGGAATTACTATAGAAATGACCACGGTAAACTATGGTAAAACTTGACTTACTGTGGTAAAAACTGATTTTATTGTGGTAAACACTATTCACGGTAAAAAGTGAAGTTACTGCGATAAATACTATTCACGGTAAAAAGTGACTTTACTGCATTAAACACTATTCCCAGCAAAAATGACTTTACTATGGTAACTACTATTCATGGCAAAAATGACTTTACCATGGTAACTACTATGCATGGTAATTGATTTTTGACTAAGTGGGAATATCTCTCCAGAAAATCCACCAATGAGGAATGGTCCCGGCAACGGAACCAAAATGTCATCACCAATCCGGCACTATGATAATTCTTCACCGGGAACTCCTCGTGCTATGATTATTTACTAATGCACAGCCTTTAGTTTGGTGGATGTAATCTGGAAACAAAACAACAACCGAACATAAGAATACCATCGACTATGGTAAGACGGAATGATGACAAATCTGAAATATCAAAGTAAATTATAATATTAACATGATATTGTTACAATCTCACCCATGAGGTACTTCAACAAGACTATGGGAGAAACTTTACAATTACACCTCTCGATGGCTTCTTCAACACACCTTTAACTGATGGCTTCCTTTGCACACTTCCTACAATATTTCTCACTACTTCTTTCTATGCTAAATGAGGGGGGTGGCCTCTCTATTTATAGAACTTCCAGGCTTATCCATCCTATCTCTAAGATAGGATAAGAAATCCACTCTGACGAATCATATTCCATACCTTAACTCTTATCTATACATGTAAGCTTATCTCTTAAGATAAGATAAACCTTATCATTTTACATGGGTTCCACATTTTTAGACTTTTTAAAAATAAAATACACAAAATATTTATGACCTCACTCCTTGTCCTTATTACCAATATAATATTTCTAATTCCTAATCATGTAGACCCTACTTCTCTAATTACCCAAACTTTGACATTTTAACATTACCGGACCACTTACGACAAATATTTACTTTTTACAACATTCCTATTGTACTTTGACTGTTACCGTACTCCACATTATTGGTGGCACCGTACTGACGGCGCCGTTATCTTCTATCAGACGCTACTACTAATTACACTTAACAACATCCTATTCCTAATACATACATTAATGAAATAGAAATTACAGAGGAAAATTTTAGTGTCGACAGAACACCTTTCATCTCCTTCATCACCTACGGAGGAGTCTTTCGTTAACATTGAGACCATCTCACCCCTAGCTTCACCACTTAGAGAGCCTTTACCTACAGTACCTCCTCCACCCATAGAGGAGCACCCATTACCTCCTCCACCCACAGAGGAGAACCTATCTTTTCTTCCACCTATAGAGGTGCACCCATCATCTCCACCACATATCATAGACCCAGTTGAGATACCATTGCCTCTTTGTGAGCATTCTCTATCAGCTACCCAGAATCCTGTAGACCTATTTTTGAATCTCTTACCCACGGATGCTGAAGTTAGCCAATTTCCCATTTCTAAGACACATTTTACGGGAATTTCCATTAGGTACTCATCAATTCCAACTACATACATGTCGTTATCACATTTGGCTAATTACTTAGATTATGTGGATAGATCCTTACTATGGGGGTGTGTTATGCTTCTGGTCTCAATACAGATGCTGATACCTCCACTATCTACCCAAAAATATTTCAACCAATCGAACTAAACACAACCACCTCTATCAAACCCCTTCCACGACACCTGTTATAGCTCAAACCACACCCTTACCCATAACTCAACCTACACCTAAACCTAAACCCAAACCCATACCTATAATATTTGCCTTGACTAAACCTATTACCACTTTAGGGGTCACCCTGACCACCAGCCTTACTCATCCACCTATCAAACTAGATTTAGGTACATCCTCCAAAGTTAACACCATACCTACTCCTACACCCAAACAGAAGAACCACACAAATCGACCTCATACCCTGGCTACGCCAATCACACCAGCACCTGTCCCGTCTGTCTTAGGACCTCAGCAGCTTCCCAAAATGGTCAAGCAACCTCCACCTAGCAATAAGCTAAAAACACAACAGCCCGTTCCTTTCTCAAAAACCTCCAACTTACCCTGACACCCAACATGACTTACACCCGTATCTACAACATCGCTGCCACCCATACCTCCAATACCCTTATCTATTACTTCACTACCCACTACACTGCAGTTGCTGTCTCTCACACCCCAAGCATGACCTGCGTCATCTACCTTCACAGCACCCCCATTATCCCCGTGGGTAACTCACCCTCTTCCTCCATCTACTTTTCCTTCTATACCTCATACACCCACATCACCTTTACCCAAGAAGGTACAACCCAAAAGAAAAACTCCACTACCCCATAATAAGGTAGTCAAAATGACCACACACCCTCCTACCCATCCATCTACTATACCTCTACCTAAACAAGCACAAATGAAACCTAAAACCACACCAACACCCAAACCCATAGCTCGATCTTCTCCTCCTCTTGCAAATACAAATCCTTGACAATCAACCACACCTACACCCAAACCCACGTTCACTTCCCATTGCGATCCACTAGAAGGGTGGTATGCCAAAATTTTAACCAACCTCCTTGAGAATTTTGTCATCACATTACCGCCACTTAGACCTTATGACCCCCTCAAACCCAAGCCAACATGGTTTGATGATACTAAAATTTTTGCATACCATTGTGTGCCAAGGCACGATGTGGAGAACTATAAGGACTTGAAAACTATCCTTATCTAGTTGTGTCCTCCAGAGGCCAACTTTGACGATGACGACCTTCTCGACAAGGATCCTGCTACACCAACACCCATTCCCACACTGCCCACTCAACAACCACAACCTCCACCCTCACAACTCCTAGATCCACCCCCAAATTTTGAAATTAACATGGTTTGCATTAGAGAACTTTCCACGCCACCACCCAAATGTCATTGCACCCAACTCACCTCACAGGGTTTTTCTCCTCCTGTAGGTTTTTTCTCGCCGTGTCATTATACTACTCACCCTACACCTTCTCTGTTTTCCAAATCCCCTTAGATCAACATGATACACGTCACTACATGTGCTCAGAATTATAAGGGAAAAGAAAAGGCAACTGAATCACCAACCAATCCTATACCCAACATACCATTTGAACCCATACCTAAAATCACTATCCGCGGCCCCACGTACCCCATTTCTAATGGTGTCACACATCGCACCATGCTCAAACAATTACACCAGTCTCCCCTCAAAATGTCCCTATATGAACTCATTCAAACCTTGGAATCCCATCATCAAGCTCTCATGGAGGTTCTTCAATCTATTGAGGTTTTATCTAATGACCCTATACCTTTAGCCTCCATTATCACACCCTATCATGTAGCGTCTCTCACCAAATTACCACATTCATCTTCACCCTACCCTATTCACCAAGTAACCTCCCTTAGCTTCTCAAAGGAAGAGATCACACCACACCAAAATGATGACCCGGACGCAGACCTCTTCATCTTTGTCCACATCGATGACATACGGGTACGCCATGTGATGATTGATGGGGGTGTTAGCATTAACATTATTTCATCCCATGCATTCACTCAAATGCGTATACCTAGCAATTACATGCATAAACATTTGATCATGTTGCGTTCATTCAGTGATGCTATCACCTCTACATTAGGCACTGTTATCCTCCACATTAACGTGGGACCCCACACTATACTAGAATTATTTTACGTTTTGGAGGGGGAATTCCAATATAACTTGTTGCTTGGTAGACCCTAGATCCATGTCATGGGTTTTGTTCCTTCCACTTTGCATCGTTTTGTAAATTTTGAACACAAAGGACACACTTATACCATTCCAGCTGACCCCTCACCTTTCAAAACATGCAACATGATTTACCGACCTAATGATGTGCTCATTTCTATTAAGTCATCTACCTCCACAACTACTACTTCTTCACCTATACCTCCACCTACCAGTACAGTTGTTGCTTCTACCGCACATACCTCCTCCATTCCTACCACTACCATAACCTACAAAACTGACCCATCAGCTTTCCAATCAGTTAACTCTACCTTAGCATCGACCTCCGACACTTTATCCATACCAGCTACCTACATACCAACCATTGATCCCTTGGAAGGTATTTTTCAATGCCTCACTCTGAGGGAGTACTGTTTATATAGTGTTAACACATTCCTTACACCACAAGAGTATAGAATCCTTCACCAACATCCATGTTATGATCACCGTATATGAGAATGTCTCCTTTATGGTCCTCCTTAAATTTGTACTAGTCTCACCTATTGGGGACTTGATACTACCACTTACACACCCGAACCACCGCCATAAACCTACCCATTTTCTATTGACTTCCAATCACTTACCAATCACCATTTCACCCACACCTTCCTTCACTAATGTGCGTGGAAGGGTTTTGGTTTTGGATTTTATGAGCAAGGCTGTCATACTATTATTCCATGTACCACCTGCAAACATAATGACCATAGTGGTATCAGCTTTCTCGAACTACCTACCAAACAGGCCCGTATTGAACTCATTAAGGACACTAGCTCTTCTACACCTTCTTCACCCGCTGCACCTTCATCACCACCTTCACCGATGGAGTCAATGGATCCTGAATCTATCCCTCCTAAATTTTTTTCGTAAACACCATTTCCTTGGGGCCTTTGACTTATCAATGCGAGGGTGAGGCCCCTTCCACTCTTCCCTTCCTGTATCCAGAAATGATCGATGACGATACACCTTCAATTAACGTTGTTCAATGTTAGGATGATGAATCCATACTCACTTACCTTGGTTCAAAAGACTCATATATTCACCAGTCGTTACCTTCTGAGATGCAAATCATGTTGAATGAATTGACTATTGAGATCAACATTCATACTCAGGACAACCTACACATCCTAAAGATCAAAAAATCTTTAGATGATGCCTAACAGGATGCCATCACTTCTTTTCTTAGAGATCATAATGACGCTTTCTCTTGGTCTTATGCAGACATGCTTGGTATTGACCCCACCATAGTGGTCCACAATATTGTAACCATTCCCGATGCCAAACCCATAAAAAAAAGCTAGAGAAAATGCACCCTCGCATTTCTCTTCTCATCAAAGAATAAGTTCAACGGCTTCTTTCCATTTCCTTCATCTTACCCATTGATTATCCTTTTTGGATTTCTAATATTGTCCCTATCACTAAAGCAACCGGTAGACTCCGCATTTGCATGGAATTTTGTGACTGTACAATAGAAAAGTGAGAAGCAAGCATGGGAATCTACAAGTAACTCTTCCTTGCACCCGACCTCTCGAGGTCATGCCGAGATAGCTGGTGGGGATGAAATATACGTGGGGTGCAGAAAAACTAGTTAGGCAACCTTATGTCTTTGATGCGCACTAATGGAATCTGCAAATCTAAGGCAAAGAAGGCCCTTCTAACCTGCACTGGTGTGATAGATCAGTAGGTAAGGATGACTACTCAAAGGCTTCAATCAATATCAAGCTCTGGCATGTGATCTGATCTATAGGTTGTGGGATACGGGGAAAATGACCTGGAATTGTTTCGTATATATCTCCAGATAGGGTCATAAGATGGATGATGGGTATAGTGGATTCTATGGTCGATTCTCTGGGTCTAGTCCAAAAATCCTTAGCTTCGTTAGCTGTTATATCTAACAAGGATAACTGTGTGATAATGGTCGGTGGAAGTGGAGTGGATCTAAATACTAATGTGCATAAACCAACATCAATGTCGGCTTGACCTGTGGACTCGTTGGGTTGTGGGATTTGTGGATCACAACCGTAGATTCGTGGTTGTTGTGGACCTCCTATGGTCATACGAGGAATCAATCTCTAATCCCTAGTATCCAGTAGTCGTATGCCTTTTCGGCCTCTATATTTAGAACTACAAGTTGTGTAATCTTCTCAGAGTACCTTACAGGCGTTTTGGCAACCTGAATTCTTAAGCTAGTGTCTATGTCAGTGAGAATGTCTCCTGTGCATCTGGCTGTGGGACCAAAGGGTCACAACTAAACGTTTTCTCTCTTTCAAGCCCTTCTACAGTCATGCGGATATTTATCTAGGGTAATCTGTAGTTTGGCTGGTTTGACCAAAACGTGTGTGCTTGGTCATCTTCTATGTTTAACCCTCTTAACTATGAGCTGATCTGTTGTAAGTCTGCTATTGTTCGGAAGACTTGGATTCTAAGATTCTGATCTATATCAGTTATTGCGGTGATAAGATTGGGTTGAGGCATGATTAGATTGAATACGTATTCTCTGGGCTCCCTAGGTCCCGTGATTGTCATACAAAAGCAACAATGTAACTCTAACTCGCAGCAAAGTAAAATTAACTATGTAAAGTATATCTACAACATATATAACTTCTCTATTTTTGTGTTTTTTTTATGAACTATTGAACATAATTGAAAGAGAAATTATTTAAAATATCTAGAAATTGACAACTAAACTAATAACGAAATTAAAACGAAAACAAAGCAGCCGAGTATAGCTACTTGCCTGTGCAGTTGTGAATCTATTCTAAATAACCAGATAACTGATCTAATCTATTTGAAAGACTCTCGATCCTACCTCAGAAGTGAGGAGTGAATCATAGTTTCTCAGAAACTATCAATCCCCACATCTTCCCTGGCAATATCGAAAGTGAATTCGACTGAAATGAAATGATTGACTACTCTATTTGATATGCTTTAACTAGAACTTTGAAAGCTTGAACCTAGATTTTGCAGAACAGTGGACGAATCCGATGGTGTGTGGCTTTGTCCCCTCAGTGTGATCTCCTCGTTCCTTCATGCTCACGTGAATCCAGAAAAGCATGTGATGTTAGCATCAATAGAAGTTGGTATCGAAATAATGGCAGCTTAGGATGCAGACTGAATACAATGTGAGTAGGAGAGGGATAGCGCAAGAGAACAGAGCTTGGCTTATGCAATTCCTAGCGGGATTTATTGCGAGTCATACAACATAAAACATCCAGAACCTGAAACTATCCTTTTTGACGAACAAAACCTGCAACTTTAATGGCTTCCTACTGAAAATTAAATTGTCCTACTCTAATTGATTGCATGAAATAGTAACAACACTAGCACAAGAAGATTATGTGGCTTCCTAATAGCAAGACAACACTAACTATGCATGCAATAAATAAAACTATGAATTCCTAAGAAAAATTGAAAGACTAAGCTATGAAATGAGAAAATGAGAGGCAAATTTGAGGGGCCATTTGCTTGAGCACAAGCCAGCTATTTATAGAATTCCCATTTACCCAAAGGTGAAAACCAAATTGAACTCTTTAACCATAAACAATGCAAAAACACTATTCCAGGGAACCAGAATCATAAATACAAGCAAAGGCGGTGAAAAAAGCTGGTAAACGTTGAATTTTTACATGAGTCGCGTTAAAAAGAACATTCTGGAAAACGCGTGAAGGACCGCCGCCCTGAGCAGGGTGGCAGTTATAGGACCACCGCCCTGCCTGGGCGGTGGTCACGACGACTGCTGCCCAGTCAGGGCGGTGGTTTTGTAACCGAAGACCAAAACTCAAAGAAAAGGAGGGGAGAAAGAGAAAACAAAGCATGTAGGGTCTAACTGGGACATGCGGGATGTTAACGCATACTTGGAGAGATTTTCTGGATCCCGAACACCTTACGAGGAGACCTGTATCATCATTGGGGCACGTGTAACGTTGTTCTGGTGGTGCAGTACCCTACAATTTTGGGTACGTACATATTGCCCCCTCGGAGAAGCGTTTTAGCCATGAAGAGGCATAAAATGGTGGATCCGAGTATGGCGGTCCTGAAATGGGAAGTTAGGAGTTATACCTGACACGCCTGTGTGCCGAAATGATGCCATCCAAAATTCCTGCTACCTACAAAATGAAACGAGGTCTCATGTGCAGATAGACAAAATAAATAAAAAAATCAATACTAAAATAATATGAAATGAGGACGTACCATTTATGCGGGGATAATAACTTACCTCCGTCAGTGCTCCAAACTTGCAAAAAGGGCATTCAAAGCAAGCCAGGATGCTATATATGTAAAAGTGGGCCCATTTTCCTATTCATTTGCACATGTTGATTTTGTTGATTTTGAGCTCTGGGACCCACGGTGACAGTTTCTTATGAGAGTATAGTCAAAACGTTCTGGAAGAGATTGTGATCATGCCTCCACGAGTGGAACACCGAACTGCGAGATCACAGGTTAGTTTTTTTTATTTACCGTTTTTATCCCCAAAATGTTAAAATGGTGAAATCTTTGTCATGGGGGGATTATTTTTGAAAATGTCAATTTTAATAGGGTCACTTATAGGGGGTGCCTAATGGGTAGGCTTTGTTTTGGTCAAAATAGTCATTTTTTGTGTTTTTAGGTGTCATCTAGGGTACGTGAACCGCGTGGAAATTTGGGACACGACCGTCACCCTGAGCAGGGCGGCAGTTACATGACCACCGCCCTGATTAGGGTGGCAGTTACAAGACCACCGCCTTTAAGGCTGCGATTACGGAACTGCCACTATGCTTAGGGTGGCGGTCCTTAAAATAATGCCTAAATAATACTCATTTGAATTTGTTTTTACATTTCTAGCATTCTTACCTACTTTCATGATTATTGTAATGTCATTTGAATACTAACTTACTCCCTTTTGTGTGTTTTTGGGTGTATGCAGGCGAAGGAGGAGTATATCCGATGGAGCCGAGAGAGAGAGAGTGTGATTAGCTTCCAGTAGTATTGGATGCCCTTTCTTAGGATGAGCAGGACACTCTTCAGAGGGCCGGTATATTGTGTATATCATGGTTCCCACATGTTGCACCTTCCTGTCACATACTTTGTGACTTGTTTTCATATTGGGATGCTGATCGGAACACTTTCTGATTTCCAGGAGTCAGGGGTGAGTGGACCATCACTTTGGAGGATGTTTACCACATCTTGGGGGTCCCGATCATCGGGAGACGACTCACACTTGAGACAGCAGGGTCACGGGCTCAGATAGCACATTGGGCTTCATATATGGGAGATGCAACTATCTCCACTGGTTCAAAGAAGGGGGTGAGGGTCCGATCTATTCCTAGCCTACCTATCCCCTTGATTTGTTAGTCCATTATGGGGATCCTTGCCTCGAGATTGATCGGGGACAAGGGAGGAGATACTTTACTTTATTGTTGGTCCCCAATTATTACATAGATTGAGGGACATGGCCAAATTTATGCCTGGGGAGCTGAAATTCTTGGGACCACCTATCATGATTTGTACCAGGTGGTTCGTTTACAAGGGCAGTTATTGAGCCATCTGACCTTGGTTATGAGCTGGGTCTACGAGTGTTTCATCCCTTATGGGAGAGGTGTAGAGGTGGCAGATCCAGGAGCCATGAGGGAAACCAGATGGATAGATATGTCAGTGCTCAGAGCACCCCACCAGTCAGTCATGTCCTTGACTATTTGATGATATGGAGGCCACACCCTATCAAGCCATGGCACGGTTATGGGGTGAGGAGGCTCTTACTTTGATATCTTGCTCCACCACAGGGCAGCTTGTGGACAGGACGGGGAAGGTGGAGATACATCCTTTTCATCGAGTGCCTCAATAGTTTGGCCTTCCTTATGTGGGTATGCTTCCCTCAGTGGTACCAGTATACAGATCAATTCGGGAGGCTAGGGGAGGTCCTAGAGGCTGGGGTTGGACCGTTGTTACTCCTGGTGTCCCCATTTCAGCTAGGAGGGTAGTACGCACTCGAGGGAGACTCGGTGCTCCTCAGGGACCTTTACTTCATATTTCTGTCGATCCCACCCATAGCAGTGATGACCCCATTGATATAGACTCTGAGTCCGAGGAGTTCATAGGGGGAGAGATTGAGGAGGGGACTGAGGCTAAGGTCAGTGAGTCAAGTGGGGAGGAGGACAACGATCCTGAGTGGCATGACACTCATGATATCTTACAAGCAGAGAGGACGAAGCAGAGTGTGGAGAGGGTGACTCTAATTTCAGAGGAGCCACTTTCTCAGGGCTTGGGTAGAGAGGATGAGTCCGTAGCGGGATGCTTTGTCACTCCAGCCACGGGAGGAGTACATCAGTCAGCAGTGACATCTGTGGTAGGTGTTGACCCTAGGGATCCCTCTTGGAGGCCTAGAGATCTAAGTGAGTTGTCATCCTTGTATTTAATGTTTGTTTAGGATTTCCTTAGTTTCTATTTCTCCTTTTGTTTACGTTTGTTTCTATCTTTTGATTATTTCTAATTCATTTTTCTCCTGTGCTTGTAGAGACTGCCGATGAGTGGTGAGACTTGATTTATCAGGTATGCACTGATACCCTAATGATCCCTATGGAGAAGACCTGTGCAGAGCTATCCGTGGATGCAGGGGAGCCTTCAGCAGCTGTTAGGCATACCGAAATTTTTACCCTTGTTTGGCATGTGGCCAGGATGGTGAATACCCTCCATACCAAGTTGACAGGATACAGGATAGCAGAGCGCCTGATGAGGAGTCACTCTCATGGCGAGGCCGTAGCTTCTCCTCAGGAACATGAGCCCTCTGTGAACTTAGAGTGCCGGCGTAGCTGGAGTCCTAGACATGGGCATGCACATTCAGAGGGATCTCATAGAGGTTTAAAGGCTGTTTGGCTCTCTTAGATTATTTATATGATGTATTTTGTATTTCCCGGGCTCTTAGAGCATTTTGACCATGCCTGGTGCATGATGGAATTGTACAAGAAACTTGATCATATATATATATATATATACCATTTAGATCAGACCCTTGGTATCTATGATTTTGTGATTCATTTCCACATGTAAACTATGATGTTGTTTTTATATGCTTCTCAGAATGTATGCAATGGAGGACAAATGATACAAATGCTTTCTTTCCTTTTAGATTTCGTTATGCTGATGTATGATGATGTACACATAATGTGATCTTGAACTTTAGTTTCTATAAGAAATTTTCCAGTACTTCATATTTGTTGTGACAAAATGAGATGATAAATTGGTATGATGAGCAGATGAACTTGCCCTGTTCCTAACTCCATGCAACTTGTAAGATGCAAGGGCTCACCACTAAGAGCTAGAAAGGGCAGAAGCTATGAAATTTGTTGAATGATAGTGATGAGAGATAGACAAAGATTTGGTGGAACCAAATTAGGATGCTACAAACCTACTCTACTCAAGTGACTTCATAGTTTAGAATGCTACTTACTTTGTGGTTTATCTAGACTTAGATCCGTAGATGGCCACATGGTAGACAAAATCTGGTTTTCGGGGTTTTGAGCTCTCTTGGAATTTTGGACATCTGATTCATTTGTGTTTGACTTAAGATTGCAAAGGTTTACTTGAACTGTTTGCTTATGACCTTCAACGTTTATTATCAAGAGGACCCCCACACCTTGCCCCATGCTACTAGTAAGAAGCATGGGCTTATCACCATGGACAAGGCATAGGTGAGTAAGGGCACTTCCATCCTTTCCCAACCTTACGTCACTAGTAAGAGATGCAAGCTCATCACCGAAGGTTGGTAGGGCAAGGAAGTGTGTAAAATAAAATTTTCTGTTTGATCGATATTTGACTTGTTTATTTGAGAATAATGTCAGCATTTTCTTATTTCCAATGAGATATATGTACCGGATAGATGTGACACTATGAAGCTTCTAGAACAGACCATATGCAAGACACCCATCCTAAGAAGGAAACCAAAAGTGAGAAAAAGCATGCAGACCTTGGTATAGTTCCCGTTAAGAATTTTTCATAGCTAGCTTTATTTGATGAAATGATTGTGAAACAATTGATGATGTCATGAAAATGAAGAAGTATGATTGGAATGCTTATGCCAATATCATCAGAAGTTTGTAATGAATTGCTTTGAGAATGAGTTCCTTGATCACAAAATTGTACGAAACAAGTGGACAAAATGAACCTAACTACATGAAGATGCAATGTAGATATAATTATACAAATAGTGTTGGTCGCTTATGCATAGAATCGTTTAAGGTGCAGGGAATTGACAGTTTCACCAAATTCCTCACCTTCCAGTGTACATAAGAGATATGCACCATTTCCATAGTCTTTCGTGACTCGGTATGGGCCCAACCATTTGGGCTGGAATTTCCTTCCTTTGCCGGTCTTTTTATCGATCCGGCTGTCTAGTCTTAGAACCAAATCTCCTTCATATATATCTCGTTCATAGACCTTTTTGTTATACTGCTGGCACATCTGGTCAGCATAGATTCTATGCCACTGTTCAGTGTCTAATCTGGCCTCATCTACGCTTTCTAGTTAGGAGAGACATGCTTCTCTATAAGCTTCTTCATCCAGAATCCCTTGTAATGAAATACGGAGACTGGGTATTACAACCTCAAGTGGGAGAACTGCTTCTGCTCTGAATACTAGCGAGAAAGGAGTTGCTCCTGTTGGTGTTCTTATTGAGGTTTGGTGGGCCCACAAGGCTGGATATAACTTTAAATGTCAATCTCGTTTGTTCTCTTTCACCATTTTAAGGAGAATAGCTTTTAATGTTTTTTTTGTTGCTTCAGCCTACCCGTTGGCTTGAGGGTAATACAGGGAGGCCGTATGATGATTTATTTTAAATTTACTGCATAGCTCACGGATGTCATCATTCTTAAAGGAAGTACTATTATCTGAGATAATGATTTGTGGGACACCGTACCTGTAAATGATCTGGTTTAAAATGAACTTGGCGATCACAGAACCTAGTATAGTGGTAAGAGGCATAGCCTCTACCCACTTGGTAAAATATTCGGTGGCCGTAATTTGAAGTTATGGCCATCTGTTGACGAGGGAGAGAATTTTCCCTATCAAATATAGGACCCATGTAGAAAAGGGCTGTGGAGCAGCGATTGGTTATAGAGCTTGTGCCGACATGTGAATCTCGTAGGAAAATTCTTGGCATTTATGACACTTGCGTACAAACTCTACTGCGTCATGTTCTAAAGTGGGCTAGAAATAGCCCATTTGATGTATTTTGCGAGTGGTGGCATGACCACCAAAGTGGCCTCCACATATGCCACTATGAGATTCGTGGAGAATCTTCTTGGATTCTTCTGTGTCAACACACCTTAGGAGCATCCCATCGAAAGCCTTATGATAGAGCACTTGTTCTATAATAACGTATTTAGCTAAAATAATGCGTAACCGCCTTCTTCGTTGTGGTGTAGCACCTTTCCGAATATGTATGGTCCATGATATAATTAATAATATCCGTATACCAAGGACATTCCGAGATGGGAGGTTTGGCTTCGATGTAGTATATGCATTCATTGGGAAAGTCTAGATCTACTAGATCGCCTCCGTCTAATGGGTTGTCAGCTAACCAATCTGCAATGATTTGTCCCTTAACGGACTTCTGGTTTACAAAAGTTAATTTCAAATTCACCCATTAAGGTTATAAAGTGTCCAACCTTTTTAGACAAGGAACGCTTGCGTGAGGAAAGTTCGTAAATGGTTTGTTTTTACAATGACCCTTGTTTCTTGATTTAGCATGTAATGTCTTAAGCGTTTGGTTGCGAAGATTATGGCAAGGCATTCTCATTCTGCTTACATATTACATGTGTTTCATAGTGGAGCAATGTTTGGATAATGAAATAGATCGTGCATTCTCTCTTGTCATCATCTTCTTAAGCTAGCATGTAAGATAACGAGACATTTGTAGCTCGTGAATATAAGATTAAAGGGCGGTCTGGCGTAGGAGACATTAGCATAGGTGGTGACAACAAGAAATGTTTAACTACTTTGAAAGCATCGTTGCAGTCTTTGGTCCAATCAATACTATAATCCTTCTTGAGTAGATTGTTGATTGGGTGAATGGAAAAGCTTAAATCCGGGATGAATCTTCAGATTGCACTGAGTTTCCCAAGAAACGACCTGATTCCATATTCATCCGACGGTGGGATCATTTCAAGAACAGCCTGGATTTTAGTTGGGTCTACATCAATCCCTCGTGACGATATAATGTAACCAAGGAGCTTCCCTCCTGTCACACCAAATACACATTTTTCTGGGTTTAGTGTGACTCCGTATTCTATTAATCATGAAAGAATGATGCGGAGCACTTCCGGGTGATCACAATGCTTCCTGGCCTTGGCCAACAAGTCATCTACATAGGATTCCATGATTTTTTGAATAAGATCATGAAATATATATGTCATTGCCCGCTGGTATGTAGCACCAGTGTTCTTGAGATCGAATGGCATAGCAGTGTAGCAATAAGTTCCCCAAGGAGTTATGAACATGGTTTTAGCTTGGTCTTGTTCAGATATTCTGATTTAATTGTATCCCGAGAATCCATCCATGAGAGACAAAATCTCAAACCCAGCTGTTACTTCAATGATGACGTCAATGGATGGTAATGGGAAGTTGTCCTTAGGGCACGCTTTGTTAATGTCTCGGAAGTCTATGCAAATGCATATCTTCCCATTCTTTTTGAGAATGGGGACGATGTTATATACCCACTGAGAATAATCGAATGGCTTGATGAATCCTACTTGGAGGAGTTTCATTACTTCTTCCTTCACCATGAGAGCTACCTTGGGATTCACTGGTTTTGATTTTTGTTTAATTGGCTTTGCATCTGATTTGGTGATGAGGTTATGTACCGCGATGTGTGGTGTAACCCCTGTCATCTCTTTATAATTAAATACAAAATCCTTTTGATGTTATCTAAGGATTTGCATGTGTATTTCTATTTCTTCTGGAGTTAACGAAGATCCTAGTTTTAAGATCTTTGGTTCTTCCTCCATTCCGATGTTAATATCAATCATTTCTTCGATTAAAGAAGCATTACCTTCTTCAAACTCAGGCGGGGCTAGAGGTAGTTCCAGATCTTCTCCATTCTCTACCGTGTATATGTCGAGTTCCTTTTGCGGGGGAAGCTCCATCATGGGATTTCCGAAGTAAGAGGATGAATGTGGAATTAAAGACAAATCCACCACGTGATGGGTGAGATGTAACGCTGCATAGGTGTTTAAGTAATCAAGAGTGGCTCTATCACTATCAACGTGATCTAAGATAGTAGATTTGTTCTCATCTATGTTCGTTGAAAGAGGGTTTGACATTTTTTCACTAACGGTTCAGTACAAAGGGATACCATGAAATGGGTGTCTTCCAACTCACTGTTTGGAGTGAAGTATGATGCTGAGGTTGCTATCAAATATGCAAGAAGATTTTGTTCTCGCAGGATTGCTTCAATTGATATGAAGTCAAACTCTTTGCTCAAATCTAATACTACTGTTTTGTAGAGCTGTAAATGTTTGGCTCTAGTCTCATACACCTCAGAGACTTGGTTTGCTACTAATTGAGAGTCTCCTAATACTCTGATGTTATCAACCCCAAGCCTCTTAGCTAAGATGAGGCCAAGGAGGAGGGCTTCGTACTCAACGCCGTTGTTTGTACATTCAAAATTTAGTTTAAAGGTGAATGGTAAGATCTTTCCCTTGGGAGAAGTAAAGATCACACCTGCCCCAGCCCCATAACAACATCTAGCTCCATTGAAATGAAGAGTCTAATATTTAATTGGGAAGATGGATGTTAGGACATTCATTCCATCTATTTCATTTGCTTTGGTTACTTCTACCATGCAGAGTTCTTCTGCTAGAAGAGAACCAACTCCTAGGGTATATCCCATGCCTACAGAATCAAATGGCAGGAAAATTGGTAGATCCTGTTCTAGCAATTCAAAAATCTTTGCAGTAGTTCCTAATGATATTGTTTCTACAGTGTTAGCCTCATCCTTAAGGGCTGGGATATTCTTAATTAGGTTCGTAACTTCTAATTCTGTTGTAGGTACCAACATTTCTTCTGGTTTTGTGTCGGTTGGTTTATTAAGTTGGTTTGTTGGGAGTTCAAACTCAGAGTGAACACCTAGCCTTTTCTTTAGGTCTGCTAGGTGTATATCGAATGGTTTTGGGTCATCTTTTGCTACAAATACCTTTCCTAAGTGTAAGAATCTTATTTCTTGAAATAACATAGAAGGGATTGCCTTCTTACATTGTATCCACGGTCAGCTGAGGATCATATTATAGTTGGTTTTCCAATCTATAATATAAAACTCAGTTAGGATTGTTTTGGGTCCTAAGGTGACTGGTAGTATTATAGTCCTAATTGATGTGGCATTAAGGCTATCATAGCCTCTTAGTGTATTCCGAGTCATGGAACAATTTTTCTCTCCATACCCTAACTTTTGAAGGAAAGAGAAGGAGACTATGTTAACTGCTACCCCATCGTCAACCATTACGCGCTTAACGTAATTGTTATAAACCCACACTTGCAAATGTAAGGCTAGATCACCTCTATGTGCAATCTCAGCGTCTGTTGGCATTTTGTTTATTTGGAATATAAACTCGGTATCCTTATCCTGGCTGCCCCAGAGGGTGGATATCAAAGTCTATATGGTTTACCTGTGTTTCGGGAGGTGGAGTGATGTTGATTAAATGACCTAAACCTAATGCCTCTAAAAGAGCACCCCTGAGGGCAAGAGAGTTCTTCAGCAAGTCCAAAAAGGAGATGTGAGAGAAGGTTTTTGTTGGGTCATTAATTAAATCATAGGCATCTAAGGGTTTTACTAATATTTGTTGGATGTTATCTGTCTCTAGCAAGTAACTTGAATTTGGCTGAGAGGAATACTCTCGTGTCCTTGTTACATCTTCTACGTGTAGTTCAGTGTCTAACTCCACTAAGCCAACTATCTTGGGTCGTGGCTGACTTCCTAATTGTGGTGCAACTGGTGGATTTAGTGAAGTCGAGGCTTCATGATCATTGTTTCCTGCCATTACACCCTTGTTCGTCCCATTTGGATTTAATTTGTTGTTATTGTGACTTGGGAGCGGATCGTTGAAGATCTTGAGGGGTGCATTTTGAGGGGAGGCTGCTCCCGTGAAAGTATTTGGTGCAGGTGATGCAGGATCTGCTAAGAACATATCTATGAAAATTTGTCTCTGTTCTTTTGGTAGATTTTGCATGAACTTATTGTAATCACTGCATGTTCTAGTGTCATGGCCTCGAATCTTGTGGAAACCACAATATGAATTAGGATTGTAATTCCTAGGTTGCTGGTTTGGCGCATATTGTGGCCCAAAACTCTGATTAAACCATTGACTATTAGGATTGAATTTTTGCACTTGTTGTTTTTGGTTTTGGTTCTAGTTTTGATATCTAGTTGGGTTTTGGCCTGGACCCTGTGTCTGGATCCACCATTGTTGTTGTTGTTGTTGTTGTGGATGATTAAAATCCACTGTATTGATTGTTGGGGTAAAATTGTTGTTTCGTTTATTATTAGTAAGTGGTGGAGTATTTACACCATTTACCTTTTTAGCTTGGTCAATTACTTAATTTGTTGTTGCGCTACGATTTTTGTTAAGGATTTTAGGTCCTTGATTGACATTTGTGGTAGTAGGATAAGTCGTAGTATTTTGGTTGGGGGTGATTAACCTCCCATTTGTTCCATACGTCTTACGACCGCTATCTATTGCCACTTGATCTATCCGGAGGGCGCTCTCAAGTACTTCATTGTAAGTCCTTAGTGGGAACTTTTGGACTTCTTCCTTCACCTCTCTGCTGAGAGAAAGAAGGAATAAATTACATAGTTCCATCTTATCCATGTTTGGAGCACTTGCTGAAGAATAAAGGGCTGTACACCATCTTTGGATGAAATGAGCGACAAATTAATTGTGTTCTTGTTTAATGTGCAAGAACTCCCTGATTCCTGTTCTCAATAGTTTGTTCATGTCAAATGCCTTGATGAACTCTGAAACAAGTTGTTTAAATGAATGGATGGAAGCTTTAGGTATTCTGTAATACCAATTGAGGGTGATGCCCTCTAAATTTTTCGGGAATATTTTAGCAACAACCCCATCCCAAGGGAGCAGTTCTCGAATGGCTATGGCATAGGCCTTGATATGCGCATTCGGGTCTCCCTTCCCTTTGTATTTGGGCAAATCGGGAAGAGGTCTTGGAAGCATGACACTTCGTATGGTGAAGTCTAAGGGTTCTTTCAAATATTTTGAATAAGTCCCTATCGCGTAGGTTTCGACCATTGATGGTGCTTGCTGAGGGGGTGGAGGTGGAATGGGTTGTTGATACGGCATAGCGTATGTATTTGTAGGGGCATAAAGAAATCCTTGTGGTTGAGTAAACATCCCGAGAGGAGAGAAAAAATCTCCTTTTGGTAACTTTGAGTACATGTTTAAGTATGAAGGAGTATTGCCTAGGAGTGAATTGTTTTGTACCAAACTGGGAGGTATCATATTCTCCACTGGAGTAGCGTTTGAGAATGTGGTTCTAGTTGGTGTTTGTTGTGAATACTGAGGAGGCATGCCTAACGTGCCTATTCCTGTGAGGAAGTCTACTTGGCTAGGATGATGTGGAGGATTGGAATTTCCTGCCTACATGAATTGAGAATTTTGACTTGCTTGAGCAAGTTCTAACAATCTAACTATTTCTACTAAAGTCGAAATGACTTCATTTGGTGAAGTCACATTATTTTTCCTTAGTGGCATTTGTTGTATATTCTGAGGTTGTATAGGCATGTGATATCCTGCTATAAACTAATCATTTCACTGCCAAGTTTCCCCTAGGGCATTTCCTATAGGTAGTGGCATGGAGGTGTTTTCTTGAAACGAGACCTCGGGTTGTGTTTGTAAACTTCCTATAGGTGGGTACATACTCTACAAGCATTTTTCATTCCTAGGATAACGCGCTAAATGTTCATCATCTACAAATAGGTATGGATCTGATTGTCTTCTGATTTGCGGTCTAAGCAACACATGAGGAGATGAACCAGATTCTAAGACTTGGATTCTAAGATTCTGATCTATGTCAGTTATTGCTGTAACAAGATTGGGTTGAGGCATGATTGGCTCGAATACATATTCTCTGGGCTCCCTAGGTCCTGTGATTGTCTTATAAAAGCAATAATGTAACTCTAATTGCAGCAAAGAAAAATTAACTATGTAAAGTACATCTACAACATATATAACTACTCTATTTTTGTGTTTTTTTATAAACTATTGAAAATAATTGAAACAGAAATTATTTAATATATCTAGACATTGAAAACTAAACTAATAACGAAATTAAAATAAACAAAGCAGCCAAGTATAGCTACTTGCCTGTGCAGTGATGAATCTATTCTAAATAACCAGGTAACTGATATAATCTATTTGAAAGACTCTCAATCCTACCTTACAAGTGAGAAGTGAATCATAGTTTCTCAGAAACTATCAATCCCCACAACTTCCTTGGCAATATCAAAAGTGAAGTCAACTAAAATGAAATGATTGACTACTCTATTTGATATGCTTTAACTAGAAATTTGAAAGCTTGTACTTGGATTTTGTAGAACAGTGGCGAATCTAATGGTGTGTGGCATTATCACCTCAGTGTGATCTCCTCATTCCTTCGTGCTCAAGTGGATCCATAAAAGCATGTGATGTTAGCATCAACAGAATTTGGTATTGGAATAATGGCAGCTTAGGATGCAGAATGAATACAATGCGAGTAGGAGAGGGATAGCGCAAGAGAACAGAGCTTTGCTTATGCAATTCCTAGCGGGATTTATTGTGAGTCATACAACATAAAACGTCTAGAACTTCAAACTATCCTTTTTGATGAACAAAACCTACAACTTTAATGGCTTCCTACTGAAAATTAAACTGTCCTACTCCAATTGATTGCATGAAACAGTAACAACACAAGCACAAGAAGATTATGTGGCTTCCTAACAACAAGACAACACTAACTATGCATGCAATAAATAAAACTATGAATTCCTAAGCAAAATTGAAAGACTAAGCTATGAAATGAGAAAATGAGAGGCAAATTTGAGGGGCCTTTTGCTTGAGTACAAGCTAGCTATTTATAGAATTCCCATTTACCCAAAGGTGAAAACCAAATTGAACTCTTTAACCATAAAAAATGTAAATACACTATTCCAGGGAACCAGAATCATAAATACAAGCACAGGCAGTGAAAAAAGTTGGTAAACGTTGAATTTTTATGTGAGTCGCTTTAACAAAAAAATTCTAGAAAATGCGTGAAGGACCGCCGCCTTTCCTGGGTGGCGGTCACGAGACCACCACCCAGGTAGGGCAGAGGTTTCGTAACTGAAGACCAAAACTCAAAGAAAAGGAGGGGAGAAAGAGAAAACAAAGCACGCAGGGGCTAAGTGAGACATGTGAGATGTTAACACATACTTGGAGAGATTTTCTAGATCCCGAACACCTTGCGAGGAGACCTGTATCATCATTCGGGCACATGTAACATTGTTCCGGTGGTGCAGTACCCTACAATTTTGGGTACGTACAGTTACCCCAACCTAGCCTGCCTAAATGATGACTTTCCCTTACCTAGTATTGACCAACTGGTTGACCTTACCACTGGCCATGAGATGCTATCACTCATGGATGGATTCTCAGGTTATAACCAAATCCTGCTTTCCCTAGAGGATCAACATAAAACCTTGTTCATCACCCCTTGAGGGACGTTCTACTATCGAGTCATGCCTTTTGGCCTTAAAAATGTTGGTGCCACATATCAGCAGGCTATGACTTACATCTTCCATGACATCATGCATCGTATATTGGAAGATTACGTGGATGATCTCTTGGCTAAATCTAAACGCCGCTCTAAGCACCTAACCATCCTCAAAACCATCTTTTACCGCCTCATTAAATATTGTGTCCACCTTCAGCCTAAGAAGTGCATCTTCACGGTTCTCTCATGAAAGCTCCTGGGATTTATTGTTTCCCTCCGTTGTATAGAATTTGAACCTGCTAAAGTCAAGGCCATTCTCGAAATGCCTCCACCTACTATCCTTAGAAAATTCCATAGTTTGCAAGGTAAGTTGCAGTCCATTCACCATTTCATTTCACAATTATTAGATCGGTGCCAACCCTTTCGTCATCTACTCAAGAAGGATGTCTCCTTTAAATGGGATGATGACTACCACAAAGATTTTGAGGCCATAAAACAATACCTTCTATAACTACCCGTATGCATCCCACATAAATATGATCAACCTTTTTACCTATACATATCCACTACCGATCACTCCTTGGGAGCCATGCTCTCTCATCACGATGAACAACATAGGGAGCAGGTAGTTTATTACATCAACGATAATCTTTTAGACTACGAAACCCAATACACCCATCCTGAAATTTTTTTGTTAGCATTTGTTTTCATTTCCACCAAACTCCATCATTACCTACTCAACCAAAAAACCTATGTTGTGACCAACATCTACCCCTTACACTTCATGTACACCAAACCTTATCAAAATCAGCATGCCACACAATGGCTTATGCTTTTATCTTATCTTGACATCGAATTCATTCATAAAAAGTCCATTAAGGGCCAAGCTATAGCTAACTAATTGGCCGATGGACCTATTTCCAGGGATCAACCCTCTAATTTTGAATTTCCAGATGGGTCAATTGTTATCCTTTCCCTAGACAAACCTCCTTACCAAATGACACTCTTTTTCAACAGTTCCAAGTGTCAGCATGGGGGCGAGGCTGGTATTATCCTCATTCCTCTTAATGGTGAACCCATGCCTTTGTCTTTAAAATTAGATTTTGAATGTACCAACAATATTTCTGAATACGAAGCGCTCGTACTAGATCTCCAAGCCGCCTACGCCCTAGATGTCAAATTAATCAACATATTTGGTGATTCTCAATTGGTCGTAAACCAAGTCAATGGTATGTACCAATGTCATAACGAGATACATAAAAAGTATAAACATCATGTAGACATACTTTTGACCACCTTTGATTGTTACACTATTCAAACCATCCCACGTTTAACCAACAAATTTGTAGATACAATGGCTTGCTTAGCTTCCCAAACACCTGCTTCACCTGTCGATTCTACAATCTTCATCACCATACAACAACTCTAATCACCTTCTTATTTACCTCACAATGTTTACTCTATCGGAACTGATACCCATGACCCGAGTAACCTTTGGTATCAACAATACTCTGACTACCTTTCTCTTTCCATCTTACCTGTAATGGACAACACGCCTTCCTTAAAAAGGTCTCTTGTTATGTAATTTTGGGGGGAATCATCTATAAGTGTGGCTTTGATGGCATTCTCTTACGATGCCTCACAAGTTTTGAAATTCCTTTTACCATTAAGGAGGTTCATGATGGCATATGTGGAGGTCACTTTAGTGGCCTTCCTGTTGCTAAGCATATTCTTCACCTAGGCTATTAGTGGCCGACCCTTAACCATGATTGTTGCAACTACATCAAATGTTGTGTAAAATGCCAACAACATTCCAATATTCATCATACACCCAGTCATGCCTTACAGGTCGCTCGTGACCTTTGGCCCTTCTCTCAATGGGGTTTGGATCTTTTCATAGATATCAATCCTCATTTGTTCCACCAGGCGTGCTAAAATGTTGTACCTGATTCTAGATCGTTTCTTTGAAGTTTTGACGAAACAAATAGGCTAATGGGTGTGGGAGAAATACCTTTTCAAATGCTGGTTGATGGGTTGTTGCACGCGTATGACTTTTGAATCCACAGTTGATTGTGAGAACTTCCTTTTGGATAGGAGGAACTACCTGTAATAAAAGAAAGACCACTAGAAAGAATTAAACAATATGTGCAGTGAACTACCTAGCGTATGCTAGATCTGGGAAGTGTGATACTTCCTAGATGGTTGTCAGTCCACCATTTTAAACAATTTAATGCGGTAAACAAAGTAAATCCTATTGTAATTCGAAATGATTTAGGTATCTTGCTTAAAACACAATAAGAAATAGATCTAATCTAATAGGATAGGCTAGAATAGGATTCAAAGGTCAAGTGACTGGTTCTAGATCTCTACAGGTCTGACAGAGGTCTCAGGTAAATCATAGGTGGAAGTTTAAAAAATAAGGTTGGAAAACATGGATTCCCCTATTTGGGGTTTGTAAGTATCAAAACTATTTTGGGGGTGGGGGGTCACCGACCCCACCCCCCACCATTTCCTTTAAACCTATATATGCAGGCCATGACACAAGTTTTAGCACTGTATTTTTTTGTTTAAAATATATTTCTTTGGGGTTGTTTCATATTTGTTTAATATAAACACTTTTCTTTATATATATATATATATATATATATATATATATATATATATATATATATATATATATTATTTTAATAAATTTATTAATAATATTTTAATATAGTATTATTGTCAATAAATAATAATAATTTATGGTGTTAATAGGATCACCTAATGTAAATCTTATACTTTAAATTTTCTAAAATTTTGGTGGTAATATTGTTTGGAGTGTGACTAATTTTACTTCCTTTATAATTTATTAAAAAGATGATAATCACTTTATACAATCAAATGAGGATATGGTCTAACTTGTAAATAAAAAATTTCTCTACTCTACTAGATTTAGAAAGTAGTCTATTTTATTAACCAAGAAAAAGACATAGAAAATTGAAGTTCTTTCCATCTACACATATAAAGTTTAAAATTTCTTTCAACCGCTATAAGGGAATGAACAAATATAATTTACTTCACTACCCTATATGTTTTGTAACATCCTTATTTTAGACAATAGAACAAGTCAATTTTTTTTTTTGATAATTGCATACTGGTTCTAAATACATAATTTAGAACTCACAATTCAAATAACCATTTATATAACAGACAACCATATGCAGCTGTAATGACTCGGAATACCTCCGATCTATTCATTCCATGACTCGGTAATCTACCGATCTATTCATGAGTAAAAAGAGTTAGTGTTTTTATTTAACACAACACTCTGGCAGTTCTCTTCCCTAATCTGGGATTCAGAATGCTCTGTCCAAGGAATCTAACTGAATAACTGTTACCATTATTCATCGGCATCTCATCCCTTAGACTAGGTGAATTAGGACAACACAATCAGCAGCTTGCGATACTTTGGCCAAAGATTTGAAACATACTGTTCATGTCTCGTATTCCTTAACGGCATACTCGTCAAACTAGAATACGTCCTTCACCCCATTCATATGTTATATAGAATGTCTTATACTGACTACTATCAGTCCTTCCTTTCACATCTGAATCACTCGGAGGCAGATTAACAAGGTGATAATGTTATATGGATGCCCACGAGGATTAGGGATATGATGACATACTGGTTCAACCTTGCAGTTCAACCAGTGTGTCATGATACCCCAAATCTCCGAGGCAGTCTTATAACATGACCACGTTCTTAATCAGTCCCAGGGTAACTCGTGCGAAATCAAGTGTAAATCTTAGCGATCAATGCAAAGGGTGTCGCCATAAGTCACCTGCATTGTTGTAACTTCGAGAAGATCCTAATCTTCTCAGAGGTACAGCCCTGCAGTCGACTTTATGTCGTCAACCTTTAAATCCGCCTCGAGAAGATCTACCCAATAACAAGCGTTACGCACTTGAGATTAAATTACTTTTAAAGACTTTTCCCTAAGGTTAGCCTTTTTAAATCCCTGGATTCTTTGTCTTAAGACGACCCTCCTCTAAAGGACTCATTACTGGTAGAGGTATTACGGTCACGCTCTCATCAAGGAGTCATTAGAATACACCTGATTCTAAAGCATCAGAACGGGACAATATCTCATAACCTTTACTTGAGATTGCCATCTGAACTCCTTTGATTGCCTATCAGTTCTCTTAACTAAATTTATATCATACTTTTTAGTTTAGAGATATAAATGATTAAGAATCCAATTTACTATTGTCTTGTTATACTTAGGACTAGGGATTAGTAATTCAATCCAACTTGTTTAGCGTTCTCTTTTAGGCTCAATTTTAACCTATCTTCTAGAGAGACAATAATTAAATTACAATATTGCTTTTGCTAGAACAAATTAGAACTACTAAATACTCATAAGAATTTAGTATAATTACTTACAAGCTTTCATTGTCAATCACAAAAGCATCCATATTATACAAAGATAACTATGCCCCTTCGTTACATAAACCGAAGAAGTTCATCTTTCAGAATAGAATACAACACATAAGTATCAAACACTTATTTTCATTCCTTTCGAAACTCATACAATTACATTTTATGCAACAACATGCTTAATATAATGCTAATGGAAAAGAAACATCTTTTCACATATAGTACATCTATAAAATCAAGCTGTAATTCTTTATAAATCAAATAAACTATCTGATCAGCCTGCCAGATCTGCATTGTTTTTACCTCTTACGGCAACCATCTACAAAAATAGTCAACATGAGTCAGTTCAATGAACTGAGCATGATAAGCACTAACTTTTAAAACAATTGCAATCCATCAATTGTTTTCATTAAACACCCTGTTTAAATGAGATCTGATATTCACATAAGTAAACATAATCAGACTATGCCCTTGTAACACAAAATGATTACAAATATGTAACTCTATCATTGTTACAAATAGTCTTAATCACTTTCTAATATTTCATCAAATATTAGGAAACAAGGAACGAATGTACACAACAATCATTAAATCCAAAATCACAACATTGGTCAGATTGTTTCATTCTCCAAAAAAAGGAAATAACATAACAATTCGGGATTCCACCAATATGTTACAACAATTTCCCTCTGCTAGTCAATTATCAATAATTTTAAATAAAGGAAGAGAAAGAACTAAACCATTCATACTTCCTTTCTCATAAGTTCATCACTGTACTGCCTTCACATATGAAAACATTCAACCAGTATAAAAATGAACAAGTTAGACAAGCCGCAACCAAGATCACTGTTTAATCAAGAAACAGAAACACAGCAAACTCTTGTACAGCAACTAACACATCAACAAAACATGTATCAACCCTAAGCCTAATGCTAGTTCCTTTTACACTGTAAGGCATTGACACAAGTTGAAAACAAGAAATACAAGCGTATCACTGAAAACAACAACCTCATTGTACCAAGCAATCGAAGGTTTCCAATGGACTATGCTATGTTGCCCACACGGTATTTCCAAATCATGCACAGTCAAATCGGACAAATTAATTGGAAAATAACATAGCATACATATTCTTGCTCAGTCAAAAAATCGGACTGAAGTAAAAGAAAGGAATTCAGCCAACGATCCTTACCTTGCTACATACAAGTCTTGGAGTGATACTCGCGACTTACCCAACAAGGTCAGAACACGAAACGGTCATCCATACTCAAGGACCTCAAAAAGTAACAAAGACAGTCCAAGGTCAAGCTCAAAAGGACACAGAAGTACTAGTTACCTTTCCAGAATTCCAATGATTCAAACGGAGGTATCAATTCAAGCAAATGCATAAGAATTCATACTGACATTCATCAACAAAGCATAACAATAATCAGACAACAAATTACTCTCTGCCAATCATTTTACACTAATTTGCACAGGTCGAAGACATACATGTCCACCTAAGAATCTGTACCTCAAAATCCCAAAAACACGAAGGAATTCCAATCGCAATAACAAAATCGAAATACATGTTATTCCATTAAGTCGCCGGCACTTAAAATACCAACACTTAACTTTATTTGGCTCAAAAATAAAATGAATCATTCAATCGACTCCTCAGAGTCATCCAAGCCACAATAGTTTAAATCTATATAATCACAATGTAACTGTTAAAGGTTTTGCACTTATAACCTCTGTACCTACAGCAACGTACTATGAAATTGGTGATAAATCCATATATATCACTCATGGCTAACATTCAAAATGAACAAGTGAAACAAATCGAATACCCATTTCAAGCAAGGACAGCAACTGAGCCGCTTCGAACTTTCGAACAGCTTTCTCATAGAAAAGAAAATGCCTACACAGGAAGTCTTTATCCTTTAATTATTTCAAATAAACAGTAGCCAAAAGCCCTGTTTCATCTTATCAGGCTTTCACAAAAATCCATTCACCAAACTTATGGATGAATCTACATTTCCAGCAATAGATAGCAATACGATTCAATCATCGACTCCACTGAGTCGATACAACAAAGTACAGGTGTATTTATATTATACACAGTGCGCAAGTAATCCCGCTAACCTAATAACAAGGAAAACAACTTCCGCTAGGTCGAAAAGACTATGGTAACACTACAGTTGCCCGTTCCAAGATAAAAAAATTGAAAACAAATGAAACCCAAAAGTATCATTAGTCGCTGTCAACAAATCCCACGACAGAGTTTTCAAAGAAACGATAGTACAATCAATCTTACAGTAATCACCCAAATCATTTTATACAGTTTCAATAACAAGACAGCGACCACGAATCAAAGACATACAGTGGTCTCATACTACACATAGGTATATTCTAAGGGCTCACGCCAAACAGGCCGAACACTCGAACCTTATAAATAAATACCTCACATGCATAAGCTAGAATGAATACTCAAACAAATAGAGTTGAAGTTCGATTTCAACAAACACCCATCAAGAGGAAATTGAAAAATCGAACCAGAAGAGATACAGTGCCAGAAAATCAAACTAGATCTCATAGAAAATTCATCCAATCTTCACAAAACATTTGAACAGAGTTTTTTTAATGAAAGCACTTGAAAAACAGCAAGATATTTAAAGGTTAGGGCCTAGCATGCCTGTATGTTGATCAAATTTCCGAAGCAGACCACAGGAAGAGCTCAAACTCCCTTTTCTTTTTCCATGATAAAGCAACCAACAAAATTTCGCTGTCTTCATCGCATATATATATCTTCCATGACAGAGAAAAGAGCTATGGCAGTTCATACATGCCATGCAACTCAAAGAGAACTGGTGCGAAGAACCAGTAAACAAGTAGAGAGAGAGAGAGAAGACCGAAAATCGCGACAAGCCAAACAAACCCCCAAATTTCCGCTTGCATGCCTTCTCGCGAGTTCCGAGCTCGACTTCCGAGAGTATTGAATGCCATTAACCAATTTTCCCGCTTAAACTCTACTCCCACCGACCGCCAGAATTGGCGACAGTCCAACTAAAAATTTAAGTCCATTTCCAAACTTAGCAATTGCCAAGTCTGCACAAATTAGCCGCCACTTAAGCCTCCGCCATGACCTATCCCTCATCCTTATCCCTTACATTTATTGCCATAGAAAACACCGCCATGGTTCGCCACCCTTCATCGGCCCCTTCATAATCTCCTCCAAAGTTAGGTTAGTATCTTAGGTTAGAGTTTAGGGTAATGCCCACACTAACAAATTTATACAAAGATACTAACTTAGGATATTAACAAATAGCCTAGGTCTAGGTTAGACTAACAATAATCTAACCCCTAGGTTAGGTTTTAGTTTTAGGTTACTAACCCTTAATAACTTCGTTTGGTCCTCGTCCTGAAAACTCGGAAAGACCTGTATCATACCTTCTAGAGTGGAGTTAGCTCCTGTTCTAAATGCAGAATTGTATGTAAACGAATTATTACCTGGTCTACAATCGAGACCTTCCAGATATACTTTGATATTGGGAACCATTTCATTTCCCAAGATCAGATTAATATTCAGACACAAAATGAAATAAATAAAAGAGTCTATTCATATTTTGACTCAGTCGAGATCTGCAATCTGCCAGAAATTCAGTACATTGCAAGCATGATTTCTGAATCGAGGAACACATCCTTTTACACATATAAAGTTTAAAATTTCTTTCAACCGCTATAAGGGAATGAACAAATATAATTTACTTCACTACCCTATATGTTTCATGTAATACAATGGGAGCAACTATATCTTTGCTTTTACAAACTACCAATTTGTAACCATTCTCACAAGAAATTATACCATGATTTCTCATAGTTTTAAAATAAGAACTATTAATTTTCCAATAATAAATACACACCCATTTGATACAAGAAACCAACTACAATGAGGACTAAGTGGATTTCCTTTTAATCTCAATTCCATTATACAAAAAATTAACTCACTAAAATTGTTTCTATTTCCACATACATTACAATCTTAATAACCAAAAATCAATACAACTTTTCTTTCAAGAGCAATACAATAAATCTTCCACTTGACGTGGGAATTTTACAAGGAAGGTATCTATAACGAAATATATTTTTTATTCTATTAACGCTCCAAGAATCAAATATACAATAAGGCTCCATATTCTCTTCCCTTGATCACAACAACAAAAATGGGGGAGAGGGAACACTCTCCTCCCAACCAAAACTCCAATGGAAAAAAGAATAAATTCTTCTCATTTTCCCCCCAGCCCCAACAAAAAAGCAATAAGGGATGGATCCAACACATGAAAACTCTACAATGCTTCCACACTTACTTTTAAGCAACAAACACACAATAACATATAACTACAAATACTCATTTTTAAGGACAAAAACTTCCCAAAAAAATGGATCTAAAACAAACCAAGTAGAGATAGGAATATGGGGACACCCTTGTGCCTCCCAAGAATTTGGATGCCCACCTCTAAAATTCTCCAAAACATAATCAACCCCAAAATCTCTTGTCTCCCTACAACAACAAAAATATGTCTCTTGTGCCTCCATCACTCTTATGTCTCCCTCTCTCTTATGGCTCCCACAATGCACAAAATAACAAAATAGAACAAGGTGGGGTATCCAAAAAACACTCCCTCCCAAACACATAAAGAATCTCTTATGCCTTCCAACATATTTCATCTCCATTTCACTATCTCAACACAACCTAAATCCGTTTCACTACCTAACACTTCAAGCAAGAAAACAAATCCATACAACACATAACATACAAGAAAACAAGAGTGCAAGACCCTACCTTTCCATGGTAAAGATTCACTTTTCAAGCAAGTCCCAAAATCTATCAAACTCAAGAAACTCCAAGCTCCCTTCAAATCCAAGATCCAAAGATAAGTAAGTTACCCCAAATACTTCCCAAAATTCCAATAAATAGAAAAGAGGAAGAGGGACACTATGTGGCTCCATGTAGGATGCCACATCATTTCTTCTCCATCGCACATCACTCAAGTCAAACCCATACCCTAAGTCATAATAAATGGGTGGTTAATATGTATGAAAAACTTCTTACACACACCACTCCAACCGACATCCTTTCGGACAAATAAATAAACACATGTAAGAAAGTGCATTTAAAACTCACCCTTTTCCTTCCAAAACACATAATGGGGTCTACTTTTGACCGCCCAACGCATAGGTAGGGTTGGTATAAGAAATAAGAAGGTGTATTAGAAGCTTATCTTGTCCCACAAGCCTCCAAAATTGGCCCTTAAGGCCAAATCCGAATTTCCCAGGTGAGGTATAGTGTACAACACTAAATTTACTTACACTCAACTAAAAAACACATAAACCAAAGAACCATCTAATATAATAAATGACTTATTTTTTTCCCATCCATAACTAGTTTAGTAACATGATTAAATTACTAATCTAGACACATACATTAATTAATGATAAAAGGGAATTACATCACCATAAAATCACATACTCTAAAATTAAATAAACGAAAAGATAAGAACAACACACAAACCCCTTGGTCACAATTGGAGGTCATCCCCCCATGGGAACCCCCTAACAAAAAATAAAACACACACAACATAACACAAGTTTCCATGGTGAGCTTTGTCATATCCACACAGTATTCCACTGTGGTTGTTCTCCAATCCCCCTTTGATTGTTGTGATATAATCTCCTACAAAACACACAATAAATCCTTCGGCCTCGTGGCCGCATCGAAACATCCAAGATAAGATATATGCATATAAGCCAACAATCATCCATAAATAAATTAAATCATCATCAAGGAAAATAATGTTACTATTTTAAAATTCCAACAACATCTAAATGTTATATTTCATCAATACCAATAATATCACAAGATTACTTCACTTCTAAATCCTACTAAATATGACGAAAATTTTGAATGTCAGAAATATGTAAATACGTCAACAACACATCATCATCAATATAAAATGTCTCTCTAAGAAATCAAAACAGATAATACTATGAATTAAAATCCATCAATAATCAAAGTATCTCTATCGTCTAATCATCATGCTAAGACAAAATGATATAATAATATCCATGTATATAACCAACAGTAATCGAGATCAGAATATAATAAGTTTTAAAGTGAAGTGGGAACTACATCCCCCTCCCCTTAGACTTGACTTCCTCCTAGAATTCACTGAAATAGGAGTGGAAACTGGAATCACAGCAATGTAGTATCCTCCCATGTAACAACAGTCTCATCATACCTGTCCCACTGTAATCAAACCTGGTCAATCTCTCTGCCTCAAAGGCCTAGGGTTCTATGCTCTAAAATATAGATGGGCTCCACCATCACCTGCCCCTGATCCTACACCTACAATGAGGTCTAATCTAATACATGAGAAGGATATTTAATGTATCTCCTGAGCACAGAGAAATGAAATACATCGTGGACATGAGACAAGCTAGGTGGCAATGCTAGACGATACCAAAGGACCAGTAAAATCTATGATCTTAAAGGGATCCACAAACCTAGGACCAAGCTTAGGTCCTTTTTTGTAACTGATAGAGCTCTTATGTGGCTTAAAATGAAGAAAAAAATTCATGCCCACCTCAAAACTATGATATTTCCTATGTTGATCAACATACTTCTTCTTCCTGTTTTGTGCCTCCTACAATCTCTACCTGATCATAACAACCTGTTTCTCCATATCCTATAGTAAAGCTGGCCCAAGAGAAACCCTATCCTCTAATCTATCCCAACTCATTGGTGACCTACACTCTTTGCCATACAATGCCTAAAGGGGATCCATGCCTATCAAACTCTAAAAAATATCATTGTAGGAAAACTTCACCAAATATAAATAATCCTCCCACCTCACCTGATAGTCAATTACGTACATCCTAAGCATGTCCTCTAGGATATAATTCACCTACCCAGTTTTTCCATTTGTCTCAGGGTGATAAGCTGTGATGAAATTGATATTTTTCCTGAGAGCATACTACATCATAGTCCAAAAATGAGAAATGTAAAAGAGATCGCGGTCAAAAATGATCTTCTGTAAAATCCTGTGTAATCTGACAATCTCGTCAAGATATACCCATGTCACTGCACTAGCTATGTAGGTGGTATTCACTGGAGAAAATTTGACCACTTTCATCAATTTATCCACCATGACCATGATGGATTCATGGTAGTATCTCGAATGTCGGTAACCTAACTATGAATTCCATAGAAATGGTTTCCCATTTCCACTCCAATATGACATGAGGGAAGAGAAGGCCAACTAGATGTTGATGCTTGGCTTCACCTTCTTACACTCTAAACAGGATGACATGAACTGAGCCATGACTCTCTCAAGTCTCCTTTAATGTTACAACTTTCTCAAGGTGGCATGCATCTTATTCACCCTGGGATGGGTAGAATAAGGTACACGATGAGCCTCTTTGAAAATGTCTTATCTCAAGCCTCCATCTCTAGGAACATATATCCAACCTCTGTGCTTGATAAGGCTATCTATCTATAATAAAAATCCATCAAATATCCCCTCAAGGGGCATCTACGACTCAATCTGTGCTCTGGCTATAAGGTAGAAGCTGTCATGAGGAAGCTGCTACAAAATCTTACTCCGCAAATTTATACCCACCAAAGTAGCCATTGCCACATGTCTTCATTTACTCAGGGAATCTACAAAAATGTTATCTTTCCCCTTCACATGCTCTCTCTCCATGTCGTACTCATAAACCAACTCCATACAATGCCACCAAGGAGCATTGAGATTGGGCTACATAAAGAGGTGACAAAGACTCGATTGATTAGTCTTGAGTGTAAATCTCCAGTAAAGAAGGAAATTTCTCCACTGCACCGAAGCATGTACAACTGCTGGAAGATCAATGTCATGAGCCAGATAATTGAGCTTATAAACCTTGATTTTTCGAGACTCAAACGAAACTACTTGGCCCTCCTACAACAAAAAACCTCCAAGTCTTGCCAAAGAAGCATATGTGCAAATGAAGAACTCACCATGAGGGTCTAGCACTACAAGAATAGGTGGTGTTGTGAGGCATTCCTTTAGTGTCTTAGAGGCTTGTTCACATCTATTTGACCATACAAATTTCTTCCCTTTCCACTAAGGAGAAGTGGTGTGGTGCGCAGCCTGAGAAAAGTCTTGTACAAATCTCTTATAGTATCCTGCCAAGCCCATGAAACTATGTACCTCGGTCACACTAGTAGGAGCTATCCAATCCATAATGGCTCTAATATTTAAAGGATTGACTATGATACCTTCCCCAAAAATGATGTTCCACAAATACTGTACCTTACACAAAAAGAATGCACACTTCTATAGGGTCCCGTAAAACTACTACTGAAGAAGACACTGTAGAACCTGATGAAGGTGATCCTCATGTTCCTCATGCATACATGAGTATATCAAAATGTCATCAAGGAAAATAAAAATGACATAATCCAAAAACATCTTGAACACCCTGTTCATCAAGCTCATGAATACTGTAGGGGAATTTTTCAAACCAAATGGCACAAATGTGAACTCATAGTGCCCATATCTCATATGGAACACTGAATTGTGGATATCTATCTCTGTAATCCTCAGCTGATGGTATCTGGACTTAAGATCGATGTTAGAAAATATTGTGTCCCCCTTCATTTGATCAAGTAAATCATCAATGTTTGGAGGGGGGTAACAATTCTTGATCATTAATTTGTTTAGCTGCCTATAGTCCATACACAACCACAAGGTTCCATCCTTCTTCTTATAAAAAATCACTGGTGCACCCCAAGGGGATACACTAGGACATATTAGGCATTTCTCAAGAAGCCCCTCAAGCTAAAAAATGAACTGACAAAGCTCAAGTGTGGTCATCCTATAAGGGGCGTGTGAGATAGGTTATGCTCCCTAAACCAAGTCAATGTTGAAGTCTATCTCACATGTGGGAGGCATCCCCAGTAGCTCACTAGGAAACACATCAAAAAACTCATGCAAGATGGGTTGATCATCAAGTGAAATTTCACTAGCCCCATCCTCGTACCTATCACTAACAGTAATACTACACAACTGACACCCATGTTGTACACACCACTTAAGCTGCATAGCGGAAATAGTGCGGATAGAAATGAGTCTCCTAACTCTTGCTATCACTGACTCAACTCCCATATAATCTATACATGATATAGTCTTATGGTAGCAATCCACTCTGGATCTGTGTGTAGATAACAAATCCATGCCTAAGATGACTCCATACGAACCCAACAAAAGGATACAAAGATTATAGGTAGTGGTGAAGGGTCCCAAATCCACTACACACTCCTTAACTAAGGAGTTTACAGATATTTTGGCTCCAGAAGACATCTCGATGTCCCAAATAAGGCACTACATAACTACTACCAACCTATAACAATCTACTAAATATGGTACAATAAACAAATCAGACAAACCAGAATCAAATAGTATAGAGATGGGAATACCACCAATGTTACATGTCTCTATCACAGTGCTCTAGTGCTCAGCCTAGTAGTTCTCGACCACTGCATAGATCTGATGGCTAAGTCCCATGTCAAAAACTGTAGGTTCTGAAATCTGCACCTTATCATTGTTACTAGGGTTTTGTGGGAACTCTCTCTAATGATGTCCAACAACACCACATCCATAACAATTTCCTAGTCCTCTCCAATGGGATGTAGCTCCATCAAGTACTCTAGAGGTATTTGTCATGGATCTTGATGATATGGTTATAGACTGTTGAGACCTCTGCTAACAATCTCCTATTGACTGAGCTCTTGGTGCACCTTTTGTCCTAATGGGAACCCAAGGAGTAGGCCCCCTACTCTGTTCACTCTCAGCGTCGAATCTCTATGGAGGTCTATATGGTAGATGAGTCTAATATTGTTGCTACTGAGGTGGTTTTTGTGGTGGCTTCAATGAAGACTGTACTGAACCTTGACCACCACGAGGAGGAGGAGCTAACCCCCTCGATCTACTATCTTGCATCTACTAGATGTGGCTCCACACTCTATCCCTAGCCTTCTGAGTCTTCTCCTGAGTATCATCTACGATGTAGGCCTTCTTAATGGCCTCAACTAAGGTTTTCAGGAAATGAATGCACACCACACCTCCCAAATCAAAAATTAGGCCACTGATGAACCTGTGAATCCGGACCTGCTCATCCTGCATATACTCGACATAATGAAGTAGGTCCATGAATCGATTCTCATACTCAACTATAGTCATGGATTCCTGATGGAGGTCATGGAACTCATCTATCCTCTATTGAATAAACCTCCTTGATAAATACCTTCTCCTGAACCACTCCTCAAAGAGCTCCCAGGTAACTGTCTCAAAGTCTACATGGAGATTCTACTCCTCGGTCCTCCACCAGAAACCTGCTCCATCCCTTAGAAGATGAATCACAACATGAGATTTTGTGTTGTTAGTACAGGGGAAGAGCTTCAGGCACTTGTTCAAGCTCACTAACCAGACCTATGCCTAAAAACCACCTATATCTCTAGAATACTCAGATGGGCGTAGCTTCAATATCTCCCCGATATGGTCTATAGTTGACGAATGATGACCCATAGGTATCTCTGCATGCTCCTCCCTCAGCCTAGGGCTTTTTGATCTATCCCTATGTCATAAAATCCTGTCTCCATGTCCCCTCTATGGTGACTCTACTCTAGCTGACTCCACGTAGGAGTTCTCTTCCCTATGCTCATCGCTTTGTCGAGGATATGCATGAGCCTCAAAGAAAGGCTCTCCATATGGTCAGATCCAAAGAAAGGAGGAACCAGCCATTGAAAGTTTGAAGTAAATCAATAGAGCCAACAAAAGCCTCCACATGTCTCTTTGGCGTACCATTAGTATGATGCTTAAAATGTGAGTCCCCAAACTTGCGCTGGCCCTCCATGTGTCTAGGGTATAACATAGTTACTCCTAAATAGAAGGGACTTAGCGAAAACAAAAAGAAAGCAGAGAACACTCACAAACAATGCCAAGTGTCAGCACGTCGCATTCCTAGGACCCTAAAAGGTAGCAAAAATCTTAAGGATGTGTGGGGCTTCCACGTGGATCTTACATGGGTAGACTCCAAACATAAAGAAATTTGTAAAAGATTGGTGGTAGGTCAATACAATGAAAGATGAATCTTGATGCCCACCAAGAATTTTAAATACAGTCTACCATTTTTGAGGTTGTCAGGCTTCTCATCTACCACCTTAATGAATTATGGGTTTCCTTTCATGCCCAACAAGGAAAAACACATGGAGGCATGGGTTTTGCAGTGGAACCCATCATTGTTGCAAGAAAATTCAATGCATTTTTCTTGGTTGGTTGGAATAGATTTTGAAATTCTTATCATCTCCTTCTCTCATTTTCCCTATATATTGTAAGGAGGGGGAATTTTTCTAAAAGTTGTTCATTTTTTCTCTCTTGCCCCCCTCCCTCTTTCTTCTCTATGGTCGAATGTGGATTTTAAACCTCCTTTCTTTGCTTTGTAATTGTGTTTTCGTGCTTCTTTCCCATTAATGATGTACTGTGTGAACTCATGGAATAATAAAATCTATTTTTGTGATGCATTTTGTCCATAGTTTTCTTATTTTATAATCTCTTCTTGCCTCTCACCATGGCAAGGTATATTGCACATATTTCTAATATCTATTGCAGGTTTTGAGAGTTGTGTTTAATGGGTTTGAAGTGGAGTTCTACGTGAACTTTATCTTTGGCATGTGATGCATATTGTCCATCCTCTCTATTGATCACCTCTCTCCATTTCAGGAACTTGGATTTATGATCAACAACCCTTCATTTTCTTGTGTATAACTGCTTTAGTGTAGGTTTTGTTTTCATGCACTCTCTCTCCCTGGTCCCTTGGAAAGTTAGATTAGGATTAAATAGTTTTCCTGCATTAGAGTAGATTGTGGCAGGTAGTTTAGGAGCAGGAACTAGCCTTCTTTGGAGTATCATCTCAAGCCTGCAAGTCCCATAGCTTGAGAGATGGTCCAATGTTATGCAGATTCCACTAGATGCCGCATTCAAAATTAGGCCATTCAAAGGGTGTTGTGATTCTACATCAATAGTTTTGGCACACCCGGTGGGACTCTAGAGTTAGATTCTCTCATCTTTCCAAGGTGTCTCATTATCAAAAAACAATTCTTAAGCCACCATGTGACCACACTCAACATATTTGGGACGCCCGATGGGACAAGTTTGAAGCACCTTACCACTTGATCTTAGTAGGTTGGTGTGTTCCTGTTAAAGTTTCAACCCTTAGAGGCACATGCAAAGCACATCAGGTGACTCCATTTGATCAACAACCCATTCTCTAAGTTGCATACTTTCCTTCCATTCATTTCCACCCATTATTCTTTCCACATTTTTCATCTTCTACCATTCATGAAGTTGTGCAGTCATGGATTCATTCCCATCTTGAAATTCACACTTACAACAGTAGCAGTGGTCCACTCCACCTCCAATGAGTTTCATGACTCCTCCATATCAGCATTATGATGAGATTCAGAACCATTATGCTTACCCATATGAGCAGTGTCAAAACCAGTTTGGTTATGAAACATATTAGGAACAAGGGTATGCATACAATGACAACAATCAAATGGAGAATGGTGATTTACAAGAGAAGATTCAATCTAGGGCTACATTATAGATGAAAGCATTCAAGATTGGTTGCAGGGCACCTTGTCCATGGGAAGGACCTTTCCCAAGACATTACAACCCGCCAGAGAAGCTTGACTTCATGGTTGAAATGTTGCCTCAACTTACACAGTGGACCAAGGAAATAGAGGCCTACGAGATTTTTTCCAGACAACCTTGTCAATGGGTAAGTCCACCACCTCATATCTTTTCTATTCCACCTCAATCAGTATCTTCACAGCAGTGTCATGAGTCTAGTTTCTCACTTACTTCCGCTAGTGTTGAATTCCCTTCTTCATCTTCTAGTCTCCCAACCCATCTTAATTTCTCTACCCTTTTCCCTTCCAAATATAAGTCCCCTCCACAAGATCCAAAAGCAATACCTTCCCCTCCTCAAAAAATAAATGGAAAACTAGTGGAGAGCCAACCCACCACTCCTACTTTCCTGAGCCCATGTCGAGAAGAAACTCAAGATTCTAATCAAGTGGAGTAGCAAGAAGAAGAGCCAAGAAAATAAGAAATGATTAGAAAATTTGTGAGCTTGGCTCTTAGATTTAGGATTAATAAAATCCCCTTGATGGTTAAGCCCCTAGAGGAGGCTGAGGTCAAGCCACAATTGGTGGAGGCTTAAGTTACATCACAAGTGAGGGAAGAAGCAGGTACTCCAAATCCAAAAGAGGAGTACATTTCAACTGTGGAGGAGAACCTTTCAGTTTCAGAGGATTCAAACACAAAGAAGGCCATGGAAGAACCTCTAGTTCTTCCTCCCATTTCATCCCCTTCGATCTCTAATCTCAAAGAAGAGTTTTAACTTTCAAACTTCATGATTGAGGATGAGGGGAGCCATGGTGAGCAGGTTACAAATCAGAAGGACACAATGAAGGACATTGAGCACACGTAATAGGGAAATGAGGAGGAATATTATCTATCTGAATTTGAGGATTACTTTGATGGAGGAGAGCCCATGAAGATCACAACATTTTCTCCTCCCTCATCCATCTTCCAAGCACTTGATCATGTTGTCTCAAAGGAGGGCATTCAAGCGCAGCAGCCCGTATCTCATAACAACCCTCTGGAACCAAGGTTAGAGGATCTTAATATTCCATGTTCTTCTCAGGAGGAGGAAGGATATAGTGAAGAACCATCTCTTCCACATCATTCACCCAGGAGGGTCTGTAGGAAGAATCCATTCTTGGAGTTGAATTTTAGAGTAATGGGAACATACATCAGATCAGACCTTGCACAATCAGGTACTTGGCTTCATTAGAGCTAAGGGAGAAGCCAAAACTGGCCATGTCTATTTTAGGGCATGAGGATGATATACAAAACACCAAGGGTCACCATCGATACCTTCAAGAGTTCAATGACAATCAATTTGAGGAGTTATTTTTTATTAATGTTGATACTTTGGTTATTTGGGTGGAGGATCGACCTCTTTTTAGTTTTTCACTCATAATCAAATCCATATTTAGCACCAAATCAAATATATGGCTTCCTATTTTGAGAAAGGGAATCTACTTCTCCCTACTTGTTATAGGATTTGTTTGAGTTCCCCTTGCTTCTTATTAGCGTACAGTAGGTAGGTTTCCTTTCAACAGAAGAAGTGCTCATGAACACCCTGCATGTATTACTTAAGACATGTATGTTTTCATTTTTTTTACATACATTTTTCTCGTATTGCTTCAGTCAATGAAGCGCATCATACCATTCAGTTGTTGCATCAAGAACCTAATATTCGCATGTGATCAGTTGATAATTTAAAAAAAGAAAATGTAAAATAACTAAAATCAGGTTTCGAGATAGTCCATTTCCAGAATAGGTGAAGTCCTAGGTCATGAAAATTTTCTACTCTTAGAAATCTCATCTTCAATATTTTCTTATGTAAATTGAGAGTGCAGACAATGAGGCAAGATCTGGATTACCAAGTGTAAGCAGTTAGGTTCACATTTCAAGAACAAGATCAATATAAGGCTATCATTCATGACTCTATGCCCAATGGATATTTCAAGGCCACTGGTCACTTCATCTAGCAGGCAGGTGTTCCCACGAGTCGCCAAACTGTTATCTAATTTTTCCCCTCAGGAAAAATTGATCAAACATGACCTTGCACCAGAGAAATGAAGAGGTCGGTTCAGTCATGTGAGCCCACATTTAAAATCTAACAACATGTACAGGGGGGATTTTTTCTAAAGTTGGTCATTTTTTCTCTCCTCCCCCCCCCTCTTTCTTCTTAGGGTGAATGTAGATTTTAAGACTTATCTCTTACTTTTGAAATGGAATGGATTTCCTTCTTTCACATAATGATGAATGTGTGAACTATAGAGCACTAAATCTATTCGTGATGCATTTTGTCCATACTTTGCTTATTTTTTATTCTCTTACATCTACCATTGATGGTTATAGTGGCATATTTTTAGGTCTATTGCAAGGTTTTGAGAGTGGTGTTGAAATGGTTGAAGTGGTGTTCTATGATGAACTTTATTCTTGGGTGTATGATGCATCTTTTCCTCCTCTCCTTGATCACCTCTCCTATTGAAGTAGTTGGAATTGTTATTAAAAAACCCTCCCTTCTAGGTATCATTGCTTTAGAGTAGGTTTTATTTTCATTCACTATCTCTCTCCTGGTCCCTTGGGAAAGTTAGATTCGGATTAGATAGTTTTACTGCATTAAATAAGATGTGGCAGGTATTTTAGGAGCAGGAACACACCTCTCTGGAGGATATTCAAGCCGCAAGTACCACAGTTTGAGAGATGGTCCAATTTATCAGATTCCACTGGATGCCCCATTTAAAAAGTAGGAATTGGGAGGGTGTTTTTTATTCTGCATAAACAACGCCTAATGAAAATAACCCACATCAAAACCCAAGAACAACCTAGGGCAAGCTAGAACAATTAAGGAATTTTTTTTTGACAATTGTGCTTGCAAAAAGGGTTCTCGAATTAACAGTTGTCACATTCTAATTTCTAAGTTACTTTAAATAATAATATAAATTTACTTTTTAATCCCCATTATAATAAAATAATAAAAACCTTAATACCCTTTTAATATACTTAGTTAGTCTAAGGCATGGTTTCAGTTTCCCCTTAATGTCATTGATAAACATTTTAAATTTCAATATAGTCAAACTTGTAAAAATTAATCCCACAGGGTAAAGGGGTCTATTTATTAAATGCTAAATTTATATTAAATCCCACAAGGTGACAAGGCTTAAAAAAATAACAAGGTCCTTAATTTATCACAAGGGTTAGAAAAATAATCCCACCCCTTACACATTAAAGTGGCCATCTAAAAGTCAACCATGCATTTTAAATTAAATTTCTCTCACCCACCTCCCCACCTACTTTTTGTAGGAGTGAATCTCATCCATTGGATGGATTCATTTGGGGCCACAAGATCAAGGGATTCCACTAACCCTAAGTTGTTTATGAATTGTTTCTTTCTCTTTGTTTGGTTCATTATTTCTTTGTTTTGTTTTGCAGATTGTAGCGGAGGATGAGGAAGCCATGAGAGACCATCTCAAGCTCAAAAGGAGCACATCCTTTCTTCATTTTTTAAAAAAAAAACACCCTCCTCTAGGGTTTCAATATGGTTATTTATTTTTCCTTTTAGAATTCATTAATGTGCATTTTCCCAAATGAGCATGTGGATATTTACCCTATTTAGTAAAATGCTTAGAATGTAATTGGATTTACTTGAGTAAAAGAATATATACATACATCCATACATATACATATATATTAAATATATTAATATTAGTACTATTGTCAATAAATAATAATAATTTATGGTGTTAATAGGATCATGTAATGTAAATCTTTTAATTTAAATTTTCTAAAATTTCGGTGGTAATATTGTTTGGGGTGTTGACTAATTTTACTTCCTTTATAATTTATAAAAGATGACAATCACTTTATAATATCAAATGAGGCTAAGGTATAAGTTGTAAATAAGCAATTCGCTAATCCATTAGATTTAGAAAGTAGTCTATTTTATTAGCAAGAACAAAGAAAATAAAATTTAATATCTTTACATGTTACACATATAAAGCTTTAAAATTTCTTAAACCACTATAAGGGACATGAAAATTATACTTTCCTTCCAATACTTCAAATATGTTCATTGTAATTGTAATACAATGGGAGATAACTATTTCTTTGATTTTACATAATACAATTTCTGTAACCATCTCAACAAGCAATTATACCAAGATTCTCTTAGTTGAAAATAAGAACTAATCACTTTCCAATAAGAACATACACACCCATTTGAGACAAAAAACCAGCTACAATGAGACTAAGTGGTTTTCCTTTCAATTATTCCCATTGATACAAAAATAACTCAGAATTTTTCGTTGTTTGCACATACATTACAATGTTAATAGCCAAAAATAAATACAATAACTTCCCACTCTAATTTAAGTGGGAGGAACTTTTCCCATGAAGGTATTAATAATGGAATATATTTTTTCTTCTATTAAGCTCCACGAAAAAATATATAAACAAGGCTCCATATTCGCTCACTGATTACGAAACAAAAAATGGGGGAGAGGCAACAATCTCACCCAACCAAAACTCCAACGGGAAAAAAGGAAGAAATTCTTCTCAGGTTCCCCTGATCCCACCACAAAGCAAAAGGATGGATCCCACACTGAAAACATATATATGATTCCCGCTTACTTTCAGGAAACAGAACAAAAAGAAAAGTATAACTACAAATTATCACTTTTAGAACATAACTCCTAATAATGGCTCTTAAACCAAGCCAGAGGATTAGGAATATGGGGATACCCTTGTGCTTGCCAAGGGTTAGATTCCCAATCTAAAATCATTCAAAACAAAATATACCTAAAAAATCTCTTATGCTCCCTACAACAACAAAAAATTGTATCTTATTCTCCCTCACTCTTATGCCTCCCTCTCTCTTATGGCCCCACAATGACAAAATAACAAAATAGACACACAGCGGATGGGGCATCAAAACCACTCCTCGCCCTCAACACACCAAAAGAATAGTTCTAGGCCTCCCCAACATATTTTTCATCCGCATTTCACTAGCTTCAACACAACCTAAATGTCTATTGCACTACCCAACGCCTTTAATATAAAGAAACCAAAATCATCCAACACTCACCCTCCCCGAAACAAAAGATGAACAAAAGAGTGCAGACCCTACTTGCCATGGTAAAGATCTAGTTTTCAAGAAAAGTCCCAAAAATATTTCAAACTCAACAGCTCCAAGCTCCATGCCGCTTAAACAAGTAAGCATTCCCCCAAATCCAGCTCCCACCCTCAGCAAGTAACAGTTGTCACATTTCTAATTTCTAAGTACTTTAAATTAATAATATAAATTTACTTTTAATCCCCATTATAATAAAATACTAAAAACCTTAGAATACCTTTTATTACTTAGTTAGTCTACTAGGCACATGGTTTCAGTTTCCCCTTAATTTCATTTGATAACATTTAATTTCAATATAGTCAAACTTTAAAAATTACATCCCAAGGGTAAAAGGGGTCTATTTTATTAATGGCTAAGTTATATTAATCCCACAAGGTACAAGGGCTTAAAAATAAACAGGTCTTAATTTCATCACAAGGGTTTAGAAAAATAATCCCACCTCCTTACATACACATTAAGTGGCCATCCTAAAAGTCAACCCATGCATTTTAAAATTTAATTTCTCTCACCCCCTTCCCCACCTATTTTGTAGGGTGAATCTTCATCCATGGATGGATTCATTTGGGCCACAAGATCAAGGGATTCCACTACCTAAGTTTGTTTATGAATGGTTTTCTCTCTCTTTGTTTTGGTTCATTATTCTTGTTTTTTGTTTTGCAGATGGGTAAGAGGGAGGATGAGGAGTCCACTGAAGACCACTCAGCTCAAGAAAGATGCACATCCTTTCTTCATTTTTTTTAAAAAAAAAACACCCCCCCTCTAGGGTTTCATATGGTTTTTATTTTTCCTTTTAGAATTCATGTTAATGTAGCAGTTTCTTCCCAATGACAATGGTGGATATATTACCCTATTTTACGTAAATGCTTAGAATGTTAAATTTTATTTACTTGAGTAAAAGAATATAATCATACATCCATACATATACATATATATTAAATATATTAATATTAGTAATATTGTCAATAAATAATAATAATTTATGGTGTTAACAGGATCACGTAATGTAAATCTTATACTTTTAAATTTTCTAAAATTTCGGTGGTAATATTGTTTGGGGTGTGACTAATTTTACTTCCTTTATAATTTATTAAAAAGATGACAATCACTTTATACTATCAAATGAGGCTAAGGTCTAAGTTGTAAATAAGAAATTTCTCTACTCCATTAGATTTAGAAAGTAGTCTATTTTATTAGCCAAGAACAAGACAAATAAAATTTAATTTCTTTCCATGTACACATATAAAGCTTTAAATTTCTTTCAACCACTATAAGGGAATGAACAACTATACTTTCCTTCACTACCATATATGTTTCAAGTAATACAATGGGAGATACTATTTCTTTGATTTTACAAACTACAAATTTGTAACCATTCTCACAAGCAATTATACCAAGATTTCTCGTAGTTTTAAAATAAGAACTAATCATTTTCCAATAAGAAATACACACCCATTTGAGAAAAAAAACCAGCTACAATGAGGACTATGTGGTTTTCCTTTCAATCTAAATTGCATTATACAAAAACTTAACTCAGTAATTTTTTTTTTGTTTGCACATACATTACAATGTTAATAACCAAAAATCAATACAATAAATCTTCCACTTAAAGTGGGAATTTTACAAGGAACGTAACAATAATGAAATATATTTTTTCTTCTATTAACACTCCAAGAATCAAATATATAACAAGGCTCCATATTCTCTTCACTTGATCACGAAAACAAAAATGGGGGAGAGGCAACACCCTCCACCCAACCAAAAATCCAATGGAAAAAAGAAGCAATTCTTCTCATTTTCCCCTGAGCCCCAACAACAAAGCAATAAGGGATGGATCCAACACATGAAAACTCTATAATGATTCCACACTTACTTTCAAGAAACAAACATAGAAAGAAAATATAACTACAAATTCTTATTTTTAAGAACAATAACTTCCCTAAATAATGGCTCTTAAACAAGCCAAGTAGAGATAGGAATATGGGGATACCATTGTGCTTCCCAAGGGTTTAGATTCCCACATCTAAAATCCTTCAAAACACAATATACCTAAAAATATCTTATGCCTCCCTACAAAAACAAAAATATGTCTCTTATTCCTCCCTCACTCTTATGCCTCCCTCTCTCTTATGGCTCCCACAATGCACAAAATAACAAAATAGAACAAGGCGGGGCATCAAAAACCCACTCCCTCCTCAACACACAAATAATAGCTTATGCCTCCCAACATATTTCATCCCCGTTTCACTATCTCAACACAACCTAAATCCATTTCACTACCCAACACTTTAATAAAGAAAAAAAATCCATATAACACATAACATACAAGAAAACAAGATGAAAACAAGAGTACAAGACCCTACCTTGCCATGATAAAGCTCTAGTTTTCAAGAAAGTCCCAAAATATTTCAAACTCAAACAACTCCAAGCTCCCTTCAACTTAAACAAGCAAGCATTCCCCAAAATCCAAGATCCAAACCTAAGCAAGTAATCCCAAATACTTTCAAAAAATTCTAATGAATAGAAAAGAGGAAGAGGGAGATGATGTGGCTCCATGTAGGATTCCACATCATTTATTCTCCATCCCACATCACTAAAGTCAAACCCATACCCCAAGGCATAATAAATGGGTGGTTGAGAGATATGAAAAACCTCTTACACACACCACTCCAACCCACACCATTTAGGACAAATAAATAAACACATGTGATAAAGTGCAATTAAAACTCACCTTTTACCTTCCAAAACACATAGCGGGGTATATTTTTGACACCACAACCCATAGGTAGGGTTGGTATAAGAAATTAAGAGGTGTGGGACAAGATTAACTTGTCCCACAAGCCTAAAAATTTTTCCCTTAATGCCAAATCAGAATTTCCAAGGTGAGGTAGAGTGTACAACACTCAAGTTACTTACACTCAACTAAAAAAACACAAATCAAAGAACCATCTAATCTAATAAATGACTTATTTTTTTCCCATCCATAATTAGTTTAGTAACATGATTAATTTACTAATCTAGACACATAAATTAATTAATGATAAAAGGGAATTACATCACCATAAAATCACATACTCTAAAATTAAATAAATGAAAAGAAAAGAACAACACACAAACCCCTTGGTCACAATTGGAGGTCATCCCCCCATGGGAACCCCCTAACAACAAATAAAACACACACAACATAACACAAGTTTCCATGGTGAGCTTTGTCATATCCACCCATAGTATTCCGCTGTGGTTGGTCTCTAATCCCCCTTTGATTGTTGTGATATAATCTCCTGCAAAACACACAATACCTCCTTCGGCCTCGTGGCCTCATCGAAACATCCAAGATAAAATATATGCATATAAGCCAACAATCATCTATACATAAATTAAATCATGTAGGAAAATAATGTTACTATTTTAAAATTTCAACAACATCTCAATTCTATATTTCATCAATACCAATAAGATCAAAAGATTAGTTCACTGCTAAATACTACTCAATATGATGAAAATGTCGAATGCCAAAAATATATAAATACGTCAACAACACATCATCATCAATATAAAATGTCTCTCTAAGAAATCCACAAAAATCATTATATGAATCGAAATCCATTAGTAATTAAAGTATCTCTATTGTCTAATCATCCTGCTAACCAAAAATGATACAATAATATCCATGTATATAACCAAAATTAATTGAAATCAAAATATAATAATTGTGTCATGCCCCACCTCGAGACACTGAAAAAACTAGGCCAATAAGTCAGATTTTTTTTTGATAGTGAACTAATGCTCTACTTAACCCGTTTCATTAATATTTAATTCAAACTAATTATTAATTTCTAGAGTTTCCTAAATGCTAGACCAACCAAGCTTACTTATTTCATTCTAATAGTATCAACTGAAAACACAATTTTTATTAAGTTTACACATCCTTTTTAGTTAATTTAGTCTCCCCTTTATTTTTAATTGTCCACACACCCCTTATATTTTATTCTCATTCCCACTATATTTCCCATGACTAGAAAGTGAGTAGGGTAACTTATGGACCCTAGGATTGAATCAATCTCAGCCCTAGATCTCACATTACCCTAAACTTACCCTAACATATCTTTATCCTTTTCTTTTCTAACCTTCTTTTCTCATTGTATTTTGTTCTCTTATTTGCAGGTTGTGTTCGAGGAGCTATGGGGATTTTTCTTTTATTATTAAACCATCATTGCATTTGTTTTTTAGAGATTCAAACCATAACAAGAGAAGTTTATTTTTCTTTTTTGTTGATACACATATATATTTATATAAGTTTTTTTTTGTAAAAGGATGGAGGCGGCAGATCAGAAGAGAGGGGGAGTGTGGAGGGGGAAATGGCGTAGGGAAAGGAAAAACGACAGGTTGAAGTAGGTCGCGGGTGGTGTGCGTGGAACAGGTTCATGGGCGGCCACGACTGTGTACATTGGTGCGGGTGCGGGGGGCATGCGGCAGTGGTGCTGTGGGAGGGGGTGATGTGGAAGAGGGTCAGGGTGAGGGCAGCGTGGCTGCGTAAAGGGGGAACATGCATAGGTGGGGGGGGAGGGGTTCAACCATCCCCCTTTTGTTGTTTATTATTATTGTTTTTGACGAAACTTAAAAAAAATAAACAATTTTAGTTTGGTTTTAAGTTTATTAATACCTATAATACATATATATATGTATTATTTAATACATTTTTTATTTTTTTAAATATAAATGATTATATATATTATTAAAATATTACTATATATTTACATATATGTATATGTATATAAGATTACATAATATTATATATATAGGTGTGTGTGTATATATATATATATATATATAATTTGTATTCCATTATATATATTCAGTATATCTATATAAATCTGCAATAAATAATATATCAACATAACAATTAAACTAGGACTTTCCTTAACCATACTACAGTTGCATTTGAAAATAGCACTAATTTGAAAGAATTCTGAATATGAATACCTTGTGCACAATGGTAAGGAAGGAATATTTCAGTATACAAAATAACAGATTTAAATTTGTTAACTTAGTGAATTGAGAGTCTTAAACGTTTTTCAATAACTATTTAGGTTAATTATTTCACCTATTTTGTATAAATAAAAAGAATGAAAACAAGTATTTTCCACTAAGATGAGAAACTTATTTCTAACTTGGAAATTTTTCAAAAAAATATTACTTATTCTAATATGATTCCTTAAAGAGAGCAAATTATTAAACTTTACATGGAAGAAGTCAAGACTACTCTTATTCCAATCATTGATATTACAACAAAACAAACCAAGAGGGAATACTTTCTTTTCAAATGCAATACTAAGAGTTTATTTCTTTATTTCTTTTTTTTTAAACGATTGAGGCTCTCAAAAAGGTAAGATGATTTCTTTTGTAATAATAGATTTCCAATAAATAACCTTTATTTATCAAAATGATATTCAAAGACAAGGCATGTGGAAGAAATATAAATATTTTACACGATCTCTTTTGTTAAACACCTCAATATTTCATATTTCAAAATCATGCTAAAATACATAAGGAGAAAACCCAACAATTCCTTCCCAAGTTGAAAGAAGGTTTTCAACTACAAATGATACACCTATCCTACAAGTGATTTTTCCCAATACAAAAAGGAGAGGAATTACAATAAAGAGGAAGTATTCCACAAGCCATATCCCAAAAAGGGTTTCAATGAGGTAATATCCACAATAAAATGAAGATGACCAAGAGTTCCAACCAATATCCAACTTTGAGATCCCACTTCAAATTCCTTCAATGAATTCCATACAAGGAGAAGAAGCTTGTTTTGCCACCCAACCATAGGCATCATTACATGCTTTTCCCAAGATTGGGATGCATGCTAGCCTCCCACAAGCCCATGGGAAACAAGAAAACTATCCAAAACTATGCACTAGATTGAGGGTGACAAAGAACATTACATTCATACAAAAACAAGGCAAAGACTAAGACAAGACTCCAAATTTTACAAAGATGAACAAGAGGAGAAACCATGTTCCACCTCAAAAATGGGGAAGAGAAAAGAAAGTTCTCCAAAGTTTGCAACCATCATCATTTTTAGAAAACAAGATCTCCATACCCTCCTTATTTCTCCAATTTTCATTCAAGCCCTCCTTATTCCTCCACCCTTTCACTAATCCTTCTTAGAAGGATTTTCAAACCCCAAAGTGGTTTACTTACCAAGAATGGGGAAGGAGGTTCAAGCCAAATGAACAACCTTCCCCACCTCAAACCATGTGAGGGGAGTAAATAAATCCTAAAAGGCTTGCCCATCAAGCCTATAAGGATTAAGAGGGAGAATTCCCCTCTCTTCCCCCACAACTCCAAAAATCCATCATGCCATATGATGGAGGGAGAAAAATCAAATAAATAACAACAAGAACTTCATGCAACAACAACATTTCCATGTAAACAACTAATTTTAAGCATGATATAACAAACATAATAAAGTTCAAGAAGCCTACCTCAAAGAAAAACTCTCCAAACTTTAATCTCTTCCACTTCTTGACCCAAGCAAACTCTAGCTCCAAATCCACAAGACTCTAAGCAATAGCTCCCAAAAAATAGTTCTCTTCTTTTCCCATGAGGGGGAATTTGAAGAGGAGCAACCAAAAATCCTCATAAATGAGGGGGTTACATGTGTCACCCCTCTCCTCCTTCAAGGTCAAATATGCCAAAGATAAAAAAGAGAAAGGATAAAATGGATTTTAGCCCTCATCTCCCAAATTGCTCTAATTGATAACAAAACAATCTTGTGCAACTTTTAATAAAGCACACTAGTCCATACCCCTTACATGGATGTGATGAAGAGGAGGTAAAAAGGGAGGGAAAACTCCCTCTAGCCTTGGAAATAATCCCCCCTACCTATTAGGTAGGGTCTAAGAGCTCATTTTCATGTTAAGGGAACTCCCAAACTAAAAAGGGGTCCCTAAAAATTCCCAAAATAACCCAATTTCGGGTTTGGAAAATTTGGCAGAAGGCTAGAGGGTGTGGGGTCCACCCAAGGGTTCACATGTGACCCTAAACCCTTTTAATTAAGTACATCATTAAACTAATTCAAAACTTAATGCAAGTGTGGTCATTAATTCCCCAAAATTAGTTTACAACACAAACTAAGTGAAAGAGTTGACGGATCGTATTGAAAACTGTGCACCACACAGAAGTTGCACTCAAGTTGAATCGAAATAGCTTCAGTGTAATCAAAAGTAAGAATCGATCAATAACTAAATAAACTTGCATAACAGAACAAAGCTTGTTCATAAGAAAAAGACAACGAAGTGTCTTGGCATGCTCATAAATGAAAAAAAAGGGGGACATATAGGGTGCTGAGTAACCCTAGTGCAAGACACACATGAAACCCTAAACCTAACCCTAAACCTAACCCATGTAAGATGACCCTCCAACATGAGAGGAGGACACATATGATAACTCACACTATCACCCCCCCTTAATTGAAGCTGGGGTAGCGGCTATGACGAGTTAGATGGAAGAGGAAGACACTCCTAAACAACTAAGAAAGATGTGCCAATGGGGCCCAGTAGCTAAAGGCCTAATAAGGTGCCCATATACAAACACAATCTTCCTAGACGAAGAAGAAGAAAAGGACTACATATCCTGAATAAGATGGGTAGCTACAAAAGACCTCACCCCAATAAGAGACAATAAGTGAATAAACTTCATCTCAGTGAATGGCTTGGTGAATAAATCTACAATCTGATCAGCTGTCTGAATGTACTGAATGTCGATGATACCATCATGAATAAGCTCTCGTATGAAGTGCATATGAATCTCAATGTGCTTCATCCGCTGATGTTGAACTAGATTTCTGCAGATAGAGATTGTGCCCGTGTTATCATAGTAGATAATGGTAGGCTATCGAAAGTGGATGCCAAACTCTGTCAGAATACCCTGTAGCCAAATAGCTTATGTGGTAGCGTTAACTATTCCTCTGTATTCTACCTCTGTAGATGATATTGCAGTTGCATTCTAATTCTTGCTAGACCAACTAATAGGACCCGAACTAAGAGAGAAACTGTAGCCAGAAGTAGATTTTTGATGATCTAAGTCATTGGCCCAATTAGAATCTGTGAATCCAATCAAGTTAATATCAACTCCTCCATGATAGTGAATTCCATTTGTATAAGTGCCACGAACATAGTGAAGGATCCATTTACCTACTTTCCAATGTAGCTCATGTGGCTCCTGCATGAATTTGGACACGATCCCAACAACATACGATAAATTCAGTCAAGTGTGAGTCAAGTAAATCAAGCTCCCCACCAACTTTCGATAAAGAGTACCATCAACCAAGGGAGTAGAGCAATCTGAAACCAACTTCACCCCAAAAAGAAAAGGAGTAGGAGAAGACTTGCAATCGGACATCTGAAACCGAGCTAGCAAATCAAGGGCATACTTAGGTTGTGAAATCAAGATTCTCGAGTCAGATTGTGAAATCTGGATCCCAAGGAAATAATGAAGGAGACCTAAGTCAGTCATGGAAAACTTGTTGGCCAAGGTGATCTTCACAAAATCAATAATAGAGGAAGCGCTTCCTATGATCAACAAGTCATGAACATAGAGAACAAGAATAAGTATGGAGTCATCTTTCCATAGAATATAAACATTTAGATCAGAGTGACACCTAGTAAACCCTGATGTGAGTAAGAAGGAGTCCATCTTGGCATACCAAGCCTGAGGGGCTTGTTTAAGGCCATAAAGAGACTTCTTTAACTTACAAATGAGGGAGGAATCTTGGACATAACCTAGAGGTTGTTCCATATAGATCTCTTCCTCTAGGTCACCATGAAGGAAGGAACTCTTAACGTCCATTTGATGGACTTTCCATCTATTCGCTGTGGCAATGGTTAGGGTCAATCGAATAGAAGTCATCTTCGCAACTGGAGCAAAGGTTTTTGTATAATCAACCCCAGCTATCTAGGAGAAACCCTTAGCTACTAATTATGCTTTAAAATTTTTGATGTCTCCATCTACTCCATACTTTGCTTAGAACACCCACTTACACCGAACGATTTTTCTTCCTTTCGAAAGAGTGGTGAGATCCCAAGTATCGTTATTCATGAGAGAGGAATACTCCTCATCCATGGCAGAATCCCACTCAAGAATACCAGAAGCCTCCAAAAAAAACTATGGATCAGAAGCAGAGGTGAAGAAAGAGTGGGGTCCAATTAAATATGAGTGAGTACGTCTCATATCCGAAGTTTTTCCAACTAAATCTCAAGCACTTTGCAAAGTATTCCTAGTCCAAAGGGGAATAGGAGGATCAGGATCAGAGTCAGAAGATTCTTCACTTGAGTGGGAAGGGACATAGTCCTCATCATCACTACTATTAGAATTATAAGACTCAAAGGTCTGATGGTTGGGAGGATTAGGAAGAGGAGCACGCTCAACAGTATCACCATCTGATGAGTCAGAATCAGAATCAACAAGCTGAAGAACCTCTATAGGTGGAGAAGTAGAAGTTGAAGAAGATTCATTGAACTTAACACTTCTCTCAATATACAACTCATGAGAAGTAGGATTCATCAATCAATATCCCTTCATGCCATCAGGATACCCTGCAAAGATACAAGGTTTGGATTGTGGTTCCAAGGCCTTACATTTCTTCTTGGGAGTCTGAGCCATAGCCTTGGATCTGAAGACTCGAAATGTCCAAACTAGGCTTCAAAGGGTGTCATCCCTCTTACTTCCTTGTGTGGAACACTGTTCTGAATGTAATTTGCACAATTCACTACTTCAGCCCAATACTACAGAGGAAGAGACTTCAAGTGAATCATACAAGTGGCCATCTCCTTAAGAGTACGTTTCTTTCTTTTTAAAACTCCATTCTGCAAAGGGATATAAGCAAATGTATTCTACAAAGAGATCCCTTCAGAAGTATAGAAATCCACGAACCTATTGTTTACATATTCACCTTCATTATCGTTTTGAAGAACCTTGATAGACTGTTCCGCATGTTTCTCAGCAAGAGCCTTAAAGTCCTAAAAATGTTCAAAGACTTTAGACTTAAGCTTAAGAAAATATACCCAAGTATATCGCGAATAGTCATCAATGAAGGTTAGCACATAAAGAGCTCTAGTAAATGAAGGAGAAGGAAATGGACCAGAAACATCGCTATGAATGAGATCCAAAGGATGAGTGGCTCTCCAATCTTTTCCTTTGTCAAAGTTCTTTTCAGGATGGTTTCTAAGGGTACAACCCTCACAAAGAAGACCCTTAGAAAACTTGACGCTAGGCAACTCGTTGACCATTTTGTTTTGGCTAAATTGTTCAAGGTAGAGATAATTTAGATGTCCGAAACGCTCATGCCATAGCTTACTAACCTCATTTTCATGAGTGAGTAAGGCAGTGGGTGTAGAATCAGAAGTAAAGTGGGAGAAGGTGTACAACTGTGCATGGTGATCTACCTTTCCCTCAACCACTGTAGTGTCATTGTTAAGCTCACGAATAATCACCGAGTTAGGATCAAATTCCACTCGTATTCCTTCACCAAGTAATTTGGTAGACCGATAGGAGATTGGTAGAGAGATCAGGAACACTCAACACTTGGTTAAATGTTCCCCCATCCATCTCTACCAATCCACTACCGGAAACTGACACTGTCGTGTCGTTACCCATCATGATTTGGGACATTCCACAAGGTTCGATGTTGGAAAAATCAACATGCGAATAACCCATGTGGTGCGAGGAACCGGAATCTATAATCCATGTTGATGAAGGAGCAACTCTGGCTACAAGGTATTTTTCTTTCTTCTTATCATTTTTAGCACCTTTTGCAGCAAAAGACTCGGCCTTTAGAGCACTTTGTTTTATGGATTCAGGAACACTTATTTTAATCTTCTCAAGTAAATTGGATAAGTGATCAATCTTTTTCTTAAAATAGTGTTGCTCATCATGACCAGATTTCTTGTAATAGGAACACAAATACTTGCTTTTCTGTGCCTTAGACTAAGAAGTCGAAGTGTTTGTGTCATTTTTAGGTTTGGTCTTGGTTTCTTTCTTAGGTTGATACTTTGTTTCTTTCTTCTTTTTAGTATTATTTCTTTTTCTAGTACTTTCTACAAGGGCATGTGACTTGGACTTGAGAGGCCCCATTTGAATGAGTTTGTCTTATTCTCGAATGAGTTGGGATGAAAAACAGTCAAAGGAGGGCATAGTCCAAGTATCACCCAAAGCAGCTTTTGTAGCTAGAAAGTTGACATGAAGATAGAATATTTGGGATCTAGCTTAGAGATAATCGACAAGATCAGTTGAGAATATTTCTTTTCTAATTGACATCCTTTTAACAATAATATAATGTGGACAAATTTTGAGAAGAAATCTTATAGGTTTTCAAAGTCACTAGGATTTAACCCTAGTAGTTCATTTTCCAACTCATGTACTCTCATGTCATCTAGTTGTCCAAACACCACATCTAGCGTTTTCCACGTAGATTTAGGTGTTTCGGACGCTTCAATGTGGAAGAGCAAGTAAGAAGAAACGAACATGCAAAGAAGACCTAAAGCTTCATCACTACGGTTTAACCACTTAGATTTTTCATGTTCGTCATCTGGTTAAGTCTCAGTTCCCATGGTGATGCAGAATAACCCTTTACCCCTTAGTTTCATTATTATTTTCAATCTCCATTCGAAAAAGTTGAACGGCGTAAGAAAAGGAATTGAAAGTGCATCCATAGTGAGAGAGAAAGAAATGCATAAAAGAAACACAGCCACCCAGGACAATAAAATCCCCCCTCCTTTCGGAACTTTATATTTTAGTGCATTGATTACAATCGGGTCTGTGCATGTGGTTTGAAACACTTGGTAACTTGTCTTGCAATTAGAGTAATGACGCGCAAGAGAGGAGACCACAACAGTGTTTCGTGGAGCGCAACAAAAAAGGACACCATAAATAAGCACAAGCAAAAAATAGAAAGGAGGCGAAAGACAACCCTAGTGGTGAGAAAAAATGTCTCGCGTCATAAAAGAAAACCCCCTTGCTGCAGACTGTGGCGGACGTGCTCACTAGTCGCAAGCAAAAAGGAGGGTGAAATACAAGGTTTGGGAACTCTAGGAGTTCAGATAGCCTTCAAAAATACTAGAAAAGATCTTGGAAGGCAAAGAGGTGCACGAAGTGTCACTGCACACTTGAGCGCATGATTAGAGAAAAAAATGCCAATAACGCCTAAATTTTAGAGCTATTGGAGATTTTTAAACAATAACAAAAAACATATTTAGATGCCGATAAGGTGTAATTAATAGAAAAATAGATTTAATTAAATTAAATCTAATTAATTACAAAAATAATTAAGATGGAAAAATTAGATCTAATTAAGAGCTAAAATAAATAAATTTTTAAAAAAGATCTATTAAATTTAATTTAAGTTAGATCTCATTAAAAACTTACCATAAGTGAAAAAGCATATGAATTTTAAAAAAACTCTATTTGATTTTTTTTTTTGGAAAAAGCATATGTTTTTGAAACACGTACTAAAAAGGAGCACTTTTCAATATTTACAAAAACTTGCAAGTTAGAAAGTATGCGATTTGAGTAAAAGGAAGATTTGTAAATAAGGAAAGATTTTTGTAAAAGGTCATATTTTTAAAAAAAGAGATTTTTAAGGATTAAAAAGAATGCATTTTAAAAAACGTACCAAAAAGAATGAAAAAAATAAGAAACTTACCCAACAAATGACTAACCTCCATGAATTTTAGCACAGCCGGCAAAGGAAATGATGAAACCAAAAAACGTTTACACAGAGTACGGGGCAGGCCAAGTCGTGGTAGGGAGAACCATGCAGGGGCAGGCAGAGAGGTCGTTGGCCATAGCAAACAAGGAATATCCATGTATGGGTGGACGCCTAAAGTAAAACAAAAAAATCCATGAATAAATAGTCCAAGGTGATAGTCCACGGCTTAAGAACAGTCCAAAGTTAACAATCCACGACGAAAATGCGTAATCCATGGTTAGAGAACAATCCACAGCTAAAGAAAAAATACATGGATAGGTTTGGAATTATAGGCCGTGGCTAATGAGTGGAGTAAACACACATAGCACAATAGAGATCCTCCACCCGGAAATAACCCAAAAAATAAACCTGTAGCTGTGAAAAAAACAAAAAAAACAACAAAGAGAGAAAAAAGGAACTAGTTGTTTTTTTTGAAAAAAAACTAGAAAACCTCTTGTTTTGATGTAAAAACTATGAAAATAATTCAAGGTGATACCTACTCAAAGAAACAAAAAAAACTTTTCCAAGAACACTTTGTTAAAAGATGTGTTAGTAAGAAAGGAGAGAATATCAAGATCGAAAAGCTTACACGAGGAACAAAAAAACAAGAGTAATCACAACTAAAAACGAGTGCACGTTTACTAGATCGTAGCTCTGATACCATGAAAGAGTTGATGGATCATATCGGAAACTGTGCACAACAAAGAAGTTTCACTCAAGTTGAATCGAAATAGCTCCAACGTAATCACAAGTAAGAATCGATCAATAACTGAATAAACTTGCATAACACAACAAAGTTTGGTCATAAGAAAAAGACAGCGGAGTGTCTTGGCATGCTCATAAATGAAAAGAAAAGGGGGACATATAGGGTATTGAATAACCCTAGTGTAGGACACACATAAAACCCTAAACCTAACCCTAAACCTAACCCATGTGAGATGACCCTCCCAACATGAGAGGAGGACACATAGGATAACTTGTCATCACCAATCCGGCACTATGATAATTCTTCACTGGGAAATCCTCGTGCTATGATTATTTACTAATGCACAGCCTTTAGTTTGGTGGATGTAATCTGGAAACAAAACAACAACCGGACACAAGAATACCATCGACTATGATAAGACGGAATGATGACAAATCTGAAATATCAAAGTAAATTATAATATTAACATGAAATTGTTACAATCTCACCCATGAGGTACTTCAACAAGACTATGGGAGAAACTTTACAATTACACCTCTTGATGGCTTCTTCAACACACCTTTAACTGATGGCTTCCTTTGCACACTTCCTACAATATTTCTCACTACTTCCTTCTATGCTAAATGAGGGGGGTAGCCTCTCTATTTATAGAACTTCCAGGCTTATCCATCTTATCTCTAAGATAGGATAAGAAATCCACTCTGACGAATCATATTCCATACCTTAACTCTTATCTGTACATGTAAGCTTATCTTCTAAGATAAGATAAACCTTATCATTTTACATGGGTTCCACATTTTTAGACTTTTTACAAATAAAATACACAAAATATTTATGACCTCACTCCTTGTCTTTATTACCAATATAATATTTCTAATTCCTAATCACGTAGACCCTACTTCTCTAATTACCCAAACTTTGACATTTTAACATTACCGGACCACTTACGACAAATATTTACTTTTTACAACATTCCTATTGTACTTTGACTGTTACCGTACTCCACATTATTGGCGGCACCGTACTGACGGCGCCGTTATCTTCTATCAGATGCTACTACTAATTATACTTAACAACATCATATTCCTAATACATACATTAATGAAATAGAAATTACGGAGGAAAATTTTAGTGTCAACATCTTCCCCCTTCCTAGCTTCTACTCCGTCCTCGGAGTAGACTATTCTGGTGCTTGGAAAATCTTCAACTTGTCATGGTTGACCCATTTCGTAATGGGAGTGCCATCCAATTCCTCCAGTCGGTACGTACCATTTTCATGCACAGCTGCTATTTTGTAGGGCCCCATCCATTTTGGAAGAAATTTTCTCTGTCTTCTTTTTTTGTATCTGGAATCATATACTAGGACCAAGTCATTCACATGAAATGGAGACCATCAGATCTTTTGATCAAAGTATTCCTTCTGCTTCATTTTCTTCTTATGGCTTGTATCCTTTGCTATTTCCCTCATTTCCTCTAGCAAATGAAGATGTACCAACCTTTCTTTTACTGAATCACTTTCATCCATCCTTTCATTTTTCATAACTCTCACAGTGGGAATATCAAACTCAATAGGAAGAACTGGATCAATGCCATAGGCCAACTGAAATGGCGAGTATCCTGTTGCTGACTTTGATGTTGCCCTATATGCCCACAATGTTGCATGAATCCTTTTATCCCATTTATGTACCTGCAAGGTTACATCTTTTGCTTAAATTTGACACAGCAAAAAATTTGTTCGTTCCACCTGTCCATTTGTGCTTGGCTTGTATGTTGTTGCCTTCCTGTGCTTAATAGAAAACTTATTGACTAGGGCTTCTACCACCTCATTAATGAAGTGGATTCCTTGATCTGTTACAATTTCTAATGGACAACCAAATCTGGTGACAATGCATTCATATATGAACCTTGCCACTTCATCCATGGAAGTTGTTTTCAATGGCCTAGATTCAACCCACTTGGTTAAATAATCTGTGGCAACTACAATATACTTATTTTGGCGTGATGTAGTTGGAAGTGGACCTAAAATGTCTATTCCCCATTTTTCAAAGGGACCAAGGGGAAGAATAGGACATAATGGAGCTGATGAAGTCTTACGGTTACCATGTGTTTGACAAATATCACATGTCTTACAATAATTATAACAATCTTTAAAAAGAGTGGGCCAGTGATAACCTGCATCCAAGATCCTTCTTGCTGTAAGTTGTCCAGAGAAGTGCCCTCCACATGTACCATTGTGGAATTCTTCTAGCAGTTCCTTCCCTTGATCACGTCCAACTGCCCTCTTGTACTGTCCATCAGGTCCTATTCGAAATAATACTCCATGCAGAATAGAATATGGACGACTGGCTTGAGTAATCTTTCTCTTAGTCTTTGCATTGGCACCATCAGGAAACTTGAATTCATTCAGATAATTCCAAATATCTATGTATTCACTAGGGATTGTGTCAAGGGAGAACAATGTTGCATCGGGAAAATCATCATCATCACAAGATGATCCTAAACCATCATAGGCTCGAGAGAGTGCATCTGCATTGACATGCTTCTTTCCTGGCCTATCTATAATATCAAATTCAAATTCTTGTAGCAAAATTATCCATCTTGCTATCCTCCCTGATGGGTTAGGCTTATTTATAATATATTTCAGAGCCTGATGATCTGTTACAACTAGAAATTTCTGCCCTAGCAAGTAATTTCTAAACTTCTTTACAGCAAAAATGATAGCCAGAGCCTCTTTTTTAGTTACAGTATAGTTTACCTCAGCACTGCTCATTTGTCTGCTCCTAAAGTAAATTGGATGTTCATTCCCATTTTCATCCTTTTGGCTCAAAGTACTTCCTAGTGCTGCATCTGAGGCATCAGTGTACACAATGAATGGCTTGCTCCAATTTGGATTCTTCAAAACAGGTGAAGACACCAAGGCTTCCTTCAGTTGTCCAAAAGCTTCATGCGTCTTATTTCCTGGTTCATAAGTAACATCCTTCTTCAAGAACTGGGTTAGTGGTTGTGCAATCTTTGAGAAATTCTTGATGAACCTTCTATAGTAACCCACATGGCCTAAAAATGATTCTCAACTTACTTCTATTCATAGGAAATGGTAAATCTTTTATTTTTGAAACTTTATCAGGATCAGTACCAATACCATCTCTGGATACAACATGCCCTAACAAAACGCCTTTAGAACATCCAAAGACACAATTTGTAGGGTTTAGTGAGGCTTGTGCTTCATCTAAACTTTGAAATGCTGTCTCCATCTGGTGCAAGTGGTCCAACATGCTCCCATAGATGCAAAAATCATCCAGAAATACTCTGATGAAGGTCCCAATGTAGGGTTCGAACACCCTATTCATCAAACGCTAGAATGTTTCTGGAGCATTACACAACCCAAAAGGCATAACTCTATAAGCAAACGTTCCCCAAGGAGTGGTGAACGTGGTCTTCAACTGATCTTTCTCTGCTATACGAACTTGGTTGTAGCCGCTATATCCATCAGCAAAACTATAGCACTCTTGGCCAGCTACTTCGTCCAAGATCTGATCTAAAAATGGAAGAGGGTAATGATCCTTCTTTGTTGCCTTATTGAGCTTCCTGTAATCAACACAAATGCGTAGCTTCCCATTCTTTTTTATTGAGATCACAATGGGAGAAACCCATTCTGAATTCTCCACAACAAATATGAATCCTACATCAAGCAACTTATCTATTTCTTCTTTTACAGTCTTGGAAAAATTAGGATTCATTCTATATGGCATTTGCTTTATGGGCTTAGCACCATCTACCAGCTCAATACAACGTTCTACCCAACTTACTTGACGGAGTTCCTTGTAATCAAAAGTGAATAGGTGTATGTACCTTCAAAAGAGCTGGAGGTAGGATTCCTTATCACTCTCCATCACAACATCACCAATCTTTATTTGTTGGAGACGATCATCAACTTCTTCTTCAGATAATTTTATGGGGTCATGAGTTGGTGTTACTGGAAGGATATCCATGACTGAAACATCCACCTCGCTTTCTTCATCTTCAGTGTCCACTTCACTGGTACTAGAGTAATCAGAGGATGTCCAATCATCAGTTTCATCACTTGAATCCACAGGTTCTACTTTATGATGTTGAGGGATCACGTTTATCTTCACCCTCTCTACCATGTCTAAGTGTCATGAAACCTTCATTCCAGTAGTTTCTTGCATGAACTCTCCTTAGCCATGGTCTTCCCAGCAGCATTGGGTACGCAACAGTACCATTTTTCATCACCTGAAAGTCTACCACACATACAACACCCATAACAGATATTGCCACATTTGAAACTACACCTTCTGGTTTAGTTTTTCCCTTATTTAATGACCTTAACATAAGTGTTGAAGGGCGATCAATTTTTAAACCCAACATATTCATTACAGACTCGGTCATTACATTAACTGCAGTACCTCCATCAACTAAGACATCATGAATTGAAATACCATTACATAATACCTCAGCTTGTGGAGCATAGGGATCTGCCTCTGCCTCCAAAACAGGGACCTCAACCTCCTTCCTTCTTCGAGCATTGAGTCCACCTCGCAACTCCCGCCTCTTCTCAGAAGACATAGCCAAGAGTTGACCATATGTAATATTTGCAGGCCTTTTGGACAGATCTTCCAAGATGGAGTATGGTCCTTGCCCCTGTGAAATCAGAAAGTCCTGCACACCCAACTTTCTTCTCCTATGTTTCTTACTAGTTTCTTCTTTCATCTTCTTAGGATCATTTCCATCTTGATTATCTTTTTCTTTCTTTCTTTTTGTTACAAACACATCTACTTCATTATTTCTGCTCTTATCTACTACATCAAAAGAATTCACAGGTGCTTTTCCTTTATCATTATCTCCTTGTACCAGATGTAGAAGCTCTATCTGGACAATTATACTTATAATGACCCTTTTTATAACAACCATAACAAACAACTTCAGAAATATTTCTTTTTTGGACCTCTATCTCCTCCCTGAGAACTAAATTCCTTTCCTTGAAGAAGATTAATAGTTAACTGACCCATCTTTTTGAGCAGATCTTCATACTCAGTAGATGTACTAGGAGAAATATTTGTGCTCACCGGGAGTGGTTGTGGATTCTGGACCAAAGGTGCTGGTGTAGGCTCTACTTTAGCAACAATTTCTTTGGGCTCCTCTTCCATGCTTTCTTCTTGCCTTCTTGCAATCTCCTTTGCTTGTTCAATGGTAGCTGGGCGGTCATACTTCACTCGTTGTCTGATCTCTGGCTTCATCCCAAGAATGAAGTGCTTACAGAGGAGATTATCCATGCCATTCATCAACCCATCCACTAGTCCTTCCTTCCAGATCTGGGCATCGAGCTTCCTCCTTAGCTCTAGAACATGAGCATGATAATCCCTTATCTTCTCCTTCTCTCCTTGGGATAGATTTGTGATCTCGATCATGAGATCTGCATATTTCTGTTGTTCACCAAATTCTTCAAGAAAACTTTCAGTTAATAAATCCCATGAATTTTTCACATTATCACCTAGTGTTTCAAACCACCTAAGTGTTGAACCATCCAAAAAGGTAGGAAAAAATTCAGTCCATTGTTCCCTTCTTATAAGGCCATTACAAATACAAGATCGCTTAAACTCTTGAATGAAAGAAGAAGCATCTTCATTAGATTGAGCTGAGAAAACAGGAATCTTTCCCATTTTCAAAAGTAACCACCGTGAAATACCAACTCACAAGTACAATCAACAAGACTTATGTGTACAAATAATTGGAATCACTATACTAGAAAGTGACTTTACACCTTTCTACAGTAAAATAGAAATGACCACAGTAAACTATGGTAAAACTTGACTTACTGCGGTAAAAACTGACTTTACTGTGGTAAACACTATTCACGGTAAAAAGTGAAGTTACTGCGGTAAATACTATTCACGGTAAAAAGTGACTTTACTGCGGTAAATACTATTCCAGCAAAAATGAATTTACCATGGTAACTACTATTCATGGCAAAAATGACTTTACCATGGTAACTACTATGCACTATAAAAACAAGGTTACCCTCTAATTGATTTTTGACTAAGTGGGAATATCTCTCCAGAAAATCCACCAACGAGGAATGGTCCTCGGCAACGGAACCAAAATGTCATCACCAATCCGGCACTATGATAATTCTTCACCGGGGAACTCCTCGTGCTATGATTATTTACTAATGCACAGCCTTTAGTTTGGTGGATGTAATCTGGAAACAAAACAGCAACCGAACACAAGAATATCATTGACTATGATAAGATGGAATGATGACAAATATGAAATATAAAAGTAAATTATAATATTAACATGAAATTGTTACAATCTCACCCATGAGGTACTTTAACAAGACTATGGGAGAAACTTTACAATTACACCTCTTGATGGCTTCTTCAACACACCTTTAACTGATGGCTTCCTTTGCACACTTCCTACAATATTTCTCACTACTTCCTTCTATGCTAAATGAGGGGGGTAGCCTCTCTATTTATAGAACTTCCAGGCTTATCCATCTTATCTCTAAGATAGGATAAGAAATCCACTCTGACGAATCATATTCCATACCTTAACTCTTATCTGTACATGTAAGCTTATCTTCTAAGATAAGATAAACCTTATCATTTTACATGGGTTCCACATTTTTAGACTTTTTACAAATAAAATACACAAAATATTTATGACCTCACTCCTTGTCCTTATTACCAATATAATATTTCTAATTCCTAATCACGTAGACCCTACTTCTCTAATTACCCAAACTTTGACATTTTAACATTATCAGACCACTTACGACAAATATTTACTTTTTACAACGTTCCTATTGTACTTTGACTGTTACCGTACTCCACGTTATTGGCGGCACCGTTATCTTCTATCAGACGCTACTACTAATTATACTTAACAACATCATATTCCTAATACATACATTAATGAAATAGAAATTACGGAGGAAAATTTTAGTGTCGACAAATTCACACTAACACTAAGCACCCTAAGCAAAATTAATAATTATAAGACATAATACATTACAAATGAGGGTCACCCATGGTGCCCAAATAATAATCCTAACGCTAAGGCCTCAAGCAATAAACACAGCTAGGACTTAGCCCCTTGGGTTGCTTGTGTAAATTTACATAGCTGGCTTGAGTCCCATGTTCTCCTATAACCTGTCACCTGCACACTCATTGCACACATTAAATGCACCTATCCGATAAAATGTGAATTAACTACTAAATAAGATATCAATGAATTATAAACTAACATATCATCTCTCTAGAAACTGAAATGCGATAACATACACAATTATACACAATTCACTATAGGTTAGTCATAATGATAAAGTGACATGTATCCATAGAATCCCAACATGCAACAACCTGAGTATTCATCAATATAAATACGTTCCAAAACAAAATCATACCAATTAATATCCATAACATCATAAGATAATGCGACAACATAGTAATCAAGCTAAATTGGCGCTGTACACTTAAAAGTCCATACATTCCTAATCAGATCAATTCTCCTAATGTGATTTCTGAAATATAACAAATCTCAGTAAAAACATGTCTATGAGTAATGAGAAACAAGTAACTAAGCTATAAAAGTGTGGGCACTACATCCTCCATGAGAACCTACCTGAGCTCGTCCCCAAACATCTGAGTGTCAAGATCTAATTTCTGCTCCTTAGTTTCCCCAACTTTGAGAAATCTCATTCTCTTTTACTTTCCAAAAACACAATGCTCACAGAAATCAATATCTAATCTTTCAAATCTGATAACTTAGCCTTAGCCTATAAGATATGCATTCCTTTTTTACTCATATGGCTCAACCGATTATGCCACATACATGCATCTGAATCTAAAGTAGATAATGTAGAAAAGGAATGAGTAACAAAGGTAGATAAATATAACTTTCCTACCTTCTTACCTATTTCCACAACAAAATAACCCTTGGTTACTTTCCAAGAGTCTCCTGTAAATGTAACCATGCAACCAGCTTCAACTAGTTTCCTTGTAGAAATAAAATTCCTTCTGAGGCTTGGCACATGCCTCACATATTTAAATACCCATATATTTCCATTCTGTAATTTTAGATGAACTTCTCCTTTACAAGTAATATTGCAAGATCCGTCATCACCTAAGTAAACATGCCCAAACTCTCCCTGGACATAATTTCTGAAATAACCCTTATTATGGGTTACAGGGAAAGAAGCTTCTGATTCTAAAACTCATGATTCAATTCTATTATCTAAAGAAATAATAAGATCATATTTCATTACCTCTGTTGCAACAATGTTTACTTCTCTACCTTTGTCTGGTTGTTGTTTCTCTTTATTCATTGACAAACAATATTTCTTTGCATGTATTTTCTTTCCACATTTCCAACAAGTAATTCCCTTACCTCTAGATTTAGATCTATTATCCCTTGACTTTGATTTTTCATTACTCTTACTCTTGGATCTCACCTTCTAACGGCCCCTTCTTTCTACATTCAAAGCATTACTAGATGACGATTCCCCTGTACTCTTCTTATGAATTTTTTTATTCAAGATTATACTAACCACATCATCAAACTTAAAAATATTATTAGCAATCTAATGTCTTACTAACATCCATTACCAAGTTATCCCAAATATCAAGAAAATAACATAATAAAAAAAGTTCTTTCACTTTATCATCAAATAGTATATCAATTGATTTAAACTGAATTAAAATAGATCTGAAATCATTCAAGTGACTAGATGCAAATCCACCTTCATGCATGTTAGAAATAAATAGTTTCTTCATCAAATAAAATGTATTTTAAGCACTAGGTTTCTCATATAAATTAGCAAGATATTTCATTAACACTATCGTAAAAGTCGCTTCTATAATAGTGGAAGCCACGGATTTTGTCAGGATCAATCTTATAGATCCCAAAGCCTTTATGTCAAGAATATTCCATTCGTAATTAGTCATCTTTGTAGGTTTAGAATTCTCATCCAACGGTAAATACAAATATCTTTGATACAGATAATCCTTAATCTGCATCTTCCATAATTGATAATTTCAGTCGTCAAATTTCTCTACCTTGTATTTGTATTATTTTTTCATTGATATAGCTCCAAATCAATCATAAAACCCTCTGTGAGTAAATATGTCAACACACAAAAGCCTCAAACAAAGATTTGATACCAGTTGTTGGGGTTAACATACCGGTTGTATAGATAATACATCAGATCTAAGCATACATGCAAATAAAAGTAGATATTCTATCAGAAGAATATATATTCCAAGAGATAAAAATAAACACCAGATTTAACGTGGTTCACCTATTCTGGGCTATTTCCACCAAGAAAAAAGCCAATATATTATCCAAAGATTTCACAAGATATAAAATGAAGATTTATAATATTCCACACCTTTGTGATGTACAATATTGTCTTACTCTCAAAAAGCTTCTTCTTCACCAAGAATTCTCTCTCTCAAAATTATTCTCACAATAATCATCAAATTTTGCAAGTTCTTGGTAATTTTTTTATTCTAAACCCTATCTTTCATGCTTATATTGGTGTATACAAACTTAGGTCACTTAGCCATGAAATTACAATCAATAGATCTATTTTAATACTAAAAATAGATCAAACTACCGTGAGTTAATTAAAATATCCATACACATGTAACTGATGTCAGTTAGCCCTAAGTGATAACGGTCATAGGTGATTGGTGTTGGTCCCTCCATAACTAATTTCGGTTATTGTATTTTTCAACAAGTTTCATATTGCATTCTAATCCAAATTAATTGAGCTTCACAACTCAACAAACATGTGATAGTTTATGTACTTAGAGGTATTTCAAAAACACGCTTAACAATTTCTATCTTCAACTACCTTAACCTAACGGACTATAAATTCTATAGAGTAGACATTAACCAACTATTATTTGAGAAATATTTTATAGTCTCAATAACAAAGTGATACACCATTAGCTAACTTCACTCTTAATATTGACAATAGAAAATATTCCATTTCCATATGAACAAAATGGTGTCTTGGCAAAATTTAGATATGGAATTATTTTATGTATGTCATAATATAAATCCTATATGTGCATTCAAAAAAATTCATTAACGAGTCTTATTTCCTAATAATCAAATATTAACTAATAATTTTGTTGTGTCTACATTAATTTATCAATAAAGGTTAGGTTACAATGAGTAAAATACTAAATATTTCCATATATGTGGATACATACGTCATTGCTTATAGATGTGAGATTGCATTTGATTTTATTACCTTCCACATAATATTGATGTCCACATGTATTTGTAAAACACACACAACTTATATGAACATTATGTGTTCACTAAATACACATGTTTTTCTTGTCCATCACTTCACAAAATGCATGGTTATGACATGGAGGGTGTGTTGGTTCAGTTAAAATTTCCTTTGAAACTTGTTTCTTTAATTTATGCAATCAAATTTATATTTATTTTTATGCATTATGTATTCCTTTAAATAAAATGGTATGACACATATGTTGTCTATTTATTTATATCCAAGACATACAAATATACGTTTAGTTTTGTCACTAAAGTCTTTGTAAAAAAATATATTAGTCCATAATATTTTGTGCACTTAGTTTTCTAAAGAACACCATAACTTTAGTAGAAAATGAAAACTTTCACCCATAATTTATGTAGTACATTTAAAAGTACCTTTTTGTGAGGTTTTTTTTTGTGTTGGTTTATTTAGTGCTTCATTTCAAATTAGATTATACGCTTTAAATAATTAAATTTTACATTTCTTCTTGTCTTGGCCATGAATGTATGATAAAGTAGAACTGATGAATCTAGTGACTAGATGCACATATATGTGTATTTTGTTGCATAAAAACATATATCATATAGATATGTTATCCAACAATAAACAATGTCCAACCAAACATTCCACATAGACTAAACATGCCCCGATCTCTCAATATAGACCTCAACACCAAAGTAAATATGAGTTATCACTTATAGGAATTCTGTTGGATGCCTAAATTAACTAAGTACCTAAGGCGTGAAGCTTTGTGGCATGCAGAATTAGGGCACGACAACATGCATGGAAGTATATTTTGGGGTTGTGCGAGGGACCATGCCTAGGAAAGATGGATTCAGGACTTAGTGGGTTTTGGACAAAGGGTAAAGATATATTTAGCGAATGGATGGAAAAGTGACCAAATACAGTTTTGGATAAACTATGGAGACTTGGAACTCAAGAAAAGGATATTCCTAGGTATCAATACGGTTATCATGAAAGGATAAGGAGCCGAGTTTGTTATGGATTAGTTGGTACTTTCACGCTAAGAGATACTTGATTGAGGAGATGCATGATGACATTTAGCATGCTCTTGGGTAGTGTTAGAGAAATCATATTCCTTCGAGTTCCTCATTCTGGATGGTCTTCCATGCCATGAGAGAGAGTGTGAGCGAGAGAGAGAGGGCAAGTGAGAGAGAGAGATAACATATATATATATATATATATATATTGAAAATGGGTAATATGTGATTGGAAGCTCTGTAATGAAGAAAATATAGAGATCATGTTAGAGCTCTGCTGATGTAATTTTTCCATCCATGGAACTCTTTTGATGTATTATTGGCTACTATAATTTGATGAATGGATATAATGGAATGGTTCTGAACATCTATAGGATGGATTTTGATCTGTGCATTTTATTTTATGTTCATGGGTGTAATACTGGTGTTCTTAATGCTAATCATGATTTAGTTATACGTTTATTGTAGTATGATCATGTTATTCCGGGTTCTTGTGCACTAGACTAGGATTTAGTTCTTAATCTTGATTCCAAGAATGGGTGTGTTCATTCTCTATTTCTAAAAACATCCCCATATAAAGGGAGAAACCTCTCATTAAGCTCACATAATAAAGGAATTTGATGCCTAGGAACACCTCGCGTGAGGTTCTAGAACAGTCTGGATGGTGTGTCGACATGTTTGGGGTTTGATTGGTGAAGAAAGAGGTAAAAAGAGACTATATTTTGGTTCTATTGACGGGACCTCTTTTCGAAGTTATTGTGAGAATGGTGTGTGATGACGGAGCACTTGACCTTAGATAGTGTTGAATCATGGCTTAAAAGAACAAAAGATAAGTTTGCTAAGATATTTAATACTGAATCCGAGTTTGATGCATGTAAATGGGTAGAGGATCACCTGCATCATGAGTTGTATGAGAGCTTTTCTTGTTGTTTCCTTATAGAGTTGTATGAATGGCTATCATCATATGCATTTAGGTCAAGTTGGCACTATATACCTCGTGTATGGACCCAATATGAGTATCAGAGGTTGCATGTTTTCGATCTGACCTGGACTCGTGTTATTGATCACTTGTGGGGTAGAGTGTTGAATAGTAACACATTGGAGTATGTGATTCCTACGTATTCTTTTCCAGAGGTTATTGAGTTTGAGTTATTTAGAGAACTAAGAGGATAATTTTCGTAGGATATTCCCGTAGCTATAAAGATCTTGATTATTACTCTAATTTTGGAGGAATTTCCTATGAACGGATAAAATTCCTCTAACCACTGGGTGTGGAAGCTAGAGTGAAGGAAGATGGAAGACCTTGTGGCTGAAAGAGAGAGAGAGGAGAGGCAGTTCAAGTATAATGAACCTTGGGAAAGGGATTTGGTAAGACAACATGAGACTACATAAGTGATGGATCTATGGAAGTAGATGTTGCATGAAGGATTTAAGATTCGCGTAGAGGACGTGTAACTTGAGCAGTTTGTGCCACTCCATATTGACAAGCACAAGAGAGAGACCCCCTTTTATTTTGGTTAAAGTTTTTCACTTGCATAAAGGAGAGTTATAGGTGCACATCCGAGGTCCACCTGGTGACAAAACCTTGAATATTATTTTTCCAAATCTAGATATTAGTATTGTTAACGTTGTTTATAACACCCACCTCGCACACATGCCAAGATAATACAACAAATAATGGATTTTTTTTTTTTGATTTTCTTAAAGTTTATAAGACACCAAAAGTGATCATAATGGGCTACAACTAACTCTTTATAGGATTGACACAACATTGACCACATAGCCAACAAAAGAGAATATGACACTATACGTACCCAAAATTGGAGGGTATTGCACTGCCGGGACAGTGTAACAGGTGCCCCAATGATGATAAAGGTCTCCTCGCAAGGTGTTCGGGATCCGAAAAAGCCCTCTAAACATGCGTTAACATCCTACATCCCCCACTTAACTCCTGCATGCTTTATTTTTCTCTTTTCCCCTTTTTTTTGGCCTTTTTCTCTTCAGTTATGAAACCGCCGCCCTGCCTGGGCGGCGGTCCTGTAACCGCCACCCTGCTAAGGGCAGCGGTCCTTTACGCATTTTCCAGAATTCTCTTTTAACGTGACTCACGTAAAAATCAACGATTCACCAGCTTTTTTTTACCACCTTGAGCTTGCATTAATGATTTTGGTCCCCTGGAATAGTGTTTTGCCATTGTTTATAGTTTAAGAGTTCAATTTGGTTTTTACCTTGGGTAAATACAAATGCTATAAATAGTTGGCTTGTGCTCAAGCAAATGGCCCCTCAAAATTTACCTCTCAATTTCTCATTTCAGTAGTTCAGTCTTTTATTTTTCTTATAAGTCATAGCTTAGTTCGTTTGCATGCTTAGTTAGCATTGTTATGTTGTTTGAAAGCCACATATCCATCTTGTGCAAACGTTGTTGTTATTTCATCCAATCCAATAGAGTAAGATAGTCTGTTCATCAATAGGAAGCCATTAAAGTTACAGGTTTTGTTCTTCAAACAGGATAGTTTCAGGTTCTGTACGTTTTATTCTGCATGACTCGCAATAAATCTCACTAGGAATTACATAAGCCAAGCTCTGTACTCTTGCGCTATCCCTCTCCTACTCACATTGTATTCAGTCTGTATCTTAATGTTGTCTTTATTCCAATATCTACTCCTGTTGATGCTAGCATTACACGCTTTTCTGGATCCATGTGAACACGAAGGAACGAGGAGATCACACTGAGGGGACAAAGCCACACACACCATTGGATTCGCCACTGTTCTATAGAATCCATGTTCTAGCTTTCAAAGTTCTAGTTAGAAACATATCAAATAGAATAGCTAATAATTTCATTTCAGTCAATTTTACTTTCGATATTGCCAGGGAAGCTGTGGGGATTGATAGTTTTTGAGAAACTATGATTCATTCCTCACTTCTAAGGTAGGATCAATAGTCTTACAAATAGATTAGATCAGTTATTTCATTGTTTAGAGTAGATCTACAAATTGCACAAACAAGTAGCCAAACTCGGTTACTTCATTTGTTGTAGTCTGTTATTAGTGTCAATTGTTAATTTCTAGATGTATTAAAAGGTTACTCTTTCAATTTCATTCAAAAAAGTTCATCAGAAAAACACAAAAATATAGAAGTTATATATGTTCTAGATATATTTCATATAGTTAATTTTGCTTTACTGCATTTAGTTTATATTGTTGCTTTTGTATGACAATCACGGCCCTAGAGAGCCCAGGGAATACATATTCGAGCCAATCGTGCCCCAACCCAATCTTGTCACAATGATAACTAATATTGATCAAATTATTAGGATCCAAATCTTCTAAACAACGACAAACTTACAACAGATCAGCTCATAGTTGAGTGGGTTGAATATAGAGGACGACCAAGTGTATACATTTTGGTCAAGATAGCCAAACTACAGATTCCCCTAGATACATACCCACATGACTGTGGAAGGGCTTGAAAGAGAGCAAACGTTCGGTTGTGATCCTTTGGTCCCACAACCAGACGCAGGAGATACCCTCACAGACATAGATACCAGCTTAAGAATTCAAGTTGCGCAAACGCCTGTGAGATACTCTGAAAAAGTCAAGCAACTGTTAATTCTAAATATAGAGGATGAAAAAACATACAACTATTGGATACTAGGGATCAAAAACTAATTCCGCACATGACCATAGCAAGTCTACAACAACCACGAATCTACGGTTGTGACCCACAAATCCCACAACCCAACAAGCCCACAGGTCAATATGATGTTGATGCTGGCCTATGCACATTAATATTCAGAACTACTCCACTTCCACCTATCATCATCGAGCAGTTATCCTTATTAGACATAGCAGCTAACGAAGCTAAGGAGTTCTGGACTAGGCCAGAAAATCACCCATAGAGTCAATTATATTTACCATCCGCCCTATGACCTTATCGGGAGACACACACGAAACTATCCCAGGTCATTTCCCATGTATTCCATAACCCATAGAATGAATCACGCCAGAGCTCAATATTGATTGAGGCCTTCGAGCAGTCATCCTTGCTGATCGATCTATCACTCCAGTTCAGGTTAGGAGGGCCTTCTTTGCCTTAGATTCACAAATTCCACTAGTGCACGTCGAAGACATCAGATTTCCTAACTAGTTTGTCTACATCCCACGCATATTCAATCCCCACCGGCTGTCTCGGCATGACCTCGGGACGTCGGGTGCAAGGAAAAGTTACTTGTAGATTTCCATGCTCGCTTGTCACTTTTTCATCATACAAAATTGGTGAACCCGACGTGAATGAACAACTGTCTCACCATCCACACCTTCTCTCTTAGTATCTCGTCTTCTTTCATCCATCTTCGACCTTTCCCATTATTCTGCAGGTATTCATATACCCCCTGAATATGTCAGGATTCAATGCATACGGTAGACCTCTCTTAGGTCTTGAGGCATACTACGCTCAAATGAATAGACAGTCATCACCCTCGCTCACCATATGGGGTGACAACTATTCAGATAATTGATTATCAACACAAACACCATTTCCAAATATCAAATATGGATTATCTTTCCAAACAAAAGAGTGGGTTCAACTCACTCAAACACAACAAACATAGCCTTCAGGTTCGAACAATATGATGCTCACAGGAGAATCTAGTTCATCTCCTCAAATACTACTGAGACCGCAAATCAGTAGGCAATCAGACCCATACCTGGTTTTAGATAATGAACATTCGGTACATTATCACAGGTGTGAACAATGCTCTCGGAGTATGTACCCACCCATAGGGAGTTTACAAACGCCACTCGAGGTCTCTTTTCAAGAAAATACCTCCATGCCACTACATATAGGGAATGCCCTCGGGGAAACTTGGCAAGGCAGAAATCAATTCATAGCAGGATATCACATGCCTATACAACACCAAGATATACAACAAACTCCGTTAAAGTAAAGTAGCGCGACTTCCCCAAATGAATTTATTTCAACGTTTGTAGAAAAATTGAGGGGGTTAGAACTTGCTCAAGAAAATCAAAATTCCCAACTCATGCAGGAAGGAAATTCTAATCCTAGCCAAATAGACCTCCTCACAGGAATAGGTATGTTAGGTGTGACTATTGTTGTAGACTCACAGCACTCCTAGATGCAGATCAATCTTCTAGGTTGATGTTCAAGCATCCAGTGTGATTGCACAACATGGAATCCTTCCTCCAAGTGTGGGACTTGTAAAGATGAGAAAGGATTCTCCAGAGAAGGTTGGTTCCTATTCCTCTGTTCAGATGCACACAAAAAATGTAGAGGGTTTGCTAAAACCTAATCTGCTTGCCAAGGAGACAGGGTAAAAAAATGCATAGAATAAAACCTAAACTACAAAGGTGATGCACCGAGGAATGTTAGACACTCGTTTTACAAATCTAACACAGACCACATAGATGCAATACAAACACTATGCACAGGTAACCAAATTGCAATAAGAGATCAAAATAATAGCAATGAATACATGAGAGGGTTGAGAATCAATCACAAACATATATATATTGCTCAAGATTCAATACAGTACATTGCAGTGGCCAAGAGGCAAAAAAATGGCATTACAACCCATATGGAAGGTTTGAAAATCTCCACAAATTCTCCTGTAAGCAGGGAACAAGGGAGGATGCAAAACAAAAATTGTCCCCTTAAACAGGAGCTCTTCTACAATATATCAAGAAATGAGAGGGAAGAAAGAGGAAATCCAGAATCTACCCCAACCACTTCTTGGTAGCATTTAAAAATCATCTCATTATGGCAGAAGCGGCGGATCCTGGAAAAACGGCGGGCTGTCTAACAGGAGTGGCGAGCTGTCTGCTGCATTAAAGTTGGTAGTTGAAGCATTACTTTTGTCTATCATCATGTGTCGGAGACGTTTTCTAAATTTTCTCCCTCCAAAAGGCACCAAAATGCAATATTGATCCCAGAAAAATGTAGAGAATTTCAACAGCTTTCTGTTGATATGAAGAACGTGCAAATCCGAGCTCTGGATCGAAAGATATGATGAACTGAAGTTTTAGGGCACGAAACAGGCCAAAACAGATTTTAAAAAATCTTTTCCTGCGCTCTGCCATCTAGATGACACGTGGCCAGCTCTGGTTTGCTGAGAAATTCCCTCTCTCCACCTTTTTTCGTGGCTTTCCTTTGAAATTTCCTTGTGGGCCCCTTAAACTTGGAAACATGGCACTATTTCATTAGTTCGGATCAGTGCTCGAAAACTCGCCCCTTTGACTTTTTGGACTTTTTCCTTGGCGACATGTGTCATGCTGTGATTCATCCATGGGCCTGCCAGATTTTCGCATCCACCACGTTCTTTTGTCTCGGATGTCCCAAACTGTCTAGGACAAATTCTTTCGGTTCTCCCAAAATGGGCTTCCACATCCCCTTTCTGCCGGTGACACATGGCGTGATCTGATTGGCTTTCGGCTCTTTCGGCTATCCACGCCCCACGCGTCCCTTTGTCCCACTTATCCTTGTGCTGAAGTTTCTTGTTTCGACCAAACCGGCCGGTTCACGTCCATTTCTCCCAGATGGCATGGTGCTTCGCGGGACAAATTCTTCCGGTTCGCCCGATCCGGCCGGTTCGGGTTCCTTTGTCCCACTTGTCCCAGAGCAGTTGGTCGATTTTCTTCTCCCTTTAGTCGGGTCGGCTTCTCGCGCCTTACGCGTCCTTCTGGTCCGACTGTCCTGGTGCTACAATTCTCTGTTTCGGGCGAACCGGCCGGTTCGCGTCCTCCGCGCACTTACGTCCCAGATGTCCTACTGTGAAAGTTTCCTGTTTCGGCCGAACCAGCCGGTTCGGGTCTTTCGCATACTCTTGTCCCGCTTGCTCTCGGTAAAGGACTTGGACAAATTGTCTTTCTTTCGGCCAATTCGGGCATTTCACGTCCATTTGTCCCAGATGTCCCTTTGGTGTTTGGGCCGCCTGTAGGATTTTCGGCTGATCCGCGCCTTGGCGTCCCAAATGTCCCACTGTTTCTAGGACAAGGACTTAGCCGATTTTCACAATTTTTTCTGGCCCAAGCTTATTTTCTGTAACTTTCTCGCATTTTCTCAGAGCTTTTTCTTTTCAACCTGGACAGGGGAGTTAGAAAAATTTCTGAAGGGACCCTAGAAACATGATTTTTGCCTTGGATTAATCAATTTTCCTGGGACTTGAGAATTCTGATGTATGTTATTAATTCAACCCTGGGGGGGTGAAATTGGATAACAATTTGGTGACTCAACGGGGTCATCTGCCTGCTAGATGAAAATACCAGTTGCCTGGAGCAGTCCATTGGGCATGGAGTCATAAGCAATGACCTGAAATGAGCCTGACACTGCAACTCCCTCTACGAGAGCACGCTGAACTGTAAAACTCAATCTAGGAGCGACAAAACTTGTGCCAAAGCACTTAGGGAAACTGAAACCTAAGCACAACAAGACAATGTGCATATGCACTTAGAGGAATTGAAATCTAGGCTAATATTTACAAGGGTAGTGAACTTCCCTCTAGAAGCAATGCTTGAGGTAGATTTCATTGACTGGAATCTGTAGTTCTTCACCATCCAATGAGGCCAATTGGAAAGCATTTTTGTTCTTGCACTTTGTGACCATGTATGGGCCACTCCAAATGGCATCAAATTTTGAATGCCTTCCTGGTTTTGCTCTGTCCACATCCCATTTCAACACTAGATCTCCAACTTGAAAAGATCTATCTTTGGCCTTCCTATCAAAGGTCTTCTTGGTCAAAGCTTGATCCTTTTCCATCGCTTGGGATGCGTGATTTCTGATCTCTTGCAGCTCCATCAACTCTGCATACCTCACCTCCATGGGCTCAAATTCAAGTAAATCCAACTGCTTCATGAGTTCCAATGTTGGCAACTCAAGTGACATGGGCAAGATTGCCTCTCTTCCATAGACAAGCCTGAATGGAGAGTTACCTGTGGATCTTTTGGGAGTGATCCTATCAGCCCATAAGGCTGATTTCAGCTTGGTATGCCAAGACCTCTGATTCTCATCAAGAGTCCTCCTAATTATCTTCAACAAGTTCTTGTTTGTAGACTCGGCCTGGCCATTACCCTGAGGGTAATAGTTTGATGAAGTGCTTAGGTAAATACCATTCTTTACAGCCCACTTAGTCACCTTAGATTCAATGAATGCCAATGCATTATCAGAGATTATTGTGGTGGGTACACCAAATCTGGTTGTTATCCCCTCATAAAAGTCTAAAATGTTAGACTCGTTCACCTCTTTGAGTGCTACTACTTTTGTCCATTTGGTGAAGTAGTCTGTGGCTGTCAAAATCCATTTATGCCCTTGGCTTGAATTGGGATTAATGACTCCAATGAAGTCCAAACCCCATTACATGAATGGCTGGTCAACTGAGATTGGATGCAATGGAAGGGCAGCAAGTCTTTCTTTTCCTATGAAGAATGCACAATTCTTACACCTCTTGATCCATGCATAGCAATCACTAAAAATTTTAGGCCAATAATAACCAGCCTTCATGATTTTTAGAGCTGTCACTCTTGGTGCAAAATGGCCACCAGCTGGTCCACCATGAAACTCTTCCAACACCCTTTGAATCTGACCTGTGCTAATACATCTCAGCAGCACTCCATTCACATCTCTCTTGAAAAAAACTCCATCAACAATGGCATACGGGACAACTTGCAATCTGAAGTGTCTTCTTTGGGTCTTGTTCATCTCTGGAGGGCACAGGCCTGTGCCTAGGAAGTGTATAATATCTTGGGTCTAGCAAGTAGTGGGGGAAGCATTGTCTTCTTCTTGATCGCCACTTGGCCTGTGGCTGTCCTGGACTGTTAAAACAACCTCTTCCTCATTGCATACTTCCTTTTGCTTCCCCAATACCAGCTGCTCACACAGTCCTTTCCCTCTTACCCGCTTGGTGATCTTGATATCAATGTCATATTCCATGACACGGGTGATCCATCCTTCCCTTTTCTCATTCAAATCCTTTTTGAGGAGGAAGTCCTTAACTCCAGCATGTGAGACCAGCAACTGGACCTTGTTGTTTGAGACTAAATGCTTGAATTTCTTCAAGCTTCTGATTACTGCAAGTACATGCTTTTCAATAAAAGAGTACCTAACCTCGCAGTCATCTAGGCTCTGGCTGAAGAAGGCAACCGGCTACTCATCATTATCTTTGTTCTTCTGTACTAGAATGGTGGAAATAGTGTCATCACCTCCAAATGCATAGAGGATGAAATCCTTGGAGAAGTCTGGGTTGATGAGAGTTGGTGCCTGAGAGATAGCTTCTTTAATTGCTTCAAAACTCTCCTTACCTTCTGCTGTCCACTTAAAAGCCATGCTCTTCTTTAACATTTTGGTGATGGGCTTGACAAGGGCTACAAAATCTGGGACAAACCTCCGAACAAAGTTTATCCTTCCCAAGAAACTTTGAAGAGCCTTCTTGTGACTTGGCAATGGTAGTGCTCTTATGGCTTCAACCCTCTCTGGATCAATTGCCAGTCCCTCTTTGGAGACAATATGGCCTAAAATTTTTCCTTCATGTGCAAGAAAGATGCACTTCTTGGGGTTCAAAGACACTCCGAACTTTCTACACCTCTGAAACACTTACCTGAGGTGAAAGAGATGGTCTGTTGCGTTTTTTGAGAAGACAGTGATATCATCTAGGTATATCAGCACTATCTTGTTGATCAAACCTTTAAATGCCATGTCCATTGCCCTTTGAAAGGTAGCACCAGCGTTGGACAACCCAAATGGCATCTTCTTGTAAGCATATGTGCCCCATTTAGTTGTGAAGGCTGTCTTGAATTGGTCTTCTCCCTTCACCATAATCTTATTGTAGCCTGAGTATCCATCTAGCAATGAAAACCTTTCTGAACCAGCTACAACCTGCAATATTTACTCCATGGAAGGTAGTGGATAATGATCCTTGAGAGAGGCTCTATTCAAATCTCTAAAGTCGACACACAACCTAATCTCTCCATTCTTCTTTCTAACTGGGACTAAGTTGGCAACCCAACTTGAGTGTTTGATGGGGAAGATGATACTGGCCTCAATAAGTTTGTTTAACTCTTTTCTCATGAGAGGCTCAATATGGGGATTCACTGGCCTTTTCTTTTGCCTGACAGGCTTGGATTCCAGATCCAGCTCAATAGTATGTTGTGCCAACTTTGGATTGAAACCTCTTAGATCTTTGTCAGTCCAAGAAAAAATGTCTGGGAATTCTTGACAAAGCTGAACAAAATCAGATTTCTCTTGTGAGGTACTTACTTTGCCAATCTGCAATGTTTTGCCTTCTTCCACTAAAATAGGCTTTGAATCCTCACCCTTTACTTGAATGTTCACTTTCTCCTTCCAAAACTGATCATTCGGGTTGAAGATTGACTCCAAGGTTATGAGGCCTTTTGGTAATTTGTTAGTTCTCAGCTGCACCACTTGGTCACCATACTGCTGATGCAACTTGTCTTGATTCCTGGCAGAGAACTCAGCTTCTTCTTGTAGAAAATTGACAATTTGCTGGTCATTCTCAAACACTTGCCAACTTACATTGTTATCCGGCATTGAAGGCCTCACAATCACGTGGATTTTTGGCTATACCTTGTCTTGTTGAATGCTTTCTATAATGTCAAAGGCTGCCCCTACTGCTGCAAGCCTGTCAGCAGCTTGATTCTCTTTCCTGGGAATGGATTCGATGCCAAAACCTTCAAAATCTTCCATGAGGTCCCACACCCTGTTCTTGTAGCACTTGAGTAGATCATTCTTGGTAGCATGTCGTCCCTTGACCTGATTTACAATCAATTCACTGTCCCCAAAGATTTGCAGATTCTTTATTTTTCTCTTGATTTCCCAATGCATCCTTTGTACCAAGGCTTCATATTTAGCAGTGTTATTGGAGCATGCAAATTGAAATCTAAAAGCTGAATAGTATTTTATTCCTTGAGGTGAAACAAGCATGGCTCCACCTCCTGCACCTTGCCTACTCCTTGATCCATCAAAAAATAGCTACCATACCTCATTCTTGTCTTCGTTATGGCTTGGCTTGGTGATGCTAGGAACAGGTTGATTTTCTTCGTGTATACAATAGACTCCTAGCTCAGATTCTTCTACTTCTTGATAGGGATCAAAAGCATGTATCTTGTTTTCCCATTCATCAAGAGTTAGGTCCGGGATACTTCCAAATTTGTTGTCAGCCTGATCAGCACTAGGGTGATCTTCTTGATCAAATGCTGAGCAATTGGCATTAATCTGACTTGGAGTGTAAGGCTCTATATGGAATTTTACAATAGGTTCAGACCTAATTGTAGCCTTAGTTCCATACCTTGTTCTAAACAGCATGTGAGACCAATCAGCAGAAAAATAGCCTCCAATTTTGGCTGTGAAGTCCCTTGACAAGCAAAGGGCAAAGAGTGGTGGAAGGTCTATGACTGATACATCTTGTAAAACAACAACATTTGGACATGCATGCAAGGTAAGACTCAAATTTCTAATCACTCCAACTGTTGCTATTTTTTTCCCATCTAGCTGCACTACCCCTTTGGATGTTGTTTCATACTGGAGCCCTAGTTGATCAGCTATTTGCTTAGGCATTACTGAGCTACTTGCCCCGGAGTCTATCATGTAATTATGCACTAATTGATTTCCAATGATTAATGAAACATAGAAGGGAGGGGGCTTCAATGTTTTACCTTTTGTCCTCCATGACTTCCTTCAGGATGGGAAGCATTTGTAAGCACTTTGTCTTGCATCTGAACCTGCTGATTTGAAGTTGGCCAATCCTTCATGGCAGCTCACAGTAGATCTCTTTGGCCTGGGATAGATAGGGATTCCCACATTGATAAGTTAATGTTAGTCTTCTTCATCTATTCAATGATACTGAATGGGGATGAAGTATCCTTTTGTTATCCCTTGGTTTGCACACTTACTCCTTGCACGTGGGCAGCAACAGCTGGTATTTGAGTTGGCCTAGGGGTTGTTCTTGGCTGTCCTTGTGCATTTGAAACTGGAATCTGCTTGTCAATCATTTGTGGAGCTGTGGAAGGTTGTGGATTGGTTGGGGCTAATGGCTGTTCTTCACCCAAATTTCTCCTCTTTGACCTTGTGTTGGCTGCAACACCTTGAGAAACTGCTTGATTCATGCCACAGAAATCTTCTGCTTGCCAGTTTACCAATGTGGTGTTATTTGGGGCTGATTGCTATTGGAATGTTTCTTGTTGTTGACTGTTTCCTTGAGTGCCTTCGCCCTCTACACCAGTAGTTGTCACCATTAGTGCTTGATTGAGAGCACCATTGAAACACATGGATTGGTTATGAGGCTCGTTGCATGGAAAGCACCAATCATATTCCTAAGCAATGTTGTTCTATGTTGGCACTAATGCCTTAGAGGCAGATATGGCATTTGGATTATAGGGCTGGAATGGTCTATTGGCAGGAGGCCTTGCTTGGCTTTGGTTTTGATTTGTAGCCTGATTAGGTGGTCTTTGTGGTTGGTATGGCTGCCTATTAGACTAAGCTTGGGGCTGATATGGTCTAGCACTCTGAGCTTGCTGTCTTTTGATAGTAACCAGCTCATTTCCCAAATTTTGCAACTGTTTCATGACCTCTTGGAGTTCATTTGAAGCATTAGAGGATGAAGTGGAAGCTTCATTTGAACTCTGATTTCTAGGAGTGGGAATAGGAGCCAAAGCGGGTGCTTGACTAGTGCTTGGATTTTCTAAGTTTGGAAACAAGGGCATGGGAGGCCTAGGAGCCAGTTTACCAGCTTGAATAAGACAGTTTTCAGCTCTAATGGCAATGCTATAAGCCATAGGGATAGTTATGCCTCCCATGGACTGAATCAACATAGAAATATTAGAATTTAAAGCTTTAAGGTAATATAGAAAAGCACCTTCTGCCATTGGCCTGACTGCCACTGGAATCCTATCCCAAGACCTCTAAAATTTGAAGTTGAAGTCAGTCAGCTGCTCGTTGGGGGATCTCTTGATAGTTGTCAGCTACTCCAAAAGAGACAAGTTGTCTCCCTTCTCTCCAAATCACTCATGAAGTGCAATACACAGCTGATTCCAGTTTGTGATAGAACCAGCTCCAAGGCTCCTAAATCATTGTAATGCTTTACCCTTGAAGGAAGATGTCAGTAACTTGACAGCCACTTGCATTTCATTGATTTCATGGATTGCACAAAGGTTAGTGATATCTTTAACATGATCACCTGGAGTAGTCTGATTTTCTCCAGTGAAGTAGGGAATGTTCTTTAAGGCTGCAATAGGAATTAGATGTTGTGCATTGAGAGCAAGTGGGTTGTTGCCTGTGAAGTTGACATAGGGGTTGTTCTGAGCCATTCTGATTGGTCTTAAAACCCTTGTTTACTGAATGAAAGGCCTACCAGGTGGAGGAGTTGAGAGAATTTTGTTTGGTGGAGATGGAGACCTTTGGATCCTTCTTCCTCTTTTCCTTCTTCTTAGAGATAACTGCAGGTATTCAAACAACACTTCTTCTTCTCCAACTCTTGACCTTGTGGTGATTCTTCTCATGAGTTTTCAGGCCTGCATTGCTGAAACTAGTTTATTCTTCCCCTTGGAGTCACCAGATATGTAAATAATAGCTCTTATAAGCAAGAAGAATGTAGTAGATGCATATCAACTTTGCTGCAATCAAAATGAGACTTCTAGGTGTCCCACCGGGCGTGCCAAAACTGTTGTTGCAGACTCACAGCACCCCTGGATGCAGATCAGTCTTCTAGGTTGATGTTCAGGCATCCAGTGTGATTGCACAACATGGAATCCTTTCTCCAAGTGTGGGACTTGTGAAGATGAGAAAGTATTCTCTAGAGAAGGCTAGTTCCTATTCCTCTGTTCAGATGCACACAAAAAACGCAGAGGGTTTGCTAAAACCTAATCTACTTGCCAAGGAGATAGGGTAAGAAAATGCGTAGAATAAAACCTAAACTACAAAGGTGATGCACCGAGGAATGTTAGACACTCGTTTTGCAAATCTAACACAGACCACATAGATGCAATACAAACACTATGAACAGGTAACCAAACTACAATAAGAGATCAAAATAACAGCAATGAATACATGAGAGGGTTGAGAATCAATCACAAACATATATATATTGCTCAAGAGTCGATACAGTACATTGTAGTGGCCAAGAGGCAAAAAACTGGCATTACAACCCATATGGAAGGTTTGAAAAGCTCCACAAATTCTCCTGCAAGCAGGGAACAAGGGAGGATGCAAAACAAAAATTGTCCCCTTAAACAGGAGCTTTTCTACAATATATCAAGAAATGAGAGGGAAGAGAGAGGAAATCTAGAATCTGCCCCAACCACTTCTTGGTAGCATTTAAAAATCATCTCATTATGGCAGAAGTGGTGGATCCTGGAAAAATAGCGGGCTGTCTAACAGGAGCGGCGAGCTGTCTGCTACATTAAAGTTGGTAGTTTAAGCATTACTTCTATCTATCATCATGCATCAGAGATGTTTTCTTAATTTTCTCCCTCCAACTAGCACCAAAATGCAAGATTGATACCAGAAACATGAAGAGAATTTTAACATCTTTCCGTTGATATGAAGAACGTGCAAATCCGAGCTCTGGATCGAAAGATATGATGATCTGAACTTTTAGGGCATGAAACAGGCCAAAATAGATTTTAAAAAATCTTTTCCCGCGCTCTACCATCTGGACGACACGTGGCCGGCTCTGGTTCACTGAGCAATTCCCTCTCTCCACCTTTTCTTGTGGCACTATTTCATTGGTTCGGATCAGTGCTCGAAAACTCACCCCTTTGACTTTTTGGACTTTTTCCTTGGCGACACGTGTCATGCTGTGATTCGTCCACGGGCCTACCAGATTTTCACGTCCACTGCATACTTTTTTCCCAGATGTCCTAAACTATCTGGGAAAAATTCTTTCGGTTCACCTGAAATGGGCTTCCACATCCCCTTTCTGCCGGTGACACGTGGCGTGATCTGATTGGCTTTCGGCTCTTTTGGCTATCTGCGCCCCGCGCGTCCCTTTGTCCCACTTGTCCTTGTGCTAAAGTTTCCTGTTTCAGCCGAACCAGCCGGTTCGTGTCCATTTGTCCCAGATGGCATGGTGCTTCATGGGAAAAATTCTTCCGATTCGCCCGATCCGGCCAGTTCAGATTCCTTTGTCCCACTTGTCCCAGAGTAGTTGGTCGATTTTCTTCTCCCTTCGACCAGGATGGCTTCTCACACCTTACGCATCCTTCTGGTCCGACTATCCCGGTGCTACAATTCTTTGTTTTGGGCGAACCGGCTGGTTCGCGTCCTTCGCGCACTTACAACCCAGATGTCCTAGTGTGAAAGTTTCCTGTTTCGGCCGAACCGGCCGGTTCGGGTCTTTCGCGTACTGTTGTCCCGCTTGCTCTCGGTAAAGGACTTGGACAAATTTTCTTTCTTTCAGCCGATTCGAGCATTTCGCGTCCATTTGTCCCAGATGTCCCTTTGCTATTTGGGCCACCTGTAGGCTTTTCGGCCGATCCGCGCCTTGGCGTCCCAAATGTCCCACTGTTCCTAGGACAAGGACTTAGCCGATTTTCACAATTTTTTCTAGCCCAAGCTTATTTTCTGTAACTTTCTCGCATTTTCTCAGAGCTTGTTCTTTTTAACCTGGACAAGGGAGTTAGAAAAATTTCTGAAGGGACCCTAGAAACATGATTTTTGCCCTGGATTAATCAATTTGCCTGGGACTTGAGAATTTTGATGTATGTTATCAATTCAACCCTGGGGGGATGAAATTGGATAACAGTGACTCCTCAGTATTCACAACAAAACCCAGTAAGAACCATCATTTGTAACACCATTCCGATACCTCCCGATCTAGTACAAAATAATCCATTCTTGGACAATACCCCTTAATACTTAAATATGTATTCCAAGTCACCACAAGGGGATATGTTCTCCTCTCCTGGTATGTTTACTCAACCACAGGGGTTTCCTTACGCTCCCACCAATGCATATGCAATGCCATGTCAACAATCCATTCCACCACCACCCCCTCAGCAGGCACCATCAATGGTCGAAACATATGCGATAGGGACTTACTCAGAATATTTGAAAGAGCCCTTAGATTTCACCATACGAAGCGTCATGCTTCCAAGACCTCTTCCCGATTTTCCCAAATACAAATGTGAGCGAGATTCGAATGCACATATCAAATTTTATGCCATAGCCATCCGAGAACTACTCCCATGGGATGGGGTTTTTGCTAAAATATTTCCCAAAACCTTGGAGGGTATCGCTCTCGATTTGTATTATAGAATACCTGAGGCTTCCATCTACTCATTCAAACAACTCGTTTCAGAGTTCATCAAGGCCTTTGACATGAACAAACTATTAAAGACAGGAATCAGGGAATTCTTGCACATTAAACAAGAACACAATGAATCTGTCACCCATTTCATCGAGAGCTGGTGTATAGTTCTTTATTCTTTGGCAAGTGCTCCAAATATGGATCAAATGGAACTATGCGATTTATTCCTTCATTCTCTAGGTAGAGAAGTAAAGGAAGAAGTCCAGAAGTTTCCACTAAGTACTTACGATGAAGTACTTGAGAGTGCTCTTCGGATAGATCAAGTAGCAATTGATAGTGGTCATAAGACATATGGAGCAAATGGAAGGTTAATCACCTCCAACCAAAACACTACAACTTATCCTACTATCACGAATGTCAATCAAGGACCTAAAATCCTTAATAAAAATCACAAAGTGACAACGGATGAAGTAAATGATCAGGCTAGAAAGATAAATGTTGTGAATACTTCACCACAAATAAATGATCAATGAAACAACAAATTTACTCCAACAATCAATACAATAGATTTTAATCATCCACAACAACAACAAAAATGGCAAAACCCTACACAGGGTCCAAGCCAAAACTCAACTAGACATCAAAACCCGAACCAAACCCAAAGACAACAAACACAAAATTTTAATCCTAATAGGCAACGGTTTGATCAGAATTTTGGGCCACAATATACACCAAACCAGTAGACTCAAAATTACAATCCTAACTCATATTGTGGTTTTCACAAAATTCGAGGCCATGACACTAGAATGTGTCGTGACTACAATAAATTCATGCAATGCTTGCCAGAAGAATAAAAATAACTTTTCATAGATATGTTCTTGGCAGATCCTGTGTCACCAGCACCAAATACTTTTGTAGGGGCAGTTTCCCCTCAAAATGCACCCCTTAAAATCTTCAATGATCCGCTCCCAAATCACAACAACAACAGGTTAAATCCAAATGGGACAAACAGGGGTGTAATGATAGGAAACAATGATCATGAAGCCACAACTTCACTAAATCCATTAGTTGTGCCACAATTAGAAAGTCAGTCGTGACCCAAGATAGTTGGTTTAGTGGAGTTAGATGTCGAACTACCTGTAGAAGATGTAACAAGGACATAAGAGTATTCATCTTAGCCAAGTACAAGGTACCTGCCAAAAATAGATAACATCCAACGAATAGTCGAAAAACCCATGGGTGCCTATGATTTAATTAGTGATCTAACAAAAACCTTCTTGCATATTTCGTTCCTAGACTTACTAAAGAATTCCCTGCGCACAGGGCTGCTCTTTTAGAGGCAATAGGTTTGGGTCATTTAGTGAACATCACTCTACCCCCCGAAACATAGGTAAACCATATAGAGTTTGATATTCACCCTCCAAGGCAGCCAAATAGGGATACCGAGTTTATATTCGAAATAAGCAAAATACCAACAGACACTAAGATTTCACGCCGAGGTGATCCAGCCTTACACTTACAAGTATGGGTTTATAACAATTACGTGAAACACGCGATGATTGATGATGGGGCAGCTGTTAACATAGTCTCTTTTTCTTTTCTCATAAAAAAGGACCTTGTATTTAGTGAAATAGTGATATGATCAAAAACACTAACAACATCATTAATCATGCTAGAAATTATACCATGTAAAATTTGAGAAGAAGCCATAGGAACCTATTATGAACATTATTTCAAGGGAAATAAAAGTTTAACTATCATTGTAGTAGGATTCAAAGAACTGATAGGATCAAAACACAGTGTCGAGCGTATTGGGTTTTCAATCATGTAATCACATATATTATATGATTGAAATCCAATACTCGAACATCAATAAAAAATTCCCTAAATAATTCATATTATCTAATACATTTATAGTTAGAATTCCAACATTATTTACTTAAACATTATTTACCACTTTCGAAAATAACCTCACAACATTCCGAAACTCAATTTCTTACAAAAGGGATACAGAGTAAACTCAAATAAACAGGTTCAAACATATGATTATCTTACCTTGCCATGCATAATAGACATCATGTACGATCATAGAAATAACCCATATTCATCTAATCAAACAATTTAATTTAATTAACAACTTCTATATTACCAAGGATGTAGGACTTTTCGGTTGCTACGAAGAACCAACACAATACATGATTCTCACATGAGTCAACAATTTATATTATTTTAGAGCTCATATTATCAACATCAATTTTTTTGTATAATTTTCCGCTGCCACTACCTTTTCCCTCTACCTTACAACATGGTAAAAAAAACCCTAAAACGTAACCATCTGCACGTCTCTATCAGAAACCCTAATACAGGAGGTAGCTATGGAGAAAAAAATGACCACACAGAGAGCCAATCCCTTTCATGGATAAATATTACATTTGGAGAAGACAATTCTACACCTAGAGGAGTAAATGAACATCCATTGGAAGGCGCCACAATCTTTAGTGCTAGGAAAAATGACAATAGACTAGACGCTTCTGGTAACACCAAGCCGAATAGAAAAAATGAAACTAGACCCCCTTCCTCTGATGTCATGATCTCACAGGCCTGAGTATATTGAAAAATGGGTTTTCAATCTAGCTCACAGCAGGGAAATGCTCCCCTCAATGGAAAAAATGTGAGTTGGATGAGTGGCGTATCTGGGATACCTGCACTCTTTCCAGAACTGCTTACCCAGGGCGGTGGAAGTGATACAGTGATCGAGAGAGCCAGTGGTCCCTCCTTCATAGATATAGTATCTAAAAAGTCAAAGAATAGTGCAAATACTACTATGAAGCCTGCTAAGAAAAACCCATGCATATCCTTTGGAGATGAAGTCCTTGAAACATAGTCTTTTTATCAAGACCATGCCTTAATTTACAGATTCACTGGTCTTTGGCCTAGTTTACCTATCCTACACGAATAGATCTCCAATCAATGGACCCCACTTCTAAAAGGAAGGTTAGATCTCTACCCATGTGCTAAAGGATTCTTCATTATTTCTTTTGAATCCATAGTTGATAAGGATATCACTGCTAATCAGCTTTGGATCTGCCAGAAAAAATACCTTATGTTAAAACCCTATTTCCCAGCATTCAACCCTCTCACTGAATCCTTCTCCCATAAACTGATCTAGACTTAACCTCTAGACTATGAGGGTCTACCTTTTAGATGTGGGAAATGTTTCTCTTTGGGACATTCTACTATTAATTGTGAGATGATAAAACGCAAAAAGGAGAACACTAACTGGTGGAAAAATGCCCTCTCAGAACATCTGAGATTCAAACCTCAGAATATCCCTACTTCTGATGCTGAGGAGGAAGACATGTTGGAAACAGTCCTAGAAACCCCTTTGAATGAGCTCACAAACCATGCAAATAAATATTCAGCTGGGGATGAGACTCAATGGATCGGAAACACTAAAACAAATTTTTTTATAGTGGATAAGGAGAATATTTCTTGATTTCCTTGCTCAAACAATCCTTTACAGAAATCTACGAATGAATGGATTACAATTCGTAACAAGAAGAAAAATGTTCGAATTGAAAAAACTAGTTGTTAAGTTGACTTTGTTGTTTTTCAGCTGATGGTTTGTTGGTTGCCAGCCTTATTCATGGTAGGTTTTTTGCTACCGATGGATTTTTTGATAACATCTATATTTTGAGCCCTTTTGTTCTCTTGATATAGTTATATCTGGATTTTGAGTCTTTCTGTACAAGGGTATAGTCCCTTTCAGAAAACTATTTACCAATAATAAAAAATAAATTATATTACAGCTGATATAATCACATGCTCGACATGGGTAAGGTAATACTCATTTCCTTAAACGTATTAACCATATATCAACCAAATTTCAACCTTCACCAAATGTAACGCCATGCCCTTACAAATGTAAACACTTTCCTCACATCACTTACTCAGCAAATTCAAGGATATAAAGGTAAATATTAATTTTCTTGAAGTTGGTCCTTTCTACAGGGTTTCCAAGTGAACCATAAACCTCTAAACCTAGATCATCTTGTTTGTAAACTGTAAATGATAAGCTTTTACCCTGATAAAGTAATCAAATTACTTCATCTATTTGGTAAGGGTTGAACTTGTAAATGCTCAAAGAGCAACAAAGAAGAATTATATGGTAAAACGTTATGTCTCCCAAATTTAATCATTTAATTATTATTCTTATTAGTGGGGAACCCCAATGGATTCATGAGATACAATTACATATTAAATACTTCAAATCAACCATACACAAATCTTAAATAATACCTAGATTAACCTCCATAATAACGATTGGTTAGAGAAAAACCCACAAATCCCAACAATAGTAGATGTAAAATATTTCCTTTAACGTATTAAAAAAAAATAGTGGCCAGGTGTGTTCATCTGACAAGAACCAAACTCATAAAATACTTGATGTTTTTTTATGAGAATAAGCTATAGGAACAGTCACAACATGTTGACCGCTCAAGGGAATTAACAAAAACTTAAATATAACTTAGTTCTCCATAACATTAAACCTAAAAGTATATCTTCTTCTAATATGGATTATCGACCCCATACCGAATTTCATGATAGTCACTAACCCATATTCGAGTCATGGTTTCACTATATTCATTACCGTAGAAAAAAAATTTACTACAAGAAAATTACAACTCAGAAAATAAATACATATATATTTTCATCCAAATATTTCATAGAGCCATAGTTAAAGTCAATTATGCAACCTTCAAGGAACACAAACACCCAAATCCATAAAAATGAACATCGACATTACCTAGAAACAAGAACACTAAAAAAATAATTTCATAATCTAAACAAGAACTATCGCAAACATTTCCTTATGCAATAAGTAAATGGAATAAGCCGAAATGTGATAAGAAATAGTTCTTGTAAGCTACGATTAACTGTAAGACAACCAAAGAACCCAGGAAAATTTCCATTTCAGCACATAGAAGCAATTGATTTCATGATATTGTAAAGTTGGCATAAAATTAGAATGGGTAGTGTTTAACATGCCTCAATAAGCTCCTGAACAAGAAAAACATCCACCATGATCTAGCAACATTAAAATCTTTGGCAACGATCCTTGCTTTAGCTTGTTGGAGGACCGAACTCCATTCACGACCACATTTTGGCACAGGCAGGGGAGGAATGCGGTAGCACCCATGGAGGATGGAATTGTTCCTATCCATTGCACTTACCTAGATGTTCACTCCTCATCAATAAATCCAACGACAAAACTACCCCCCAAACTAGCTCATGCGGCCAGACATAGCACAACCATCCACCACATTGCCAGAACAAGACATAAATAAAACATCAAATAAAGAAGGAATGGCCAGTGAACAAGAAAAAGGAAATGCAACCTCACATTTACAAGACAAAGAAGAGTTTTAATGAGATATCAATAAAGGAATGCTAGGTGTCCATCAATTCCACCCACTTCCCTCCAAAAAAGGACCAAAACAAGCAATATGAAGAAAATTTTTCCCCACTCCAAGCACAATTTCCACTAATGAAAAGTAGGTCATAAATAAGTAATAAATGTAATGTATGTGGAAAAAAAATAGTATTAAATGGTGAGGTGCCTTCAAAAGTGACCAAGGAGGGTGGTTACATCCACTAAATTCGCCAACAATCTTGTTATTAGAAAAAACAATGTAATCCAACTAATTATATGCAATGATTTAAGTCTATAAAATGGACTTCCCATAACATTAATAACATATACTAGGAAACCTACAAGAGCACCCAAATAATTCACGGTCCCAAAAATCTACACATGCACCATGGACAACCAAAGGTGGTTTAGAAGAACGAAAATCCCAAAACACTTCTTTTAAAAAAATAATAATAATCCTTTAGAAATTTAAGAAATAATGTCATTGTGCAAACCACTTAACTGAGAATTTTATAAGTCTTAAAATGACGATTCTCGCAAGAGACACTACAAGGAACCCTCAACAGCGAGCATGTCTAACAATGGAACCAAGAGGTATGATGTAAAGAAACGAAACTAACCTAGCTTGGAAACACGGTTATAATTACCTCATGATCAAAGATATGCCTTGGATCACTGAAAAATATACCAAGCATGACCGTTCTAAAAATAAAATAGACTATGGTATGGGTAACAAATCTTATTACAAGGTAAATTTCTTGTAGCTCCAAAATACCACATCAACACAAAATTGAATTTCATGACTCATCATAGGGAGTACTAATCAGACATTTAACACTGCCAACAAGGTTCAAAGGCAAGAACATGGATCGACCCCGAATGAGGCAATACATTCTACTCCCCTTAAGAATGCATTGTCCTCGATGCGACATAATGCTGAAGAAAGAAAAAAGGGATAAAAAACAAGGACCGAAAAATACAAGGATTCTTACTATGGTTAATATTTTGTCGTTAAAGCATGGCCACATTGAAGACTAGCAAATTTAGCAGATTGTTACACTTTTAATATTTTGTGAAGATTAGTAGTTTTCTTTTACTTCATTAGTTAATTAATCTCTCTTTTTTTTAACTTAAATCCTTAAGATTTCATTTTTATAAAGTTTTAGTTTTTTCATTATTATGGGTTACCAATAGGAATCGCTATCACGATAACATACCAGGGTCATACACAACATTGACGATTCATAGGAAATTTCACATACAATCACGACCGAACCACATCACAAGAGCTAGACCAAAACATGGAAGGAACATACATGATCCAAAAAACATAGTACACGTCACACGTAGATGACCGACACATAAATACTCATAAATAAGTGTACTATAACAACTTGAAATTCCCACAATTTCACAAATGAAGATTTCATACAACGTATATAAATAGTTATAGACACATAGATTCAACAAGGGATTCAATAACGTATCTACGACACCAAAACACATAGCCAACTGACATGAGTAACACATACATCATAACACCACTCCAAAAACATCAGAAAAACTCTGTATAACTCCCAAAGCATCAATCACATGCACAAAAATCTCTTATTCCTCCTTCAAGTCTCTTATGCCTCCCTCAAGCAGTAATATATAGAAAAATTTTCCTTTTACCTCCCTGAAGAGATCAGTCACTCTATGGCCATATGCATATATAGTCCAAGCACCCCTAACCCAAGTGACATAACAAATCGTGGTTAAACAACCTGATAGTTATTTGTAACTCCTTGGGGTGTACCCCCATACAAAAAAGCATTTCCATAGGTTTATCCATTCCATGGTGTACCCGTGATCCTATTACAAACATTACGATGATAGGACCAGAATAAAAATCTGATTCAAATGCCAAGTGGAAATATACAAGCCTTGGGATAGGCTATAAAGTTTTAAATTAAAAGAAAGGTCAAAATTCAAGAAAAAAAATGGCGAAGTAGCCATAGTTAGTGTGAAAACCCGCATGTTAGTACAACAACAAAGGAAATGTCCAAAATATAAAACATATCCACCAAGAAAACTGCCATTCCTTGCAAAAATAAAAGAAAAAGTTCAATGTACAAAAAAAATACATATATATAAGTAGCACATTACAATGAATATGTGGTCTTATGCGGCCACCAAGGGGGTACTCAACGAGTTGCTGGTACTCAGAACATCAAGCCTAGCTCATAAAATAACATATCAATAATACAACTGTCATCATCTCTATCTGAATCATCCCACAACCAATTCGACAAATCTAAACATAGTCATAGCTACACTTAGGTTGCATCGATATGAAAACCACATAGGGAGAGAGAAAAGAAGCACAAGTTTTCATCTACTAAACTGAAGATCGGATTTAGTTGTTGGCCCATGGTACACATTCCCTCACTCTAGATCATACACTTTTTTTTAATTTCCCTAAGGATCAATTAGTCTAAGGTTCACGACATAACGCATATGCACATTACTAACAGAATGGTGTTTCACACAAATTAACCATAATGTCTCACGCATGGTACATAAACAAGGTAAATAACCCACATTACATTCACGGTTTGCAACAAACAACATTACCACATGTTGCACCCAAAGTAAAATCACTTCACGATAGGTATATACTCACCATATGTCCCTAAATCATGACATAAACCATTACATATCACACAAGTTATAATTATGATGAGCATAATTACAACATATAATCAATTGTAATACAACATGGTCTTATACACATTTCTTCACATCATAATGACGACATCACTATGTAATCAAGTTCACTAAAAACTAACCTTGTCATACAAGACACCAACACAACCACATATCACAAATGCAAAAAGGATCCAACACTCCGTAATCAACAATAACATTCCTTTCACACACACAAAAATATGGTGTTTAACACTCGTATTCTCATTGAATTCATGAAAATGAGAGATAATATTATCACCTCTAACACATCAACATTCCAACAACTACGCATTAAGAGAAATACACGACATGTATGTTCACGATATCAAAATTATGACATAGTTCACATCATGCTTAAATCACATTACTCTTCGAATATCTACCACCAACTTCAAGTAAAACCACTACAACTCCACTCTGTCCCAGAGGTTTGGGAGCATGAACCTCTGCTCTAATACCAAGTGTAACACCCAACTAGCACACATACCAGGACAAAATGATAAGTAACAGATAATTTTTTTTTACTTTCTTAAATTTTATAAGACACCACAAGTGATCACAATGGGCTACATCTAACTCTCGGTAGGCTTGACACAACATTTACCACATAGCCAACAAAAGAGCATATGACACCCATCACGAACATTTATATTTTATTTTTATCAAGACATGGCATAATAGTCTAACCACAGGACACACTTATAATTAGCGTCATCCCACGTTGAAAATCATTTAAGGTTTCTTATTTACTAAAACGTCATTCAAATCTTAACTTACGTTCTAGAAGGTTCAAGTTGATATTCAAGCAACTTGTCTTATACAGCTAGATTTCTTTTCTTTTACACTATTGAGCAATTAGCTTAAGATCATCTCTAATACATCAATTTACTTGTTGATTCATTTTATTAATAAAGGGGGTTAAAGGAAAAAAATTAGGCTCTTTAACCAAGGAAATGGAGTTTATACACATTAAAAGAAGATCTAGCTCAAATTTCCATAGATGTAGTGCAACATGAACCCTTTTAAACATCATAAAAAGGATTAAACATAGCAAATGAACGACCTAAAAGTACTCTTCTCCTAGCACACTGAAAGAGGTTACAAACCAACATCACACCACCACTCAAGGTTGATAATGTTCACAAGTAACAAAATTAATGTTACAAAAATCCAATTGGTAACCAAAATGGGTAATGGGTTTAAATATGATTCCAACTCTGAAGGTGACATTCAAGATTAGCTAGTGGTCTAAGAAAAACAACAGTTGTTGGTCTAAGAGTGTTTTACCATAAAAGAAGTTGGTTATCCAAGGACACTACCCAAGAAGAAAGCATAAACCAACATTAAAATATGTGGGGAAACAAAAAGGCCAGGATAATGTATAATTATTCGATCCCTGATAGATGGGTTTATGGTGATGAAACCATGCATACCAGTTAAGATGACCACACAAAATTGGAATTTTATTTGCATAAGCTAGAAGGTGTAATAAGTGTAAGGATAAGAATTTGTTTATGATTATATTTCAGAGTTCATAACTTGATAAATTAGTTTTGATGATTTTTTTACCATTTACCCCATTAGCATTACTTCGTTAATCTTTTCAATTTACCTTACATTATTTTATGACTTAATATAATTTTGTATCTCAACAAATCTAAGGATGAAACTAATAACATAAGTTGAGAGTAACAAGGTATATCTTTTGACACAAGACCATGATTTGCTTTTTCTCCACTTAAGGTCTCTTACTACATCAACTTGATTACAATCTCATATACAAATATATGTATACATTTTCAAAACCATTATAAGGATTGCAATAATATTCTATTAGGCCTAGCCTTACATTATTGCCCTAATCAAGAAGGATTTACTCCTCAAAGTTATCATCACAAATGTATTTACGCCCCTTTTTTTAACATCAAAACTGAGATCCCTTATCCAAAACGAAACCCACACCAAGGTAACTAAAAGTCTTATTCACTTTAAGTGGTGTTAACTAGATAGAAAAATAATGGTCACATCAAAGCTAAACTATATTTAAAATTGGAGGCATACAACAAGATACTCATAACAATGAAGAGTAAATTTTACTCTATTCACAGTAATGTTTCAAATTTTTTTACCTCAGTCAAACATGGCAACTGTACATCACAATTACACAATTACTAACACACTAAATCCTTGTAACTTTTCGAGCAAATTCTATCCCAGGACCTTTCGATAGATTTAAACATTCGATAAAAGGGGCTTCACTATATTTTTCTGATTAGAATAAGCTATAGGAATAGTCACAACCTGTTGACCACTGAAGGGCATTAACAAAAACTTAAATATAACCTAGTTCTCCATAACATTAAAACTAAAAGTATATCTTCCGCTAATATGGATTATCGACCCCATACCAAATTTTGCAACCGTCACTAACCTATATTTGATCCATGGTTTCACTATATTCATTACCATAGAATAAAAATTTAATAAATGATATTACAACTCAATAAATAAATACATATATATTTTCATCCAAATATTTCATAGAGTCATAGTTACAGTCAATTATGTAACCTTCAAGGAACACAAACATACCCAAATCCACAAAAATGAACATAGACATTAGCCAAAAACAAGAGCACTAAAAAAATTGTTCCATAATCCAAAAAAGAACTATTGCAAACATTTCATTATGCAAGATGTAAATGGAACAAGTTGAAATGTGATAAGGAATAGTTCCTGCAGGCTATGAATGATATGCGACACATAAAGAACCCAAGGAAATTTCGATTTCAGCACATAGAAGCATTTCATTTCATGATATTGTTAAAGCTATCATAAACATTAAATGAGTAGTGTTTAAATTTCCTTAATAAGATCCTAAATAGAAAAAACACCCACTAGGCTCTAGCAACAGTAAAATCTTTGGAAATGTTCCCTGCTTTAGCTTGTTGGAGGACCAGACCACATTTTGGCATAGATAGGAGAGAAATGTGGCAGCTCCCATGGAGGATGGACTTGCTCCTGTCCATTGCACTTGCCTGGATGTGCACTCCTCATTAATAACCCCAATAAAAAAACTTCCCCCCAAAGTAGCTCACGCAGCCAAACATGGCGCAACCAGCCACCACATTACAAGAACAGGACCAAAATAAAACAACGAATAAAGGAGGAGCAACCAGTGAACAAGTAAAAGGTGATGTAACCTCACATTTACAAGACAATTTTTTTTTTAATGAGGTAGAAATCAAGGAATGGTAGGTGGCCATCAATTCAACCCACCTCCCTCCAAAAAAGGACCAAACCAAGAAATATGGAGCAACTTCTTCCCCATGCCAAGCATGATTTCCACTAATGACCAGCAGGTCATAAATAAGCAATAAATGTAGTGTATGCGGCTAAAAAAGGAATATTAAATGGTGAGGTGCTTTCAAAAGTGGCTAAGGAGGGTTGTTACATCCACTAAATTCACCAACAATCTTACTATTGAAAAAAACAAGGTAAGCCAACCAATTATATGTAATGATTTAAGTCTATAAAAGGGATTTCCCATTACATTAATAATATATACTAAGAAACCTACAAGAGCACTTGAGCAATTCATGGTCCCACAAAGCCATGAAGGCGCCACAGACACCCAAAGGTGGTTTAAAAGAATGAAAATCCCAAAACACTTATTTTTAAAATAATAATAATAATCCTTTAGAACTTTAAATAATAGCGTCATTACGCAAACCACTTAACTGAGAATTTGATAAGTCTAAAAATGGGGATGCTTTCAAGAGATGCTACGGGGCAGACTCAACAACGAGATAGTCTAACAATGGCATTAAGAGGTACGATGGAAATAAAAAACACTAACCTCACTTCACAACAAGGTCATAATTATCTCATGATCAAAGGTATGCCTTGCATCATTGAAATTCATCCCAGGCATGACCGTTCTAAAAATAAATAAACTATGGTATTGGTAACAAAATTTGTTACAAGGTAACTTTCCCACCAATAACTCATCATAGGGCTTATTAAGAAACCATTCAATCCCACCAATAGGGGTCAAAGGAAATAACAAGGATCGACCCCGAATGGGGCATTTCATAGTTGGTGTTGGTAGTGGTGATCAATCGGCACTTAGGAGGTTTAATTTTTAATTTGGTTCATCTATGGTTGTACAGTCATTTCCTATATTTGGAGGCATATTTTATGGCACAAAATTTAGATAAAGTATGAGTACACAAAACTTGGGTATCACTTCTGGTAGTGGTGCGGGAAACACATCTGGGAGTTGTGCAATATCACAGAGTGTCAGTGCGCAGTTTAGCGTGATAGTGAGGACATAAGGTGTGACCACTTCAAGACACTTACTAGCTACAGGAGGTAGATCTAGTGGGTTAGGTTGAGTAGGAACTAGTGAACCTAGAGGATCTAGTGGGTCAGGAGCTACAAGACCTAGTTGATCTAGTGTATTTGGTGGTAGAGGAAACACCAAAGGGAATCAAGGTTCAATATCAGACAAACAAGGGCCTCAACCACTTTAGTAAGTATTATTTGAAATTTCTTTGCATTTACCAGACTATAAGGCTATTAAGGATGTTGCAGAGCATGTATAGAAGTGTGAATTACTATGGTGCATAAAGGGGATCACTTCCCGTGAGTGGAAGTCAATTCAGTTTGCAATAACGTTATAGGGGCACACACATAGTTGGTACTAGAAGTATGAACCCTACCAGATAGTAGTAGATTATACCGCATTGAAAACTAACTCAATTTGGTACTTACTTAATCTAGATCATTTGATTTGGTAATTACTTAATCTCAGCCATTGATGATAACTCAGGATGAGTTAGGTTTGAGTGAAAAATCCATAGAGGTTATCATTTTCCATTTTGTTTGCTCATTGCGAGCAATGAAGCCTTGCCATTTTTTTCTCGATGGACATTTTAAATCCTTTCAAGCTCTGTGAATTTTTTTCTTTGCTTGATAGATGATGATGAAGAAGGGTGAAATTTGGGTTGGTTTTGAAGATCCTGGAAAAATTAATTTTTATGACCATCAAGGATTTGAAGCTTATGTTTCATTTTCAAAACTAGTGAGTGATTTGAAATCATTTTGAGGTTCATTATGGCATTTCTTTAGCTCTATGATTTTTGAATGTGGACACCATTATTCTGCTCACTCTTGGGGTGTTGATATTGCATTTGATTTGGCAGAAATTTTTGAGTATGGTGGCCATTATTGTAATGATTTGATCTTTGTTCTTCCTGTTGGTAGTTGTATTTAGAGGAAAAGGGCTTGGCTATAATTTTGTACTTCATGGAAGTAAACCCTTTTTCCGGATCATCATTCCTCTATTTTTTGTTATCATTTCCAACTCTGGAACCTTGCTTGTTGAGATTTATATCTTTTTCATTGGCACCATATTTGATTTTGGGCATGTTCAAGAATTTTCTTTTTGAAAGAAATCTGCAAGTTTTACTCCTTGGTAGTTATTTTCAACATTTTGGTCATTGTCTTTTGTCATATTTTTTTTCCTCCACTAATGGTAATTTGATCATTGCCTTCGAACTACTTGACATTTGTATTTGTTGAAATTTTAAGAAATTCAATTTCTGGGTATTGTCGAGATCTGGTTTGTTTTCCTGTTGATTTGAGGTTCCATTATTGTGCCTTATTTTATTTAATTTTGATTTGGGCAACCCCCTGTGTATCTTCAACTGGATCTCTTTATTTTTAGCTAGACCTCAATTAATACCCATCAATGGGTTTTTTTTCCATTGATCATTCTCTAATAAATGTTGCTGGGTAATTTCTTTCGATGTCTCCATTACAAGTGTAAGATTCTAGGAATTTGAAATTTGAGGCCTAAAATGTTTCTTTGAATGGTCGTTGTTGGAACCCTGAAAGCTCCTAAGAATATGAAAAAATATGAAAACCTGACTTCCCGCCATGGAAGGTAAAGATAAACCTCCATTTTTTTTGTGTGTATAATTCTGGTTGGCACTATATTGCATGCTATTATTCCTAAATTTGTACTGATTTTCATACTTTACTAAAACTTGGCCATATTTAGCTTTTCCAGTGATCTGAGTGTTTGCTATCCTTTTTTGTTGTTGGTACATTTCATTGGCTCTGTTTGTCTTTTCATGACCTACATTCGAACTATACTTTGTATCTCTGAATTCTTTGATATGGGTGTTTTCTTTAAGTTCCATTCATTTTCCGTTTAGATGTGTGGACATATTGTGCTCTATACTTGCATTTTGAAGATTTATAACTGTGATTTGAAAAACGCTATATCATTTGCCATTGTTACCATTTAAAATCTATAGAAGGTAACAATATTTGATCTATACCTTGTAATTTATGTCATTTCATTGCAAAAGAAAAGATGGAACCAATTTTATGACACATAAATATACATTCCTTCCATTCTTGAGACTTTGTTTCGTTCACTCTATGCGTGAACCTTTAGAAGTTTTATGCTTTTTTGTTATTTGGTCATTCTCTGCAACTATATAGATGTTCCTACCTTTTATTTTGCATACCTGGAGCTCTCTATTCAACTTGATTTACTTGTAAAATACATTATAAACCACATAACTTTGCGTATGACAGTTGCAACTTTATTATTCTCTTACCTATTTCATGTCATATCTCCTAGATGGATACTCATTTCAGATGCATTGTGATCATTGTTAAACTTCATAATATTGTACTTGTTTAAAAAATGTCACAGTCACATTTTAACTGTAATGTGTGCATAAATTGAGAGCTACATTTGCTACTATGTCCTTTTTGAGTTTCAATTTTTTCAAAATTTTCATGAGAACATAAAATTCTTGTGGAAATTCCTTACCTTGAATATGCCTCTTTATAGAGTATTCAGGATAAATGTGATCAATGGTTATTTGTAGAATAAGTTTTCTGCCATGGACTCTTGAGTTTTTGTTCCTGCAGTGAAATATGTAACTCTACTTTAAGATTGATTTATACTGTAGCATTTGATTCATGCTCCTCTATAAAATGGTAGCATTGGTGTTCTTTCTTTAAGAATAATTGATGAATATTTCTGCAAGTATGTACTTTGGTGAAGATTGCAAATATTTCACTATCCTTTTAAATGAATTTGCATAACTTATGTAGCAATCTGTAATTTTCTACAAGCATGCATCCAAAATCTATCTTGGTCATATGTTACTGGCATTGTATGCTATATATATAATGGGTAAGTGTAGGAAGTTGATGGACAAATATAGGGTCATCCGTGGACGCCATATTGCAAAAAACAGTGAAATCTCAACTTGTAGGGATTATTAGCTATACACGCACTCTAAATTAGAAAAATTTATATGAATATGAATCGTAGCATTCGGAATCTAGTTTCTAAAATACTATTTTTTTTTTTAAATGGACAAGTTTAGCTATATTAAACACTTAAAATTATATGACTTAGTTTTTTTTTTTTTAAACTTATAAGATTGTAGTCCGTTTGCCCGCATTTTGGATGACCAAATCTTGTTATTTTTTTTCCTTTGGTGAAACGTTAGATGTAGTTGTCTATCTTGGGATGGATTTTATTTTGTATTTTTTTTTATGATTTTTTCTGTGAAAGTGGTTTGAAAATATTTAGAAAACAGAGCGCTTTCCGTTTGCCCACTATAACTATATAAAAAAATATCAAAATCAAATATATATATAAATATATATATATATATATATATATATATATATATATATATATATATTTAACGTGTATAGAATTTGTCCACACTTGGGATGGTATAAGTTTTATCATATTTTGATAAGTGAAACAAAAGTTACAGTTTTAAATGTAGACATGAACATTCACGAGAAAAAATGTCTTAAAGACCTATTGTTAGTAAAAAATTATAAAATGATATTTATCTTATTCTATTCACTTTAAAAACAATATTTCTACGAAGCTAAGAGTCTCCCCTACGTGATGGCACCATTTTTGTGAAATTTGTTTAGTTTTTTAGCATGGTTCAAGTCTTTGGAAGATCATATTTGAGGTTTTTTGACCTTTTACACTTCATAATGACCTTCCATAGCTTTGGTTGGGGAAAAACAAAGATTTTCTGAGGCTTAGGTTTTGCAGATAGATCTGTGATCACGGTTTATAAAGCACGGTCATGGTTTTTTAACACAAACTGCGAGCGTGCTTTATAAACCGCGATCGCGGTTTATAAAGTGTGCTCACGGTTCATAAATCATATTTACACACATCCCAATGTTTGAATTACCATGTGATTTTTACTCTCTAACCTTACCGTACGAATTACTACAAAATTATGTCTTTTTCTACACGTTTTTCTTATCACCGGAAGCAAAACATCATGGGATACAAAAACAAAGTCAAAAAAGGAAGTCATTAAGTAAAAAAACACCAAACGAATTATAGGCCAACAAAATTTAAAATGTTGAACAAATGCAAAAACTTCATGAATCAAGAAGAGGTTCATCTTCAATCCCAACTATTATAAGCAATGAAGAACCAGGTAATGTTTCTACTGTCAATGTTGAAGTTGAATTAAATACTCGTGATGAAGAAGTTTTTACTGTCAATGTTGAAGAAGAATTAAATACTCATGATGTAGCAAATGTTGAAATTGAAGGAGACAATGAAAATGTGAATAAGGAAATTCATGTTGAAACTATAGACAAGCAAAATTTGACAAAAACACCTCCTAGGATTTTATGTAAGAAACCAAATTTTTTTATTGAAATTGATGAAATTTTTTTGAAACCAATGTCTAACAAACTTTTTGAATGACAAATCAGAAGAAAATCCACTGAAATTTTGGATAATCATTTTGAAATTTTAAATGATTCCCAAAGATGTCATTTGTTGGTTAGTTTGATGAAATTGATTAAAATGAGACCTACATTAAACACCTTAGGATTGACAACATCTAATATATGTGGCCAAACCTCTACAATTGTTGAAAACCTTCATGATGCATATCACACTATTGGTGTCAAGAGACGCACTAAGGATAGTAATATTGTGCGTCGTGTACTTGCTACTAGTGTTGTAAGTGAATCAATAAAAAAATAACGTTTGATTACGCAAATAAGTCGAATGTTGCAAGTTAATCGAAAAACTCTAATGAAAGCAATTGAAAGATGTAATACCCTTCAATCACTCAATAATACCTATTTTTAGGCATTTTCTGCTAGAACACCGTGTAAGGACAAAAATAATTATAATGCTATAAGAGAAGTTATTAAATTTTGGCATGATAACACTAGAGTTTCACCTAATACAAGAGATGTTATAAAATAGAGAGTTGGTTATACTAATCGTGAACCACATCCAAAGCATTTCTTAGATATGAATCAAACTCAATTTTTTTGTAAGTTTCAACAAGAGAATTTAGAAATTAAAATTAGTCAACGTTTTTTTGAAATGTTGAAACCATTCTATGTGAAAATCAACCACGCTCGCACCACTTGTTGTTGTAGGCAACATGTTGAATTTGCGATGCATTATGCTAAATTTTTACATATTCGTTCTAATTTTCATTCTAAAACTATGTTATTAGAATGTGGTGTTCAAGTTTCACCAATATCTTCCAAGGATTTCATTCCTACTATATTTTGTGAAAAAGAAGTTGGACAAATTTTTTATAGTCAGGATTGTTTAGATGGAAGTTGTAGTACATGCAGCGGATTACCTAAATTGGAAAGTTACATCCATGAGAAAATTGAAGGTACAATAGGACATAATTTAGTTGAGTTTGATAAATATAAATCAGTTGCATACCAGTTGAAAGATGGAAAAGAGTCTAAACAGTGTGAGCTAGTTACAGAACAAATGCCCATTTTCTAATTTTTAAGAAAATTTAAGGATGAAATTGTTTATGAGTATGCGAGGCATACACATAGAGCTTGATGGTTGGATGAACAATTCAAGATATGAAAAGACACATTTCCTATTGGTACTATTGTTTCAGTGGTTTATTTTGTAGTGAATTACACATTGTAACCACAAATGGAGGTTCAATTGCAATATTACAACTCAGTACAAGTTGCCATTTTTGTGCATATAGCATTTCTACATTCTCCTGACAGTACAGAGAATGATCAAAAATTTTTAAGAGAGTACCACTTTTATATCAGTGATGATCGTACTCATTCTACTAAATTTGTGTAAGGCTGTTTCTAGTTATTTTATGGAAACGTGTCTGATAGGGACATCCACTTCAAACAACATTATATATGGTCAGATAATTACACGTCTCAGTTTAAGAATGCACGAATGTTTTATTGGATGAGCATAATGCACGTCAAGATGGGTGTGCAACATGTTTGGATTTTCACTGAGGCTGGACATGGAAAAGGAGAGCATGACGGTGCTGGGGCATGTGTGAAAAGAGCTCTTGCAAGAGAAGAGTTGAAGGACAAAGATGGTGCTAAATTAAAAGATGCCCGAGGTTCTCAAGAAAATTCTATAGTTTGCAGATATTTTTGGTTGATAGAGGAACAACATATTGTTAACTATGAGGATTGTATGACACTCACTAGGTCCAGTGATATGCACTCATTTTGTAGCTCAGACGCTACTTTGTGGGCCATATAGACAAGAAAGTTGACATGTTTTTGTGCATATTGTATTGAATTTGTCACTGCTGAGTGTGATTCACAAGAATGGGTGGAAGGATGGATTTGTAGGCCTCTAACTCCACTTCTTAGTTAGCAACTTCCACAAGCATTACGATTTGTTTCTGCAGATGAAGTTACAACATCAAAGGACTTTGATGAAATTTTGATTTTGGTACGACAATGTATTTATGGTTATTTATTTAATTATTGTATTGAGTTATGTCCATTGAAATTTTAATATGTAATTTAAATTTGAGTTGTTCTGACCAAGTTATTTTTTGTAGGACATGTGTTTGCAGTAATTACGACAGAAGACAATGAAGAAGGAACAGACTATTTCTTATGTCATTGCATTGAGGAAAGAAAGAAGTTGACTTCTCCTATTATAGATGGCGAATATATTGAGTATCCTACAGGATCAGTGGTAGTTACTAGAACTTGGCTTCGACGATATCCATTAAAAAACTCCTCTCTTTGGGTGTTTGAAGACTTTGAGACACACAGGAAAATACTCTTATATTCACATCTAGTTCTAGCGACAAATATTTAGTTGTATAGATATCGAGGAAGGCGTAATAACAAGATTCTTTGGAAGGTTCGAGAGTCAGATTATGAAGCAATCTTGTCTGCTATTCAGATTAGATCTGATCTTGAAGGTTCATTGGAATGAATTTAAGTTTGAATATATTTTATTTTAAATTTGTGTATTTTGTACATATATAGATAGTATATGGTTTTGATTTGAAACTTAATTTTCTTTGACTAACACTTTTATGTTTAGGTTACCGGTGCCAGAAAAGATTCCACCTTCACGTGGTTGGCACTGTTAGTAGAGAAATTTAAATTTTGAAGCTAAGAGAAGCTTTCATTGTTTGAAAAAGTTGTAAATTTTAAAAAAGTTGTAAATTTTGAAAATGTTCTAAATTTTGAAAAAGTTGTAAATTTTGAAAAAGTTGTAAATTTTGAAAAAGTTGTAAATTTTGAAAATGTTGTAAATTTTGAAAAAGTTGTAAATTTTGAAAAAGTTGTAAATTTTGAAAATGTTGTAAATTTTGAAAAAGTTGAAAATTTTGAAAATGTTGTAAATTTTGAAAACGAATCCTGCCCAAGTGTTTACAAGACCATACCTACGCGTGTGCACCGAAATGAGAAGGAAAAAACTGAGAGAGCCTATTGTAGAGGGTCCCTATGCTGAGGTATCAGATTAGATGAGGTGTCTCTAGGTGCCACGGAGTCCGAGTAGTCACCCGTCGAAGTTGAACAATATTTTGGTCTCAGGGCTCTTAAGGGACTACACCTGAACGAAGTAGCCCGGAAGCAACGACCATTTCATGCACCAAAACACCACCTCCTCTAGCGTTCACCTAGCCACCCAGATGTGCCAGCGTAGTCGATTCGGTGCCACGACCCACCGTTTGTAAAATATAGCGTTTGAACACCAATAACTGGCTCAAACTGCACTATTTCGCACGTTTGCAAACAATAGGGCAACGAGAGCACCAAAATGAGAAGAAAAAAAATCAGAGAGGCTTTTGTATAGGGTCCCTACACCGAGGTGTCAGATTAGACGAGCCATCTCTAGGTGCCACGGAGTTCGAGTAGTCACCCGTCGAAGTTGAATGATATTTTGGTCTCAGGGCTCTTAAGGGACTACGCCCGAATGAAGTAGCCTGGAAGCAACGACCCTTTTGCACACTAAAACACTACCTCCTCTAGTATTCACTTGGCCACCTAGACATGTCGGCGCAGTCGGTTTGGTGCCAAGACCCACTATTTGCAAAATATAGTGTTTGAGAACCAATCACTGGATCCAACTGCACTATTTCGTGCATTTTCATACAATAGGGCAGTGAGAGCACCGAAATGAGAAGGAAAAAACTGAGAGAGGTTTTTGTAGAGGGTCTCTATGCCAAGGTTTCAGATTAGACGAACCATTTTTAGGTGCCACGGAGTTTGAGTAGTCATGCGTAGAAGTTGAACGATATTTTGGTCTCAGGGATCTTAAGGGACTACGCCCGAATGAAGTAGCCCGGAAGCAACGACCCTTTCGTGCATTGAAACACCACCTCCTCTAGAATTCACCTAGCCACCCAGACATGCTGACATAGTTGGTTCGGTACCACGACCCACCGTTTGCAAAATATAGCATTTGACAACCAATCATTGGCTCTAACTGCACTATTTCACGCATTTGCAAACAATAGGGCAGCGAGAGCACCGAAATGAGAAGGAAAAAACTGAGAGAGGCTATTGTAAAGGGTCCCTACATCAAGGTTTCAGATAAGAAAAGGTATCTCTAGGTGGCACGGAGTCTTAGTAGTCACCCGTCGAAGTTGAATGATATTTTGGTCTCAGGGCTCTTAAGGGACTACGCCCGAACGAAGTAGCCCGGAAGCAACGACCCTTTCACGCTACAAAACACCACCTCCTCTAATGTTCACCTAGCCACCCAGATGTGTCAGCACAGTTGGTTTGGTGCCATGACCCACCGTTTGCAAAATATAATGTTTGACAACCAATTACTGGCTCAAACTGCACTATTTCATGCGTTTACAAAGAATAGGGCAGTGAGAGCACCGAAATGAGAAGGGAAAAACAAAGGGAGGATTTTGTAGAGGGTCCCTAAGCTGAGGTGTCATATTAGATGAGCCATTTCTAGGTGCCACGGAGTCCTAGTAGTCACCTGTAGAATTTGAACGATATTTTGGTCTCAGGGCTCTTAAGGGACTACACCCGAACGAAGTATCCCGGAAGAAACGACCCTATTGCGCACCAAAATACCACCTCCTCTAGCGTTCACCTAGCCACCCAGATGTGCCGACACAGTTGGTTTGGTGCCATGACCCACCGTTTGCAAAATATAGCGTTTGATAACTAATCACTTGCTCCAACTACACTATTTCACGCGTTTGCAAACAATAGGGAAGCGAGAGCACTGAAATGAGAAGGAAAAAATTGAGAGAGGCTATTGTAGAGGGTCCCTACACTAAGGTGTTAGATCATATGAGCTATCTCTAGGTGCCATGGAGTCTGAGTAGTCACCCGTCGAAGTTGAATGATATTTTGGTCTCAGGGCTCTTAAGGGACTACACTCGAACGAAGTATCCCGGAAGCAACGACCCTTTCATGCACCGAAACACCACCTCCTCTAGCATTTACCTATCCACCCAGATGTGCTAGCGTAGTTGGTTCAGTGCCATGACGTCCTGTGGCATGAGGGAACATTATCTATTTCCTGAGATTATCTCTTTGTTTAGATTGTTCTTTGTCATATTTTTGAAAATCAATAGGAATAGAGTTGAGATCAAGAAAGAGAAATTCCATTGGGAAAATAATCTCCCATTTGCGAGTGAGATGAATAATTTTGATTCTCATTCCTTGGTGAGCTCAGTTGTGTTTTCATTTGACTCAAAGAACTTGTATGAAATTTTGTCCCATACCATCACCTCGAGGTTCGAAGCTCTAAAAGAAACCATTGTGCATTCTTGGCACAAGAATGCATGCTCTTGGTACACCTCTCAGGGAGATTACTAAGAATACTAAGAATCCTTCATTAGAGGAGGATTCTTCATGCGATGGGTGGAACCTAAGAATAATAATAAGGGCTTACTGTCAAATTTTTACCCAAGTTTCAACTTGGGACATCAGAATGCACCACCACATGAAATCTCTCCCTTTTGTCACTTAAGGCTTATAACATTCTCACTAGGTATTCAATTCCTTAGCACCCCAACTTGATTATATGTTTCCCCCTCTCATGAATACTTAACCCATTCTCACAATGCCCCTTTAAGTCCCTTTGTCACTTAAGGCTTGTAACCCTACCCCTGTCATGCCATGTAACCCGGGTTAATCTAGAATGGTCAAGGATGAGTTAGAAGGTGAGTTAGCTAGGTTAATTTTAAGAGGTGAGTATAAACATGCACTTAGCCATTTTTTTAATCCCTTTTTAAAATATTTCCTTTTCCTTCATTGTTGCTAGTATATTTAGTTATGCTACTAATTTTTCAAGAAACCCTATTGCAAAAATCACATGTTTTCTCTTATCTCCTTCATTTTTGCTCCATTTCCCCTATAATTTTGCCTATACCTTCTACTCATGTGAACTCCTTGAAGATGATCTAAAAATATTTTCCATTGGTACCCTAATTTTTTATAGCATCCCATTTAAAATTTCAGAGAAAAAACTTGCCTTTTTAGATCCTTGCAATTTTAGATATCGAAAACACTTGAAATTTAAGCAGGAAGCCATATGAAAATACCTAATCTAATCCAAAAATTTCATCTCAATCCAAATACAAGAAGACGTGATTAAATATTTAAATAAAACATGTACATATCAGAGAACTAATTTAAATGGTTATGAAAACATACATAGAAGGATATCATACATGCAATGAAATCAAATCAAACATATATAGTTCAGATTTAACGTTATGAAAACTAACACACATGGATATATAATAATCAAACAAAGTGTGTCATAATGTACATATGGGAACACATGTGGTCGCAAAAGGCTATATATATACAATGGACTATGAATCTACTCATGACCACATATGTACATCCAAGTGGACTATGAATCTACTCATGAAACATCTTCCCTCTCTTCTCCCTACTAGAAGTAGCACGTCCACGACCTGGGGATGTAGTGGAGGGAGATGCCACTATGGATTTCATCCATGTGGTCCTAGGTGTCTCTAAGCATGCCTGCAACCTAACCTGCACATTCATAAACAACAAGTTTCTAACAACCAAAATTTTAAAATACATTCAAAATTTAGGAACTTGTATAATTTAGTTAAAATTCATGTGAAATCTTACCACAATGTCATGATCCCTATCAATTTGTTGTTGACACATCGCAAGGACAACAATAGACTCACGAGGGGTAAGCTACATACAAATAATTAATTTTCAAATTAAATATTTCACATATACATACAAAATTTGATATTGTAGATTTAAGTAATAAGAAATAATGAACCTCTAAAATTTAACAAATTTAAAAAATTATACCTCAGTTAGTGGATCTGCAGATGTTATGGCAGTATCTACAGTAGCCTCCATAGTCTGCATATATGGAGGAGTCTCTCTAGCAATCATAAGCTATAAAAAAAACATGTACAAATATATATTAAAAACTACATGACTGTGCACCGCATAACAGAGATCCAAAGCATGTAATCCATGTGAACTTCTAGTAATTAGAAACAAAGTGTAAAGAGATTTACTAACCTGCGTAAAACTCATGTGAGGCATGCCAATAGCCTCAGTTCCCTAAGCAGATGATGACCCGTTAGGCTCTTGTGTATAAAAGAGAAAAATATTAATGTGTACAACATACACGTGAAACATTATAATAATAATCTAGTCCAATCAAATGAAATTAAAAATGTAAGTTTTTACAACTTGAAACTTACGTTTGAAACATGCCTAGCTACAGTAGCTAGCATGTCGACACCTAATGTTTCCTTCACCGGCTCTTGCTATTTAAAATAAAATAAAAAATTAATTTTTTACATGTATGTACATGACGTACAATCAAATATATATATATCTCAAACATGTGAATTAAACTATTGTATATATATATATATATATATATATATAATTTAAATTTATTTGAAATTTACCTGTGAAAGACCAATATCAGTGGCACCAGTTCCAAAAACATTCCCCAGCATCTCATCTATAGAAAAGAAATCCGGTGAACCAGCAAATGATGTCTCGCCTGCAGTGCATACGGCACCACATGATCCACAATGGTGTGGTGTGCTAGAACTGACACCTCCACCAACATCACCAGATGTAATCTGGTCACTGTGTTGGGTGAGAGTGTCACTGAGCTCCCTCAATGCATGCAATGTATCAATCTCCACAACCTCCTTCACTTTAGGAGGGATAACTGAAGGTAGTGGGGGTTTTGGGGCATGGGGGATCCTAGGTTGACCTATGTGTGCACCAGGTCTACTCTGTGCAGAGTCACCTCCTTGACCAAAAAAGTCAGAAAAGTCAAAATAATTCGGGACCTCATTGAGCATGAACTCACAATATAATTTCTTCAAAAAATAAAGAGGAACCTCACTGTTGTTGCATGGTGGATAATCAAAAACCATCCACCATCGGTCCCAAAAAATTTTTTGATTCTGTCATCATGGCACTAATGGATTGGGAACCGTTTGGAAGTAACTGCAGGGGGGCATTGGTTCTAGGGTCGGTAAATAATGCACCAATGAGGTCTTTTCTAATTTTTTTGTCTTTTATGGCCACATGGGATAGTTTATTCGCATACCACCGCCTACAGTCACTTCTAAAGGTGTTCCATCTATGTATTTGATTGGTTGCGGACTTGACTTCGCCAATCAATGTTTGCAATGTATTGGCTAAAGTCATGCTGGATGGATTTGTAGCATGATTTTGTCTTATAGTTTGAATTAGGTTCTCAATGACAATTTTATCTTCTTAGATTCTTCCAATGATATTATCTCACATTCTTGTTGGCTTAGTGGGGACAAAAGGAGCCACAGGAGGTGGATCTATGTTTGGAGGAGGGTTTTGAGGAATGTTCAGAGGGTTTTGAGGAATGTTCGGTGGGTTTTGAGGAATGTTTTGACAATTTGCATGATTTCGAGCTTTCCGACCAACTGATAAAACAATAAAATTGTATACATAAACAAACATTTCAAAAAACCCATGAAAATGCAAAAAAAACCTAAAATGCAAAAAAATGATTACAAACGGGGACTTACCTCCTCGTCTTGGTGGCATGGTTGAATCTATCACTATCCAGAAGTCCGATGAGCAATATTGAGGTGGTATTCAAAGAGCAAGTGAAAAATGTTTAGGAAAAATTGCAGTTTGAAATGAAAAATGAGAAAAATAAGGAGTCGCGGGACTTCTAATTTTTGTCTCAGAGTTCCGCGATTGTGGTTTTAGGTTCGGTAATTACCGAACTTGGAATTCAGGAACTGCGATCGCGGTTTAAAAACCATGATCACGGTATGTAAACCGCGATCACAGTTCCTTTATTTCAGGTTTTTATGTCCACAGAATTGTCCACCAACTTCGTGCACTTACCCTAATAGTCCAAGCTAAACTGAACTTGCCTCTGAACTTACTAGTCATTACACCACTCTTTCTTGACTGCATAAGGTGGCAAAATTCATGGAAAAACCTTTGATTTCCATAGCTGATATTAATCTATTTTCTTCACTTGGTGATTGTAATTGACCTTTGAAATTTATATCTTGTCATTGATTTCTGTGAAACATATGCTGAGGTGTACCTTATATAGCTTCATCTATTGAAAAATGAACCTCTTAGCTTCTAGATTTTGTATTTGTATCACTAATGGCTAATTTTATTAAAAAATCATTCTTCTGAGCATTATTGAGTTGTCACTTGATGGATGAACTCTATAATCTTGAATTTCATGATGAATTTTACAAAACTATACTTGTTTGATAAGTTATTTTTAGGTGAATTGAATTCTTAAGTGGCCTTATTTGAGTCTAAATGACTTTGTAATGAAAGATAGTTTATTTCTTTTAATCATACCTATATTTTAAATCTGAAAGCTACTTGATGATGCATCCAAGTTGTTTAACTAGATTGTACCTTCATTTGAACTCTGTACTTAAAAACTGCAAGTTGTTCCTTATCTTACTTTTTTAAGACATAATCATTATGGCTGTGATGTTGGATGGTTTTATGGTAACTTGACAAAGAATATTTATTCTGCAAGATGAACTTTTGTCTTATCTTGAAAATTATTTATTTCCTCTCTTGATTCATGTTCTGGTAAACCTTATAAATCTTCTTTATCATAACTGCTCCAATTGATCTTCATTGATGGCTCATAATATGAAAGTGATAAGTAGATATCCATTTCATTATCCTGAAATCATTGTACTATTGATTCATTTGTACTTGATTATCTATTTGATTCCTTTTCATATTTGATTTAGATATCTCAAAATTTAAAATGTACGAATGAATCCTTTTATGTTGTTCTTGAATATGCTTGATGATTGAGAGAAATCTATACTTGATAGTATAAAATTTTAAAACATGGATTGATCTCTTCTATTGCAACTTGTACCTGCACACTTAAGATAATAGTTACAAAATAATTAGGCTTCTAGGCCTCTCTTATGTTCCATATTCTTTCTTTCTCTTTCTTTTGTTGTCCTGATTCTGGAAATCATATGTAATATTGTAGGATACTACTTTATCAATTATGTATATGTTACTTAGATGTACCTTACGCCTCAGATATGAGGAAATCTATTTACATGTAGTTAGACAATACATGAGTAAATATTAAACCTTGATCTCATTATTGATGCATTTTCTTTCACTTTTTAGGTACAATGTAGATGTTAGGTAACACAGATGAAAGATGGAGCTAGAACTAGAAATAAGATATTAGAAGAAAACCAAAGGCAGTGATGGGTTTCCACTATACTCTTTTAATTTTAGCTTTATGCACATATACTTCTTTCTTCAATAGTCATGAGTTACATCCCATGGCTTGTGTGGAAAACATTGAATTTCTTGATGAATAAATGACATTAATTTTTGTAACTGAGTTGTATACTTCTTTCTGTATTCATGTGTTACGATGAATATTAATTGTATAATTGAATAAATAAATCAATCACGTAATTAAATGTATTTAAACATGCAAAAATAATGATTTTTTATGTACCTGTAACTTAATAATGAACTCTCCTCAATTCCATGTAATTGCAACTCTGTTTGTTGCTCATGAATTTAACATTTCACCTAAACTGTGTTTCCCGCCTCCATCAAGGAAATACATTAGTCCTTTGGTGCTTCTATGTTTCTTTGCTAAAGATGAACATGGAATGGAAGTATATGTGAGTTGTTACATTTTGTAACAACACACATAATTATATATTACATATAGTTAAGTAATTGTTGTAACTGAAAACCATAATAAAATGTATGAATCCCCCTAGTTAGGTCCATTTCATCAATTCCTTCTATCTGAAAGAAAGTTTTGAGTTGCCCATTTTTTTACAAGTGCAAAAACTTGTCAACATTTATGGTGATCCTGTGGGGAAATCCACCTGTTATCTTGTAGACTAATTCCTTTCTCTTTTCCATTGGGTATGGAGTCAAAGTATATAACCAAAATCTACCTTTTCTTTATAGTTGGCCCTTCTGAAAAAAAAAAAAATCTTGGAAAGGATCTAGAAAACTTGATCATGTCCACAAGTGCACTTATTGAATTATAAAACATTGTTATGTGCATGAAATGCACTTATTGAAAGGGAAATCCTACTCTAACCAAACACTGTAGGATTTTCAATAACAGTGTTTAAGAAACATACCATTCACATGAATTGGAAGTTCCTCTCCATTCAGCCTTGAAAGTTTAAATGCATCGTGTTCTTTGTAAGATGAAGTCATATAAGGACCACTCTAGATTGTATCAAACTTCATGTGGTTTCCTAGCTTTGCACGATCAACATTCCATTCTAACACAATGCCACCCTCATTGAAGAATATTAACTTAGCCTTTTTATCAAGTGTTTTCTTGATATGTCTTTGATTCTTTTCCATATATAGATGAGCTTGATCTCTTAGCTCTTGCAACTCCATTAATTATACATAACGAACCTGCAATGGTTGTTTCTCAAGTAGTTCCATCTGATGCAATAAATCCAATGCGGGAAACTCAACTGCGATAGGCATTATTGCCTCTCATCCATAAAAAATATTGTATGGTGAATTGCTAAATGGTCTTGTAGGAGTATGTTTGTCAACCCAAAGTGGTAAATTTAACATTAGATACCAATATCTTTGGTTCTCCTTGAGCGTTCTTCTGATGATCTACAAAATATTTTTGTTAGTGCTTTCAAATAATCTATTACCTTATGGGTAATAATTAGATAAAGTACTTAAATAAATTCCATGTTTGACATCCCAATTTGTTACCTTTGCATGAAAAAACACTCAGGCATTATTTGAATTGATAGTTGTTGGATCATAAAATATTTAAATTAGACCTTCATAAAATGATAAGATTAAAGTATTGTTAGCTTCTTTCAAGTCTACTGCTTTCGTCCAACGTGTAAAAGAATCTGTAGTAGTCAAGACCCACGTGTGTCCTCATGACAAAGGTGGATTTATCATGCCAATGAATTCGAGTCGCCACTGCATAAATGGTTGATGCACTGAAATAGGCTACAGGGGTAGCGAAGCTAAACGTTCCTTTCCAACAAAGAAAGAACACTTGTTAAACTTTCTAATCCATTCAAACTAGTCCTTGAATATCTTGGGCCAATAGTAACCAGCTTTTATAATATTTAAGGCTATAGTACATGTTGAAAAGTGACCTCCTGTAGGTCGTTCATGAAACTCAGATAATAGTTGTTGAGTTATATCATAATCAATACATCATAACAAAATTCCATTTATATCCCTTTTAAACAACACACCATCAATGGAAACATAAGGTACAAGTTGAAACCTTAAATATCTTCATTTATTCTTGCCCATACCTTCTGGATAAGTATTGTGCTACAAGTAATTAAGTAAATCAGTCATCCATCTTGATTTGTAAACCTCTCGATTGTGTTTTGGTTGCTGATTTTTAGGTTTTAATAAGATTTTTGACTGCTGATATGTGATTTCATCATGTTGTTCTGAATATTCTAATTCTATAGCCTATATTTTTCCCATATCAGTAATTACATGTTAACATAAACCTTTTCCTCAAAATATTTTTTCTCTAAGGATGTCAACATCATACTCCATAGCCTTTTTAATCTAACTTTCTCTCTTCTCATCTAGTTCTTTGTTCAATAAGAACACCTTAACACTTGGGTGAGAGACTAAGATATGTATCTTATTATTGGAAAGCATGTACTTAAATTTATTTAATCCTCTGACTACGGAAAGTACCTATTTTTCAAGAAAAGTGTACCTTATCTCATAGTCATGTAAGCTTTTCCCAAACAAGGAAATTGGCTTCTCAATATTATCATCATTAACCTGAGTTAATATGGTTAAAATGGTTTCAAATTCTGCAAGTACATACATTGTAAAATCCTTATAAATATTTGGGTTTTCTAGAGTAGGATCTTGTGAAATAGTTAACTTGATAGATTCAAATTCTCTTCTTCATTTGCTTGTCCAAGAGAAAGTTTTATCTTTCTTTAACATGTTTGTTAATGGGTTGACTAATGCTAAAAAATCTAGAACAAATCTTCTAACAAAGTTTATTTTCCAAAGAAAACTTTGTAGTGTTGTCATCACCAATCTGGCACTATGATAATTCTTCACCGGGAACTCGTGCTATGATTATTTACTAATGCATAGCCTTTAGTTTGGTGGATGTAATCTGGAAACAAAACAACAACCGAACACAAGAATACCATCGACTATGGTAAGACGGAATGATGACAAATCTGAAATATCAAAGTAAATTATAATATTAACATGAAATTGTTACAATCTCACCCATGAGGTACTTCAACAAGACTATGGAAGAAACTTGACAATTACACCTGTCGATGGCTTCCTTTGCACACTTCCTACAATATTTCTCACTACTTCTTTCTATACTAAATGAGGGGGGTGGCCTCTCTATTTATAGAACTTCCAGGCTTATCCATCCTATCTCTAAGATAGGATAAGAAATCAACTCTGACGAATCATATTCCATACCTTAACTCTTATCTGTACATGTAAGCTTATCTCTTAAGATAAGATAAACCTTATCATTTTACATGGGTTCCACATTTTTAGACTTTTTACAAATAAAATACACAAAATATTTATGACCTCACTCCTTGTCCTTAATACCAATATAATATTTCTAATTCCTAATCATGTAGACCCTACTTCTCTAATTACCCAAACTTTGACATTTTAACATTACCGAACCACTTACGACAAATATTTACTTTTTACAACATTCATATTGTACTTTGACTGTTACCATACTCCACATTATTGGAGGCACCGTACTGACGGCGCCGTTATCTTCTATCAAACGCTACTACTAATTACACTTAACAACATCCTACTCCTAATACATACATTAATGAAATAGAAATTACGGAGGAAAATTTTAGTGTCGACATCTTCCCCCTTCCTAGCTTCTACTCCATCCTCGGAGTAGACTATTCTGGTGCTTGGAAAATATTCAACTTGTTGTGGTTGACCCATTTCATAATGGGAGTGCCATCCAATTCCTCCATTCGGTACGTACCATTTTCATGCACAAATGCTATTTTGTAGGGCCCCATCCATTTTGGAAGAAATTTTCTCTGTCTTCTTTTTTTGTATCTGGAATCATATACCAAAACCAAGTCATTCACATGAAATGGAGACCATCGGATCTTTTGATCAAAGTATTCCTTCTGCTTCATTTTCTTCTTATGGCCTGTATCCTTTGCTATTTCTCTCATTTTCTCCAGCAAATGAAGATGTACCAACCTTTCTTTTACTGAATCACTTTCATCCATCCTTTCATTTTTCATAATTCTCACAGTGGGAATATCAAACTCAATAGGAAGAACTGGATCAATTCTATAGGCCAACTGAAATGGGGAGTATCCTGTTGCTGACTTTGATGTTGCCCTATATGCCCACAATGCTGCATGAATCCTTTTATCCCATTTATGTACCTGCAAGGCTGCATCTTTTGCTAGAATTTGACACAGCACAAAATGTGTTCGTTCCACCTGTCCATTTGTGCTTGGCTTGTATGTTGTTACCTTCCTGTACTTAATAGAAAACTTATTGACTAGGGCTTCTACCACCTCATTAATGAAGTGGCTTCCCTGATCTGTTACAATTTCTAATGGACAACCAAATCCGGTAACAATGCGTTCATATATGAACCTTGCCACTTCATCCATGGAAGCTATTTTCAATGGCCTAGCTTCAACCCACTTGGTTAAATAATCTGTGGCAACTACAATATACTTATTTTGGCGTGATGTAGTTGGAAGTGGACCTACAATGTCTATTCCCCACTTTTTAAAGGGACTAAGTGGAAGAATAGGACATAATGGAGCTGATGAAGTCTTAAGGTTACCATGTGTTTGACACATATCACATGTCTTACAATAATTATAACAATATTTAAAAAGGGTGGGCCAGTGATAACCTGCATCCAAGATCCTTCTTGCTGTAAGTTGTCTAGAGAAGTGCCCTCCACATGTACCATTGTGGAATTCTTCTAGCAGCTCCTTTCCTTGATCACGTCCAACTGCCCTCTTGTACTGTCCATCAGGTCCTATTCGAAATAATGCTCCATGCAGAATAGAATATGGACGACTGGCTTGAGTAATCTTTCTCTTAGTCTTCGCATTGGCACCATCAGGAAACTTGAATTCATTCAGATAATTCCAAATATCTATGTATTAACTAGGGATTATGTCAAGGGAGAACAATGCTGCATCGGGAAAATCATCATCATCACAAGATGATCCTAAACCATCATAGGCTCGAGAGAGTGCATCTGCATTGACATGCTTCTTTCCTGGCCTATCTATAATATCAAATTCAAATTCTTGTAGCAAAATTATCCATCTTGCTATCCTCCCTGATGGGTTAGGCTTATTGACAATATATTTCAGAGCTTGATGATCTGTTACAACTATAAATTTCTGCCCTAGCAAGTAATTTCAAAACTTCTTTACAGCAAAAATGATAGCCAGAGCCTCTTTTTTAGTTACAGTATAGTTTACCTCAACACTGCTCATTTACTTGCTCCCGAAGTAAATTGGACGTTCATTCCCATTTTCATCCTTTTGACTCAAAGTACTTCCTAGTGCTGCATCTGAGGCATCAGTGTACACAATGAATGGCTTGCTCCAATCTGGAATCTTCAAAATAGGTGAAGACACCAGGGCTTCCTTCAGTTGTCCAAAAGCTTCATGCGCCTTATTTCCTGGTTCATAAGTAACATCCTTCTTCAAGAACTGGGTTAGTGGCTATGCAATCTTTGAGAAATTCTTGATGAACCTTCTATAGTAACCCACATGGCCTAAAAATGATCTCAACTTACTTCTATTAAGAGGAAATGGTAAATCTTTTATTTTTGAAACTTTATCAAGATCAGTATCAATACCATCTCTGGATACAACATGCCCTAACAAAACGCCTTTAGAACATCCAAAGACACACTTTGTAGGGTTTAGTGAGGCTTGTGCTTCATCTAACCTTTGAAATGTTGTTTCCATCTGGTGCAGGTGGTCCAACTTGCTCCCATAGATGCAAAAATCATCCAGAAATACTCTGATGAAGGTCCCAATGTAGGGTTCGAACACCCTATTCATCAAATGCTGGAATGTTGATGGAGCATTACACAACCCAAAAGGCATAACTCTATAAGCAAACATTCCCCAAGGAGTGGTGAACGTGGTCTTCAGCTGATCTTTCTCTGCTATACGAACTTGGTTGTAGCCGCTATATCCATCAGCAAAACTATAGCACTCCTGGCCAGCTACTTCGTCCAAGATCTGATCTGAAAATGGAAGAGGGTAATGATCCTTCTTTGTTGCCTTATTGAGCTTCATGTAATCAACACAAATGCATAGCTTCCCATTCTTTTTTATTGAGATCACAATGGGAGAAACCCATTCTGAATTCTCCACAGCAAATATGAATCCTGCATCAAGCAACTTATCTATTTCTTCTTTTACAGTCTTGGAAAAATTAGGATTCATTCTATATGGCATTTTCTTTATGGGCTTAGCACCATCTACCAGCTCAATACAATGTTCTACCCAACTTACTTGACAGAGTTCCTTGTAATCAAAAGTGAATAGGTGTATGTACCTTCGAAAGAGCTAGAGGTAGGATTCCTTCTCACTCTCCATCACAACATCACCAATCTTTATTTGTTGGAGAAAATCATCAACTTCTTCAGATAATTTTATGGGGTGATGAGTTGGTGTGACTGGAAGGATATCCATGACTGAAACATCCACCTCGCTTTCTTCATCTTCAGTGTCCACTTCACTGGTATTAGAGTAATCAGAGGATGTCCAATCATTAGTTTCATCACTTGAATCCACAAGTTCTGCCTTATGATGTCGAGGGATCACATTTATCTTCACCCTCTCTCTACCACGTCCAAGTGTCATGAAACCTTCATTCCATTAGTTTCTTGCATGAAATTTCCTTAGCCATGGTTTTCCCAGCAGCATTGGGTACGCGACAGTACCATTTTTCATCACCTGAAAGTCTACCACACATACCACACCCATAACAGATATTTCCACATTTGAAACTACACCTTCTGGTTTAGGTTTTCCTTTATTTAATTACCTTAACATAAGTGTTGAGGGGCGATCAATTTTTAAACCCAACATATTCATTACAGAGTCGGTCATTACATTAACTGCAGCACCTCCATCAACTAAGACATCATGAATTGAAATACCATTACATAATACCTCAGCTTGTGGAGCATAGGGATCTGCCTCTGCCTCCAAAACAGGGACCTCAACCTCCTTCCTTCTTCGAGCATTGAGTCCACCTCGCAACTCCCGCCTCCTCATAGAAGACATAGCCAAGAGTTGACCATATGTAATATTTGCAGGCCTTTTGGACAGATCTTCCAAGATGGAGTATGGTCCTTGCCCTTGTGAAATCAGAAAGTCCTGCACACCCAACTTTTTTCTCCTATGTTTCTTACTAGTTTCTCATTTCATCTTCTTAGGATCAGTTCCATCTTAATTATCTTTTTCTTTCTTTCTTTTTGTTACAAACACATCTACTTCATTATTTCTACTCTTATCTACTACATCAAGAGAATTCACAGGTGCTTTTCCTTTATCATTATCTCTTGTACCAAATGTAGAATCTCTATCTGGACAATTATACTTATAATGACCCTTTTTATAACAACCATAACAAACAACTTCAGAAATATTTCTTTTTGGACCTCTATCTCCTCCCTGAGAACTAAATTCCTTTCCTTGAAGAAGATTAATAGTTAACTGACCCATCTTTTTGAGCAGATCTTCATACTCAGTAGATGTACTAGGAGAAATATTTGTGCTCATCGGGAGTGGTTGTGGATTCTAGACCAAAGGTGCTGGTGTAGGCTCTACTTTAGCAACAATTTCTTTGGACTCCTCTTCCATGCTTTCTTCTTGCCTTCTTGCAATCTCCTTTGCTTGTTAAATGGTAGCTGGGCGGTCATACTTCACTCGTTGTCTGATCTCTGGCTTCATCCCAAGAATGAAGTGCTTACAGAGGAGATTATCCACGCCATTCATTAACCCATCTGCTAGTCCTTCCTTCCGGATCTGGGTATCGAGCTTCCTCTTTAGCTCTAGAACACGAGCATGATAATCCCTTATCTTCTCCTTCTCTCCTTGGGATAGCTTTGTGATCTCGATCATGAGATCTGTATATTTCTGTTGTTCACCAAATTCTTCAAGAAAACTTTCAGTTAATAAATCCCATGAATTTTTCACATTATCACCTAGTGTTTCAAACCACCTAAGTGCTGAACCATCCAAAAATGTAGGAAAAAATTCAGTCCATTGTTCCCTTCTTATGAGGCCATTACAAATACAAGATCGTTTAAACTCTTGAATGAAAGAAGAAGCATCTTTATTAGATTGAGCTGAAAAAACAGGAATATTTCCCATTTTCAAAAGTAACCACCGTGAAATACCAACCCACAAGTACAATCAACAAGACTTATGTGCACAAATAATTGGAATTACTATAGAAATGACCATGGTAAACTATGGTAAAAATTGACTTACTGCGGTAAAAATTGATTTTACTGTGGTAAACACTATTTACGATAAAAAGTGAAGTTACTGCAGTAAATACTATTCACGGTAAAAGGTGACTTTACTGCGTTAAACACTATTCCCAGCAAAAATGACCTTACTATGGTAACTACTATTCATGGCAAAAATGACTTTACCATGGTAACTACTATGCACAGTAAAAACAAAGTTACCCTCCAATTGATTTTTGACTAAGTGGGAATATCTCTCCAGAAAATCCACCAACGAGGAATGGTCCCGGCAACGGAACCAAAATGTCATCACCAATCCGGCACTATGATAATTCTTCACTGGGAACTCCTCGTGCTATGATTATTTACTAATGCACAACCTTTAGTTTGGTGGATGTAATCTGGAAACAAAACAACGACCGAACAAAAGAATACCATCAACTATGGTAAGACGGAATGATGACAAATCTGAAATATGAAAGTAAATTATAATATTAACATGAAATTGTTACAATCTCACCCATGAGGTACTTCAACAAGACTATGGGAGAAACTTTACAATTACACCTCTCGATGGCTTCTTCAACACACCTTTAACTGATGGCTTCCTTTGCACACTTCCTACAATATTTCTCACTACTTCTTTCTATGCTAAATGAGGGGGGTGGCCTCTCTATTTATAGAACTTCCAGGCTTATCCATCCTATCTCTAAGATAGGATAAGAAATCCACTCTGACGAATCATATTCCATACCTTAACTCTTATCTGTACATGTAAGCTTATCTCTTAAGATAAGATAAACCTTATCATTTTACATGGGTTCCACATTTTTAGACTTTTTACAAATAAAATACAGAAAATATTTATGACCTCACTCCTTGTCCTTATTACCAATATAATATTTCTAATTCCTAATCATGTAGACGCTACTTCTTTAATTACCCAAACTTTGACATTTTAACATTACCGGACCACTTACGACAAATATTTACTTTTTACAACATTCCTATTGTACTTTGACTGTTACCATACTCCACATTATTGGCGGCACCGTACTGATGGCGTTGTTATCTTCTATCAGACGCTACTACTAATTACACTTAACAACATCCTATTCCTAATACATACATTAATGAAATAGAAATTATGGAGGAAAATTTTAGTGTCGACATCTTCCCCCTTCCTAGCTTCTACTCCGTCCTCGGAGTAGACTATTCTGGTGCTTGGAAAATCTTCAACTTGTTGTGGTTGACCCATTTCGTAATGGGAGTGCCATCCAATTCATCCAGTCGGTACGTACCATTTTCATGCACAGCTGCTATTTTGTAGGGCCCCATCCATTTTTGGAAGAAAGTTTCTCTGTCTTCTTTTTTTGTATCTGGAATCATATACCAGAACCAAGTCATTCACATGAAATGGAGACCATCGGATCTTTTGATCAAAGTATTCCTTCTGCTTCATTTTCTTCTTATGGCCTGTATCCTTTGCTATTTCTCTCATTTTCTGCAGCAAATGAAGATGTACCAACCTTTCTTTTACTGAATCACTTTCATCCATCCTTTCATTTTTCATAATTCTCACAGTGTGAATATCAAACTCAATAGGAAGAACTAGATCAATGCCATAGGCCAACTGAAATGGGGAGTATCCTGTTGCTGACTTTGATGTTTCCCTATATGCCCATAATGCTGCATGAATCCTTTTATCCCATTTATGTACCTGCAAGGCTGCATCTTTTGCTAGAATTTGACACAACACAAAATTTGTTCGTTCCACCTGTCCATTTGTGCTTGGCTTGTATGTTGTTGCCTTCCTGTGCTTAATAGAAAACTTATTGACTAGGGCTTCTACCACCTCATTAATGAAGTGGCTTCCTTGATCTATTACAATTTCTAATGGACAACCAAATCTGGTGACAATGCGTTCATATATGAACCTTGTCACTTCATCCATGGAAGCTATTTTCAATGGCCTAGCTTCAACCCACTTGGTTAAATAATCTGTGGCAACTACAATATACTAATTTTTGTGTGATGTAGTTGGAAGTGGACCTACAATGTCTATTCCCCACTTTTTAAAGGGACCAAGTGGAAGAATAGGACATAATGGAGCTGATGAAGTCTTAAGGTTACCATGTGTTTGACAAATATCACATGTCTTACAATAATTATAATAATATTTAAAAAGGGTGGGCCAGTGATAACCTGCATCCAAGATCCTTCTTGCTGTAAGTTTTCTAGAGAAGTGCCCTCCACATGTACCATTGTGGAATTCTTCTAGCAGCTCCTTTCCTTGATCACGTCCAACTGCCCTCTTGTACTGTCCATCAGGTCCTATTCGAAATAATGCTCCATGCAGAATAGAATATGGACGACTGGCTTGAGTAATCTTTCTCTTAGTCTTTGCATTGGCACCATAAGGAAACTTGAATTCATTCAAATAATTCCAAATATCTATGTATTAACTAGGGATTATGTCAAGGGAGAACAATGCTGCATCGGGAAAATCATCATCATCACAAGATGATCCTAAACCATCATAGGCTCGAGAGAGTACATCTGCATTGACATGCTTCTTTCCTGGTCTATCTATAATATCAAATTCAAATTATTGTAGAAAAATTATCCATCTTGCTATCCTCCCTGATGGGTTAGGCTTATTGACAATATATTTCAGAGCCTGATGATCTGTTACAACTATAAATTTCTGCCCTAGCAAGTAATTTCAAAACTTCTTTATAGCAAAAATGATAGCCAGAGCCTCTTTTTTAGTTACAGTATAGTTTACCTCAACACTGCTCATTTACTTGCTCCCGAAGTAAATTGGACGTTCATTCCCATTTTCATCCTTTTGGCTCAAAGTACTTCCTAATGCTGCATCTTAGGCATCAGTGTACACAATGAATGGCTTGCTCCAATCTGGATTCTTCAAAATAGGTGAAGACACCAGGGCTTCCTTCAGTTGTCCAAAAGCTTCATGCGCATTATTTCCTGGTTCATAAGTAACATCCTTCTTCAAGAACTGGGTTAGTGGCTGTGCAATCTTTGAGAAATTCTTGATGAACCTTCTATAGTAACCCACATGGCCTAAAAATGATCTCAACTTACTTCTATTAAGAGGAAATGGTAAATCTTTTATTTTTGAAACTTTATCAGGATCAGTATCAATACCATCTCTGGATACAACATGCCCTAACAAAACGCCTTTAGAACATCCAAAGACACACTTTGTAGGGTTTAGTGAGGCTTGTGCTTCATCTAACCTTTGAAATGTTGTTTCCATCTGGTGCAGGTGGTCCAACTTGCTCCCATAGATGCAAAAATCATCCAGAAATACTCTGATGAAGGCCCCAATGTAGGGTTCGAACACCCTATTCATCAAACACTGGAATGTTGCTGGAGTATTACACAACCCAAAAGGCATAACTCTATAAGCAAACGTTCCCCAAGGAGTGGTGAACGTGGTCTTCAGCTGATCTTTCTCTGCTATACGAACTTGGTTGTAGCCGCTATATCCATCAGCAAAACTATAGCACTCCTGGCCAGCTACTTCGTCCAAGATATTATCTGAAAATGGAAGAGGGTAATGATCCTTCTTTGTTGCCTTATTGAGCTTCATGTAATCAACACAAATGCGTAGCTTCCCATTATTTTTTATTGAGATCACAATGGGAGAAACCCATTTTGAATTCTCCACAGCAAATATGAATCCTGCATCAAGCAACTTATCTATTTCTTCTTTTACAGTCTTGGAAAAATTAAGATTCATTCTATATGGCATTTGCTTTATGGGCTTAGCACCATCTACCAGCTCAATACAATGTTCTACCCAACTTACTTGATGGAGTTCCTTGTAATCAAAAGTGAATAGGTGTATGTACCTTCGAAAGAGCTGGAGGTAGGATTCCTTCTCACTCTCCATCACATCATCACCAATCTTTATTTGTTGGAGACAATCATCAACTTCTTCTTCAGATACTTTTATGGGGTGATGAGTTGGTGTGACTGGAAGGATATCCATGAATGAAACATCCACCTTGCTTTCTTCATATTCAGTGTCCACTTCACTGGTATTAGAGTAATCAGAGGATGTCCAATCATCAGTTTCATCACTTGAATCCACGGGTCCTGCCTTATGATGTCGAGGGATCACATTTATCTTCACCCTCTCTCTACCACGTCCAAGTGTCATGAAACCTTCATTCCATTAGTTTATTGCATGAACTCTCCTTAGCCATGGTCTTCCCAGCAGCATTGGGTACGCAACAGTACCATTTTTCATCACCTAAAAGTTTACCACACATACCACACCCATAACAGATATTGCCACATTTGAAACTACACCTTCTGGTTTAGTTTTTCCTTTATTTAATGACCTTAACATAAGTGTTGAAGGGCGATCAATTTTTAAACCCAACATATTCATTACAGACTTGGTCATTACATTAACTGCAGCACCTCCATCAACTAAGACATCATGAATTGAAATACCATTATATAATACCTCAGCTTGTGGAGCATAGGGATCTGCCTCTGCCTCCAAAACAGGGACCTCAACCTCCTTCCTTCTTCGAGCATTGAGTCCACCTCGCAACTCCCGCCTCTTCTCAGAAGACATAGCCAAGAGTTGACCATATGTAATATTTGCAGGCCTTTTGGACAGATCTTCCAAGATGGAGTATGGTCCTTGCCCCTGTGAAATCAGAAAATCCTGCACACCCAACTTTCTTCTCCTATGTTTCTTACTAGTTTCTCCTTTCATCTTCTTAGGATCAGTTCCATCTTAATTATCTTTTTCTTTCTTTCTTTTTGTTACAAACACATCTACTTCATTATTTCTACTCTTATCTACTACATCAAGAGAATTCACAGGTGCTTTTCCTTTATCATTATCTCTTGTACCAGATGTAGAAGCTCTATCTGGACAATTATACTTATAATGACCCTTTTTATAACAACAATAACAAACTTCAGAAATATTTCTTTTTGGACCTTTATCTCCTCCCTGAGAACGAAATTTCTTTCCTTGAAGAAGATTAATAGTTAACTGACCCATCTTTTTGAGCAGATCTTCATACTCAGTATATGTACTAGGATAAATATTTGTGCTCACCGGGAGTGGGTGTGGATTATGGACCAAAGGTGCTGGTGTAGGCTCTACTTTAGCAACAATTTCTTTGGACTCCTCTTCCATGCTTTCTTCTGGCCTTCTTGCAATCTCCTTTACTTGTTCAATGGTAGCTGGGCAGTCATACTTCACTCGTTGTCTGATCTCTGGCTTCATCCCAAGAATGAAGTGCTTACAGACGAGATTATCCACGCCATTCATTAACCCATCCGCTAGTCCTTCCTTCCGGATCTGGGCATCGAGCTTCATCCTTAGCTCTAGAACACGAGCATGGTAATCCCTTATCTTCTCCTTCTCTCCTTGGGATAGCTTTGTGATCTCGATCATGAGATCTACATATTTTTGTTGTTCACCAAATTCTTCAAGAAAACTTTCAGTTAATAAATCCCATGAATTTTTCACATTATCACCTAGTGTTTCAAAGCACCTAAGTGCTGAACCATCCAAAAAGGTAGGAAAAAATTCAGTCCATTGTTTCCTTCTTATGAGGCCATTACAAATACAAGATCGTTTAAACTCTTGAATGAAAGAAGAAACATCTTCATTAGATTGAGCTGAAAAAACAGGAATCTTTCCCATTTTCAAAAGTAACCACCGTGAAATACCAACCCACAAGTACAATCAACAAGACTTATGTGCACAAATAATTGAAATTACTATAGAAATGACCACGGTAAACTATGGTAAAACTTGACTTACTGCGGTAAAAACTGATTTTACTTTGGTAAACACTATTCACGATAAAAAGTGAAGTTACTGCGGTAAATACTATTCATGGTAAAAAGTGACTTTACTGCGTTAAACACTATTCCCAGCAAAAATGACTTTACTATGGTAACTACTATTCATGGCAAAAATGACTTTACCATGGTAACTACTATGCACAGTAAAAACAAAGTTACCCTCCAATTGATTTTTGACTAAGTGGGAATATCTCTCCAGAAAATCCACCAACGAGGAATGGTCCCAGCAACGGAACCAAAATGTCATCACCAATCCGGCACTATGATAATTCTTCACTGGAAACTCCTTGTGCTATGATTATTTACTAATGCATAGCCTTTAGTTTGGTGGATGTAATCTGGAAACAAAACAACAACCGAACACAAGAATACCATCGACTATGGTAAGAAGGAATGATGACAAATCTGAAATATCAAAGTAAATTATAATATTAACATGAAATTGTTACAATCTCACCCATGAGGTACTTCAACAAGACTATGGGAGAAACTTTACAATTACACCTCTCGATGGCTTCTTCAACACACCTTTAACTGATGGCTTCCTTTGCACACTTCCTACAATATTTCTCACTACTTCTTTCTATGCTAAATTTGGGGGGTGGCCTCTCTATTTATAGAACTTCCAGGCTTATCCATCCTATCTCTAAGATAGGATAAGAAATCCACTCTGACAAATCATATTCCATACCTTAACTCTTATTTGTACATGTAAGCTTATCTCTTAAGATAAGATAAACCTTATCATTTTACATGGGTTCCACATTTTTAGACTTTTTACAAATAAAATACATAAAATATTTATGACCTCACTCCTTGTCCTTATTACCAATATAATATTTCTAATTCCTAATCATGTAGACCCTACTTCTCTAATTACCCAAACTTTGACATTTTAACATTACCGGACCACTTACGACAAATATTTACTTTTTACAACATTCCTATTGTACTTTGACTGTTACCGTACTCCACATTATTGGCGGCACCGTACTGATGGCACCGTTATCTTCTATCAGACGCTACTACTAATTACACTTAACAACATCCTATTCCTAATACATACATTAATGAAATAGAAATTACGGAGGAAAATTTTAGTGTCGACAGTGCCTTCCTATGATGAGCCTACGATAGTTGTGAAATTGCTTGAATTCTGAAAGGGTTAATGGCTAAACCTTTTTTGGAATCAATATGTCCAAGTAATTTACCTTGATGGAATGAAAATATAGACTTTTTGGGATTCAGTGATATTCTAAAATGTCTGCAAAGTTTAAAACTCTGCTTCAAATGCATAAGATGATCATCGAAATTCTTTGAAAATACAGTAACTTAATATAAATAAACCAATATGCATTTATTTAATAGGATGTCAAAATACATGTCCATTGCACCTTGACATGTTGCACCAGAAGTGGAAAGTCAAAAAGGATTTCTTTTGTAATAATAAGTACCCCACTTTGTAGTAAAAGGTGTTTTGTATTTGTCATGTTCACGGACAAGAATCAAATTATATCCACTATAACCATCCAAAAGGGACAACCTATCTAAACTTGAAACTATTCTTAAAATTTGATCCATATTGGGAAATGAATAATGATCTTTTAATGAAGAGTTGTTAAGATCTCTAAAATCCATACATAACCGGATTTATCCATTCTTTTTTGTAACAAGAACAAGATTTTCTACCCAACTTGAATGTTTTACTGGAAAGATAATACCTCATTCAATCATTTTGGATAACTCATTTGTCATCAATGGCTCAATATTTTGATTTAAAGGCCTTTGTTTTTACATAACTAGCTTGGAATTTGGCTATAAATCTATGGTATGCTAAGTTAAAATGGGATCATAACATCTCAAATATTGGTATTTCCAAGCAAAAACATCTCTGAATTCTTTGTATGAATTAATAAATGACTTTTTTTCAGATGAGGAACATACCTTTCTGATAAATAATTTCTTTTCATCATCCACTAAAATCTCTTCATAGTTATCTGCGTAAGTTCAAATCTTACCTTTATCCTTTCTTAACCGATCATCGTAACTGAAAATATCTTTTAGTTTGACTAGTCCTTGGGAAAATTATTTGTATTCAATTGAACAATCTAGTAACCATAGAAATTTTGTAGTTTTTCTTGATTTACTACAGAAAATTCAACTTCTTGCTGCATAAATCTGTAGATTTTCTCATAATCTTTGAAAACTTGCCAATTTTATTCATTATTAGGTACTGAAGGTCTGATAATCAGCTTTATATGTGGTTGTACTTTATTTGTTTCGATTTTTTCCAGCACATCAAAGCTAGCATCAACCGATCCAAGTTTTTTTGTATGTTTGTTTTTAGCTCTTGGAACAAATTTCATATTGATAGCATCAAAATCTTCCATTAAGTCGGAAACTCTATGTTTGTAAGATTTCAGTAGTAAATTCTGACATACATAAATATTTTTTTACTTGATTAATCACTAACTCTGAATCACCAAAAACCTATAGCCTATTGATACCTCTTTTTCTTGCCCATTGTAAGCCATGAATTAATTCTTTGTATTCAGCTACATTACAAGTACACAAAAAATATAGACCTAAAGCTGAAAAATACCTTTATTTTATAGGGGAAGTGAGCATAAAACCTACACCTTGTCCTTTTCTATTTTTGGCTCCATAGAAATGAAGCTTCCATATCCCTTCTACTGATTTTTCTATTTTGGATAGTAAGGGGATTGGTGCATTTTCTTCATGCAAATAATAAATGCTAAAAAAATCCTCTTCTGCTTCTTTGAAAGGATCATAAGCATGCTCTTATTGAGTTTTTTCATCCATAAACACATTATAAACAACATCTAATTTAGAAACATGTGATGTAACATCAAAATTAGATTGATCTATGGATGCATAGTTTGTTTCAGCATTTGGAGCATGAGGCTCAATATGGAATCTAGCCATAGGCTCTGAATTAACAATAACTTTAGTTCCATACCTTGTAGTAAAGAATATAAATGACCAATCTAAAGAAAGATAAACTCCTATCTTTGTTGTTGAAGACACCCTAATTTCACATCTGTCCTAAATCAATTAATTTCCCTACCCCATTCCCCACAAAAATACACTTCAAATTAATCAAATATAATTTGATTAATTATCCATTTCAAATATAAAAATAAACTAATCCTTACCACATGTCATTATTCTCCATGTTTTTCTACTATTGAATTCAAAATTCAAAATCAAATCCTCATCCACTCTTCGTGGTCCCCACTCACCTAAAATCCTCCACTTATGAATTAAAAATCCAAAATCAAATCCTTGCCCACATTTTCAAACCATGATTACTTAAATTACTTTTAGTTAATTAGTTCCCTAGGCTATAAATACATTATTACCCCTCCCCTCAAACACACAGATAATAAGTTTGAATGTCCTATCTATGTTCTTGCATCCTTTGAGAAAAGAACATCCTTCTGCCTCGTCCTAATGCCCAAATAGCCTCCTTCTGAAGCACCCAAAATCAATAATCTTTTTACCCATTTGGTAAAAAGTAAGTGAATTATTGTTGCAGGAAGGCCTTGCTCCATCTTAAAGAAAAGAACCTACATATCATGCAATCAAGGCTCAATCCATGTTTCCTAGCCTATTTTGAGGTTTGTTACAGAACGCAAAGGAGGAGGTAGTATTGTTAGAATTTTACTTCCTTATTAGTAGCATATTTTTCCTAGCACACATTCTAGCATGCTAGGTTAATTTTGGTATGTTACCATTGATTTCCCAATTTGTAGTTTTATCCGTTATTTGTTTATTATTGTTCATTACTATCTCCTTTTTTGTGCCTTATGTTCTTCTTTGGTTCATGTTCAGAATGTTGGTAGTGTTTTTTTTGTGGTGTCTTATGGTGCATCTACAGGTTATAGTACCAATGAATCTACAATGTGCGTCTTGTCTTTCATCTCCTCGGTGCTTGGTGTTTAGCAGAGGGACATCTATCACCTGATCTGGATACATGTGGATCATGACAGAAATATTCAATCCTACGGTCATTACAGAGGTTACATTTTGAATAGTTTTTGGTAATGGTTTTGCTATTCACTCATAATCTGTAGAAACAACTGAATTAGCCATTAGCTTATCATCCTATTGTCATGGGAAACTAGTCCAGAAAATGAATTTATTTATTTATTTTAGCTAAAATAATTATTTTGTAGGAAATCGATATTATTTACTAATCACTTTTTATTTTTCCCTGCATATCTAAATCTTAGTTTATCTAAAGTTTTATTGATTTCCTTCCAATTTTTTTTAAAAAACAACCAATCAATCTTGCTTACAAACACTTTTTTAACTACTTAGTTTTTAAAAACATTTCATTATTTTCTCCAAACCAAAAAATAATACTATCTCAATTAGCAAGTTTTATTTATTTAGATCTCAATTCTCCCATCTCTATCATTTTTCATTTTAACTTCTATAAACATGTATATTAATATATTAAATAAAAACAAATTGTAAATATCCTAACCTACCTACCCACAACTCCACTCCCCATTATCTCCTACATCTGATTTTTTATCAACCAAAAACTCGTCACCCACCGATCACATCTCCCAGCTCTCTGTTCACTTCCCCGTCCCCATTTAGACCTCTCCTATCCGTTAAAATCCTCCCTCCGAGCTCTACTATTCTTCTCCCAATTTCCTAAATGCCCAACACTGACCCCAATCCACACCATATCCACAACACCTATCACACCTCACCTTCCTCATAGACCCCTCCACCTATTTCCCCATCTAGTATCCTATTTGCCATGAGTCCATTCTCCCCTCATCGAGCTTCATCCGCCTTCCCTCCCCATATTTCCCCATCCCTTATCCTCTCTACCATGACTCCCTTCTCCCCTCGTCGAGCTTCATCCCCCTTCCCTCACCCTATTCTCCATCCACCCACCTTATTTCCTACCCCCTAACTCGACTACCCATGTCCCCAACCATTCATCCATCCCACAAAATTCCTCTCCCTGTTTATCCCTCCTAGCCTTCCCACATATATTCCTCCCCACAATCCCCACGTCCCTACTTTTCCCGACCCCAGCTAGCTTGGCCATTTCCCTATAAGTCCTCCTCTCTCCATCCTCTCTCCTAAGCCCATACCCATATTATCTGATCTCCAACTACCAACACTTTCCCCCAAACCTTTATGTCATCATATTCTCACACTCCTTCCTCCCACCTCCGAAATATCTTCCTTGTACCTTCTCCCTATCACCTCAAACCCTTCCAACATCCCACGCCCTTGTCACGATTCCCATAGAACCATCCACCCCAGTCTTCCACAGACCACCCTCCCCATCCCACATCCACCCTGAACCCCTACATACCCATTCACTCGCCACTTCCCCTCGCCACTCATCGCGATACTCCTCACACACTAATTCATTTGTTCCCTACAACCTCGCCATTACACCACTTGGTAGTATGTATTCACAGTTCGTCCACCTTTCACCTGCACCCTTGACATTCATCTTCGTTTTATTTATTTATTATTTCTTTATTTAATATTCATGACTCCTTTCGTGTCAACAAAACCAACTTCCACTCCACTTCAAATTGACTTTCCCTTCCACATATTTTACCTTTTCATCATCTCAATCCATATTGTTTCAATATAAGTCCATATTTTCATCTTCAAAGTCATATAAGAACTTATTCAAAGCCACCACGTTCACACTCCCATCAAGTTGCCACTTCAAGTTATTTTCTCTTTATCACGATATTCATAACACTCTTATTTAATTAAGTATTTTATCGATAAACACTTTTCATCACTTTTGGTAGCTTTGTGCACCATTGTTAACAATGATTCACCATTTAATTTTTCTGTTTGATGTACTAATTTCTTGTGCAAAAACTTTACGATAATAAAAAAAATCACTTTTTTGAGATCCATTTTCCCACTTATCGTGCGATATTTATCGCTTTTTCAGTAATTATTTTTCACGATCATTTGTAATCATGTTTTGTGATTTTTAAGTCCTCATTCACCATCTGCAAATTTTAATTTATCAACATAGTTTGTTTATTTTTCAGACTTTATGCTTATAATTAATTACTTTCAGTAATCATTCTACTAACATTGTGTGCAGATACAAACTATTCATCATTTTCTTGCAAGACCTTTTTCGAAACTATAGGGCCTATTCACACCTCTCTCACCACACTTATTAGGTCTGCATTCCACACTTTTGGTAACGTTTTTAACGCTCTTCTTTCATTGTTTTTCTTTTCTTTGAGAAGATAATCATTATTACTATTTTTCAATCATGATTAATTGTAATAATTATTAAAAAAATAACAAAATTTATTCCAATTGTATCTACATATGCTCTTTTCTTGTGCCTTTAAGTGATGTAGAAAATTAGAAATGGTCATGATTGTTTAGTTTCTTGTTCTAACATTATACGATCCATTTCCTTATTATTTTATATTTCTATCTATTGTCTCAATCAATTTTATTTCGTCACACTATTGATATTTTTTTTATCATTGGTTGTGTATGCTCTTTTCTTGTGCCTTCGAGCGATTTGGAAAATCAAAAACAACCACGATTGTTTTTCTTCCTAACATTTTGTCTGCAGGATAACTACTAATTTGTTTTCTGAAGGACCACGTCGCTATAATATTGTCAAAAATGAAAAAAAATGAAATATCCTGCAAAACTACCACCATTTAAAAGAAAATTGCTGAAACAAATGTTTTTAGCAAGCTCAAGTACGCAATTATTTTCCACTAGTGATTTATTTCAAGTTGGAAAGAACCTTATGTTTAATCACTTCATCATTTTGTTTTTACACATAGTCGAGGTGGATTTCATCACCACCAAAGCTACACCAATGACGTGGACTTGACTACCACGTACCAACACCATTCACATCTGCACTACACTTGGAGACATAGTCTCATCATAGTGTTCGGTATTTACTTCACCCCTACTCTTCACTTATAGGTAATGTTGTCATGTGGTGCATGCGAGTCATGCCTAAATAGCTATAACAACGAAGCCTAGGCATCATCCCTATAAATATTTGGGGAGTTATAAGGACATCATACACATTCATTCCCCCATCACCTTCAACCTTTTAACAAAACCTATTTTAGACATGGTGATTCACTCTGAAGCAGGTAAGTAAGAATTGGTGAGTCTCCTCTAGTGCTCTAAGGGTTCCTTGTACCAATTTAGTCCCCATATAGAATTAGGTATATCAGGAATAGGGTATATCAGAGGAAGCATATTTTAGAGTGATAAGAGCATGCATCCATCATTTCATGGCATACTTGTATGATTGCATAAAACAATGATCATTCCTAAATAATTTACCTCCTGAGCCAAAACAATTTGATACACGTGACTGCTTGGTGATTGTGAACAAAATAGGTTAGCATTATTTTTTATCATAAAACTTGGCTGATATTAATGTGTGTAATGTAAAGTTCAAACCCTAGTTGTGTTCCACAAAAAATAATTTCTCGACCAACTCAATACCAAGAAAAAATGTCCAAGCAATCCAACAACGAAAACTAAAACATTACACCAATTTCATTAGCTTGCTTCAGCTAATCCTCCATAGTGTGTTTTCAAGCTATATCAAATTGACATTGGGTGAATTGTGTAAGTTCACTCATTATTTCATCAAATGTCAAGTTTATTAAAATTGCATCCAACACAAATCCCTTCAGAGCTTGTTTGAGTTATTCCTCCTATCAAAAATCTAGAGCTTGTTTAAGTCAACCCAATCAACATACTCATCATATATTGATTGAGCTATATCCTACTTGTATCGAGTACCTTGTTTGAGTGTACTCCTTATATTGCCGCCTATTATGCTTGTTTAAGCCAAATCTAAACCATTTTCCTTATAGATTGTTTGAGCTATAGCATATTTATCTTGAGTATCTTGCTTAAGTTTACTCCCTATATCCTTACTTGTTAAAAATCGATTGATCCAAAACAAAGATCACAATCAATAGGTTGAGTACTTCATCGCACCTTTCTTCATTATCCATCTCTTTCAAACACAATGAATTCATGAAAAGCATCACACAATGACCTATTAGAACAAATTAATAAAATGACAACACAAATCTCTCATATGGCTACCCAAATTAGTGAATGATCACCCAAAAAGCCAATCACACAACCTAACAAAGACATCACTTCACGTAAATTCCAACGTTACTTTACCCCACTTGGATAAATTCTCTCAAGTGTTTTTCATCAACTAAAAGAGTCTAAAATGATAAGATATTCAATTACAAAACCCTTTTCTGAAGGGGAATCTAAGCCATGTTGGTACAAACCTAACACATACTGTGACTTTCATCGCATTGATGGTCATCACACATATAATGTGTGAAATTTAGGAATTACTTGCAAGACTTAATTGATGATGATATCATCTCTATAGAACTGGATGAAAACACTCTTGCAACCAACTACACATCCAATACCACAAATTTCAATGAAGAGTTTACTAATTTTCAAAATTCTATACATACCAAAATTTCAAGAGATCATTATGAAAAAATTCAATACTCTCTAATTCCCAACTAATCCATATATACTTCAATTTTTCTTCCATTAATTCAAACATACATTGAACTTGTTTTGGACAACAACATTCTTCCAACATCTACTGAGCACTTGAACTTATTTCAAGACTCTCTTTCAACCCAAACATGCATTGAACCTGTTTTGGGTGACAACATTCTTCTAACATCTACTGATAACTTGAACCTATTTCAAGAATCTCTTTAAACCCAAACATACATTGAACATATTTTGGGCAATAACATTCTTCCAACATCTACTGAGCACTTGAACTTATTAAAAGAATATCTTTCAACCCAAACATACATTGAACCTGTTTTTGGAAACAACATTCTTCCAACATCTACTGAGCACTTGAACTTATTTCAAGACTCTCTTTCAACCCAAACATTCATTGAACCTATTTTGGGTGATAACATTCTTCTAACATCTACTGAGCACTTGAACCTATTTCAAGAATCTCTTTAAACCCAAACATACATTGAACCTATTTTGGGCAATAACATTCTTTCAACATCTACTGAGCACTTGAACTTATTTAGAGACTCTCTTTTAACCCAAACATACATTGAACTTGTTTTGAGAAACAACATTCTTCCAACATCTACTGAGCACTTGAACTTATTTTTAAGACTCTCTTTCAACCCAAACATACATTGAACCTGTTTTGGGCAACAAAATTCTTCCAACATCTACTAAGAACTTGAACTTATTTCAAGACTCTCTTTCAACCCTGACATACATTGAACCTATTTTAAGTGACAACATTCTTCCAACATCTACTGAGCACTTGAACTTATTTCAAGACTCTCTTTCAACCCAAACATACATTGAACTTGTTTTGGGTGACAACATTCTTCCAACATCTACTGCGCACATGAACTTATTTCAAGACTCTCTTTCAACCCAAACATACATTGAACTTGTTTTGGGCAGCAACATTCTTCCAACATATACTGAGAAGTTGAACTTATTTTAAGACTCTCTTTCAACCCAAACATATATTGAACCTGTTTTGGAAAACAACATTCTTCCAACATCTTTTGAGAACTTGAACTTATTTCAAACTCTCTTTCAACCCAAACATACATTGAACCTATTTTGGGCAACAATATTCTTCCAATGTCTAATGTGATCTTGACCTCGCTTCAAGACTCCCTTTCAACCTGTAATATTACTGAAGACACTATAGAAGAGGTTCCATCAATAAGTACCATTAAGATTGATTCTATTATTCCAATATTTTCTCTTATGCCTAACATCTCTAGCCTTGTTGTCGAAACAGAACCACATCAACTTTGGACACTTGTGAAAATGCAACCTATCATTTCCATTATGCTTTCAACGATCAATATTGCAAAAATTTCATCACTAATGATTCTCACTTGTCAATACTTCTACATGTATACATTCTACGAGGTATGTATACCCAGGAATATCTTGATACAACATTTTCCATATTTAATTATGAATCTATCCTCAAATCAATTAATTAATGGACAAACATAAGCTACAAACCAAATAATACAAACCATCATGGAAAATATTGTTAAACACACATGGGAGATATTGGCATACTCAAATTTACCCCACTCTTTGTGCTTACCGTACATCTTACCACATGCCTATCGGAGTCACCCCATTTTTCCTTGTTTATGGTTGTGAAGCCATTTTACCTATTAAGATAGAACTCCTATCGACACTAAAATTTTCCTCCAAAATTTCTATTTCATTAATGTATGTATTAGGAATAGGATGTTGTTAAGTGTAATTAGTAGTAGCGTCCGATAGAAAATAACGGCGCCGTCAGTACGGTGTCGCCAATAATGTGGAGTACGGTAACAGTCAAAGTACAATAGGAATGTTGTAAAAAGTAAATATTTGTCGTAAGTGGTCCGGTAATGTTAAAATGTCAAAGTTTGGGTAATTAGAGAAGTAGGGTCTACATGATTAGGAATTAGAAATATTATATTGGTAATAAGGACAAGGAGTGAGGTCATAAATATTTTGTGTATTTTATTTGTAAAAAGTCTAAAAATGTGGAACCCATGTAAAATGATAAAATTTATCTTATCTTAACAGATAAGCTTACATGTACAGATAAGAGTTAAGGTATGGAATATGATTCGTCAGAGTGGATTTCTTATCCTATCTTAGAGATAGGATGGATAAGCCTGGAAGTTCTATAAATAGAGAGGCCACCCCCCTCATTTAGCATAGAAAGAAGTAGTGAGAAATATTGTAGGAAGTGTGCGAAGGAAGCCATCAGTTAAAGGTGTGTTGAAGAAGCCATCAAGAGGTGTAATTGTAAAGTTTCTCCCATAGTCTTGTTGAAGTATCTCATGGGTGAGATTGTAACAGTTTCATGTTAATATTATAATTTATTTTGATATTTCAGATTTTTCGTCATTCTGTCTTATCATAGTCAATGGTATTCTTGTGTTCGGTTGTTGTTTTGTTTCCAGATTACATCCACCAAACTAAAGGCTGTGCATTAGTAAATAATCATAGCACGAGGAGTTCCCGGTGAGGAATTATCATAGTGCCGGATTGGTGATGACATTTTGGTTCGGTTGCCGGGACCATTCCTCGTTGGTGGATTTTCTGGAGAGATATTCCCACTTAGGCAAAAATTAATTGGAGGGTAACCTTGTTTTTACTTTGCATAGTAGTTACCATGGTAAAGTCATTTTTACCGTGAATAGTAGTTACCATGTTAAAGTCATTTTTGCCATGAATAGTAGTTACCCTGGTAAAGTCCTTTTTGCTGGGAATAGTAATTACCGCAGTAAAGTCACTTTTTATCGTGAATAGTATTTACCGCAGTAACTTCACTTTTTACCGTGAATAGTGTTTACCACAGTAAAGTCAGTTTTTACCGTAGTAAGTCAAGTTTTACCATAGTTTACCATGGTCATTTCTATTTTACTGTAGAAAGGTGTAAAGTCACTTTCTAGTATAGTGATTCCAATTATTTATGCACATAAGTCTTGTTAATTGTACTTGTGGGTTGGTATTTCACGGTGGTTACTTTTGAAAATGGGAAAGATTCCTGTTTTTTCAGCTCAATCTAATGAAGATGCTTCTTCTTTCATTCAAGAGTTTAAACGATCTTGTATTTGTAATGGCCTTATAAGAAGGGAACAATGGACTAAATTTTTTCCTACCTTTTTGGATGGTTCAGCACTTAGGTGGTTTGAAGCACTAGGTGATAATGTGAAAAATTCATGGGATTTATTAACTGAAAGTTTTCTTGAAGAATTTGGTGAACAACAGAAATATGCAGATCTCATGATCGAGATCACAAAGCTATCCCAAGGAGAGAAGGAGAAGATAAGGGATTATCATGCTCGAAAAGTTCTAGAGCTAAGGAGGAAGCTCAATGCCCAGATCCGGAAGGAAGGACTAGCGGATGGGTTGATGAATGGCGTGGATAATCTCCTCTGTAAGCACTTCATTCTTGGGATGAAGCCGCGAGATCAGACAACGAGTGAAGTATGACTGCCCAGCTACCATTGAACAAGCAAAGGAGATTGCAAGAAGGTAAGAAGAAAGCATGGAAGAGGAGCCCAAAGAAATTGTTGCTAAAGTAGAGCGTAGGCAGCTCGGAGCACAGTTGGGCCTGAAGGTACGCGACAGTACCACTGAACCCGGCTGAATCGGCACGAATATTTGTCCCAATACAGTCTACTGAAAGCAAATGAAGACGCGCAGGCTCAAAAAGATACGCGTCAGTTAACGGCCGGTAATCTTCTTCAAATGGAAAGGAATTTAGCACTGTGCTCAGGGATGGAGAACAGAGGGACACGTAAGAATATTTCCTCCAAAATTTCGATTTCATTAATGGTTGTATATAGGAAGAGGATGTCATGTATAAGTATAATTAGTAGTAGCCCGATAGAACTTCAACGGCGCATCTAGTACTCCGAGCTCCGATTTTCACAATAATGTGGACTAAAGGAACAAGCATGACTGTACAATTAATTTTAATGTAGTAGATATATTTAAATAGAAAGTAACATGCTTGGCTCCAGGTAAGTTAATGTCAAAGTTTGGGTTAAATGACAGAAAAGGGTCTACATGAGAATTAGAAATATTAGCTGCCCGTAATCAAGAGTGAGGCCATAACTATTTTGTGTATTTCTTTGTAACGAAATCGCAAAAATGTGTAACCCATATGTAATGATAACATTCTGAGCCCGATGCTTAACAGAAAGTCTACATGTACAGATTCCAGATTTGATTATGAAATTGATTCGATCAGAGGCAAGGATTTTCATTACTCCTATCTTAGAGAACAGATCTGGATAAGCCTGGAAGTGCTATATTACAGAGGCATGGTCAACTCATTAGCTTTCTCTGCTGCAGAAGAGGCGGGAGTAGTGCGAGAGGACTCATTGCTCGAAGAAGGAAGTAGGTTAAGGATTCCACTCAGTTTAATGCCTCTTAGGTGAGTTGAAGATAGCCTATGCTCCACAGAGGAGGTATTTGTAATGGTTTCTCTCCATTCTCATTGATGTATCTTTAAATTGATGAGAGGTGTAACAGTTTCATGTGTAATAGGACCGAGTTTATGGGATATGTCAAAGGTTTTCGTCAAAATTGATCTTATCATAGTCAATGCTAGTGTCTTGTGTTAAGGTTGTAGTGGACTCCTTGCATGGTGATCTATGCACCAAACTTTTAAAGGAACTGTGCATTCAAATGTGGCAATAATCATATCATGGGTGTTGTTGTGTGGAATATCATCTTTCCGGATTGGTGATGAAATTTCCTTGGTTCTTGCTTGCGTACCCCTCGTTAATGCTTTTCTAGGAAGATATTGTGTCTATTTAGTCATGTTCAATTGCAGGAATTCACTACCATTGTGAAGTGCTTTGCATGAGTACTTGGACCATGGTAAAGTGCATTTTGTTGGATTATGGTGAATATAGTCACCTCTGTCTAGTGTCACTTTTTGCCATCTATATTTCAACAGTTGGAGATTACCTGTGTACAATTCCTCCTTTTGCTGGGAATGTAATCACCGCGGTATGAGTGTCACTTTCATTATCGTGATAGTATTCTAGCTCGCAGTGAACTTGGACTTTTTACCGTTGAAGAATAGTGAGTTTACTTTCAGTCATTAGAGTAGTTTTTACCAGGTAGTTTAGGAGTCAAGTTTTACCATAGCTTTACCCCATGGTCAATTCTATCTGAAGTAGAGAAGTTGATGATCAGTCACTTTCAATTATAGTATTCCAATTATTTATTGCACATCACAGTCTGTGATGGACTTGTGAGTTGGAATCCTACGGTCCAGAAACTCTTTCAAAATCCAGGTACAGATACACCTGTTCACTTTTCAGCTGATCTAAAGAAGATGCTTCTTCTTTCATTCAAGAGTTTAAACAATGTATTGTATTTGTAATGGCCTTATAAGAAGGGAACAATGGACTAAATTTTTTTCCTACCTTTTTGGATGGTTCAGCACTTAGGTGGTTTGAAGCACTAGGTGATAATGTGAAAAGTTCATGGGATTTATTAACTGAAAGTTTTCTTGAAGAATTTGGTGAACAACAGAAATATGCAGATCTCATGATCGAGATCACAAAGCTATCCCAAGGAGAGAAGGAGAAGATAAGGGATTACACATGCTCGTGTTCTAGAGCTAAGGAGGAAGCTCAATGCCCAGATCCGGAAGGAAGGACTAGCGGATGGGTTGATGAATGGCGTGGATAATCTCCTTTGTAAGCACTTCATTCTTGGGATGAAGCTAGAGATCAGACAACGAGTGCTAAGTATGACTGACCCAGCTACCATTGAACAAGCAAAGGAGATTGCAAGAAGGCAAGAAGAAAGCATGGAAGAGGAGTCCAAAGAAATTGTTGCTAAAGTAGAGCCTACACCAGCACCTTTGGTCCTGAATCCACAACCACTCCCAGGTGAGCACAAATATTTTCTCCTAATACATCTACTGAGTATGAAGATCTGCTCAAAAGATGGGTCAGTTAACTATTAATCTTCTTCAAGGAAAGGAATTTTAGTTCTCAGGGAGGAGATAGAGGTACTAAAAAGAAATATTTCTAAAGTTGTTTGTTATGGTTGTTATAAAAAGGGTCATTATAAGTATAAATTGTCCAGATAGAGCTTCTACATCTGGTAAAGGAGATAATGATAAAGGAAAAGCACCTGTGAATTCTTTTGATGTAGTAGATAAGAGCAGAAATAATGAAGTAGATGTGTTTGTAAAAAAAAGAAAGAAAGAAAAAGATAATCAAGATGGAAATGATCCTAAGAAGATGAAAGAAGAAACTAGTAAGAAACATAGGAGAAGAAAGTTGGGTGTGCAGGATTTTTCTGATTTCACAGGGGCAAGGACCATACTCCATCTTGGAAGATCTGTCCAAAAGGCCTGCAAATATTACATATGGTCAACCTCTTGGCTATGTCTTTTGAGAAGAGGCGGGAGTTGCGAGGTGGACTCAATGCTCGAAGAAGGAAGGAGGTTGAGGGGGTCCCTGTTTTGGAGGGGTAGAGGCAGATCCCTATGCTCCACAAGCTGAGGTATTATGTAATGGTATTTCAATTCATGATGTCTTAGTTAATGGAGGTGCTGCAGTTAATGTAATGACCGAGTCTGTAATGAATATGTTGGGTTTAAAAATTGATCGCCCTTCAACACTTATGTTAAGGTCATTAAATAAAGGAAAAACTAAACCAGAAGGTGTAGTTTCAAATGTGGCAATATCTGTTATGGGTGTGGTATGTGTGGTAGACTTTTAAGGTGATGAAAAATGGTACTGTTGCATACCCAATGCTGCTGGGAAGACCATGGCTAAGGAGAGTTCATGCAAGAAACTACTGGAATGAAGGTTTCATGACACTTGGACGTGGTAGAGAGAGGGTGAAGATAAATGTGATCCCTCGACATCATAAGGCAGAACCTGTGGATTCAAGTGATGAAACTGATGATTGGACATCCTCTGATTACTCTAGCACCAGTGAAGTGGACACTGAAGATGAAGAAAGTGAGGGGGGATGTTTCAGTCATGGATATTCTTCCAGTCACACCAACCCAAGACCCCCTAAAATTATCTGAAGAAGAAGTTGATGATCGTCTCCAACAAATAAAGATTGGTGATGTTGTGATGGAGAGTGAGAAGGAAACCTACCTCTAGCTCTTTCAAAGGTACATACACCTATTCACTTTTGATTACAAGGAACTCCATCAAGTATGTTGGGTAGAACATTGTATTGAGCTGGTAGATGGTGCTAAGCCCATAAAGAAAATTCCATATAGAATGAATCCTAATTTTTCCAAGACTGTAAAAGAAGAAATAGATAAGTTGCTTGATGTAGGATTCATATTTGCTGTGGAGAATTCAGAATGGGTTTTCTCCCATTGTGATCTCAATAAAAAAGAATGGGAAGCTACGCATTTGTGTTGATTACATGAAGCTCAATAAGGCAACAAATAAGGATCATTACCCTCTTCCATTTTCAGATCAGATCTTAGACGAAGTAGTTGGCCAGGAGTGCTATAGTTTTGCTGATGGATATAGCGGCTACAACCAAGTTCGTATAGCAGAGAAAGATCAGCTGAAGACCATGTTCACCACTCCTTGGGGAATGTTTGCTTATAGATTTATGCCTTTTGGGTTGTGTAATACTCCATCAACATTCTACCATTTGATGAATAGGGTGTTTGAACCCTACATTGGGACCTTCATCAGAGTATTTCTGGATGATTTTTGCATCTATGGGAGCAAGTTGGACCACCTGCACCAGATGGAAATAGCATTTCAAAGGTTAGATGAAGCACAAGCCTCACTAAACCCTACAAAGTGTGTCTTTGGATGTTCTAAAGGTGTTTTGTTAGGGCATGTTGTATCTAGAGATGGTATTGGTACTGATCCTGATAAAGTTTCAAAAATCAAAGATTTACCATTTCCTCTTAATAGAAGTAAGTTGAGATCATTTTTAGGCCATGTGGGTTACTATAGAAGGTTCATCAAGAATTTCTCAAAGATTGCACAGCCACTAACCCAGTTCTTGAAGAAGGATGTTGCTTATGAACCAGGAAACAAGGCGCATGAAGCTTTTGGACAACTGAAGGAAGCCCTGGTGTCTTCACCTGTTTTGAAGAATCCAGATTGGAGCAAGCCATTCATTGTGTACACTGATGCCTCAGATGCAGCACTAGGTAGTACTTTGAGCCAAAAGGATGAAAATGGGAATGAACATCCAATTTACTTTGGGAGCAGACAAATGAGCAGTGCTGAGGTAAACTATACTGTAACTGAAAAAGAGGCTCTGGCTATCATTTCTGCTATAAAGAAGTTTAGAAATTACTTGCTAGGGAAGAAATTTATAGTTGTAACGGATCATCAGGCTCTGAAATATATTGTCAATAAGCCTAACCCATCAGGGAGGATAGCAAGATGGATAATTTTGCTACAAGAATTTGAATTTGATATTATAGATAGGCCAGGAAAGAAGCATGTCAATGCAGATGCACTCTCTCGAGCCTATGATGGTTTAGGATCATCTTGTGATGATGATGATTTTCCCGATGCAGCATTATTCTCCCTTAACACAATCCCTAGTGAATACATAGATATTTGGAATTATCTTAATGAATTCAAGTTTCCTGATGGTGCCAATGCAAAGACTAAGAGAAAGATTACTCAAGCCAGTCGTCCATATTCTATTCTGCATGGAGCATTATTTCGAATAGGACCTGATGGATAGTACAAGAGGGCAATTGGACGTGATCAAGGAAAGGAGCTGCTAGAAGAATTCCACAATGGTACATATGGAGGGCACTTCTCTGGACAACTTACAGCAAGAAGGATCTTGGATGCAGGTTATCACTGGCCCACTCTTTTTAAAGATTGTTATAATTATTGTAAGACATGTGATATTTTTCAAACACATGGTAACCGTAAGACTTCATCAGATCCATTATGTCCTATTCTTCCCCTTGGTCCCTTTGAAAAATGGGGAATAGACATTGTAGGTCCACTTCCAACTACATCACGTCAAAATAAGTATATTGTAGTTGCCACAGATTATTTAACCAAGTGGGTTGAAGCTAGGCCATTGAAAACAGCTTCCATGGATGAAGTGGCAAGGTTCATATATGAACGCATTGTCACCAGATTTGGTTGTCCATTAGAAATTGTAACAGATCAAGGAAGCCACTTCATTAATGAGGTGGTAGAAGCCCTAGTCAATAAGTTTTCTATCAAGCACAGGAAGGCAACAACATACAAGCCAAGCACAAATGGACAGGTGGAACGAACAAATTTTGTGCTGTGTCAAATTCTAGCAAAAGATGCAGCCTTGCAGGTACATAAATGGGATAAAAGGATTCATGCAGCATTGTGGGCATATAGGGCAACATCAAAGTCAGCAACAGGATACTCCCCATTTCAGTTGGCCTATGGCATTGATCCAGTTCTTCCTATTGAGTTTGATATTCCCACTGTGAGAGTTATGAAAAATGAAAGGATGGATGAAGGTGATTCAGTAAAAGAAAGGTTGGTACATCTTCATTTGCTAGAGGAAATGAGGGAAATAGCAAAGGATACAAGCCATAAGAAGAAAATGAAGCAGAAGGAGTACTTTGATCAAAAGATCCGGTGGTCTCCATTTCAAGTAAATGACTTGGTTCTAGTATATGATTCCAGATACAAAAAAAGAAGACAGAGAAAATTTCTTCCAAAATGGATGGGGCCCTACAAAATAGCAGCTGTGCATGAAAATGGTACGTACCGACTGGAGGAATTGGATGGCACTCCCATTACGAAATGGGTCAACCACGACAAGTTGAAGATTTTCCAAGCACCAGAATAGTCTACTCCGAGGACGGAGTAGAAGCTAGGAAGGGGGAAGATGTCGACACTAAAATTTTCCTCCAAAATTTCTATTTCATTAATGTATGTATTAGGAATAGGATGTTGTTAAGTGTAATTAGTAGTAGCGTCCGATAGAAGATAACGGCGCCATCAGTACGGTGCCGCCAATAATGTGGAGTACGGTAACAGTCAAAGTACAATAGGAATGTTGTAAAAAGTAAATATTTGTCGTAAGTGGTCCGGTAATGTTAAAATGTCAAAGTTTGGGTAATTAGAGAAGTAGGGTCTACATGATTAGGAATTAGAAATATTATATTGGTAATAAGGACAAGGAGTGAGGTCATAAATATTTTGTGTATTTTATTTGTAAAAAGTCTAAAAATGTGGAACCCATGTAAAATGATAAGGTTTATCTTATCTTAACAGATAAGCTTACATGTACAGATAAGAGTTAAGGTATGGAATATGATTCGTCAGAGTGGATTTCTTATCCTATCTTAGAGATAAGATGGATAAGCCTGGAAGTTCTATAAATAGAGAGGCTACCCCCCTCATTTAGCATAGAAAGAAGTAGTGAGAAATATTGTAGGAAGTGTGCGAAGGAAGCCATCAGTTAAAGGTGTGTTGAAGAAGCCATCAAGAGGTGTAATTGTAAAGTTTCTCCCATAGTCTTGTTGAAGTATCTCATGGGTGAGATTGTAACAGTTTCATGTTAATATTATAATTTATTTTGATATTTCAGATTTTTCGTCATTCTGTCTTATCATAGTCAATGGTATTCTTGTGTTCGGTTGTTGTTTTGTTTCCAGATTACATCCACCAAACTAAAGGCTATGCATTAGTAAATAATCATAGCACGAGGAGTTCCCGGTGAAGAATTATCATAGTGCCAGATTGGTGATGACACTCCCATCCTTCAGAATCTCCCTTAAATATGTAATTAATGAGGATGAATATCGATAGTCACGGATTCAAGAACTTGAGCTTCTTGATGAAAAATGACTTAATGCTGTCAATCATCTTCAAGTATATTAAAACTAACAGCAACGCAATTATCATAAAAAGGTAAGACCTAGAGAATTGGAAATTGGCAACCTTGTTTTAAAGGAAAATCAAAATAGTACCACTAAAGAGTGAGAAAAATAGGAAAAATTTGAGCCTAATTGGTTAGGAACCTATGTAATTACAACCAAATTTGGCTCTGGAGCCTATACGTTGGCCATTGACACAGGCAAAGTCCTTGACGAACCCATGAATGCAGTCCATTCAAAGAAATTCTTTTCTTGAAAGCACTCTCTATTCTTGGTGACAACCACTTGTACATTGTTCCTTCTGTCTTACTAATCTCCGAATCATTTACAATTATTCATTTTCATTGGAAGATATTCTCATTATCAAAATCACATCTTCATCTTTAACATCATGAGACAAGTGCTAATACAGATCCTATTAAGTTTGTGAGCATCATAATTCTTATAATATCTCCCATTTTCATTCGTTTTCACCTATGGTCATACCTAGAAGCTTACTAATGGTAATAAATTCCCTTCAAAGACATTCTCTCTTTCATAACAAAGCTCTAAACATTTTTACCTAGTTCATTTGATCGTCCATCTTAGTATTCAGTGTTGAACCCTCACGTCCTACTAGTTGCGTGGGGATAAGATTGGGGGCAGGCATTCCTTCCCAAATACAAAGCACTATTGTAAAATTCCATCAATTCAATAAATTATTAATAATTCATTATCACATATTTCATCCTTCATAGTCTTTGGTGTTGAGCCCACACTTCTTATTGGTAGTGTGAGACTGGGAATGGAGGAAGGTGCGCTTACTCGTCTACATATTGTCTTTAGTGATAAACCCTTGCGTCTTACAGGTGGCATGGGGCAACACATAGAGGGTCATTCTCATAAAAGCATAAAAATATTGTAAAAACATTCAAAATAAAAAAACATTCAAAATAAAAAAATAAAAAAAACAAGCCAAAAAGGGAATTCACTCACCTATGTTTTTCCTTCGGTGATGAGACCTTGCTTCTCACTAGTATCATGGGGCAAAGCATAGGGAGTCATTTCAAAAATACAAAATCTTACAATGCTTGTAATTATAGAATCCCCAAAGAAGTAATTTCGATACCTTAGTGAAGATAGAACGATAGAACTATATCTTACCAATCAGAAGGCCACATAACTGTCTAAGTCTAGCACGTGACTCATAGAGTGAAATCCATTTATGAAACTGGTTCGGTAACGTTAAGAATTGAGTCATAATGTCTGAAAGGGATTTTCGTTAGCATTTGTCTCTATATTCATTGTCTACCTCTTGTTTCCTTCTTGATTCTCGGTGATGAGCCCTCGCATCTTACTAGTTATGTGGAGTCAGGAATGGATCTGGACTTCTTTTCATTATATCATCACCAACATATCATGCTAATGGAATGAGAATTTGTGTTATTTTGAGCATGAGCTACCATGAGGAACATGATACATGTGGACAATATCTTAGTTTATCACCTCTCAAAATAAATCTGCACTCTAGTCCATAAATTGCCAATAATAGTGTAAAAAAACAAAAAATCCAAAAGCATTAGAAATAATCAAGCAAAATTAAAAAAAAATCCAAAAAACATTGGAAAGTTTCTAGAAAAAAAAAATCCAAACAAAATAAAATAAAATAAAATAAAATTATATATATATATATATATATATATTAAATAAAAATAAAAATAGTGTAAACTACACAAAATCACGAAAACTCTAAAATAATCAATACAATTCATCCTTTGAATTATTATCCCCAATGAATGATCCAATCACCTTATGACTACCAAATTCAAACCACTTCTCCTCGCGTGAATCCTCGCTTGGGGTAAATCTGGCTCTCATTGTTACTTTGTTTAAGGACAATGACCCAATACTAATTATGTCTTTATACCCCTTCTTAGGGGCACATCCAATTAATCCTCATTTTGGAACACGTTAGGGACATGTTTATTGGTTCTTGTATTGAATTATTAGTTACAAATTATTAATTGTTATCTTGTATCTTCATATATTACAGGGGGAGTCTTTATTATATGTATCTTTGTGTTCTCTATAATATATTTATGTTATCTAATTGCATATCATACTGGGACATCATAATTTCTAGATGGCATCTTTCTATGCTCTCTTTTGCTTGTATATTGTATTGGGGCATCAAACCTTTTTGTTGGCACCTGTCTATGCTATCACGCATATTACAGTCTAGTCATCCTGATCTTTTATATCACGATGCATCCTGTTATTTTCTATATTAAAATTAAGGTATGCTTTTCATCACATGAGTATCTTCCTGCATGATACAAATCTTAATTTTCACCCCCTCCATTCACTCGTACTAATACATTCCCTAGTGTGGAAATCCTACTTGATTACTATTGCATTTTGTGAATCCTACTGGAAGATATTTCTCAAGTAGCATTCACTATCAAGAAGCTCCTCCTCCCCCACCATGATCACCATGTATTTGATCCATTCATCCTCGCTCCTCATTTGTACTCCTCCACCACTTATCCCCATATTACCCTTCTCACCATTCCAGTCACCTCTCACCCATTTGTATTCTTTCCTTTCACTCTTCTACTTCTCAGTTGACAATATTACTTAATAACCCCTTTTATATGGTATCCTCGGTGGAGGTTTACCCTTTCCCTAATATTTTCCCACTGTAGAAGCTTCTCCACCACCTCCCATCTCATCAAACAACAATCACCACCACACACATCTTCCCATTCCACCTATTCTGCTTCTCATTCTTGCACCATTACTCTCACCATGCAGGAATCGCAATTAAGGATTCCCCTCACACTCTCTCCCCTCCACTAGATATATTCCTTCATTCATTCCTATTACACTCCTTTGTTTCCTTTCTTGTTATCACCTCCTCTCATCTCCTCTTCCACCTGGGCATACATGACTCACTCTTTTCTCATCCTTCCTCGAATATTTCTTCTACCTAGTCATCCTATTTACATGCTCTTATAGTATGTAAAATTTACTTGAGGGTTCCCCTTAAGGCCATTTTTTCATACCCTATTCCCACCAACTCTATCATCATTATTCTTCTTCTTTAGCTTGGCGATCTTACTTAATTATTTCGACTACTTGGAAATATTACTTAAGAATTCCTCTTAAGGTTGATCTATCCTATGGCCTTCACCCATCCTATCATATTTCCCCCTTCTTATTTATCCTGCCTGTCGTCACGATCATCTTATTCAACCAAAATTTCCTTTCTTGATGGTTTCGAAGAAATCTGCAACTTAGCAGGCTCATGAGCAAGTAACTCTTACTATCCTAGAATACTCGAGGCATCCCATAATGAAATATTAATATTATGATTTTTAATTACCTCAATAATATTAAAAGAAGCAATAGTCTTCAAAACAAATTCTATAGTTTTAGCATAAGATTTAACAAAAACTGACTCTGCTTCAACAACTTTTTAAATCTGAGGTATGAATAATCTTCTCAGATTAGGCTACAATTATTTTTGCTTCTCTTTATAAGATGAATTGCTTGCTGGTTTTGAAGGAACAACATAATTGTTTGCTATTTTTTGACCTGTACTTGTTGTTTTATCAGTGAGTACGTAAAACAAGTCTATTTTGTTATTTTTCTTTATCCCAAGCCTTTTCTTGGAACCTAGTTATGACTACAATAAAACTTCCCCTCCAAATCTGACTAGATTATGTTCTGGTGGTTTCTAACTATGATTATCTTGTTTCCCACCCTCCATTTAAGGCATAAATGATGATTTAGAATAAGGTTGTGCAATAAGGCTTATATTCAGGAATGCATTTTGACAATTGGCTGCTAAATGATACTGATTACAAGGTGGACACCATTCTTCTGAAACCATATTAACTGGAACAAGAGTGCTAGATGAATTAGGAGCATATTGATAAAATTGTCTTGGCTGATATGGATGTCTATAGTTCTAATTTTGTTGTAAGGCTTCCTATTCTATAGATTTTTCTGATAAGAAGCTTGGTAAGGCCTGCTAAGCTGAGCTAATTTTTTCTCAATTGATGTTAATTTATTCCCCATATTCTACAAAGACTTAAATACATCATCTGATGGAGATATAACAACAAGATCTAAAATAGTAATAGGTTCTAAATCTTCTACAAGAGGCATTGAAGGATTTGGTGTTAATTTTCCATCTTGAATAAGGTTGTTTTCATCCCTAATGGCAATATCGTATGTTGTTGGGAGAGTCTCTCCTCCCATAGACTGAATCATGGCTGAAATATCACTATTTAAAGCTTTGAGATGATATAGAAATGCATGATTAGCTTGAGGCTTAACACTAGCTGGAATGCTTTCCCAATTTATAGAAAATCTAATGTTAAAACTAGCCTTAAATTCATGAGGATCTCTTTTGATTGTAGATAGTTGTTCTATGGGAGATAGATGATCCAAATGGTATTGAAATTGCTTAAGTAACTTCTCTCCTAACTCATCCCAAGTTGTTATGCTCCCTATCTCTAAGGTTTTGTATCATTACAAATCGTTTTCTTTAAATGATGTAGCTAAAAGTCTTAAGGATACATCTTCATGAGTTATATTATGGACAAAAAAAATTGCTGCAAAATCTTTAATTTGTTATGTGGGGGTAGTCTGATTTTCACCAGTGAATGATGGTAAACGTTTTAGGGAAGAAGTGAGCATATCAAGGTAAACTGGAATTACTACATGACTACCATTAGGAAAGGTCACAAAATTTCTAGGTGGTTGTATAGTGATTGGAATAACAGGGATTTGAACAACAAGATAAATATGAGGTGAAGGAATATTAGGATGAGGGTTGCCAAAACTAGGCATATTATAAGGTAAGATATTTCCAACTCTTCTTCTTCTTATAGAATTCAAAGGTAAATAAATAAAATTAGTAGGAATTCCTCTTACCGATGATCTTGTAGTCACATTAGGCATGGAACATGCTGCAAAACTAGTCTGAAATCAACCTTACGAAGTTGTAAAATAAATATTTTAATCTTTAGAATAAATTGTTACAACTTGCTTCTCCAAAAGTGGCTTTCTTTCATTATAAATATGGTGTAAATTACTATAATCCATTACATATCTGATATGTGTCCCACCGGGCGTGCTAAAAATTGTTATCTCTCGAAAGTGCACCCTGGTTGAGAGATGACAGCAGGGGTTCAAATATTACTTTGATCTCTCACTTTCATAGATACAATGGAAACACCTCAGGTCTATGGGTATACCTATTTTTGAGGCGAGCCTCTTATATCAAGGCCGGTCCCTTACTAGTGTATCCTAAACTAATTTTTTGGGGTTTTGAGGGTAAAAAGATGACTGTAATTGAAATTTGAAAAGTGTGATACACCAAACTTGTTGAGGGATTTGACTGGATATATGGACAATAAAATTGAGAGTCAATTTCGGATGCATGAACCAATGGTTTTTTCAGCATAATATTAAGGCAAAACACTTATGTATTGAGGGATAAATCACAATGACACAACAAGATATTTCAATAATTTAAATCATGTAATAATACTATATTTTATATACTATATTTTAAATTTTGCAAAGGAGCGATAGAGGGACAGTTAGCATTGTTTCTACTATACTAGCTACAAAATGTCTACTTTCTCATCCAAACCTGACTGCGAAGGGGATGAACACTGACTTGAATCAGACGGTTGTTAAGTGGAAAACACAGTCTACTTCCACAATGGGATCCACACCTTTAGCTTGGAATAAGATTCTTTAACACCAAAACCCTCTGATTAAGAATGTGGGTCCCCAATCTCTTGCAAAGGTGTAATTCACGTGGGAGAAGGATAAAGAAGGTGTATCCTAGGTTTGATCCTAATACTGAGAATATACACACCATACCAGTTTGGTGTAGGCTCCCAGGACTACCCCTGTAATTTTGGGATGATGAGATTTTGTTAAATGTTGCTAAATCTCCTGGATCTCCGATTAGGCTTGATGGACCTACGAGAAATAGATCTAGACTAGCTTCTGCTAGATTTTGTATTTCTTCTTAAATGGATCAGGAGTTACCGGAACATATCATTTTACAATCTAAGTATGGAATTTGGCATCAAAATATTGAATACAAAACCTTTCATTTGAGATGTAAGAAATTTCATCGAATAGGACATTTCACCAGTAGGTGTCCTAACAGAGAGATCTCTCAAGAGGAAAAAAAGGGAAAAACTGATAAGCCTGATGAAGACTTAGATAAGATATAGGAAGCTAGGATGGAAAATAAGGATACTGAAAAAAATAAAGATCAAGGACAAAGGGAAGGGATATCCCTTAACCAACTAGAGCTGAAATATAAGAAAGGAAAAATGGGGTTTAGAACTCCAATCGGGAAACAACTAATTTGTAGGAAGCTCTGGTGTCCTAAAAACTCAGCAGAGGGAGCATCATAAGTAAACCCAACCTCAAAAGAAAATTTAGATATACAGACTCCAGTAAACGTGATTCTGGAGGTTGAAGAAAAAATTGGGACAATTAAAGTGAATCTTATTTCTAAGGAGTTAGCTTAGACTGGACTTTTGGATAATAATAAGGACACTAGTGTTGAGTCAGGGATAAAAGTAGATGAGAAAGTTCATCTTGATCCATTCTTCATCATTGAGGAAGATCTAAATGAGGAAAAAGAAAATGCAGAATCAGAAGCCTCATTGAAGAAAAATTCTTTTTTGATTAAAAAATTTTCACCTAAAAGTGGGAGCCCCCTACCCATTAATAAATCAACAAATTTAAAACTCATTGACAATACACAAGGAGAGAAAGAGGGGGGGAAGTAACACCACTAAAAAAATATGCTTTTTTTATGTAGATTCAGAACTGATCAATGGTTTTTTAGAGGTTAACTCTAAAAAAAGAAAAGATTAAAGGGATTTGAGATGATCCCAGATTCACTTTATAATGAAAAAATAATAATAATAAATAGGGAGATTAAACATCCATAACTACTAGATCATCTGCTAGAAGAATAGTTTATTTTGGAAGCAGTTCTAAAAGAGGAAGACCCTCAAAGAAGACACTCAGAACCAAAAGAATAGAGGAAGATATTACAGATGCAACTCAAAGCCAATTGAGCCATCAGTAAATTTCAACACTTATATCATTTAGATGAAGATCATCTTCTGGAATATCAAATGTCTGGATGGGAACTCTAAACAAAGAACAATAAAAGACTTAAGAGTCTCTAGTAGACCTAGCACTCTGCTTCTGCAGGAAACCAAGATGAACTCTAAGGTACTTGAAAATTGTAAAAATAATTTCTAGGAAAATTTGGACATGGTTGTTGTGGATTCTCAAGGAGCTTCAGGTGGCCTAGCTACTTTTTGGGATTAAAATAATTATACTGGTATGATTCTATCTGAAAATAGTAGCCATCTTGCTGTTAAATTCCATGCTATTGAAATAATTGTACTTTGATCCTTTCTAATATCTATGCACCTAATACGGTTATTAGGAGAAGGAAACTATGGAATGATCTAAAGGTTTTCAGAAATAAGCATAGTACTTACAATTGGATTATTACGGGTGACTTCAACTCTCCTTTAAATCCAGGGGAAAAACAAGAGGGAAACTCTAGTTTTTCCCCTAGCATGGATGAATTTGTTGAATTTGTTGCTGATTTGAATCTCATGGATGTGGATCTTCATAGAAATCAGTTTACCTGGAAAAGAAGAAGGTTAGGCAGGGATATGATTCAGGTCAGAATGGATAGATCTCTTATCTCTATTAGTTAGATTCTACACTAAGACATTCATCTCACTTCTCTGCCTAGAATCTGATCTGATCACAATTCGATAGCTGTAAATGTTTTCAATTGGGCTAAGCCCACCAAGAGCTCCTTCAAATTCAAAAAGATGTGGATGGAGCATGATGAAATATTTGATAATATTAAGGAATGGTGGAATTGGGATGGTGAGGGAACTTCTCAATTTAGACTTATTCAGAAGCTTAAATATGTTAAAAAGCAGGTTGAAATCTAGAATAAAGAAATCTTTGGGAATTTTTTTGTGAGAAAAAAGGAATTAAAACAGAAACTCTAGGATTTGGAAATCAAAATAAATTCAAAGGGGAGGTCTTTGGAGGATCAATTAGTAGAAAATGTTTTCTCTCAGAGCTACACACAGTTTGTATCAGGGAAGAAGCCTTATGAAGACTTAAATCTAGGGCAATCTGGCTGAAAGGGGGTGACAGAAATATGAAATTCTTCCATCTAACCACTTTGAAGCATAGAGCCTGCAATAGGATTGCAGAAGTTTCTAAAGGAAATGGCATCATCATAAAAGATATGCACATCATCAAGGATGAAGCTCTCAAATTCTATGAAAAATTGATTAATGAGAAGAGTGCTACTAATGATGAGGCTTCCTCTTTTCTGTTAGAGGCTATTCCACAAAAAAAAATTGAGGAACAAAGATTTAAAGACATTACTAAATTCGTCACTTTAGAGGAGCTTCAAAAAGTTGTTTTTACTCTTGAAGGGGATAAGGCTCTGAGACCTGATGGCTTCTCTGTCAATTTTTTTCAGAAGTTTTGGGAAATTTGTTTAGATGATCTCCTTAGTGAAGTAAATGAATTCTTTAGAACAGGTGATTCATTTAAAGATCTTAATAATACCCACATTGTGCTTGCTCTAAAAAAATGGATGCTAAAGATTTCAAGGATTTCCGACCCATTAGCCTGGTTAATGTTGTCTATAGCATTTTTACTAAGATTTTTACTACTAGACTTCAGTTCATTTTGAATGATTTAATCTCAAAACAACAGAGTGGGTTCATTAGAGGAAGGATAATTCAAGATGGTGTGATCAAGGTGCATGAGATTATACATTCTATGGATTATAATAAAAAAGCAAGCGTGGTCCTTAAACTTGATATGAATAAAGCCTTTGATAAAGTCTCCTGGTCTTTTCTTGACAAGGTTCTAGCCAAATTTGGTTTTCTCAACAAATTTAGAAGAATTATCAAGGCTTTCATCTCTACAACTAGATTCTCTGTGGTGGGCAATGGTGAGCCAATGGTATTCTTTACCAGCAGTAGGGGTTTAAGATAGGGGGATCCTATATCCCCGTTTCTCTTCATTATTATGGTGGATAGCCTCGGCAGAACAATTGACAAAGTAGTTAAAGATGGTCTTCTTAAAGACACTAAGCCTACTTCTACAAATCAAACATCTTCTCATCAACAATTTGCGGATGATACAATCCTAATTTTAATGGCCTCTATCCTCGAAGCTAAGGCGATCAAGTCCATTCTAAATTTTTTTGAGTCTACTTCTGGGAAAGAGATCAACTTTGATAAAAGCTCAATTTTATTTTTCAACACTCCTATGGAAAGATAATTTAGAATTTCTAAAATAATGGGGTGCAAAATCAATTCACTTCCCACTACTTATTTGGTACTCCCCCTTGGTACTAAAAAAGTCTCAACCAAAGTCTGGAATGATCTACAGGAAAGATTCCAAAAGAAAATTATTGGTTGGAAAGGGGCCATTCTTTCGAGTGTTGGTAAATGTCTACTTATCAAAAGGAATCTTCAAAATCTACCTATCTAAATTATGTCTCTTTATAATATTCCTTCTACCTTCAGAGAAAAAAATTAAAGGATTCAGAAGCACTTTTTATGGCAGTGGCTGGAGGAAAAATTCAAATATCACCTGGTAGTTTGGGATCAAGTGTGCACTCCTAAAATAATTGGGGGAATGGGCATAAAAGATATCAGAAAAATGAATGTGGCCTTAATTGCAGAAATGGGTTGGAGAATGCTCTTGAAAGAATAACCCTGGATTGATCTAATTAAGGCCAAGTATCTTGATCAACAAACACCTATCTCTTTCCTTCATGATGAACAACTTCCCCAAGGTTCCATTTTCTAGAATAACTTGATTCAAGTCAGGAATTTCATCAAGAAAGGATGTAGATGGAAAGTGGGATAATTGGTCTAAATTTATCCTCAATGACAGATTTGGTGTAGTCAAAAATAGCCTTGAACATAAGTATGGTACTAAGGTCATTCATTACATAGAAATAGATGGTAACAAGAAGAGATAGAAACATCTCTCGATCGATAGGAATGAACTGAACTTCATGATGTCCTCTTTATATGAACAATTGGACCTCATTCCCTTGAATCAATTGGAATTTAAGGATGAAATTTTCTGGCACAATTCTAGAGATGGCGATTACACGGTAAAATATGGTTATAACTCTTACTTTGAAAATATCCAGAGTGAGTTTAATTGGAGTAATATTTGGATGAATGAACTAACCCCTAAAATTAATTATCTTTTGGCTTATTCTCAGAGTAGAATTATTACTAATGACAACCTAATGAGGAAAGGATTCATAATGCCAAATAGATGTCACCTTTGTAAAAAAGAGTCTGAGGATATTGAGCATTTGTTTGTCCACTGTGAGTATGCTTCAATGATCTGGAGTTATGAATTTTCTATATTAAAAGTGTTCTGGACTGTGCCAAAGGATTTCATCCAGTTTTAGACCCAATGGAATCCTCCTTTTAAGCACTATGTTGTGAGAAGACTTTGGAAACTAGTCGTGCCCCATATTATCTGGAGGATCTGGAAAGATAGAAATGACATCATTATCAGAAACAATAAACAACATTGAAATATTATCTTTGTTAAGATTTCTCATGTTATTAAAGAAAATATTGAAAGATTCAAACCTCCCAAGAATAAGAAATATCCTGAGAATGAAGAATATATTCTTTCCAAGTGAAAGATTGGAGTTGCAAATCTTTAGAATAGGAATACTTCAAACATTGATAGGTCTTAGATTCATTGGAACCCTCCTGATATTAACTGGCACAAAATAAACTTTGATGGTGCCTCCAAGGGTAATCCTAGGATTGATGCAGGGGGAGGTGTAATCCACGATCATAAAGGATTCTTAGTTGTTGCCTATGCTAGAAAAATGGGGATTTAGAAAAACCACTATGTAGAAGCCCTAGCTGCTCTATGCGGGTTAAGGGTTGCTAAGGATTATAACATACAGATCATCATTCTGGAAGGAGATTCACTAAACATTATCAATCACCTTAATCAGTTTTATCCTCCTAGCTGGACTCTTGAGGACTTCATTATGGAATCCATAAATTTTTTTCAAAATTTCAAGAATATCAACATTAGGCATACTTATAGGGAGGATAATAAGGTATAAAATACCTTGGAAAATTTTGGCATCAATAATAATCTAACCATTTGGGATAATGAAAATTGCATCCCTAAGGAGGTACTTAATAGCATTAATGCGGATAAATATGGGAAATCATGCATGGAGTAGGAATTATAATGAGATGGAGTAGGCTTTAGTGGGTGTGAAAGATCACACATGTGAGAAATATCATCCTAACTATGGCCATAATAAATCTAATGATTCTTGAATAGGTGGTTGGGTTCTTAAAAACTGAGACAGACATAAGGAAAGAAATGATTCAAATGAGGGTTTTGAGTAGAAAAATTGTTGGAGTAGTAGGGAGTAGGAGATAAGAGGTGCCCCGTGCCAACTGGAGCCTTATAGTGATTTGGTTTGGAAGAACAATGAGGAGATATGGAACCTCCTTAAAAATGGAGGCATTTCCAACTTCATAGAGCACATTCAGGGGCACGACCAAAATATTTCGGTTCATTTCGCAATGGACTGAAAGGATAGAAAGGTGGAGTATGGTGGTCACCGAGTAATTATAAATGAAGAATTGATAGTTGAGTCAACAGGACTTGAGTTGGAGGGATATCATTTTTTCAACAAAAGGATCGATAAGACTACTGAGAGAAAGAAATTCTCTGACAATGGTGAGGAGCTCGAATTTGTAACTATGGGTGTTAGGGTAAGCTCTATACCCAAACCTTTTGATGCGGTTACAAAAATGATGATAGGTACATTTATTTAGAAGGACACTACATAACAGTACTTGTCAAGCATCTGGTCTTTCATAACCACTTTAGAAGATAATTTGTGGTCTACTTCCCACATTACTTGTTAATTTCCCTTAAGTGCTCTATTTTAGAATTCTAGAAGAACTCTCGTTCCATTCCTCTTCACCAAGGCCTTATTTTTCTGATTCATAAGTTCAGTGTCTCTAAGTTCCCTGGTTTCCCACCCTCTCTCATCGATCTACACATCCCTACCATCACTACTCCCACTTCCATCCTAAACACCTCTAAACCCAAGACTAAGAACCCAAAACTTCCCAAAATTGACATCCCTCACTCTGCCCGGGTTCTTAGAAGAACTAAAGAGTTGGAAGTTGTGCATAATCTACTACATATTAGTACTGTTGGGTAGGATACAACCTTGCAACAAGAGGGGAATAATATTCCTCAGAGGTTGTATTCTGTGAAAAATGAGATGATGAAGTTAAAGAAGGACCTGCAGCACATTTCCAAACATAAGGGAAAAAGAAAGGCTGATTATGAAACCGATAAGGGGAATGATCATATTATAGAAATATAGAAGAAATTGAATTCTTTGGACAACATATTGGGGAGAGAAAAAATCAAGCATAACCACAACAAGGCTATCTTCAATGCCATTAGTGAATTTTTGGAACAACATGTTCATAGCATTTCCATGCTTAGCGCAGTCCCTAAAACTATCTAGGGGACTGACAAGGAGAGAAGACGGACCATATCAAAGTTAAATGCAAGTGAACCCATGCATATCACCTATTTAAGGTGATCGATCGACTCATTTAGTTTTTATGAGAGACTACTTCCCTTGAAGGTGTAAAAACGCATTTTTGGCCATTTTGTAGTTAATTGAACACCCTTCAGAACAAGCTAAAAGGAGCTAGTCATGTCACTAAGTTATCAAGGACCATTATTTGTGAAGTATTAAGGAATATTTTGTCTCCATAAGAGACATATGTACAAAAGCATGTATGAGAATCATGAATTTTTTTCCATGAAAGGATGCTTTTAGAGCTACGAAAAGTGAGGGGATGATCTTTATATGGATCACCATGTTTCTAAGAATGAGCAATCATTTGAATTCACTTGATGTAATTCACTTGGTACTATTTGTAACAAGTCATTCAACACCTAGTAGTGTTATCACACCTTAAGGAGGAGGCACATTACAATCACCTCATTTTGGTCATAGGATAGGAATCCCATTCAGGGAATAATCCTCTGCTACAAAGTGAGGATCTCTTTTTAGTAAGAAGTAGAAAATATCATAGAGTTAATTCATGGTCACTAAAATCAATTATGGACCAAATTTAAAAATTAGTACCAATTCAAGAAGTGTTAGGGTCAAAATTCATTTTAGAAGGTCAAAAAACCTTAAAAGTGACTATACGCTTTCCCAAAACAAATACCAACTACAATATATATGCCCTAAAAGTTTTAGTTGGTTTGCTGAAATCCTGATAAATGAGTAAGTACTGACCAGATTAGATTGTAAAAAACTATCTTCTAGATTACAATTGTTAGAGCTACGAGACCACTTCTATAAGGTGCAGAGTGACCCTAATTTCTTATATTTACTAAAATAAATTTAAATTATAAGAAATAATAAAAGAAAAATGTGTACACATTTTGACTTATTTGAAACACATACGTGTTATAGGTTTGGTGATTCTGGAGCCAAAAAATCAAAATGCGAGCGCATTTTAGAAAAACACATATGTGTTTTGCTTTCTTCCGATTCTTGTCCACTTTTTGGCCCCCCAACTTCATGCACTTACCCCACAATGAGTTCACAGTGGTACCTTTTGGCTTGACCAACACCCCTACAATGTTTATGAGTTTGATGGATGGGGTATTTAGGACCTTCTTAGATCACTTCAGGCTCATCTTCCTTGATGACATTTTTATTTACTCATGTACATGTTAGGAGCATGAGGGGCACCTTCACCAGGTTCTTCAGTGTCTTTGGGAGTAGCAGCTTTACGGGAACTTGGAGAAGTGTGCATTCTTTCAGACAGAGGTGGAGTCTTTGGGTCATATCATTTCTAGGGAAGGTATCACCGTCAATCCTTCCAAGATTAGAGCTATTATGGATTGGCCAGCACCCACTACTGTGACTGAGGTGCACAACTTCATGGGATTAGCAAGTTACTACAAGAGATTTGGTTAGGAATTCTCTCGGATTGCGTACCCTATCACTTCCCTTTAGTAGAAAGGGAAGAATTTTATTTGGTCAAACGGGTGCGAGAAGGCCTTCAGGACACTAAAGAAATGTCTCACTACAACACCTATTCTTGAAGTGCTAGATCCACAGGGTGATTTTTTTGTATGCATGGATGCTTCTTTGGTAGGACTTGGAGGTGTATTAATGTAGGAGGGCAAAGTGTTGGATTTTGAGTCTGGCAAACTTAAATATTATGAGCTTAATTATCCAACTCATGATCTTGAGCTTACGGTAGTTGTACATTATTTGGTTTAATGGAGGCACTTTCTTCTTGGTCGGAGATTCACACTTAGGAAAGATCACTTGAGTCTTCGCCTCCTCTTCATGTAGCCCAATCGTAACACTCGCCAATAGCGTTGGATGGAATTTCTTTGTGAGTATGATATGGAGATAGAACATGTGAAAGGGAATGAGAATGTGGTTGCATATGCTCTTAGTAGATGGAGACATGTGGTTATGGCCACCTCACTAAGCACATAATTATGAATCAGGATTCTACAATAGCTTCCTCACGATAGCTTCTACATTACAGCCTGAGCAGAGATCGAGTCTCAGAGATCCCTTGGAGGGAAGTTTGATGCTTTTTATTTAGAGTTAGATGGCCTTCTTAGGTACAAACGTTAGATTTATGTTCCCAAAGATGGAGGCTTGAGGTAGGACATCTTGGTAGAGGCACATCGTGCACCCTATTCAGCCCATCTCGGGGTGAAGAAGATGCACGCCACCTTAAAACAAATGTTTCTCTAGAAGGGAATTCATAGAGATGTGGCTCAATTTGTGTCACACTATTTAGAGTACCAGAAAGTGAAGGCCAAGCATCAGTATCCAGCTGGCCTTCTCTATCCTCATGTTGTACCAAAATGGAAGTGGGACACCATTTCCATGGACTTCATTGTTGGGATACCGATGTCGAGATACCACCATGACGCCATCATGGTCATGGTGGAAAAATTTACAAAATTGGCTCATTTTTCTCCGGTAGAGACCACTTAAACAACTAGTGTAGTAGCATAGGTATACCTTGATAAGATTGTTAGGTTACACGGGATTCAGCAGAAGATCATTTGTGACCACGATCATTTGTATACTTCCCATTTTTTGACCACCATGTAGTATGACCTCAGGAAGAGGATCAAATTCAACACATCATATCACCCTAAGATGGATGGCCAGACCGAGCAGGTGAATTAGATGTTAGAGTACATGCTTAGGATGTACATTATGGACCAGTAGTCCAAATGGGAGGAGTACCTATACTTGGTGGAGTTTTCCTACAATAATAGTTTTTAGAGCTCCATAGTCATGGATACTTTTTAGGATTTGTATGGTAGAGAGTGTAGGAAACCCCTTAGTTGGGATAGGTTAGAGGACAGTGTTTCTCTAGGACCAGCTTTATTACAGGACATGGAGCGGTACCTAGTTATGATTAGATAGAGGCTGCAGGAGGAACAGGACAAGAAAAAGAAGTATGCAGATCAGCATAGGAGCAACCATATTTTTGATGTGGGCATTAAGGTTTTCCTTTGTGTCAGGTCACACAAGATCCCTATCCATTATTGAAAAGGTTCTAAGTTATCTCCTAGATTCGTTGGTCCTTTTGAGATCTTGTAGCTTATCGGGCCTTTGGCCTACCATCTAACATTGCCACCTTTCTTGTCTTGCATACATGATGTGTTTCATGTTTCATTTCTTAGGAGATATGTTACATATCCTTCTCATGTGATAGATTGGACATCATTGTAGGTGTAGGATCAGGGGCAGGTGATGGTGGATCCCATTCGCATTATAGACCATAGGACACTAGCCCTTTGAGGCAGAGAGATTGATCAGATCTGGGTGCAGTGGGATAGATATGATGAGACTGCAACTACATGGGAGGATGCTAATTTGTTATGAGTTCAGTTCTTGTTTCTACAAAATCACAGCACCCCTAAATGAGTTATAAGGTCTGCTTCTTTAAGGAAGATTCATCTGGTGTGTTTACTTAACATGGAACTTTTCCTAAGGTGTAGGACCTTGTAAATTGGAAAAGCTCTCTAGATTAAAGGATGGTTCCTTATTCCTTTGTTCAGGTACATATGTGAGGATTTGCAGAGGATCTATTTCTCATATCTAATCTAAAATTTCCAAGGGGATAAGGATAAAGAATACATGAAATGAGAAATAACTAAACTACCAGGTGATACACCAAAGGAATGATGAACACTTAGTTTGATTTTGACACAAACCAATAAAATGTATACCATAAACAAGCACATATAGTTAGATCTTTAATGAGAGACTAGATAGAAGCAAAAGAAACAAGAAGGATCTAAAATTGACCACAAATGTATTTTATTGCTCTATAGATTGATACAGTTCATTACAAAATAGTTGAAAGGAAGAAATGTGTTAAAATTTCAATGGAAGGTGTGAACCCCACAAATCCTTTACTGGAAGGAGTAGGGAGCCTAAAAAACTTAGAATATCCAACCCTTTACAATGAACCCTGCATCTGTCTTTATAGATTCATCCTGAGAGAAGAAAGAGAGAGAGAGAGAGAGAGAGAAGTGGGAAAATGTGGGTCAAGGCTCAACCACCGCTGTTAATGAATTTAGTAAAATCTGCCCCAAATCCATCTTTACTACATCGATCCTTGGTTCAGTGCCTTGAAGGAAGACGAAACGACGGAAATAGATCGAATCTGATCTAGTTATTGAGACTGATGATCCTATATTGAAAGCTCGAAGATGTTTCTCCATTTTACCTCCACCTAACTTCCCAAAAGTTAAAGTTTTAAACTCCCATGGTGTAGAAGAGATCAAGATCTTTCCAATGATGTCAGATTTGTAATATTTTGAGCCCTGGATCAAAAGATATGCCCCTTTGAAGTTTGAATTGATTCCGTATAAATGGGAGGGAAAACAATTTGAAAAATGGGTTTCCCTTTTGGATTGGGACACGTGGTAGCTAGATTGGAACAAAATTCAGGCCCGCGGGTCTACAATTCACCTTTTATCCTTTTGTGCAAAAAATGCAAAACATAAACAATTCCTTCAGCCCCAAAGCTCCGCACGGACGCGTGGCTCCTTTTGGTTGGATGGGAAATGTGCTCCCATTTTTACCTTTATGATTTTTGGACAACAGGAAAACTTATACTTTTTTCTCCGACTCTCTGCTTTGGCTTTGATTCGAGTCTAAATGTTGACTTTTTCCTTGGGCAGAGTTGTGGGCCATTTTGTAACTTTTATTCCCTTTTGAGGAAAAGGGCAAAAAATCAACTTTTTCCACGACGCCCCACTTTCCTTTGGGACATGTGTCACTCTAGCACTTGTTTGCAAACCTTTTCTCTATTTGACCCTTCAATCAATTCCATTAAGACACTTGGTAGCCTCCGCTGGCCTCTTTGGGCATTGACTATTCAACTAACTCTACGTCCATTGATAGAACATGTGGAGGCACCGTGCTTATTTGCAAACCTGACCTAAAGTTTTCCGTTAGAGGAGCATTGAGTTGACACTGGTTAGCCTCCACTACTCTGTAGAATTTTCAACAGTTCCTCTCATTTTTTTGACTTTGGGCTACGTGGCGAGCTTTTGCTCATTTTGGTTTCCGCCTTTGGGCCAACTCTTAGAAATGCACCAATATGACACTTGGAACTCTCTGCTTACACTTCTATACGTAGCCAATTTTGAGGCCTGCCCTGTCCATCTTTGACTCTGTTTGACCATTTGACCCTACCTATGTCCCGCCCTGGGATAGGTGGAGATGTGGCACTTATTGGAGCCTCTCTATTTAGATCCATATTTGGAGAAACACCTTATCGACACTTGTCTCTCTCTATTGGCTTCTTGACTGCCTTTTAGCATTTGCTACATGGAGGGCTGGTGCATGTTTGAGTTCCTTCCTCTGGATTGACAAGAGTTGGAGCATCATTAGGACAAGTGGTCTCTTCCACTGCCTCCTCCATACTTAATCATTTTTTAGGCCTTTCGTAAACCGTTTCAATCCCAAGGACGTCGAATATTAGTCGTTCTTATTTCTTCTTACTTCTGCCTCTTTTGTACCATCTTCCCTACTTGTGTAACCTTGCTATTTGATGGTTCTACCTCCCTGTAACTTAGAGAATGGATTTAAAGCATAGAGACAGACTGGCAGAGTTGTTTCCTTCTGTATAGGATCCATTTGTCTTTCTTCATCTCCACCACTTCATTTCTAAACCCTTTTTGCAACCAATTTGTAGGATTAAAATGAGTTCTCTCAGTCCCTTTTATATAGGGTCATGATTTGATCCAATATTTAGCTTGGGTTGAAATATGGATAGTAATTTTGTAACTCACGGGGAAATCTACCTACTAGATAAGGAGATCAATTACATTGTTGTATTTGTTGGGCATGGAGTCAAAAATAATAGTCTGATACTAATTCTGCCTCTGGTTCACGAGCCCAGCCGCTTGCATTCTTAGATTTTATGAGAAAATCTCGAAATGAATATTTCTAAGATTAGGAAATTGTTTCAAATCTAGGGCTTTGTATGTCTCTCTGAATGGACTGCATAAGAGCAACAAAATAACACCACGACTATGTACAAAATTGAAAATCATACATGCTCCAAATGGAACATGCAGAGCGTGTAAACACACTTAGGAGAAAAGCAATCTACACTACAACAATACAATGTGCAGAAGCACTTGGAGGAAAAGAAACTAAGCTAATATGCATAGGGTGAGACTTCCCTTTTAGTAGCAATGTTTAAGATAGATTCCATTCACTAGAATCTATAACTCCTCGCCCTCTAATGTGGAAAATTGGAAGGTGTTACTACTTTTACATCTTGTTATCATATAGGGGCCACTCCAGATGGCATCGAACTTAGAATGTCTTCCTAGTTTTTCTCGATCTACATCCCATTTCAGAACCAGGTCCCCTTCCTAAAAGGTCCTTTCTCTAGCCTTCTTGTGAAAGCATATTTTAATTGAGGCCTGGTTCTTCTCCAATGCTTGGAAAGCATTCTCTCTGGATTCTTCTAATTCTATTAGCTATTATCCAAAATTCACCCCTGGAGGTAATTTTGATAACGTGCCACAAATTATTTAGTCTCGAGCAAGAAAAATTGATTCAAGGCCCAAAATCGTGTTTTTTGGAGCTCCCTTGGCTTCTCTCTAACTTCCCATCAAAGGAAAAAATCCAAGAAGTTAGGAAAAAATCCAAAAAATCCAAAAAATGAAGTCACAGGCTTATTTTAAAGCATTGTGGGTCTAGAGGCTGTGGGTCATACCAAGGTTCGTCATACCAAGTTTGCAGCCAAAATACAAAGGAATCGGCAAAGTCAGAACTTTTTGTCCCAAGCAGTCCACGGGATAGTTGGGACGTCGGGATGCACGAGACGCGTAAAGCCAAAATGGCCGTAGGTAGTGAAAATCAGAAAAATGGAATTTTTTGTTCCATGTGGTTTGAGATAGTCGGGACAAAAGTATGCGCAGGACGTGAATCAGTCAATTTTCTGCAAGTTAGCCTATTGCGGGTGGTGTGGAGTTTTTTGTCAGGGACAGTCGGGACAAAAGTATGCACAGGACGTGAAAGGGAAAAAAGGCCGCAAAAGGGGACAAGGAAGCCCAAATCAGCTGATGCATAAGAATTTTTTCAGGACAGCCGGGACATGCAAACCTGATTTTTCTGAAATACCCGCAATTCAAAGGAAAAGTCAAAGTTTGACCTCCCGAACTTCAAACAACCATAACTTTTGACTCCGAGCTCCAATTTTCATAAAATTGGACTTTCTGGAATGAGCATGATGTTAATTAATTTTAGTGAGGGTAGATATATTTAAATAAAATAAACATATTCGGCCACATTTAGTTAATGCTCATTCCCATGAAATGACAGAAAACGCCTGCCAGACCCAAAATAGATGCTCGCACTCAAAAGGCCATAACTTTTGCATTTCTCAAGGAAGTCACACAAAATTGGTACCGTTAGAATCCTGACTTCAATCCCAAAGCAAAAAAATCAATAAATTCCATATTTGATGAGAAATTGATGGGGATTTTTCATAAAATGTGGCCGGGTTCATGAAAGTGTTTTATTTGGTAGGTGGGAGTGCAATTAAGAGGCATGGTCATCATTCCTTCTCTACTGCAGCACATGGGACAATATGGGGAGCCTTTTTCAAGTAAAATACAATCATTTCACTCCATTTAGTGTCTCTTACAAGTGGTTGAAGGATAGATTTTAGTATTTCCATTTTTCCCTTCTCTCTCTTCTCATTTTCCTATATGTTGGAATGTTGGGCTGATAGCAGGAGGAGTTTTCTTGTAGCAAAGCTCCGTCAAAATTGATTTGTGAATCCAATGTGTTGCAGGACCTTGTAGTGGACTCCTTGCATGGTGATCCAGGCTGTTATCTTGTAATAAATTAAACTGTGCATATCATGAAGCAATAAAATATATGTTTGTGGATGCATCTTCCCCTACTGTGTTTTATTGCATTCTTCTTGCCCCTTCGACCTTGATTACAAGTGTATTGTGTCTATCTTTATGCTCTTACAAGGATCCATTATTATTATGCATGTATGAAACATTGTTGTGAATATATTTTCAAATTTTGGAGAACTGTTATCACTCGTTCTAGTATGCACTTTACTCCTAGTTTTCACACATTGGAAGACTACTCTCACACCCCTCCTTTTCTGGTGTATCACTGTTGTAGTGTAGGCTTTCATTTTTTATGCATTATCTCTCCTTGGTCCCTTGTAAAGTTAGATTAGGAAAGATAGTTTTTCTTGCATTAGAGTAGATTGTGGAAGGTAGTTTAGGAGCAAGAAACAACTTTCTCTGGAGGTCTATCTCAAGTAGCAAGTCCCAAAACTTGGAGATAGTACCCATGTTATCCAATCACACCGTGAGCTCAAATATATGCACTTGTGTAAACATAAAGATGTTGTGATTCAGTGATAACATCAGCTCCACATATCTGGCCTCCATCGGTTCAAATTCAAACATTTCTAGTTACTTCACAAGCTCCAAAGATTTTAATTCAAGTGATATGGACAACAATGCTTCTTTCCCATAGACAACCTTAAATGGGGAGCTTCCTGTAGATCTCTTAAGTGTTATTCTATCAGTCCATAAGGCCGTTTTGAGCTTTGTGTGACAGGTCCTCTGATTTTCATCAAGGGTTCTTCTGATGATCTTCAACAGGTTTTTGTATGTAGACTCATCTTGGCCATTACCTTGAGGGTAATAGTTTGATGAAGTACTCAAATAAGTCCAATTTTTAACAACCCATCCTATAATTTTGGAACATATGAATGCTAATGCATTGTGTGAGATGATGGTGGCTGGTACCCCAAATCTGGTCACTATCACTTCATAGAAATCCAAGATACTAGACTCATTTGCTTCTTTGAGTGCCACTACCTCGGTGCACTTGGTGAAATAATTAGTTGCTGTCAGGATCCATTTGTGACCTTAGCTTGAGTTTTGGTTGATGAATCCAATTAAGTCCAATCCCCATTGCATGAGAGGTTGGTCTACTAATATTTGGTGCAATGGAAGTGTTGCTAGCTTATCTTTTCCTTTGAATAATGCACAACTCTTGCACCTTTGAACCATGTGAAATAGTCACTAAACACTCTAGGCCAATAATATCCTGTTTTCATGATTTTGACTGTTGTCACTCTTGGATCGAAATGGCCTCCAGGTGCTTCAACATGAAATTCTTATAGCACTCTCTCCACCTGATGTGTCCCAATGTATCTCAATAGAATACCATTGATGTCTCTTTTGAACAAGACGCCATCAATAAGGACATATGAGATGACCTATAACCTGAAATGCCTTCTTTTTACTTTAATCATCGAATGAGGACACATGCCCATTTGGAGAAAGTGCACCATGTATTGGGTCCAACAAGGGGCAGGTTTATCATCTCTCCCTTCTCCTTGATCATCTTGTAAGATAATAATGGCCTCTTTATCACCGCTTGTTGCATCTTCTAGAGTAGAAGCTAATTGCTCACATAAGCCCCTCCCACTGACCAACGTGGTGACCTTGATATCAATGTCATATTCCATGACATGAGTGATCCACCCTGCACGTTTCTCATTCAGGTCCTTGCTAAGGAGGAATTATTTGACTCCTTCATGGAAGACTAATTGTTGGATTTTGTTGTTTGACACAAAATGCTTAAACTTCTTCAGCCCTCTGGTCACTGCAAGGACTTGCTTCTTAATGAAGGAATACCTCACCTCATAGTCTTCTAGACTCTGACTGAAGAAATCAATTAGATAATCTGTGATTTCTTTGTTCTTCTCGATCAGGATTGCAGAGATAGTGTCACTGCCACTAAAGGCATACAATATGAATTCCTCAGAGATAATCTAGATTTACAAGAGTTGGGGCTTGTGATATGGATTCTTTTACAACTTCAAAGCTTTTATTTCCTTCAGTTTTCCATCTGAATGCTAAGCTCTTCTTCAGCATTAGTGTTATTGGCTTAACCAGAGCAGCAAATTTTGGGACAAACCTTCAAACAAATTTTATCTTCCCCAGGAATCTTTAAAGAGCCTTCTTGTGACTTGACAATGACAGTGCTCTTTTTGCTTCAAATCTTTCTAGATCAATTACCAGACCTTCCTTAGACACAATGTGGTCCAAAATCCTTCCCTCACGGGCCAAGAATATGCATTATTTGGGGTTCAAAGATACCCCAAATCTTGTGCATCTTTGAAACACTTACCTTAGATGAAAAAGGTGGTCTGTTGAATTCTTGGAGAACACAGTGATATCATGTAGATATATCAACACTATTTTGTTGATTATCCCTTTGAATGCCATATCCATGGCTATTTAGAAAGTAGCACCAACATTAGACAACCCAAATGAAATTTTCTTGTATGCATAGGTGCCCCATTTGGTGGTGAAGGCAGTTTTGAACTAATCATCTTCTTTCACAATGATCAGATTGTATCCTAAGTAGCCATCCAAGAGATAAAATCTCTCTGACCTAGACACCACTTGCAAGATCTATTCCATTGAAGGGAGTGGGTACTAATCTTTGATAGAGGCTTTGTTCAAATCCCTCAAGTCAACACACAGCCTGATTTCTCCATTTTTCTTTCTGACTGGGACCAGATTTACAACCCAAATTGAATGCTTAATTAAGAATATGATGCTTGCCTCTATTAGTTTATTCATCTCCTTCATCAGAGGCTCAATATGTGGGTTTTTTGGTCTCTACTTCTGCTTGATAGGCTCAACAGTCGGGTCCAATTAAATCATTTGTTGTGCTAGTTTTGGATTGAACTCTCTTAGGTCTTCATAAATCCAAGAAAACACATCAGGTAATTCTTGGCAAAGTTGTATGAATTCATACCTTTCTTGCTCGGTGGCCACCTTGCCAATTTGAAATATTTTTTCTTCTCCAACTGGGATTGACTCTGAATCCTCTCCTTTGATCTGCATGTTAGCCTTCTCTTTTCTAAACTGATCATTAGGATTAAAAATGGATTCCAGTGTCACTAAGCCTTTGGGAAGCTTGTTTGTGTGTAGCTGTACAATCTGATTCCCGTAGTGCTACTCTAGTTTGCTCTAGTTTCTAGCTGAGAATTCAAATTCTTCTTGTAGAAATTTAGTGATTTTTTGATCAGTCTAAAACACTTGACAACATGTATCATTATATGGCACTTCTGGCCTCATAACCACATGGATATGTGGCTATTCTTTGTCTCTTTTTATGCAGTCCACCACATCAAAGGCTGCTTCAACTACTACAATTCTATCAACAACTTCATTTTATTTTCTGGGTATGGACACAATGTTGAAGGCTTTGAAATCCTCTATGAGGTCCCATACTCTATTCTTATAGTTCTTAAGCAGGTCATTCTTGATAGCATTAAGTCCTCTAGCTTGATTAACAACCAATTCACTATCACCAAACACCTGTAAATTCTTGATTCTTAGATTTCTTGCCCAATGAAGACCTTGGACTAAAGCCTCATATTCAACAACATTATTTGAGCAATCAAACTTAAATCTAAAGGCCAAAAAATACTTCATACCTTTGGGAGACACAATCATAGCTCCTTCTCTAGCTCCTTGTCTACTCCTTGAACCATCAAAGAATGATTTCCATACCTCATTGTCATGTTTATGTTTTGGCTTGATTAAGGTAGGAAGGGGGTGGTTTTCTTCATGTAGAAGGTAGACACCCAACTCATATTCTTCCATTTCCTCATAGGGGTCAAAAGCATGTCTTTTTCTGGCCCATTCATCTAGAGTGAAGTCTAGGATACATTCCAACTTGGTATTTGCTTCATTAGTGCTTAGGAGGTCTTCTTGATCAAAAGATGAGCAGTTGGTATTGATTGGGCTAGGCACATAGGATTTAATATGATAGTCAGAAATAGGTTCATATTTCATTATGGCCTTCACCCCATACCTTTTCCTAAAGACCATATGTGACCAGTCAGCAGACAGGTAGCCTCCAATTTTGGCAATGAAGTCCCTACATAGGCACAAAGCAAAATGTGGTGGCAAATCTATGATGGAAACATTTTGCAATATATTCACATTAGGGGAGGCATGTAGGGTGAGGCTAAGATCTTTGATGATTCCCACAGTGGTCACTATTGTCCCATCTAATTGAACTACTTCTCTAGAGATAACCTCATATTGGAGATCCAACTGGTCGGCTATTTGTTTGGGCATCACAGAACTACTAGCCCTAGATTCAATCATTTAATTTTGCACTAATTTGTCCCCAATAATTAATGAGACATAGAATGGAGGGGGTATCAATTTATTACCTTTTTGTTCTCCTTGATTCTTCTCAGGTTGAGTTGCATTGGCAAGCACTCTCTCTTATTGATTAGGGGCTTGATTTAAACTTGACCAATTATGCATAGTAGTTTGTAACAGATCCCTTTGCCCTGGAATGGCTAATGACTCCTATAGTGAAATGTTCACGCTTGTCATCTTCATTTACTCAATGATATTAAATGAGCTATCTTTTTGCTTCCCTTTCCCATAAACATTTCTTTCTTGCACATAGGCTATTACAACCGGTGCCTGGCTGGATTTGGAAGGTGCCTTGGATTGGTTCTACATGTTGGGGGTTACACTTGAAACACCAGGACCTTGTGGAGTGATGGAAGGTTGAGGATTACTTGAGTTCAGTGGTTTGCCCTCTCCAATGCTTCTCTTTTTGGACCGTGTATTGGAAGCCACACTTTGAGGAGGGAACTGATTCATCCCATAGAAATATTCAGTGTGCCAATTTACAAGCATGGTCTCTCCTAGAGGTTCACCCTATTGAGCTCCTTATTGTTGATCTTCCTCTTGACTAGGATCTTGTGACACCATACTAGTCTGTACCATTAGATCTTGAGTTAGAGCACCATTAAAACACATGGATTGGTTATGTGGCTAACTACATGGAAAACACCAATCATATTCTTCTGACATATTGTTCTGTGTAGGGTCCAATGCCTTTGATGTTGAGGCTTTACTAGGATCATAAGACCTAAAAGGTATAGCAGCCTGAGGTTGTCCTTGATTTTGATTCTGGTTTACAATCTAAGGTGGTGGCCTATTTGGCTGGTATTGGGGTCTAGCTTGATATTGAGTGTGAGGCTGAAATGGCCTAGAGCTCTGTGCTTGCTTCCTTTTGATAGTCACTAGTTCATTTCCCAGGTTTTGCAGTTGCTTCATCACTTGTTGAAGCTTTTTAGAGGTGTTAGATGATGAAGTGGAAGCTTCAACTGAGCTTTGACTCCTCGGGGTGGATATAGGAGCTAATGTGTGCACTTGGTTAGTATTTGGGCTTCCTAACTCAGGGTACAGAGGCATGGATGGCCTAGGAGAAATTTTTATAGCTTAAATGAAATGGTTTTCATCCCCTATAGAGAGGCTATAGGCTATAGGTAATGTAGTGCCCCCCACTAACTGAATCATTATGAAAATATCAGAATTTAAAGCCCAAAGAAAGTATAAAAAGGAACCTTCATCAGTGGGCTTTACTGCTATTGGAATCATATCCTAATTTCACTAGAATATGAGATTGGTGTCAGTCATTTGTTCATTTGGGGCTCTCTTTATTGTTGTTAGCTACTCCAACAAAGACAATTTATCACCTTTTTCCCCAAACTGATTGTGAAGGGTCGTGGACAACTGGTTCCAGTTTTGGATAGATTCTGCTGCAAGAATCCCGAACCATTGTGAAGCCTTCCCTTTGAGTGAAGAGGTGAGTAGCTTGACTGTTATGTCCATTTCTTGGATCTCATGGATTATGCAGACATTTACAATATCTTGGACATGATCACCCGGAGAAGTTTGATTCTCCCCAGTGAAATATGGGATACTCTTTAATACTGCAATAGGAACTGGATTTTGTGCATTCAAGGCAAGTGGAATACTACCAATGAAATTAACATAAGGATTTGACTGAGCCATTCTAATTGACCTGAGCACTCCTCTTGATTGAATGAATGGTTTGTCAGGAGGAGGTGTTGATAAAGCTCTACTTGGTAGAGATAGAGACCTATGGAATCTTCTTCTTCCTCTCCCTCTATCTGGGGATAAGTCTAAATAGAAAAATAGCCCCTTTTCTCTAGTTCTTAACCGTGTTTATATTCTTCTCATGAACTTACTTGGACTGCTGAAACCAATAGATTTGTTTCTTTTGGAGTTGCCAAATGTACAATTTTAAAACTTCTTAAAAGCTAGAATCACAAAAAGTGTACATAAATCCCTACTGTAATAATATGGAGACTTCTTGTCCTACCGAGTGTGCCAAAATTGTTAGAATGAAATCACAACACCCCCAAATGAGTTATAAGGTTTGCTTCTCTAAGGCAGATTGATCTGGTGTGATTTCATAACATAGAACTTTTCTTAAGGTGTGGGACCTTGTAAATTGGAAAATCTCTCCAGATTAAAGGTTGGTTCCTTATTCTTATGTTCAGGTGCATATGTGAGGATTTACATAGGATTTATTTCTCGTATCTAGTCTAAACTTGCCAAGGGGACAGGGATAAAAGAATATAGGAAATGAGAAATAACTAGACTACCAGGTGATGTACCAAAAGAATGATGAACACTTGGTTTGATTTCGAGATGAACCAATAAAATGCATACCATAATCAAGCACAAATAGCTAGATCTATAATGAGAGATCGGATAGAAGGAAAAGAAACAAGAAAGATCTAAAATTGATCACAGATGTATTTTATTGCTCTATAGATTGATATAGTTTATTACAAAAAAGATGAAAGGTAGAAATGCGTTACAATTTTAGTGGAAGACCTGAACCCCAAAAATATTTTGCTGGAAGGAGAAGGGAGCTTGTAAAACTAAGAATATCCAACCCTTCACAAAGAACCCTGCATCCGTATTTATAGATTCATCCTAAAAGAAGAGAGAGAGAGAGAGAGAGAGAGAGAGAGAGAGAGAGAGAGAGAGAGAGAGACAAAGAAGTGTGAAAATGTGGGTCAAGGCTCAAGCACCACTGTTAATACATCTGCTAAAATCTACCCTAAATCTATCTTTACTACATCGATCCTTGGTTTGGCGCCTTAAAGGAAGACGAAACGGCGAAAATAGATCAAATCTGATCTGGTTGTTGAGACTAATGATCCTACATTGAAAAATCGAATATGTATATCCATTTTAACTCTACCTAACTTCCCAAAAATTAAATTTTCAGACTTCTATGATGTAGAATAGATCAAGATCTTTCCAACACTATTAGATTTGTAATATTTCGAGCCCTGGGTCGAAAGATATGCCCTTTTGAAGTTTGAATCGATTCCGTACAAATGGGTGGGGAAAAAATTGAAAAATGGGTCCCCCTTTTGGATTGGGACACTTGGCAGCTAGATTGGAAAAAAATATGGGCCCGCTGGTCCACAATTCACCTTTTATCCTTTTGCACAAAAAAAGAAAATCTTAAAAAATTCCTGCAGCCTCGAAGCTTCGCACGGACACATGGCTCCTTTTGGTTAGATGGGAAATGTGCTCCCATTTTTAACTTTATGCTTTTTGGAAGTTAGGCAAACTTATACTTTTTCTCTGACTCTCCACCTTGGCTTTGACACGGGTCTAAATGTTGACGTTTTACTTGGGCAGAGTTTTGGGCCATTTTGTAACTTTTACTCCCTTTTGAGGTAAAGGGCGAAAAATCAACTTTTTCTCCGATGCCCCACTTTCCTCTGGGACAAGTGTCACGTTGATGCTTGTTTGGAAACCTTTTCTCTATTTGACCCTTGAATCAGTGCCATTGACACACTTGGCATCCTCTTCTGGCCTATTTGTGTATTGACTATTAAACTAACTCTCCCTTCGTTGATAGAACACGTGGAGGCACCGTGCTTGTTTGCAAACCTGACCCAAAGTTTTCCTTTAGAGGAGCACCGAGTTGACACTTGTCAGCCTCCGCTACTCTATGGACTTTTCAATAGCTCCTCTCATTCTTTAGGCTTTGGGCTACGTGGCGAGCTTGTGATCATTTAGATCTCCACCTTTAGGCCAAATCTTGGAAATGCGCTAGGATGACACTTGGCACTCTCTGCTTACAATTCTATACTTAGCCAATTTTAAGGCATGCCCTATCATCCTTTGAATATGTTTGACCATTTGACCCTACCTCTATCCCGCCCTGAGACAAGCGGAGATGCGCCACGTGTTTGAACCTCTCTATTTAGATCCATCTTTGAAGAAGTGTCGTGTAAACACTTGTCTCTCTCCACTGACTCCTTGACTTCCTTTGACCATTTGCTACGTGGAGGGCCGACGTAAGTTTGAGTTCCTTCCTCTGGATTTACAAGAGTTGGAGTGTCGTTAGGACACCTGGTCTCTTCCACTGCCTCCTCCATACTTAGTCATTTTTTAGGCTTTTCCTGAACAATTTCCAGCCCAAGAATGTCGAATCTTTGTCATTCTTCTTTCTTCTTTCTTTTGGCAATTTTTTAACATCTTCCCTACTTGTCCAAACCTTTTATTTGATGGTTCTTTATGCCTGTAACTCAGAGAATGGATTTAAAGCACAGAGACAACCCGATAGAGTTGTTTCTTTCTGTACATGATCCATTTGTCTTTCTTCATCTCCGACACTTCATTGTTGAATCCTTTTTGCAACCAATTTGTAGGATTAAAATGAGTTTTCTCAGTTCCTTATATGTGGGGTCATGATTCGATCCAATATTTAACTTGGGGAGAAATATGGATAACAGTTCTCACATCTGTTCCATTGACTTCTAGGAGGAAGTCGAGTCTAAGGGGAGGGGGATGTACTGTCTATATTATGGACATTGTTATAGTTTAATTTAGTATGATGTTAGATGTTAGATCATGGTTTATTATGGACTTTGATCCTAATATGGTGCATAATGACTATTAGAGACATTTTAGATATTGATGTGGATATATTGTTTGACATGGTTATATTATAGATGTTGACTAGACTTGTGATATTTGGATATTTTGAGTAGACCTAGAAAATGAGAATTGAATTAAAATTGATGATGAGTTAGTTGTGGATGAAATTTTAAGTGATATTACTAATTGTATTGATGATTGTGGTGATTCACATATATGCTGATGATCTTGAAATTATATTTATATTCATTTGGATGCTTTAATATGGCCATGAGGCCGAAGGATTTATTTTTATTTTACAGGTTTAAAACATCACAACAAACATCAGGGGATTGGAGACCAACCACTTTGGAATTCTAGATGAATTCAACAAGGTCACCATGGCAACTGTATTGTTTATGTGTGTTTGATTGTGTTAGGAATTCCCATGGGGGGGGGGTCATCTTTAAATGTGACCAAGGGGTTTTATGTATTTTCTTTTATTTGGTTCCTTTGTTAATGTTTTCATGTGTTTATTTTGTGGTGCTTTTACCCCTTTCATTATTTATTAAATGGTGTGTAATATTGTGAGTAATCTTGTTAAGTTAATTAATTAAAATATGTCATAAGAAAGTAATTAATAGATTTGTTGGCCTTGAAATAAAGTGTTGTAATAAATGTGTAAGAAATGTGTAAGGGATATGTAAGTTGATTTTAGATTATGAAACACTCCTCTTTCTTAGAAATTCGAGTTTGTCCTAGGAGGCTGATTCTAGAGGCTTGTAGGACAAGCTAAACTTGTCCAATACCTCTTAAATTTATTTACCAACCTTGGCTATGGTTGGAGGGTTAAATTTAGATCTTCTTTGTGCATTTTTGTAAGTCAAGCTAAATGTTTTAATTGCACTTTCTTACATAATTTTTAATTTCAATCCTTATGGGGTGTGGGATTGTCTTGGAGTGTGTCAGTAAGTTGTCATATTATTCACCCACCTATTTATTATTCCTTGGAGATTTAATTTGACTTATGAGTTCGAGTTGAGGATGTGTGATGTGGCATCCCACTTGGATCCACCTCATCCTCATCTCTTCCCTCTCTATATATTGGAATTACTTAGCTTGTTTTTGGTTGTTGATTCACTTTTGAATACTTCATTTAGGAAAAATTATTTTGCTGTTTGGAGCTCTTTCTTTTGGAGAAAGTTTGTAGTATATTTATAGGCTTGTGTTTCATTGATCTTAGGTTGTTTTGCATTGGAAAGCTTGTTGTTTGGAACTTGGAAATAACTCCGTTATTGAGAAGTAAGAGCTTGGATCTTGAAATTCTCTTCTTTTAGTTGTGAAAATGTTATTGTTGTGAATGTTTTGGCATGTGTGTGGGCTGTTTGGGTATATGGCCTACGGTTGGGGTAGGATAAGACTATGGTTTATTTCTGTGGGAAGAATAAGTGTTTTGGGGAGGTATACGTGTGTAGGGAGTTGGGATTTGGGTTCCACAGTACAAATGAATAGATTGCATTTATTTACTCGTTATTGGGTGCCAAAAGAGGTTGGGGAGGCATAAGGAAATGTGAGGAATAAGGGGTACTTGGGGGAGGCATAAGGGCATGTCAAGGAGTTGAAATGATAAATATATTTTTGGTGGTTGTTCTCAGGTGGTGATACCCATTTCCTCTTGGAAGGTATAAGCAACATCCCCCATAGTTTCTTAATCCTTTAGGTTGCATGAGCAAGCATGAGTGTTGTTTGTTATCTTTTATATATGGTTACAAACTACAGTGTTTTTTGGAACGTGTTTTAAATGTGAAATTTTATGTGTGTTGTGGAAGCCTATTGTTGCCATGAGTTAAAGCACATTCCTTATTGCAGTGTGGTTGGGGCTCATGGGCCAATGAAAAATGATGGCTTCTCCTTTTCAATGGATGTCTTGGTTGGGTGGAGAGTGTTGCCTTTCCCCTGCTTTTGATGTGACCAAATTGGAGAATGATGAATCTGCATATTGATGTTCTGGAGCAAGGGAAAAAGACAAGTTTGACAGTCCTTATGGAGATTATTCTTATTGTAACCCCTTTCCACTTGAAGTGGATGACCTTGTACATTATGGGTGATGGAATTATGTTTTGTATTGGCTATGAAAGTTTCAATTCGAAATGTGAAATAGATATACTTTGTTTTCTGGTTTTGAATAAATGTGGAAGAAATTGTATTTTGTACATTGTAATTGAGGAGGAAGACAGAGTTCTAACAGTCCCTTATGAAACTGTTTTTTTAACATTTCCCACTTGAAGTGGATTATCTTGTATATTATTGTGTTGGAAAGACTACTCTGTTTTAGCTATGAAAGTTGTAATTGAATATGGAAGAATATATTTAATATTAAGTTTTGTGAAAAGAAAGGAAAGATATGCATTTGGTATGTTGTATATTGAAAATAAATGGGGAAGAATTTGTAAGAGATTTATTTGAATTAATAGAAGTATTTTTCCATGTTCATATGATATTATTTCTTTTGGAAATCTATATTGGATATATAATAGGAAATATCTGTTGTCAAAGTGAGAAGGAAGCACGTATGAAGAAATATTGCACTACTCTGTCTCATTTGAAATGTTTAAATTTAAAAAAAATAGATGTTGCATTCTTGTCTCTATCAGTTGATTGAAAGAAAGAAAACTATTTAAAACTAGCATGGAATAAATTCAATGTTTTTATTGCATGACAAAAGAGATAGTTTGATCTTTGTTCTTGAAGTGTAGAAACCTCATTTCTACTTCACTGTATACTTCACAAATTTATTTTAATCAAATGTACAAAACAACCCTGCAAGTTTATAAGAGATAAATTAAATTGTAACGCCCACTAAAACAACCTACTTGAGACCCAAGAACAACCTAGGATTAATTTGGAAAAATTATGGAATAATTTTTTTTTTATTAAAAGACTCTTCAACTGGATTACAAGGCAACAACTGTCACTAACAAGTTCCAGAACAATTCTAATTCACTAGAACATGATTTTATTTTATTAATAATTATTAGAGGTCACAAGGTCCATAATTTAGGGTTAGAAGGTACAATAAGGTTTAGAGGGTAATTCCTCACCATACCCACTCACTAACAGGATTCAAGGTTCAAATTTATTTTTCTGAAACTTAATGCATTCAAAATTTCCATAAACTATTCCCATTGGATAGGAAATTTTCTCACCTTTTCATTGATATAAAGAAGTCCTCCTAACTCATATTTTTCGAGTTACGTCAAACAAGAAAAACTAATTCGCACTCGCACCCATGGGTCCACAAGTCCACTAGGGACACATGGTGCCTCCCAAGTTAGCATGGAGAGAGTGGGGTGGCGGAAGACATTTTGAAAAATCTTCCTACATTGGGTGAAAGCCAACTTTTCACCCACACTGCCGCAGGTCCGCAAGGGACACGTGGCGTCTCCTAAGCCAACACAGGGAACGCAAGGTGTCTAGGAGAAAATTAGTTTAATGCCCCGAAGGGCTGAGAGGGTAGAATTCACCCGTGCCTCCACCAGCACCTTACGATGCCATGTGGCAGCTCTTGATTAGCTGCGGGTTGGCAGGTGGTGGGGGAAAATTTGGAAAAAAATTCAAAAAATTTCTGAAAACGTACAAAGGAAAAAAGGTACCCACTCCGCCGCCAATGCCTCGTAATTTTTCGGGAGAGATAAGCTTAAAAAGGGGTCTTCCCCTCCAAAGACACCTTGTGGTGCCATGTGGAAGCCTCTGATTGGTTGCAGGTCAGCGGAGAAAATTAGGAAAATTTTCCCAAAAATTTTCTGAAGTTCTAAGGGAAAATTTGCGGCCCACGGGCCTGCCAAGGAAATTTTTCCCCAAAATGTTTTTTGACACCAAGTGAAGGAAAAACTTCAGAAGGCCATAAATTCTGATATAAGGATCAGTTTTGGGAAAACGAGGACTTTCTCAAAATATATCGACATTCTCTTTACACAGAGATCATTAATTTTTGATTTTGATAAATTTTAACAGGTCAATTTCATGAAAATGTTCTGCAGGATTTTAAAGTGCAAACAGGTAAATTTTAACATGTTAAATTTGTTCAATTTGTTCTTGTCCCTCTCTCAACATGTCAAATAGACATGGAAATTTGTTCTTAAGTGTATTTAAAATATATTTCAAGATTTAATTTGTTTGATTGATTTGCAATTTGATCATTTACATTTCTTGACAGCAACACGACTGCAAAATAGTTGAGCCCGATTTTGCTAAGTTTTAATAAGAATTTCCCTAAGTTTTAATGTCTAGATGAATTCGATTAGATCTTATTACGCCCAAATTAATGTTTCATTTGTTATTTCTTTGTTGCAGATTCAGTCTGAGCATTTGGGATTAAATAATTTGAAATACAAGACAGAGTTCAATTTTAAAAAAAAAAGGTCTATTTGCCATTGTCTTCTTCCAATTATTATAATGTGCTCTAGACCTAATCTAATGCATTTAGTTGATTCAATCCAACTATTCAAAACTACGATACATATCCAATTTCTAACTTTCACATATTTCAAAGAAACCGAGTATTACACTTCCTTTCAAACAAAGATTATAGCTTGCATCTAATTGGTTTAAATTCAACCCAATGACAAAATATGAGGAATATTATGCAATCCTTTATCTATTCCAAAAGACAAATTTATAACTTCCTTATTTTATTCTTTCAAAAAACATATTTTATATACATGAATGAATAATACATTTTCTTTTCATGTGTTTCACTTTTCCACTTTCCAAACAGGGATTTCATAGAGCTTGTTAAGGATAAATTTCCAATGGAAAGAATTTTATATAAACAAGGAAAACACTTCCATTAATTCAGATGAAACTCTTACAACCTCCTTTCCATTTGATTTCAAAATGCAACATACAAAACACGTATCATTCTTTCTCATTCTTTCCAACACGGAATACAAAGTATAACTTGTTTACATTTCAAATTTCAACTTTCATTACCAATACATAGTATCTTTCCATGATAGTGAATACACAAATCATCCAATTCAAGTGGGAAAGGGGATACAATAAGATTTCATTTCACAAGGGACTATCAAACTATCTATATCTCAACTCCAGAACATCAACATGTAGATTTCGCATTCTTCCAATTTGATCACAACAAGTGTAGGGAAAAGGAAACGCTCTCTACCCAACCAAGACATCCAATGAAGAGGAGAAGCCATCATTCTTCATTGCCCCCCAAGCCCTAACCACAAAACAATAAAATATGTGATCCAACTCATGGCAATAACAGGCTTCCACAACCACATAAGCAACATAATCACAATAAGAACACAGTCCAAAACAGAATGTAGTTCTATAAATAAATTAAAATGTGACAAATAATACTAAGGCTTCCTCAAGCAAGCCAAAGGAGTAAGAAACTATGGGGGATGTTATTTATGCCCCCTAAAATGGTAAATGGGTAACACCACCTGAGAATAAACCACCTAAATATATATATATATATATATATATATATCATTTCAAATCCCTGACTTTCCCTTATGCCTCCCCCAAGTACCTTTTATTCCTCACATTTCCTTATGCCTCGCCAACCTCTTATGGCACCTTATAACGAGTAAAGAAATGCAAGCTATTTATTTGTAAGGTGGAACCCAAATCTTAACTCCCTCCACTCTTATACCTCCCTAAAACACACTTGTGCCTCCCACAAAATAACCCCATAGTCTTTTCCTACATCATTCCTAGGCCATCTACCCAATAGGCCACAACCATGCCAAAAAATTCATACATTAACACTTACATTCATAAAAGAAGAGCATTTCAAGAGTCAAGATCCTAACTCTCCATGATGGAGTTGTTCCAAGTTCCAAAACAACAAGCTTTACCCCAATGCAAGCAATCCAAAAACAACCAAGCACAAGCATGAAACAATCTTCCCAAAACTTCTTCAAGCAAGAGATCCAAAACAACAAAAGAATTTCCCCAAGAAAATGAAGTCTCCAAAGTGAAGCAACCACAAAACAAGGCAAGCCATTCAAATTTTATAGAAGAGGGAAGGGAAGAGAATGAGGTAGATCCACGTAGGTTGCCATATCACATTTCTTCAACCCCAACCTAAAAGTCAACTTCATTCTCCAATGCACAATAACTAGGTGGTTAAATAATATGACATTTTACTTACACACTCAAATCCAACCCACACCCCAAAGGACTAAAATTAAATCATGTAAGAAAAGTTCAATTAAAACCTACAATTTTCCTTCTAAAAAAAAACATCACAAAAGTCAAATCTCAACACCCCAACCGTAGGTATGGTTGGTAATTAAATTTAAAAGGTATGGGACAAGTTTAACTTGTTCCACAAGCCTCCAAAATCATCCTCTAAGGATAATTTCGAAATTCCAAGAAGGTGGAGTGTTTCACACTCAAAAGTTAACTTACACATCATTTACACATCTTTAATCATGGCCAACAACTCTATTAATTACTTTCTTATGACATGTTTTAATTAACTCACTTAACATCATGATTACTCACAATTTTTACACACCATTTAATGAATAATGAAAGGGGTAAAAGAACCACAAAATAAAGACATGCAAACATAAACAAAGGGACAAAAATAAAAGGAATACATAAAAACCCCTTCGTCTCTGATGGCAAACTCTTGTTGAGTGAGCTCTCTGGGAACCCTGTGTCCTATTGGGACCCCTAGGAGTAGGCCCCATACTCCGACCTCTCTGTGCATAAAATATCTGTGGAGGTATATAAGGTGGGCAGGACTGTTGTTTTGGTCTAAAAGAGGACTATGTTGAACCCTGTCCACCACGAGGAAGTGGTACTAACCCCCTCGATCTATTGTCTTGCATCTTTTGTATGTGGCTACGTACTTGGTCTCTATCCTATTGGGCCTTTCCCTAAGTCTCCTCTATTATATAGGCCTTATTGATGGCCTCAGCTAATGTCTATGGACAATGGATCCGCACTGCACCTCCAATGTCTAGATTCAGGCCCTAGATGAACCTTTGAATCCACACATGCTCATCTTGCATATAACCAACATATTGGAGTAGATCCAGAAATCTACTCTCATACTTAGCCACTATGAGATATTCTTGTCAGAGGTCATGGAACTCATCTATCTGCTGCTATATGAACCTCTGTGACAAATATTCTATCCATAAAAGCTCCTCAAAGAGCTCCAAGGTAACTATCTAAGAATAAACATGGAGCTTCTGCTCCTTTATGCGCCACCAAACACCAGCTCCATCTATCAGCAGATGGATCAAAACATGGCCTTTTATGTTTCTATAACAAGGAAAAATTTTGAAGCACCCGCTTAAGCTCACTAACCAGGCCTCTGCCTGAACTCCACCTATGTCACCAGAATAATAGGATGACCGAAGTTTCAGGATCTCCCAGATGTGATCTGCAGTTATGGTCTAACGACCTCTAGGTCTCACGACCTCTAGGTCTCTCTATATGCTCATCCCTAAGCCTAGGGCTTTGAGACCTCTCTCTATGTCCTTAAACTTGATCACCATGTCCCCTTTGTGGTGAATTTAATATGTCTGACTCTGCATGGGAGTTATCTCCTCCATGATCCTCGCTGGCTTGAGTTGATACATGACCCTCAATGGAAGGAACTCTATCATGTCTGGATGCATGCCCTCCTACTGATCCTCCATGTAGAGTGACATTAACATCCTAAAGATTCTAGGTCTATGTGAAAAGACCTCTTGTCCCATATGCGCCTCCTGCATAGATCAAGGTGAGAGTTAGTTCACCTTTATAAGTTTTATTCAGTTTCCATGTTTACTAAAATATGTAATTTCTAAACTAAATTGTTTTCTAGTTTTAAAAGTGTGTTGGGTTTAAGGTTCATGTCTCAAGTTTCTAGTGTGCCCAATGGCCCAATATTTTGAACCACTTCTCTGATACCAAGTGTAACGCCTGCTAAAACAACCCACTTGAGACCCAAGAACAACCTAGGATTAATTAGGAAAAATTATCCAATAATTATTTTTTTGGTTTAAAAGAGTCTACAACCATATTACAAGGCAACAATTGTCACTAACAAGTTCCAGAAAAATTCTAATTCACTAAAACATGATTTTATTTTATTAACAATTATTAGAGGTCATAAGGTTCAGAATTTAGGGTTATAAGGTACAATAAGGTTCATAGGGTAATTCCTCACCATACCCACTCACTAAAAGTCTTAAAGATTCAACTTGATTTTTCTCAAAATTAGTACATTCAAAATTTCCCTAAATTATTGTCATTGGATAGGAAATTTTCTCACCTTTCCATTGAAATAAATAAGTCCTCGTAACTCCTCATATTTTTCAAGTTATAGGCCGGTGGGCCTTGGGGTGAAAATTTTCCCCAAGAGCGGGCCTGCGGGCCCATGGGTGAAAATTTACCCCAAGAGAGGGTCGACGGGCCACACAGAGACTTTTGGAAATTTTCCCGTAAGAGGTAAGAAAAAAAACTTTGCACCCGCGCACTCGCATGTCCGCAAGTCCACTAGGGACATGTGGCGCCTCCCAAGTCAGCACGGGGAGAGTGGGGCGGTGGAAGACATTTTGAAAAATCTTCCCGCATGAGGCGAAAGCCAACTTTGCACCTGCACTCCTACAAGTCCGCAAGGGACACGTGGTGTCTCTGAAGCCAATGTAGGGAAGGCAGGGGTGGCAGGGAGAAAATTAGATTAACGTCCAAAAGGGCTAAGATGGTAGCATTCACTCACGGCTCCGTCGGCACCTCGCGATGTCACGTGGTGGCTCCTGATTAGCTGCGGGCCGGCGGGTGGTGGTGAAAATTTGGAAAATTTTCAAAAAAAATTCCAAAAATGTAAAAAGGCAAAAAGGGACCCGCTCCACTGATGCTACCTTGTGATGCCACGTGGTATCACCTAATTGGTTGCATCCACCCGGGGAGGTGGGGAAAAATTGGAAAATTTTCTCAAAATTTTCCGGGAGAGCTAAGCTTAAAAAGGGGATTGCCCCTCCTCTGACACCTTGTGGTGCGACGTGGTAGCCTATGATTTGCTGCGGGTCCAAAGGGAAAATTAGGAAAATTTTCCTTAAAATTTTCTGAAGTTCTAAAGGAAAAATTCGAGCCCGCAGGCCCACTAAGGAATTGTTTTCCCTAAATTTTTTTTTTGACGCCAAGTGAAGCAAAAACTTCAGAAGGCCGTAACTTTTAATATAGGGCTCAATTTTGGGAAAACGAGGACTTTTGAGAAATCCCTCGACGTCCTCTTTACATAGAGATCATTAACATTTGATTTTGTTAAATTTTAACTGGTCAATTTTGTGAAAACGTTATGTAGGATTTTATAGTGCAAACTGATAAATTTTAACTTGTTAAATTTGTTCAATTTGTTCTTGTCCCTCTCTCAACATGTCAAATAGACATGGAAAAATGTTCTTAGGTTTATTTAAGAGAGATTTCAAGATTCAATTTGTCTGATTGATTTGCAATTTGAACATTTACATTTCTTGACAGCAACACGACTGCAAAACAGTTAAGCCCGATTTTTCTAAGTTTTTATAAGAATTTCCTAAAGTGTTAATATCTAGATGAATTTGATTAGATCTTATTATGCCCAAATTAATGTTTCATTTTTTATTCCTTTGTTGCAGATTTAGTCTGAGCATTTGGGATTAAATAATTGTCAATTTGAAATATAAGATAGAGTTCAATTTTTTTTTTTTAAAAGGTCTATTTGCCATTGTCTTCTTCCAAGGATTATAATTTGCTCCAAACCTAATCTAATGCATTTAGTTGATTCAATCCAACTATTCAAAACTAAGATACATCTCTGATTTCCAAATTTCACATATTTCAAAGAAACAGAGTATTACACTTCCTTTCAAACAGAGATTACAACTCACATCTAAATGATTAAATTTAACACAATGATACAATTTGAGCAATATTATGCAATCCTTTATCTATTCCAAAAGAAAAATTTACAACTTCCTTATTTTATTCTTTCCAAAAACATATATTATATAGAAGACAGAATAATACAGTTTATTTTCACATGCTTCATTTTTCCACTTTCCAAATAGGGATTTCATAGAGCTTGTTAAGTACAGATTTCCAATGGAAAGAATATCATATGAACAAGGAAAAAACTTCCATTAATTCAAACGAAACTCTTACAACCTCCTTTCCATTTGATTTCAAAATACAACATACAAAACACGTATCATTCTTTCCAACACAGAATACAGATTGTAACTTATTTACATTTCAAATTTCCACTTTCATTTCCAATACATAGTATCTTTACATGATAATGAATACACAGAACATCCACTTCAAGTGGGAAAGGTGCTAATATAAGATTTCATTTCACAAGGGACTGTCAAACTGTCTATATCTCAGCTCCAGAACATCAACATGCAAATTTCTCATTCTTCCAATTTGATCACAACAAGAGTAGGGGAAAGGCAACGCTCTCCACCAAACCAAGACATCCAATGAAGAGGAGAAGTCATCCTTCTTCATTGGTGCCTGAGCCCCAACCATAATGTAATAAAAGATGTAATCCAACTCATGGCAGCAACAGGCTTCCACAACCACACAAGTAACATAATCACAATAAGAACACAGTCCAAAATAGAATGTAGTTCTATAACTACATTAAAACATGACAAAATATAATAAGGCTTCCTTAAGCAAGCCAAAGGAGCAAGAAACTATGGGGGATGTTGCTTATGCCTCCAAAAAGGGGAAATGGGTATCACCACCTGAGAACAAACCACCAAAATATGTATATATATATATCATTTCAAATTCTTGACATGCCCTTATGCCTCCCCCAAGTACCCCTTATTCCTCACATTTCCTTATGCCTCCCCAACCTCTTAGGGCACCCCATAACGAGTAAAGAAATTTAAGCTATTTCTTTGTAAGGTGGAACCCAAATCCCAACTCCCTCCACTCTTATACCTCCCTAAAACACACTTTTTCCTCCTACAAAATAACTCCATAGTCTTCTCCTACACCATTCCTAGGACATCTACCCAACATCCCACAACCATGCCAAAACATTCATACATTAACACTTACATTCATAAAAGAAGAGAATTTCAAGAGTCAAGATCCTACCTTTCCATGATGGAGTTGTTCCAAGTTCCAAAAAAACAAGGTTTATCCCAATGCAAGCAATCCAAAAACAACCAAGTACAATCATGCAACAATATTCCCAAAACTTCTTCAAGCAAGAGTTCCAAAACAACAAAATTATTCATCTAAGAAAATGAAGTCTCCAAAGTGAAGCAACCCCAAAACAAGACAAGCCATTCAAATTTTATAGAAGAGGGAAGGGAAGAGAATGAGGAAGATCCACGTAGGATGCCATATCACATCTCTTCAACCCCAACCCAAAAGTCAACTTCATTCTCCAATGCACAATAACTAGGTGGGTGAATAATATGACAGTTTACTTACACACTCAAATCCAACCCACACCCCAAAGGACTGAAATTAAATCATGTAAAAAAAGTGTAATTAAAACCTACAAGTTGTCTTCTAAAAAAACATCACAAAAGTCTATTCTCAACTCCCCAACTGTAGGTATGGTTGGTAATTAAATTTAAGAGGTATGGGACAAGTTTAACATGTCCTACAAGCCTCCAAAATCAGCCTCCAAGGACAATTTCGAATTCCCAAGAAGGTGGAGTGTTTCACACTTAAAAGTTAACTTACACATCTTTAATCATGGCCAACAACTCTATTAATTACTTTTTTATGACATGTTTTAATTAACTAAATTAACAACATGATTACTCACAATATTTACACACCATTTAATGAATAATGAAAGGGGTAAAAGCACCACAAAATAAACACATGCAAACATAAATAAAGGAACCAAAATAAAAGGAATACATAAAACCCCTTGGTCACAATTAAAGGTGATCCCCTCCCATGGGAATCCCTAACACACACAAACACGCACAAACAAATACTAGTTGTCATGGTGACCTTGTTGAATTCATCTAGAATTCCAATGTGGTTGGTCTCCAATCCCCCGATGTTTGTTGTGATATTTTAACCTGTAAAACACAAATACCTCCTTGGGCCTTGTGGCCATATCAGAACATCCAAAATAATATAAATATAATTCCCAAAATCATTTAGATGTATGAATCACAACAACATCAAAGCAATTTAACAATATCATTTATGGTTTAATCAACAACTATATCATCATCGAATAATTTCCATTTCTAGGTCTACTCACAATATCTAAATATCACAAGTCTGCACAACATCCATAATATAACCATGTCAAACAGTATATCATCATCAATATCCAAAAATATCTCTAATATTCATCATACATCATAACTTGAATCAAGTCAACAATAATCCATGATCTAACATCTAACATCATACTATAATAAGGTCCATAATCATGTCCATAATATAATTAGCAGTATCGTGATTAGTATCAAAAAGGTGTCAAAGGGAAGTGGGTACTACAGAAATATTCATTTGGACTTAATGAGATCAAAATGATCCCCAAACTAAACTAAAACACTGAAGAAAATTTTAAAGAACCTTTCAAATCAAGTAAAGGTGAAATTTCAGGTTTTTTGCTATGTAAACATCGGTAATTTTTGAATGCAAACCAATCAAGAAAATTTTAACCTTGCAATCTATCCTAAAATTTTCCAAGTACAATCCTTCATGCCTGTTTGGCAAGATGAAGAAGGATTAATGGCAAATTTGAACAAAATTGATAAGTTAAAAATACCAGTTCACTTCTAACTGATAGAAGGACGTTTTCTCAAAATTGACCCTGTAAATTTTATCCAAATCAAATTCTTAAGGTTTATGTGCAAAGAGGATGTCCAGATCTTTCCAAAAATTCCTCGTTTGCCAAAACCCGAGTTCCATATCAAAAGTTATGGACTTCTAAATTTTTACTTCGTTTGGTTTCAAAAATAATCTAACTGTCAAATTTAAATGAATAAAATATTCTTGGACGGACCCGCGGGCTAAAAATTTCTTTTTTTGCTTCTTGCCAAAAAAGTGTAAAGTCATGAATTTTTATGCCGCTCCACTGACCCGTAAGCCTTCATTTTGTCTAAAAATGATCTAACTCCAAAAAAGTTTTTTGGATATTTTTTCTCCGTGGCCCCGCCACCACACAGCTAATCCTTGATCTACACGTGGTTTCGTTGGGAACCGGAGAACGCTCAGATCGATTTTAACCTTTCACACTTTCAAAAATAAATTTGGAAAAATTTGTAAGTTTCCCCCGTAGCCCTTCCGGTCCGCAGCCAATCAAGTGCTGCCACGTGGCTTCACGAGGCATCGACAGAGGAGTGGATCTTTTTTTTCATCCTTAACGTTTCGGAAAAATTTTGGGAAAAATTTCTAAAATATCCCTGCCGGCCTGCCAACTCGCAGCCAATGGTTGGCTAACACGTGACATCTTCTCGCGTCGGTGGAGGTGCGGGTGAATTTTACCCTTTTCACCCTTCAGGGTGATAAATTTCTTTTATCCCCACCACCCATCTTTCTCCCCGTTGGCTTAGGAGGTGCCACGTGTCCCTTGTGGTCTTGCGGACTTGCGGGTGCGCTGGTGCAAAGGTGGTTTTTCGCCCCATGCAGGAAAATTTCCAAAACTTCTCACTCGCTCCACTGGTCCGTGTTTGGAAAGATATTTCCTCCCTTGCCCCGCTGACCTGACTCCTCCTCCTCTGGGAAAAATTTCTCTCCGCGGCCCGTAGACCCGCCCCTGGGGAAAATTTTCTCCCCCTTGGGAAAATTTTCCTCACAAGGTCCGCCGAACCATAACTTTTGAAATACATGGAGTTAGGAGGACTTCTTTATATCATTGGAAAGGTGAGAAAATTTCCTATCTAATGGGAATGTTTTCAAAAGGTTTCAAGTGTGTTAATTTTGAGAAAAACTAGGTTGAATCTCTTAATCCTGTCAAGGGGTGGAAGAGTGCGAAATTACCCTCTTAATCCTAATGAATTATTCTAACCCTAAGTTTTGACCCCATAAATTTAATAATTTTTGTAATGGGAAAACTATGAGCTAATATTTTTATTTGGCCTCTAAACCTTGCTTGTGGCAACAGTTGTTTTGTAACCTGGTAGTAGACACTTTTAAACAAAAAAAATTATCCAATAATTTTTTTGACTAATCCTAGGTTGTTCTTGGGTCTCAAGTGGGTTGTTTTAGCAGGTGTTACATTAGATTTATAATCCCACATTTTAAATTTTTCGCAATACCTTATAAAAATAAACAAATTGTTAAAAAAATGCGTCAAACGACTTATTTTATGTACTCTACATATATTGGGGTCACTAAACTAGTACAAATATATTTAATACATCTATTTTTAAAAATGTAAATATGTATGAGTTTTGAGGCTTTTATCTTGATTACATTCTCCTCATAATCGTTGCTTATGGTTAAAAAAGAATGGGAATTTTTTTTTTCAAACTCTAGCATGTGGGAAATATATTACTAATTTCGTATGACTTCTCAAAAAATTTTAAAAAATAAAAAAATTGTGATGGTTAGTCAAATTTAGCGTAAAGAATAGAATTTGAAATGGTCACATGATTAGATCTCACTACTTCATGTTAATGTAATAAAATATTATTACTGTAAAACACATACCTTCCAATTAATTCTCTTGAAGTTATTCTTCCTATTGAGGAAGATTCGCAAGGGTAAAAAATGGTACAAAACAAGAAAAAATCCATTCCCAAGAAAATGGTTTCTCCTACCTAGTTATTTCATTCGCTCTTGGGTAACTATTTCTTTTTGTATCTTGGTGTGTTAATGTCTTTATCGAGGCTTTCAGGTATTTTTTACTTGGCGACGAGCCCCAGTCAAAAAAAGTTTATCCTTAACAATTTTTTTATTTATTTAGTGTATAGTTTGTAAAATATAGTAATGTAAAATAAAATAAATTTTTAGAAAAAAAATATCAGATTTGTTATAGTATAATACCTAGCTTAGATAATTCGATGTAAAATGTGCCAAGAGATATGATTCTCAATGTGTATATTCTGAATTTGTTACATGAGTGAAATATATTCCTTGATAATGATACCTCTCAGCATATTTTCCATATATTAATGTAAGATAGATATGTTATTTTCATCTAACACTTTATATTGTGCCCTAACAAGTTATGAACATTAGAGTATTTTCTTAATCTCACATATTAGTATGTGCTAATAAAGTAAATATTCACTTATATGCACTAAAAACCTAAATACTTATAATTTTGCATTCGAGAGTTAAATCTAGCATACCTATGTTAGATATATCTATCTAAATTAACTATTAAATAATAATAATTCTATCAAATTAGTGAGTGTTAGCATTTTACGAATACTTTGTTAAAACTAACAATTAGTAATAGTATTATAATTTCGTGTTTTTCATATTCTAGTCTTACATTATTTTATATATGTGTCAAATAAAGTAAATGTGGTATTCATAATTTATATTTGAATCCAACAGGGTCAGATGATTTTTTATATAGTTGCATAAGGTTGTCATTACATATGTGATGGATACATTTGCTTGTTCTATACCTGTCTTTTTTAGTTAACAAATTGAAATATATGACCTTAGCAATTCTCCTTAGTTTCTAAAACTATAATTAATTTCATAGCACCTTTTCTACATTTTTATTGAATATTTCTTAAATTGTTGCATAAAATTTAAATTATTTTTTAACATAAGTTCCGAGGATGATTAACAATATAATTTATTATGGTGATACTCATTTCTTTTGTTTGAAGTGGTGAATTCTTGCGCGATTGAAAAGCTATATCTGACATTATTTAATATTTATTATTTTTATCTTAAATTTTGTACCATTAGTTTATAGGCATAATCGTTAAATAAAAAACTTAAACAATCAAACACACATAATTTTGATACATATAATGTAAATCTAATAAACTAAGGTAGATATTTACCTTTACTTATTAATATATTTATTAATTTAGGTATTTGGGTTAAAGTATGGTAAATCTAAAATCTATTTTAGTTTTAAATCTATTTTAAGGAATGAACAAATCTAATTTATATTTTGGAGTTTTATGATTGTAAATTTCATTTTAAAATATCATTTTATTTGGTATTTTTATTTTATTATTTACTATTATATACAAAAAAATAAATTAAAAAATGATTTATTTATAACTAACATACAATAATTCTAAACATACCAATTGGTTATTCTCTTCTTTTCTCTTGATTATAAAATCTCGAGTTGGGTAATGTAAAGTTATAATTTTAATAAAGTAATTTTTTATTTCAAATAATATCCTAACTTTTATTTCACGGGTAGGATATGAGACTATTTCATCGTATACTACTATTATAGAATATTTCTAGGCATAATAAAAATATTTATTTGTGTCTATTATACTTATTTCTATGGAAAAATCGTGGGCTATACATGGTATAATGAATTGTAGAAGAGCAAAAAGAGTACATGTCAAAATATGGAAGAGTTACATTTATAATCCCACATTTTAAATTTTTATAATGCCTTAAAAACAAACAAATTGTAAAAAAATTGCGTGAAACGGCCTAGTTTATGTACTCGACTTATATTGGGGTCACTAAACTAGTACAAATATATTCAATATATCTATTTTTAAAAATACAATGAGTTATGAGGCTCTTATCTTGATTACATTCTCTTCATAATTGTTGCTTATGGTAAAAAAAGAATGGGAAAAAAATTTCCGAACTCTAACATGTGGGAAATATATTACTAATTTCGTATGACATTTCAATTGTTGTAAAAAAATAAAAAAATTGTGACGGTTAGTCAAATTTAGCGTAAAGAATAAAATTTGAAATGGTCACATGATTAGATCCCACCACTTCATTTTAATATAAGAAAATATTATTACTTTTGTTGGTCAAGTGGATATCAAATTTAATAAAGAGAATAAATATTGACAAAGTCACACTAATAAATCCCTTCCCTTGTTACCATTATAAAGAGTTTTTTCCTACATTAATTAACAATGCGTCAAAATTGAAGCACGGAAGAAGTTGAAGTTGAATTATTCAAAGGAAATGAAGAAGATGACGAGAGAAAAGAATCGTACACAAGCGCATGCAATCACAAATTATTATAACGTGGAGTGGTAAGCATGAAATCACCAATGTCAAAATGGAATCGTGGCACTGCCATTGATGACTTCATACCTTTGACTACTCTACGGACATGAATGGTGGAAGAGATATACTCATGAACCGATCATTTTACTACAAATTCTTGGTTTTCTAGATGGTTTTATTTTTTTGTTTTCTAGATTTTTCTTAAGAACAAAAAAGGGTTGGAATCTTTCACGTGCTGAATGCTGTCTTGTTCAATTCAATTTTAAATTTATTTCTTCAAAATTCTCACCTAATTAAGAATAAAAAATGGTTTAATCCATATTGAAATTAATTTCTTCAATTTGTTCACTTAAAATATTTGCAGAATAAAATAATGTGAAATTATTCAGAGACACTTCTTTTGACAAATCCTAACAACAATGTTTTATTCAAAGTTCAATTCCAAAACGATTGTCAAACTTGCCTATTTTCTAGACAAACGTTTATTGAGTACCTATAAGAGTAGATCAGAACTAATGATTTTTCATCTCAATTTCAAATCTGATCGGAAGGTGTTTGATTAATTATTGGGTATGGCGATTCTATTCCTGGTGATTTCATGCCTGTTAATGTTTAGCAATAATCCGAAGTTACACGGTTCAGGGGCAGCAACATCGGATATTGGTATGTTCTATTTTTTGATGTTTTTGTTTCACACATACAGATATAAAAATTTAAATCCATATTTTTGGGTACTAGTTTGAAGCCAATCCATGATTACCGGTTCCACACTAAGACATCGGAGGTCCCAATTTTATTTGATAACACTGATTCCAGATGTCTTTTATATTAATTTTTGTCCACCTATGGATGGTCTGTCATTGATTTGAGATGCTCTGTGCTTGATGTTTTCAGAGTACCCATATTCGTTTATGACAGTAGATGCTGAAAAGGCAGCTTCAAGAACATATGATTACATTATCGTTGGAGGAGGTGCAGCAGGGTGTCCTTTAGCAGCAACTCTGTCACAGCATTACTCTGTTCTTGTTGTGGAGAGGGGAGATTCTCCTTATGGAAATCCTGACGTCGAGACGACCGGTGGTTTTTTCAGGATTTTGTTGAATGCGGATGATTACCCATATGTAGCTCAAAGATTTGTCACAGAAGATGGAGTACAGTTGGTAAGGGGAAGAGTCCTAGGAGGCGGAACAGCTGTCAACGCTGCCTTCTACAGCAGGGCGAGCCAGGAATATATTAGGAATATGGGATGGGATGAGAAACTTGTAAACGAGTCGTTTGAATGGGTGGAGAAGTTGAATGCCTTCGAACCAGACGAGCTTACCCCTTGGAGTTCTTCGCTCAAAAATGGTCTTCTGGAAGCTGGAGTGCTTCCCTACAATGGATATACTGTGGAACATTTGGAGGGCACCAAGATTAGTGCCTCAATATTTGATAACAATGGAAAGAGACATACAGCAGCAGATCTTCTCAGATATGCGAATCCAGATAACATTGTAGTTCTTCTCAATGCTACTGTCGGCAGAATCCTCTTCAATCAGGAATCAGGTACATATTCATCATCTTCCATTGACATGGTTTTTTTGAGATTGAAAATTCTGCTTAGATTGTCAACAAAAGTAGTTTCCGATTTTCATTCGGAATATAAATCTTGAACATCATCGCAGCAAAAAGTAAAAACAGAGTAATCCTTGCTATATTTTTTCTTTTAGACATGTTCTAACCTATACGATTACATTATGAGAACGCCTTAGATTAGTTTCATAATCTAATTTTTGTTAGCTTCTAAACAAGATTCAATTCAGAAAACTAAAATTAAAATTAGAAAATAGACTGCATGATTGAGAAAATATTTATCTATAGTTGGATGTGAAACTATGTTGCAGGAGAGATAAAGGCTGTTGGTGTAGAGTTCACGAGTGATGTTGATGGCGTCTTTCATAATGTATCAATTAATCAATTGTCACAAAGGAGTGAGGTGATTTTGTCAGCAGGAACCATAGGCAGCAATCAACTTCTTCTCTTAAGTGGAATTGGTCCATCACAAGAACTCAAAGAATTGAATATTACTGTGCTTTTAGATTTACCATTTGTAGGGAAAGGGATTTCAGATCCACCTCTTGCGAGTGTCAATCTAGAATCCCCTAAACCCTTGCCATCTGTTTCAGTACAAGTTGCAGGTATACTGGATGATTCACAACTCTATATTGAGGGTCTTAGTTATTCTATAGATAATAATGCCACAAACCGTCAATACATTGGACTAATTGGTAGTAAGGTAGCATTTCCCTTATCTAGGGGTGAGCTTCGAATTAATAGCACAGATCCCAAAGTCACTCCCTCAGTTCGATACAACTACCTTTCTGACCCTTTTGATCTAGAAAAATGCATGCTTGGTGTAAGGGTAATGGCTAATCTTACTGCTACCAAATCTTTCCAAGAATATAAATTTACCAGCAGTGACAACTCTAGCACATTTCAATTCCTTGGACCCGCATTACCACAAAATCAATCAAACAATGAAGACCTTGCCAACTTCTGTAGAGATACATTAGGTTCATTTTTTCATTACCATGGAGGGTGTCATATTGGTTCTGTGGTTGATGAAAAATATCGAGTGAATGGTGTCAATAATCTAAGGGTCGTGGATGGTTCAATTTACAAAGACAGCCCAGGGACTAATCCACAAGCAACTACCATGATGCTTGGAAGGTATTTATTTATGCTCATACATTTAATTTCTTTTAGTGTTAATTATTTTGTATGTCATCATATTATTGATAACTTACCGATTCAAAAACAATTTTTTCAGGTATACTGGAATTCGTATCGTCCAAGAGCGGAATTTGTATCATTCAACATCATAGGAGCACTAAAATTACGTAGCTATCAGCATTGTGCATCAATAAAATCATTTTCATACTTTATTGTTGACCTATAAATCATTGAACATCAAACCAAATAATACCATTGAAGAATTCTCAATTATGTTTGGATTCCTCTACCACATGGTTAGCTTTAACTATAGTAGAAGAGATCCATTGTATGAAAATATGATTAACAACATGAAGAAATCATGCATTAATTTTTTTGTTATATGGAAACACTTAAATCATGATATTTTGTGCATTAAATTTGTTGATATTCAGGATCCTTTGAAGACTCTATCGAGAAATTGAGGTTTTCATTCTTGATAGAGAGATATTGGATTTTATAAATACTTATTATTATAGCATTCATTTCTTTTCTCTTTCTTTCTTATTCAACTTACATACAAGGAACTTTTTATATGAAATTCATCATGGAATCACACTTGAATTTGCCTTCAATTGTCTATAATTGTTATTTATTATTTATATTGGATTATGATTTAACAATTCTACGTAATTTATGCTTCCATTTTTTAGCTTCATATATATTATTGTTTCTTTAAGATCGAGTAGAAAGTGACCTTGTAGTGGGTTTGTTTATATGAGAAGATCCATGAGGATATGACATATTTTCACATAAATTTGTTAGAAGTATTCTTGTAGTAGACATTAATATTATTATTTTATCTTATCTTTTTTTTAATAAACATGATGGGGATGGTATTGAAAGTGGAACCCGAAGATTAACTTACTGGTTAAAGGTATTAAAAACAATGAAAAATACAAAATTTATAAAAATTGTTGGCCAACACTTATCTATATATTTATTTAAGTAGACCCAGCCATATTATAAAGTAAAATTAGTATTTTAACACATATTAACATAAAAACTTGTAACCTTTACACTTACACTATTGTGTGATTCTTAAAGAATGTTCGATTTTAAAATGTAATGCTTTATCTATATTTCTACACTTACAAAACCAATCACACCCCTTATCAACATCAACTACAAAAGTAATAACTATCCGTCTAAAGCAAATAACATATACCATTTGGCATTCACATTACATTGTACACATATAATTGTTAGTTTACATTGGATTATGGTTTAACAATTCTACATATTTTATGCCTCCATTTTTTAGCTTCATATATATTTTTGCATTAAAAATAACATTTCAAATATTTACATTCCATTCAAAATAAGAAGACATTTTTGGAAAAAAAAACAACAAAAAAACAAACAAGATTATAACACAACTCATACGAGTTCATTAAACTTCATGAGGAAAAATGAAATAGAAAGTATCATATTTCTTATAAAAAAAATGATATTAAAACAATCTAAAGTATAAATAATCACAAAGAGAAACTACGCCGAATTAAAAATTCCTGTTAACAAAAATTTGAGAAACAAATTTAGTCTCATCTATAGATTGTATTTGAAGAGATTATGTAAAGTAGAGTGTATTTGCAGATATTATATGTAAATCCGTAATTGATTGTTCGCATTATATATATTTGAATAAAGCATATTATAGAGAATGAAATTAGAGGGGGGCTGTGAAATAATTAAGCCATAAATTACCCAAATATAGGGATACACAAACTTCAGCAATAAGCTAACCAAATATAGTGCTTTCCAAACTTGATTTCAAAGTAAAGACGTTATACAGATTCGCATTTATTTGTATCTCTACTAAATTACTAATGGCTAATCCATCGGACCTCTTAGCGAACATATGGTGATGGTGAATATTGCACAATAACTAGTGCGCGATTTGAACCATTGACCAAATACACTAAAATAGTTTTTAAGCTTAAGCATGACATTTTGTGGTCTACCACTAAAACTGCAATGGAGGTCGACATATCCTAAGCTTGGATTCTCTCAAGATGTATCAAATAAAATAATTAAATGTATATAGAAAATTGTAAATTTAAGAAGAAGATAATTAAGACCATGAAGACTCCCATTTGATGTAATTCATGTTTGTGGCATTGGGAAAAGAGGGAAAATATTTTTTTATGTGCGCACTTAAATCTTCTAATGATGTAGCTCATCCAAGGTTATAAATAGGGAATGTTTTAGTTAATTGTTTTAAAGATTATAATTTGATTAATGTATCGTGTTGCTTTGTACTTGTTTGAGATTTGTTTTCTTGGTTATGATGATGTGGGTTGTGAATTGGGGAGGGCTAGCTGGATAAGAACCTAACTTTAGCATTTTCATTTTCTCCTAGACACAAATTCCAAACATTTACATACATGTGACAAAGATTCACTATGTATGAAATCACAAAAAAATGCAAGTTTGGAGGTATATGATGAGATAATAGAGAAAAGTGCAAGTTTGTTGGTACATGTAAAACAAATCAAGAGTGTTCACAGTCACTATGAAGTCAAAGTGTTCAAGTTTTTTAATTGGATTGGATTTAATTTGACATATACATCTTTACCTCTAATTGGATTTGTAAACACATTTGTTGTTCGCCATGTGTAAACTTTGCGAGAAAGGAAAATAATATCTACATCCATCGATGAAATCAGAAAGATCATGAGAGACGATGTAATAACCAAGCATGTACCATTGTTTTTGGTGGTGAGAGTTGTGTACTTTGTTCAGTTATTTACTGGTTGGTGAACGGGCGGATCCTGGGCTGGACAGACTGAGAATATGTGTCTTATCATACTCATAGTTGGCCATCACTTTAAAAGATTTGCAGGCAGAGCCGAAGATTACGTGGGAGGCAGTCTCGAGTTTGAATGTCAGGTAAAAAACAAGATTGAATCTCAACTCGGCGTCTTCAGAAGTCTTCAACAAGGAATGTAAATCCATTTTACTATCAATTACTTAACCAGCGTGTTGATGGAAGAGTTACAATTCCCAGCGGTTGGAGTAAATGGCATTAAAAAATAATCCACATTGATAGATACAATGTGTCCATTGAATGACCAAAACCGTAGTAGGAATTCACATATATGATGGGAGAAAAATTTATCCATTGTCGTTTCATCTAAAAAACACATTATTTACATATCCCATAATAATTGCAATTTATCAGACCACAAATGTTTCAGTCATTTTGTTCAAACAAGTTGCATGCTTCCACATTTTCAGACATTTGCAAAGGATGTACTTACTCTAAATTGAAGCAGCTGATTTCTCACCGATTGTGGTCATGGACTTCGTGAACAAAAGAATCTGCAGGTATATATTAATGGAAAAGTTTGAAACTTCAAGCATGTTGATCTAAACGCTATCCAACAAAGATCTAACACAAAAAATAAAGGTCGCTTTGCTCACCCATAAGAAGAGGAATACAGTGACCTCCAACGCTGTCTGGAGATCTACAATCGAGTCCCCTTTTGAAGCATTCCATTATGGTGAAACATCCATTATGGGAGGTGGTGTTGGCAGCTCATCCGTGACTAAAAATTGGTATACGAGTTTACGGAGATGAAAAATTAAACTGCTCGGGAAGTCCCTAGGTAGGCCTAAAATAGCGATGATAAAGCTTAAAACCAAATGAAATGCAGATGCTCTACCACAGAGACCATGTTCGGTAAAGTGAGACGAGGCATGTCAGGTGAACCAGTGGCCAAAATTTTAAACAGTTGTGATGAAACCGTACTTTAATGACACTTCAGATCCTAACCGTTTGTGTTCAGATGGTGTCAGCAGGTTGAAATTAAATAGAAAAATGCCTCCTGCGTAATTATATCAAGTACTACTTTTTATGGTACATTTTATTTTCCTAGTATTATTTGATATTTATATTTGTTGGTTTGATGGGAAACAGTTAAATGATTAGAAGAAGAAAAAAACCACGTATTCAAATCATCATGGATTATATTCATTAATATCTTGATCTACACATATGCTACATGCCTGGTAAGTGCACGAAATAATTTAAAATTGTAGAATTTTATAAATGAATTTCAGATAACAATAGCTATGGTGATTGGAAAGAACATCCATGTGTGAATATTTCAATGTAAATCTGAAACAAAATTCAATTTGATCTAGCTAAATGGTGAAGCCAATTTAAGTGAATGAATGAAGGAATTCACTAATACAACTCTAAAATTGGACACCACCATACATAGGGTCAAATTGTAGATTATGAAAAACAATGCACCAAAAATTTTATAATCTTGATAGTTAAAAAAAGACCTACATACACACACCAAATTGGGTAGTAAAAAAATACATTATCGACTTTTGTTTTGATCCTCCTCACTCTAATACTGATTGTGAAAAATACAGATCAAATATATAAATAGATAACACATAATATATAAATAGGATTAAAAATATCCTATGATAAAGGAGGTTGATATAACAACATCTCACAATAGCTAACCATATCTATAAGCACTGAAAAATTATAATGATTTTGTTATATGTAGTATTAAAATAATGTTACAAGATATTACAAGTGAACACTAGATCAATATTCCTAAAATTCTCAAGTACATATGTTCTCTCAATAAACACGTCAATCAATAAATTTGACATATAGTGTCAGAAAAGATGAACTATGTAGTTTCTTTCATTATTCAAGGATCATTCTTATGTGTTTCGTAAATAAAATGTAACGGCCATTCCAAGTAAGGCTTAATTACTTGTATTTTTAATGTAGTAGCCTTATAATATTATGTACTATGATTATATATCAAGATGAAACTTCATTGGTATATATTTTTCTCAAATTTGGTGAATATTTTGATTATGAAGCCTTCCATTGCAACTGGGCCACTTTTATCTATATATGACATTAGAAACTCTAATCCATCAAATGTCGAGTAATTATTCTATTAAATATAAAAGAGGATATACTAATGCATGTATTCACTTGATGTTTGTATAGATAATGAGTTATATTGTTTAGTTGCTTCTTGAGTGCATTAAGCATTTAATTTATGATACAATTATAATGAATAAATTAGATATACTAATACATTTATTCATTTATGTTTTGCACAAATAATGAGTTATAGTGTTGATTTGGTACTTGAGGGAATTAATAGACTTGTAGGGCTTATTACAAAACCATTCAATTCATGATACACTTAATTATATCATTATATTTTAATCAAACATGACTTTTTGATGTCACCTAGTTGGCATCGATAAAGAACATAATATGGTGACTTGACTACTAAAAACATAGGATGAATAAACCAAATATTGTTGGGGTTAGGACACCAGTTCTAAAAATAATACATCAGATATAAGAATACATGCATAAAACTATCAAATCTCATGTACCATTTCCTTAGAGCTTTCTTGAGCCCATATAGGCTCTTTTTCAACCTGCACACTAATTTCTCCTTACCCTTGACTTCATACCCAAGCGATTGCTGCATATAAATCTCTTCATCTAAGTTACCATGAAGAAAATTCATTTTCACATATAGTTTCTCTAAATGTGAATCATGTATTGCAACTAAACTCAATACAGTATGAATACAATTCATCTTAACAATAAGAGAAAATATTTCACCAAAGTCAATACTACTTTCTGTGTAAATCCCTTTACTACAAGCCTTGCCTTGTACCTTTTCTGTCAACCCTCTTATTCCTTGATCCTGTAAACTCACTTGTTCTGTAATTTCCTCTTACCTACTGGCAACTTACCAAAATCCTAATTCTCATTCTGTTCCAAGGATTCCATCTCCTCATCAATGCCATGCTCCCACTAGACGTGGGTCTCATCCTACATTGCTATTCAAAACTCTCTGGTTCACCATTATCAGTCAATAATAAATTAAAAAAGGTGTAAATCTTTCTAGAGGTTTACTTACCCTTTGTGACCTTCTCATATGAGTTTGGGGTACCGGAGGCTCATTCTGGACCTCCTCGACATTTGTATCCAAATCTTCCAATGACTGACACCAATCACCTATAACCAACATTGCACTACTAACCGATGCCACTTAGAATCTTATATAACTGATACCAGGTCTACTGACCGATGTCGCTAAGGGGTCAATTGACATCAGTTACCATGTAACCCTATCGGTATTAGTTTTAAATCTAACAGTTCATTTTCATTCACAAACTTCTCAACCGGTTCGACCTTCGGTACCAAAATTTAATCCATGTCTATTTTATTTTCATTCCATTCAATGTCATGACTCCTACTAATTTTATAATTCTATAAATCCTAAAAATGGAATCCAAAATCACTAGATCCATAACCAATGAAAGTGCATCTTTTTTATTTTGCATCCAACTTTTTCCTATTTTCCTTATCAATATGCACAAAATCTTATGAACCATAAACTTTAATAAAATAAATATCTACCTTTTTTCGTTCTAAGATTCCTATGGTATTCCTCCATCTATTGAACTTGAAGGCCCATAGTTAATCAAATAATTCATTTTATCAACTGCTTCTGCTAAAAACTGTAAGGGCAATCAAGAATGTATCCTCATACTTCTAGCATGTTCCATGATTGTCCTATTCATTATTTCAACAACACCATTATCCTGTGGTGTTCTTGGAACCGTTCTTTCTCTACATATCCCATTCATTTAATAATAATAATTGAAATTCTTTCTACAAGATTCACCATGATTGTCAGATCTAAGGCACTTTAACTTTGAATTTGATTCGTTCTCAACAAGGGCTTTCCATATTTTAAAATTTTCATACACATCAGATGTAACATAATACTGGGATCCTCTGTAACGCCTGCTAAAATAGCCCGCATGAAACCCAAGAACAACCTAGGGCAAGCTAGAAATATTATGGAATAATTTTTTTTGAAAAACATGCTCTCAAAAAGGGTTTCGAATTAACAGTTGTCACATTCTTGTTTCTAAGTTACTTTAAATTAATAATATAAATTTACTTTTTAATCCCCATTATAATAAAATAATAAAACTCTTAATACCTTTTAATAAACTTAGTTAGTCTAAGGCATGGTTTAGGTTTCCCCTTAAATGTGATTCGATAAACATTTCAATTCCACTATAGTAAAACTTGCACAAATTAATCCCAAGGGTAAAGGGGTCTATTCAATTAAATACTAAAGTTATATTAATCCCACAAGGTGACAAGGCTTAAAAAGAATTAACAAGGTCCTTAATTTATCAAAAGGGTTAGAAAAAAAATCCCACCCCTTACACAACTAAAGTGGCCACCTAAAAAGTCAATCCATGCATTTTAAATTTAAATTACTCTCACCCACTCCCCACCTACTTTTTGTAGGAGTGAATCTTATCCATTGGATGGATTCATTGGGGCCACAAGATCAAGGGATTCCACTAACCCTAAGTTTGATTATGAAAGGCTTCTTTCTCTTTGTTTGGCTCATTATGTCTTTGTTTTGTTTTTTAGATTAGTGGAGGAGGATGAGGAAGCCATGATGAGATGGATTAATGTAGCATTTGCCCAAATGGGCATGTGGATATTTACCCTATTTTAGCAAAATGGTTAGAATGGTAGTTGTATTTACTTGAGTAAAAGAATACACACACACACACACACACACACGTGTGTGTGTGTGTGTGTGTGTGTGTGTGTGTGTGTGTGTTTGTTTCACCTTATTCTAGATCGTTTCTTTGAAGTATTGACGAAACAAATAGGGTAATGGGCATTGGAGGAATACCTATTTAAATGCTGGTTGATGGGTTGTTATGCACGTATGACTTCCAAATCCACGTCTGATTGTGAGAACTTATTTTTGGCTAGGAGGAACTACCTGTAATAAAAGCAAGACCACTAGAAGGAATTAAACAATATGTGCAGTGAACTGCCTAGCATATACTAGATCCGGGAAGTGTGATACTTCCTAGATGGCTGTCAGTCCTCCATTTTAAACAATTTAATGTGGTAAACAAAATAAATCCTATTGTAATTCGAAATGATTTAGGTATATCACTTAAAAAACAATAAGAAATAGATCTAATCTAACAGGCTAGGCTAGAATAGGATCCAAAGGTCAAGTGACTGGTTCTGGATCTCTGCAGGTCTGATAGAGGTCTCAGGTAAATCACAGGTGGATGAGGGTGAGGTGAAATTAGGTGGGTAGGTCTATGTTTTGGGTTGTATGGGAAAATACAGAGACCGATGTTAGTTAAGGGTGACTGATAGCGGTTAGGTGTAACTGGTACCAGTTACTGTGGAAATATGGGAATGCCATAGAACAAGCTTTGGGTCTCCTTTGTGATTACACAAAGGACTTTGGTTGGTCAGAATGAGGTATTAGGTGGTTTGGAAAAGATTTGGTGAGGTTTTGATGGGTATATGGAGGTGGAAGTGTTGGATAAGGTCAATAGGTGGATAGGTAAACAATAGATGATAAAATAATGATGAAATGAAATAAACCAGAGAAGTATGACGTTATAATTATTGGGATTCTAGTCCTCGATGTCTTTGAGTGAGGGATGGAGGTGCTGATGAGAGGTTTGAAGGCTGCAAGTGATCACCAACTAGAAGAAATCTTCTGCATGGGCTACATGTACATTCCTCTTTGCTTGGTTAGATCAGATCATGGCTGGGATGGTTGTGCAAGAGAAAGTGTTTGATCTCCTTCCTTGCATGTGTGTTCTCTCTGGATTGTGTTAATATTCGTCAACTTTCTGACAACGTTTTCCAACCTTCTGCCAACATTTTCCAACCTTCTTTTTTCAAATTCAAACCTTGAGAATAAGGTTGTGTTGGAGTTAAAAGGGTAACCGACGGCGGTTCTGGCTTAACTGACGATGGTTAGGAGTAACCAGCGTTGGTCAAGGTGAGATTTCTTAGGTTTACTAAACTAGGGAGATCCTCTTGATTTCCTCATATCTCATGTCATTCACCCACGGATTAGACTGGGAGCTTCTTATAAGTATGTGGTAGTGTGGTTAGAGGGAATGTAGGCATTGATTTTTAGGGTTTGGATAAGTCTTAGTTAGTTATGGCAACTTACTAAGAAGACGTCTTAGGTTGAGCTGGCTTGGTGAGGTGTCTAAGTGAACTATATGTGTGGATATTATTTAAAATAAGATATTTAAATAATAAATATAGTGAGGATAATGAACTAATTTAATTAAATTAATTAAATTAATATTAGTGAGGTGAAAGGGGCCATGGCTAGGTGAATGTGATGAAGGGTGTTTATTCATTGAGGAACCAAAGGAGAGTGTGACCTAATTTTAGTGTCTACATTTTGTCCCTTTTTGTTGCATAGCTTGTATTGGTAAGCGACGCTAAAAAAAATAAGATGTGGTTGCCCCATGTGTGGGTGAAGGTGACCCCCCTTAAACCAAGAATTGACAAGGCCACAGGTAGAATCAGTGAGTGGTTTGATAAAAGGTAAATGTGAGGAAAATGTAGGTGGGCACAGGGAAAAAGTGTAAAAGGTCTATTCAGGCCATTCTAGGTAATGGGTCAGGGTCAAAGGTAGCAATAGTCAAACACACGCACATGTCTAAACTATAGCACGCTACCGTGTTGAAAGGAAGGCAAACTCTACATCATCTAAGGTTGAGAGGTTTATCCAAATAAGGTTGAAGTGATTCCGGTATCAAAGGTATAGGATATGGTCAAGAAACACAATGTAGGTTAGGTGTAGGAATGTTTAGGTATGTTTTAATACACTAAAGGTAGGGTCAGGATAAACGATCATGGAAAGAGGCTAGGTAAGGTCATCAGGTCAATCAGCACAGGTAACAGTGCCGCAAGGTATAGCAAACACATGATGTCAAAGGTCACTAGCAATGGTCCAAGTCTAAATATCTAGGTCACATCATGGGTAAGGCCAAAGTAGGGGTTAAGGTGGGGTGGTGTAAATGGTTAGGGAAAAGGGTGGGGTGGGGAAAATGGTCAGGGTGAAGGGTGGGGTGGGGTAAATGGTCAGGGAAAAGGGTGGGGTGGGGTAAATGGTCAGGGTGAAGGGTGGGGTAAGAGGCTAGGTAAGGGTGATGATCTAAGAATCAAGTGAAACATTTTGGCACACCCAGTGGGACCCATCTGGGGTTCCTTACATTTCATTCATTCCTAGGAAAAATTGTGTGTTTGTTTCCCTTCTGAAAAGCATACACATTAATCTTCTTCCTTGGTAATCCACCTTTTATTTCTATTTGCTCTAAAAGAAACCTTTCTTTTGGTGTAATTAAAAGGAACCATTTCTTCGTGTTTTCTACATTATAGTTAAAGAGCATCCCTCTTCCTTTTCATCTTATTGTGTCATCCAACTTCACACTTCGATTTGGGCTTAAAAATAAGTGCATTGCATTCTAATTTATCACATTAGCTCACATTAATTTATGGCAACCTATACGCTGGAAGTCATGACCAGATGATGGTCGAAAAATGAATCGTAGAAAAGCACTTCATTCCTTTTCTCTTTCTCTGAATCTTACCAAGCCTCACAAAAATTTTAAATATACACATTGTTAAATAACATCTTACCTGGAAGAAGTTGTAGGTGATCACACGATCACGGAAAAGTGGGTACCAAGCTCGCTACTCTATCGAGTCATACTTTAGAGCAAAGCCCACCCCCACCATAACATACCTAAAACCTCACCTTTTAGATATCCTTCTTTGTAGGAATCCATCCTCACCAAAAAACTCTATTTCACAATTCATGTGTCAGTCCTTAAATAGCATAAGCTAAACAAACCTAATAGAAAAGGCACTCATATGATCACATGTTTCTTAGTGTTTCTGCTTGGCTTGCATTTTGAGGTGAGAGATCACATTCTTAATTTTTCTTGTTCATCCTTGCATGCTCCTCATCATAGCTGGTGTATTCTGGCTTAACCTGAGTGTGCCTGGGCCATATCATCATCATTCTCAGAATTTTGGGTTTGATTCTACATCATATTTTAATTCACAACCACTTTTTTCGTCATTGTTTCAATTTCACAGTAACCATCATCGGTTATCCTCTGACCGTTGTCAGTTATACCGAACCGATGTAAATTCCAGGTCCTTTTGTTAACCTACCCAAAAGAACATTTTATTCATTTTTTTCCACTTTTCACAGTCCCTATCATTGCCATCATTCTCATTGACATTGTAAAACACCATCAGATTTGGCATACCTGTTAGATTTGACCTTCTGTCTAGTTTTTCACTCACTGACCATTTTCTATAGTGACTGGCAGGAGTTACCCCTGACCGGCGTCGGTTTTCCTTAACCGGCATTGGTTAGCTTGCTTCACTTTCCAACCACCATTTGGTACCTAATACACTTTTTACCATTAGATTCACATGTTCCTGTTGTTTTCTGTGTCATTCATAGAGAAGAAGCCCTACTTGCTCAGTACTGGTTCACATGGTGTTGACCCCAAGACAAGCAAGCGCACTTGGATTTCATGCCAGTTGTCAACCACTCCCACCAAGTCCCTCACCACCTTCCATTTTATCAGTAGCCATGGATCCCATCTAACCTATCACTATCATTACCGGAGATGAGGAGTTCACATGACTCCTTGACCAAAACCTTGCTGGCTTGCATTTTTACCTTTCCCACTTGTCCACTCAAGATGCCTTGGGTCAGTTGATATACAACATGCCCGTATCTATCCCCCTGACTCTCACTCCCACACCTGTATCAGCACCATCTGGCTATGTGCTTCCCACATCTACCTTACCCCGAGTCATTTCACAGCTAGGTCCTATACCTGCTATGACGACCACATCTTCTACCTCTGTGGAACCCATTACATCCACCATACCCATGACAACTACCCAAAACATAACCTCATCCACCCCTAATGTCTCACACATACCTGTATCTATGCTACCACCTCCCATGTCGGTGACCGCTACCCCTTTTCAGAACATGGTCCTTTCCATTCCACAATCATTAGCCCTCATTGTCACTAGTGTTACCACGACCCTTCCACCTCCATATACATACTACCAACAACCTTCCATTTCATCCATTATTCACACCGGGTACGTACCCCCTATTTCACTACCTTCTTCTCAATCAACCTACATGGTATCCCAATACACTAGAGTGCCACCCCTGTTATACGCCCAAAACCAACCCTCTCACGCTACAGGAAGTGCCCAATCGTCGCAACCTACCAATGACTTAATCAAATTGATGTTGGAAAAGATGTAAATATTAGAGGCATCGGTTTCTGGCTCCCGCAACACTCTCACCTACTATGAGATTTGCAACGAGCCCATCCACCCATCCATTCCTATCCGCTCATACCCCGTGCATTGGAAAATGCCTAAATTCAATTATTTTAATAGCAAAGAATACCCACAGAAGCATTTGTGGTCGTTCAAACATGGGTGTTATCTGATAGCTCATGTTGATGCCTTGCTCTTGAGAACCTTTCCCATGTCCCTCACTAGACCTACATTAGATTGGTATAGTGGGTTACCTAAACACTCTATATTCTCATTCAATCAGGTAGCCCAAGCCTTCTTGGATAATTTCTCTATCAATATCGTCAAGAAGGTTACCATGACTGACCTATACTCCACGCATCAATATGAGGACGAATCTATCACAGATTTTGTCACTCGCTGGCGTAGCTTGATCAACCAACTCACCTTCTAACTACCACAAAAAAAAATCATTGAGCTCTTCACACGGTCTTGTGCTAGACATATCTCACCAACCTTGCAGGTCCAAACCTTCCAAACATTTGATGAAGCATTCACTATGGCATGAAAGTTAGAGATTCAAGCCATCGAAGAGAAGAGAATATAATTACTTAATAAGAATTCAACATTCAAGTCGAATGATACCTCTTCTTCTTCCAAACCAAAAAACAATTATTCAAAAGCTAAGGGTACTGCCAACGCAGTGGTACTGAAGACCAGCCTAGCACATCCATCAAATCAGGCTACCCCCTCATCTAATCTCTCACCCATTCAGACTTTTAAATTCAGACGAGAGAAGTAAAAATACACACTAATTGGGGAACCTTACTCTTCTGTCTTAGAAAATCTTATCACAGTTAGACCCATCACTCTTCCACCCATAAAACCATACACTGGTTTTGACCCTACTCGCCCTATGCCCGCATGGTATAAAGAACATGATTTCTGTAACTATCATCGAGTAAAGGGTCATAGTGACGACAACTACATCACTTTCAAAAATATTGTCCAAGAAATACTCAAGAAAGGTGATTTAACCGTGGATAATCCTAATGCCCCTGCTAACCAAAACTTGCACATCTTCAAGAAACCATTTCCCAACCATGCCTCTTCGTCTGATCAAACTGGTGATACCTTAACTCACGATACTCATACCCGCAAGGTTCACACTATCTTTAATGATGTACCTATCACCTCCAAATTACCCCATATTCCCTCCATAGAGGAGATCCTAGCTGGAAATCCTCCTTCCGCATCGGAACCAACCTCCCCTATTCCTTCACCAATAGAGGAACACCTTTCATCTCCTTCATCACCTACAGAGGAGTCTTTCATTAACATTGAGACCATCTCACCCCTGGCTTCACCACTTAGAGATCCTTTACCTGCAGTACCTCCTCCACCCATAGAGGAGCACCCATTACCTCCTCCACCCAAAGAGGAGCACCTATCTTTTCCTCCACCTATAGAGGAACACCCATCATTTCCACCACCTATCATAGACCCAGTTGAGATACCGTTGCCTCTTGGTGAGCATTCTCTATCAGCGACCCAGAATCCTGCAGACCTATTTTTGACTCTCTTACCCACGGAAGCTGAAGTTAGCCAATTTCCCATTTCTAAGACACATTTTATGAGAATTTCCATTAGGTCCTCATAAATTCCAACTACAGACATGTCGTTATCACGTTTAGCTAATCACTTAGATTGTGTGGATAGAGCCTTACTATGGGGGTGTGTTCTACTTCCGGTCTCAATACAGATGTTGATACCTCCACTATCTACCCAAAAATATTTTGACCAATCGAACTAAACACAACCACCTCTATCAAAACCCCTTCCACGACACCTATTATATCTCAAACCACACCCTTACCCATAACTCAACCTACACCTAAACCCAAACCCATACCTATAGTATTTTCCTTGACTAAACCTATTACCACTTTAGGGGTCACCCCGACCACCAGCCTTACTCATCCACCTATCAAACTGGATTTAGCTACATCCTCCAAAGTCAAAACTATACCTACTCCTACACCCAAATAGAAGAACCAAACCCATCGACCTCATACCCTGTCTACACCAATCACACCAACACATGTCCTGTCTGTCTTAGGACCTTAGCTTCCCAACATGGTCAAGCAACCTCCACCTAGCAATAAGATAAAAACACAACAGCCCATTCCTTCCTCATAAACCTCTAACTTACCCAAATGCCCAACACGATTTACACCTGTACCTGCAACATTGCTACCACCCATACCTCTAATACCCTTAGCTATTACTTCACTACCCACTACACTGCAGTCACTGTCTCTCACACCCCAAGCACAACCCGTGTCATCTACCTTCATAGCACCCCCGTTATCCCTGTGGGTAACTCACCCTCTTCCTCCATCTACTTTTCCTTCTATACCTCATACACCCACATCACCTTTACCCAAGAAGGTGCAACCCAAAAGCAAAACTCCACTACCCCATAATAAGGTAGTCAAAATGACCACACACCCTCCTACCCATCCATCTACTATATCTCTACCTAAACAAGCATGAATGACACCTAAAACAACACCAACACCCAAACCCATAGCTCGATCCGCTCATCCTCTTCCAAATACCGTTCCTCGACAATCAACCACACCTACACCCAAACCCACGTTCACTTCCCATTGGGATCCAATAATAGGGTCCTATGCCAAAATTTTAACCAACCTCCTTGAGACTTTTGTCATCACATTACCGCCACTCAGACCTTATGACCCCCTCAAACCCAAGCCAATAAGGTTTGACGATACTAAAATTTACGCATACCATCGTGTGTCAGGGCATGATGTGGAGAACTGTAAGGACTTGAAAACTATCCTTATCTAGTTGTGTCCTCCAAAGGCCAACTTTGGCGATGCCAATCTTCTCGACGAGGATCTTGCTACACCAACACCCATTCCCACACTGCCCACTCAACAACCATAACCTCCACCCTCACAACTCCTAGATCCACCCCCAAAATTTGAAATTAACATGGTTTGTATCAGAGAACTTGCCACGCCACCTTCTCTATTTTCCAAATCCACTTAGATCAACATGATAAACATCACTACACATGCTCAGAATGATAAGGGAAAAGAAAAGGCAACTGAATCACCAACCAATCCTATACCCAACATACCATTTACACCCATACCTAAAATCACTATCTACGGCCCCATGTACCCCATTTCTAATGGTGTCACACATCACACCATGCTCAAAAAATTACATCAATATCCCCTCAAAATATCCCTATATGACCTCATTCAAACCTTGGAATCCCATCGTCAAGCTCTCATGGAGGTTCTTCAATCTATTGAGGTTTTATCCAATGACCCTACACCTGTAGCCTCCATTATCACACCCCATCATGTAGCGTCTCTCACCAAATTACCACCTTCATTTTCACCCTACCCTGTTCACCAAGGAGCCTCCCTTATCTTCTCAGAGGAAGAGATCGCACCACACCAAAATGATGACCCAGACCCAGACCTTTTCATCTTTGTCCACATCGATGACATACAGGTACACTGTGTGATAATTGATGGGGGTGTTAACATTAACATCATTTCATCCCATGTATTCACTCAAATGCACATACCTGACAATTACATGCATACACCTCTGATCATGTTGCGTTCATTCAATGATGCTATCACCTCTACATTAGGCACTGTCATCCTCCACATTAGCATGGGCCCCCACACTATACCAGAATTGTTTTATGTTTTGGAGGGGGAATTCCAATATAACCTGTTGCTTGGTAGATCCTGGATCCGTGTCATGGGTTACGTTCCTTCCACTTTGCATCGTTCTGTAAATTTTGAACATGAAGGACACACTTATACCATTCCAGCTAACCCCTCACCTTTCGAAACATGCAGCATGATTTACCGACCCAATGATTTGCTCATATCTATTAAGCCGTCTACCTCCACAACCACTACTACTTCACCTACGCCTTCACCTACCATTATAGTTGTTGCTTCTACCACACATACCTCCTCCATTCCTACCACTGTCATAACCTCCACAACTGACCCATCAGCTTCCCAGTTAGTTAACTCTACCTCAACATTGACCTCCGACACTTTATCCATACCAGCTACCTACATACCAACCATTGATCCCTTGGAAGGTGTTTTTCAATGCCTCACTCTGAGGGAGTACCGCTTATATAGTGTCAACACATTCCTTACTCCACAAGAGTACAAAATCCTTCACCAACACCCACGTTACGATCACCGTATAGAAGAATGTCTTCTTTATGGTCCTCCTTAACTTCGTACTAGTATCACCTATGGGGGACTTGATACTACCACTTACACACCTGAACCACCACCACAAACCTGCTCATTTTCTGTTGACTTCCAATCACTTACCAATCACCGTTTCACCCACACCTTCCTTCACCAATGTGCATGGAATGGTTTTGGTTTTGGCTTTTATGAGCAAAGCCGCCATACTATTATTCCATGTACCACCCATAAACATAACGATCGTAGTGGTATGAGCTTTCCCTAACCACCTACCATACAGGCCCGTATTGAACTCATTAAGGACACTAGCTCTTCTACACCTTCTTTACCTGCTCCAACTTCATCACCACCTTCACCAATGGAGTCAATGGATCCTGAATCTATCCCTCCTAATTTTTTTTTTCGTAAACACCATTTCCTTGGGGCCTCTGACTTATCAATGCGAGGGTTGGGCCCCTTCCACTCTTCCCTTCCTGTATCCTGAAATGATCAATGATAATACACCTTCAATTAACGTCGTTCAATGTTAGAATGATGAATCCGTACTCACTTACCTTGGTGTAGAAGAGTCATATATTCATTGGTCGTTACCTTTTGAGATGCAAACCATGTTGAATGAATTGAGTATCGAGATCAACATTCATACTCAGGACAACCCACACATCCTAAAGATCAGAAAATCTTTAGATGCTGCCCAACAAGATGCCATCACTTTTTTTCTCAGAGATCATAACCACACTTTCTCTTTGTCTTATGCAAACATGCCTGGTATTGACCCCACCATAGTGGTCCACAATATCATAACTGTTCCCGATGCCAAACTCATCAAACAAGAGCTAAGGAAAATGCACCCTCGTATTGCTCTTCTCATCAAAGAATAACTTCAATTACTTCTTTCCATTTCCTTCCTCTTACCCATTGATTATCCTCATTGGATTTCTAACATTGTCCCTGTCACTAAAGCAGCCGGTAGACTCCGCATTTGCATGGACTTCTTTGACCTCAACCTAGCCTTCCTGAATGATGACTTTCCCTTACCTAGTATTGACCAGCTGGGTGACCTTACCACTGGCCATGAGATGCTATCACTCATGGATGGATTCTCAGGTTATAACCAAATCCTGCTTGCCCTAAAGGATCAACACAAAACCTTGTTCATCACCCCTTGGGGGACCTTCTGCTATCAAGTCATGCCTTTTGGCCTTAAAAATGCTGGTGCCACATATCAGCGGGCTATGACTTACATCTTACATGACATCATGCATCGCATATTGGAAGATTACATGGATGATCTCTTGGCTAAATCTAAACACAACTCTAAGCACCTAACCATCCTCAAAACCATCTTTGACCGCCTCATTAAATATTGTGTTCGCCTTCATCCTAAGAAGTGCATCTTCGTGGTTCTCTCAGGAAAGCTCCTGGGATTTATTTTTTCCCTCTATTGTATAGAAGTTGAACTTGCTAAAGTCAAGGCTATTCTTAAAATTCCTCCACCTAATAACCTTAGAAAACTCCATAGTTTGCAAGGTAAGTTACAGTCCATTAGCCGTTTCCTTTCATAATTATCAGATCGGTGCCAACCGTTTCATCATCTGCTCAAGAAGGATGTCTCCTTTAAATGGGATGATGACTACCACAAAGCTTTTGAGGCCATAAAATAGTACCTTCTCTAACCACCCGTACTCATCCCACCTAAATATGATCAACCTTTTTACCTATACATATCCACTACTGATCACTCCTTGGGAGCCATTCTCACTCATCACGATGAAAAACACAGGGAGCAGGCAGTTTATTACATCAACAATACTCTTTTAGACTATGAAACCCGATACACCCATCCTAAAAATCTTTTGTTATCCCATTGCACCAAACTCCATCATTACCTACTCAACCACAAAACCTATGTTATGACCAACACCGACCCCTTACACTTCATGTATGCCAAACCTTATCAAAATCAGCATGCCACACGATGGCTTATGCTTCTAGCTGATCTTGACCTCGAATTCATTCATCAAAAGTCCATCAAGGGCCAAGATATCGTTGACTAATTGGCCGATGCACCTATTTCCAGGGATCAACCCTCTAATTTTTACTTTCTAGACAAGTCAATTGCTACCCTTTCCCTGGACAAACCTCCTTACTAAAGGACACTCTTTTTCAATGGTTCCAAGTGTCAGTGTGGGGGTGGGGCTGGTATTATCCTCATTCCTCTTAATGGTGAACCCATGCCTTTGTCTTTAAAATTAAATTTTAAATGTACCAACAATATTTTTGAATACGAAGCGCTCGTACTAGGTCTCCAAGCAGCCTACGCCCTAGATGTCAAATTAATTAACATCTTTGGTGATTCTCAATTGGTCGTAAACCAAGTCAATGGTATGTACCAATGCCATAACAAGATACTTCAAAAGTATAAACATCATGTAGACATACTTTTGACCACCTTTGGTTATTACACTATTTAAACCATCCCACGTTCAACCGACAAATTTGTAGATACCATGGCTTGCTTAGCTTCCCAAATACCTACTTCACCTGCCAATTCTACAATCTTCATCACTGTACAATGACTCCAATCACCTTCTTAGTTACCTCATGATGTTTACTCGATCGGAACCGATACCCATGACCCGAGTGACCTTTGGTATCAACAATACTTTGAATACCTTTCTCTTTCCATCTTACCCATAATGGACAACGTGCCTTCCTTAAAAATGTCTCTTGTTACGTAATCTTGGGGGGACTCCTCTATAAGCATGGCTTTGATGGTATTCTCTTACAATTCCTCACAAGTTTTGACATTCCTTTTACCATTAAGGAGGTTCATGATGGCATATGTGGAGGTCACTTCAGTGGCCTTCCTGTTGCTAAGCGTATTCTTCACCTAAGCTATTACTGGCTGACCCTTAACCATGATTGTTGTGACTACATCAAACATTGTGTAAAATGCCAACAACATTCCGATATTCATCATACACCCATTCATGCCTTACAAGTGGCTTGTGACCTTTGGCCCTTATTTCAATGGGGTTTGGATCTTGTCAGAGAGATCAATCCTCATTCGTCCCACCGGGCGTGCCAAAATGTTGTACCTGATTCTAGATCGTTTCTTTGAATTATTGATGAAACAAATAGGGTAACAGGTGTAGGAGAAATACTTGTTCAAATGCTGGTTGATGGGTTGTTGCATGCGTATGACTTCTGAATCCATAGTTGATTGTGAGAACTTCCTTTTAGCTAGGAGGAACTACCTGTAATAAAAGCAAGACCACAAGAAGGAATTAAACAATATGTGCAATGAACTACCTAGCATATGCTAGATCTGGGAAGTGTGATACTTCCTAGATTGTTGTCAGTCCACCATTTTAAACAATTTAATGTGGTAAACAAAGTAAATCCTATTGTAATTCGAAATGATTTAGGTATCTCACTTAAAACACAATAAGAAATAGATCTAATCTAATAGAATAGGCTAGAATAGGATTCAAAGGTCAAGTGACTGGTTCTGGATCTCTACATGTCTAACAAAGGTCTCAAGCAAATCACAGGTGGATGAGGGTGAGGTGAAATTAGGTGGGTAGGTCTCTATTCTGGGTTGTAGGGGAAAATATAGAGACCGATGTCGGTTAAGGGTGACCGACGACGGTTAGGTGTAACTGGTACTGGTTAAAGTGGAAATATGGGAATGCCACAAAACAAGCTTTGGGTCTCCTTTGTGATTACACAAAGGAATTTGGTTTGTCGGAATGAGGAATTGGGTGGTTTGGGTAGGATTTGGTGAGATTTTGATGGGTATATAGAGATGGAAGTGTTAGAGAAGGTTAATAGGTGGATAAATAAACAATAGATGATAAAATGATGATGAAATGAAATAAACTAGAGAAGTATGACGTTATAATTATTGGGATTCTGGTCCTGGATGTCTGTGAGTGAGGGATGGAGGTGTTGATGAGAGGTTTGAAGGATGTAAGTGATCACCAACTGAAAGAAAGCTTCTGCATGGGCTACATGTATATTCCTCTTTGCTTGGTTGGATCAGATCATGGCTGGGATGGCTGTGCAAGAGAAAGTGCTTGATCTCCTTCCTTACATGTGTGTTCTCTCTAGAATGTGTTAATGTTCATCATCTTTCTACCAACATTTGCCAACCTTATTTTTTCAACTTCCAACCTTGAGAATAAGGTTGTTTTGGGGTTAAAAGGGTAACCAATGGTAGTTACGGCTTAACCGATGACGGTTAGGGGTAACCAACATCAATCAAGGTGGGATTTCCTAGGTTTACTAAACTAGGGAGATCCACTTGATTTCCTCAGATCTCGTGTCATTCACCCGTGGATTAGACTAGGAGCTTCTTGTAAGCATGTGGGAATTTGGTTAGAGGAAATGTAGGCTTTGATTTTTAGGGTTTGGGTAAGTCTTAGTTAGTTATGGCAACTTACTAGGACAAGGTCTTAGGTTGAGTTGGGTTGGTGAGGTGTCTAAGTGAACTGTATGTGTGGATATTATTTAAAATAATATATTTAAATAATAAATATAGTGAGGATAATGAACTAATTTAATTGAATTAATTAAATGAATATTAGTGAGGTGAAAGGGACCATGGCTAGGTAAATGTGATGAAGGGTGTTTATTCGTCGAGGGACCAAAGGGGATTGTGACCTAATTTTAGTGTCTACAATATGTATATAAATTCACACACACACACACACACACACACACACACACATATTATATTAAGATTATAATAAAATATAACCCGAAATAAGGGTGTGAGCCTCAAATTATATATATACATTTCAGTTAAGACGGAGTTCGACTCGTAAAATCTTAATTGAAAAGAAATCCCCGGCCAAACTGTATCAAGAAATTTGCAATCAACAAAGTAAAACATGGATTCCCCTATTTGGGGTTTGTAAGTATTAAAACTATTTTTTTGGGGGGGGGGGGTGTCGCCGACCCCACCCCCCACCATTTCCTTTAAACCTATATATGCAGGCCACGACCCATATTTGTTTAAAATATATTTCTTTGGGGTTGTTTCATATTTGTTTAATATAAACACTTTTCTTTATATATATATATATATATAAATAATATATTAATATTATTTTAATAAATTTATTAATAATATTTTAATATTAGTATTATTGTTAATAAATAATAATAATTTATGGTGTTAATAGGATCACCTAATGTAAATCTTATACTTTAAATTTTCTAAAATTTTTGTGGTAATATTGTTTGGAGTGTGACTAATTTTACTTCCTTTATAATTTATTAAAAAGATGATAATTAGTTTATACAATCAAATGAGGATACGGTCTAAGTTGTAAATAAACAATTTCTCTACTCCACTATATTTAGAAAGTAGTCTATTTTATTAACCAAGAAAAAGACATAGAAAATTTAAGTTCTTTCCATCTACACATATAAAGCTTAAAATTTATTTCAACCTCTATAAGGGAATGAACAAATATAATTTACTTCACTACCCTATATGTTTCATGTAATACAATGGTAGCAACTATTTCTTTGCTTTTACAAACTACAAATTTGTAACCATTCTCACAAGAAATTATACCATGATTTCTCATAGTTTTAAAATAAGAACTACTAATTTTCCAATAAGAAATACACACCCATTTGATGCAAGAAACCAACTACAATGAGGACTAAGTGGCTTTCCTTTCAATCTCTATTCCATTATACAAAAAATTAACTCACTAAAATTGTTTCTATTTCCACATACATTACAATCTTAATAACCAAAAATCAATACAAATTTTCTTTCAAGAGCAATACAATAAATCTTCCACTTGAAGTGGGAATTTTACAAGGAAGGTATCTATAATGAAATATATATTTTATTCTATTAACGTTCCAAGAATCAAATATACAATAAAGCTCCATATTCTCTTCCCTTGATCACAACAACAAAAATGGGGGAGAGGGAACACTCTCCACCCAACCAAAACTCCAATGGAAAAAAGAAGAAATTCTTCTCATTTTCCCCCGAGCCCCAACAACAAAGCAATAAGGGATGGATCCAACACATGAAAACTATACAATGCTTCCACACTTAATTTTAAGCAACAAACACACAAGAAAATATAACTACAAATACTCATTTTTAAGGACAAAAACTTCCCAAAACAACGGATCTAAAACAAACCGAGTAGAGATAGGAATATGGGGACACCCTTGTGCCTCCCAAGAATTTGGATGTCCACCTCTAAAATTCTCCAAAACACAATCAACCCCAAAATCTCTTGTCTCCCTACAACAACAAAAATATGTCTCTTGTGCCTCCATCACTCTTATATCTCCCTCTCTCTTATGGCTCCCACAATGCACAAAATAACTAAATAGAACAAGGTGGGGTATCCAGAAAACACTCCCTCCTAAACATACAAATAATCTCTTATGCCTCCCAACATATTTCATCCCCATTTCACTATCTCAACACAACCTAAATCCATGTCACTACCCAAAACTTCAAGCAAGAAAACAAATCCAAACAACACATAACATACAAGAAAAAAAGAAGAAAACAAGAGTGCAAGACCCTACCTTTCCATGGTAAAGCTCCACTTTTAAAGCAAGTCCCAAAATCTATAAAACTCAAGAAACTCCAAGCTCCCTTCAAATCCAACAAGAAATCATTCCACAAAATCCAAAATCCAAAGATAAGCAAGTTACACCAAATACTTTCCAAAATTTCAATAAATAGAAAAGAGGAAGAGGGACACTATGTGGCTCCATGTAGGATGCCACATCATTTCTTCTCCATCGCACATCACTCAAGTCAAACCCATACCCTAAGTCATAATAAATGGGTGGTTAAGATGTATGAAAAACTTCTTACACACACCACTCCAACCCACATCCTTTCGGACAAAGAAATAAACACATGTAAGAAAATGCAATTAAAACTCACCTTTTTCCTTCCAAAACACATAATGGGGTCTACTTTTGACACCCCAACCCATAGGTAGGGTTGGTATAAGAAATAAGAAGGTGTATTACAAGTTTATCTTGTCCCACAAGCCTCCAAAATTGGCCTTTAAGGCCAAATCCGAATTTCCCAGGTGAGGTATAGTGTACAACACTAAATTTACTTACACTCAACTAAAAAAACACATAAACCAAAGAACCGTCTAATATAATAAATGAATTCTTTTTGTCCCATCCATAACTAGTTTAGTAACATGATTAAATTACTAATCTAGACACATAAATTAATTAATGATAAAAGGGAATTACATCACCATAAAATCACATAATCTAAAATTAAATAAAGGAAAAGATAAGAACAACACACAAACCCCTTGGTCACAATTGGAGGTCATCCCCCCATGGGAACCCTCTAAGAACAAATAAAACACACACAACATAACACAAGTTGTCATGGTGAGCTTTTTCATATCCACACAGTATTCCACTGTGGTTGGTCTCCAATCCCCCTTTGATTGTTGTGATATAATCTCCTGTAAAACACACAATACCTCCTTCGGCCTCGTGGCCGCATCGAAACATCCAAGATAAAATATATGCATATAAGCCAACAATCATCCATACATAAATTAAATCATCATCAAGGAAAATAATGTTACTATTTTAAAATTCCAACAACATCTAAATGCTATATTTCATTAATACCAATAATATCACAAGATTACTTCACTTCTAAATCCTACTAAATATGACGAAAATGTCGAATGTCAGAAATATATAAATACGTCAACAACACATCATCATCAATATAAAATGTCTCTCTAAGAAATCAAAAAAAATAATACTATGAATTAAAATCCATCAATAATCAAAGTATCTCTATCGTCTAATCATCATGCTAAGACAAAATGATATAATAATATCCATGTATATAACCAACAGTAATCAAGATCAAAATATAATAAGTTTTAAAGTGAACTGGGAACTACATCCCCCTCCCCTTAGACTTGACTTCCTCCTAGAATTCACTGAAATAGGAGTGGAAAACTGGAATCGCAGTAATGTAGTATCCTCCCATGTAACAACAATCTCATCATACCTGTCCCACTGTAATCAAACCTGGTCAATCTCTCTACCTCAAAGGCCTAGGGTTCTGTGCTCTAAAATACAGATGGGCTCCACCATCACCTGCCCCTGATCTTATACTTACAATGAGGTCTAATCTAATACATGAGAAGGATTTTTAATGTATCTCCTAAGCACAAAGAAATTAAATACATCGTGGACATGAGACAAACTAGGTGGAAATGATAGAGGATACCAAAGGACCAGTACGATCTATGATCTTAAAGGGATCCACAAACCTAGGAGCAAGCTTAGATCCTTTTTCATAACTGATAGAGCTCTTATGTGGCTTGAAACGAAGAAAAAACTTCATGCCCACCTCAAAACTATGATATTTCCTATGTTGATCCACATACTTCTTCTTCCTATCTTGTGCCTCCTATAATCTTTACCTGATCATAACAACCTGCTTCTCCATATCCTGTAGTAAAGCTGGACCAAGAGAAACCCTATCCTCCAATTTGTCCCAACTCATTGGTGTCTTGCACTCTTTGCCATACAATGCCTAAAAGGGATCCATGCCTATCAAACTCTAAAAAATACTATTGTAGGAAAACTTCACCAAATACAAGTACTCCTCCCACCTCGCCTGATGGTCAATGACGTACATCCTAAGCATGTCCTCCAGGATCTAATTCAGCCACCCAGTCTTTCCATTTTTCTCAAGGTGATAGGCTGTGATGAAATTGATATTTTTCCTGAGAGCTTACTACATCGTAGTATAAAAATGAGAAGTGTAAAAGGGATCACGGTCAAAAATGATCTTTTGTAAAATCCTATGTAATCTGACAATCTCGTCAAGATATACCCATGTCACTACACTAGCTATGTAGGTGGTATTCACTAGAGAAAATTTGACCACTTTCATCAATTTATCCTCCATGACCATGATGGATTTGTGGTAGTATCTCGATGTCGGTAACCTAACTATGAATTCCATAGAAATGGTTTCCTATTTCCACTCCAATATCGCATGAGGGAAGAGAAGGACAACTGGATGTTGATTCTTGGCTTCACATTCTTACACTCTAAACAGGATGACATGAATTGAGCCATAACTCTATGAAGTCTCCTTTAATGTTACAATTTTCTTAAGGTGGCGTGCATCTTATTCACCCTGGGATGGGTAGAATAAGGTAAACGATGAGCCTCTGTGAAAATGTCTTATCTCAAGCCTCCATCTCTAGGAACATATATCCAACCTATGTGCTTGATAAGGCCATCTATCTATAATAAAAATCCATCAAATATCCCCTCAAGGGGCATCTGAGACTCAATCTCTGCTCTAGCTGTAAGGTAGAAGCTATCATGAGGAAGCTGCTACAAAATCTTACTCCGTAAATTTGTACCCACTGAAGTAGCCATTGCCACATGTCTTCATTTACTCAGAGCATCTACAACAATGTTATCCTTCCCCTTCACATGCTCTCTCTCCATGTTGTACTCATAAACGAACTCCATATAATGCCACCAAGGATCATTGAGATTGGGCTACATGAAGAGGTGACAAAGACTCAATTGATTAGTCTTGAGTGTAAATCTCCAGCCAAGAAGGAAATTTCTCCACCGCACCGAAGCATGTAAAATTGCTGGAAGATCAATGTCATGATTCAGATAATTGAGCTTATAATCCTTGAGTTTGTGAGACTCAAAAGAAACTACTTGGTCCTCCTACAAAAACGCACCTCCAAGTCTTGCCAAAGAAGCATATATTCAAATGAAGAACTCACCCTGAAGGTCTAGCACTACAAGAATAGGTGGTGTCATGAGGCATTCCTTTAGTGTCTTAGAGGCCTGTTCACATCTATTTGACCATACAAATTGCTTCCCTTTCCACTGAAGAGAAGTGGTGTGGTGTGCAGCCTGAGAAAATTCCTGTACAAATCTCTTGTAGTATCCTGCCAAGCCCATGAAACTGTGTACCTCAGTCACACTAGTGGGAGATATCCAATCCATAATGGCTCTAATCTTTTAAGGATCGATTGTGATACCTTCCCCAAAAATTATGTTCCACAAATACTGTACCTTACACTAAAAGAATGCACACTCCAATAAGTTCCCATAAAACTGCTACTCAAGAAGACACTGTAGAACCTGACGAAGGTGATCCTCATGTTCCTCATGCATGCATGAGTATATCAAAATGTCATCAAGGAAAATAAAAATTACACAATCTAAAAACATCTTGAACACCCTGTTCATCAAGCTCATGAATACTATAGGGGAATTTGTCAAACCAAATGGCACAAATGTGAACTCATAGTGCCCATATCTCATGCGAAACACTGACTTGTGGATATCTATCTTTGTAATACTTAGCTAATGGTATCTGGACTTAAGATCAATGTTAGAAAATATTGTGTCCCCCTTCATTTGATCAAATAAATCATCAATGTTTGGAGGGGCGTAACGATTCTTGATCATTAATTTGTTTAGCTGCCTATAGTCCATACACAACCATAAGGTTCCATCCTTCTTCTTAGAAAAAATCACTAGTGCACCCCAAGGGGATACACTAGGACATATTATGCATTTCTCAAGAATCCCCTCAAGCTAAAAAATGAGTTGACAAAGCTCAAGTGTGATTATCCTATAAGGAGCACGTGAGATAGGTTATGATCCCTAAACCAAGTCAATGTTGAAGTCTATCTCATGTGGGGGAGGCATCCCCAGTAGCTCACTAGGAAACACATCAGAAAACTCATGCAAGATGGGCTGATCATCAAGTGAAGTTCCACTAGCCCCATCCTCTTACCTATCACTAACAGTAATAGTACACAACTGACACCCACATTGTACACACCACTTAAGCTGCATAGCGGAAATAGTGCAGATAGAAATGAGTCTCCTAACTCTTGCTATCACTGACTCAACTCCCATATAATCTATACATGATATAGTCTTATGGTAATAATCCACTCTAGATTTGTGTGCAGATAAAAAATCCATTCCTAAGATGACTCCATACAAACCCAATAGAAGGATACAAAGATTAAAGGTAGTGGTGAAGGGTTCCAAATCCACTAGACACTCCTTAACTAAGGAATTTACAGAGATTTTTACTCCAGAAGCCATCTCGATGTCCCAAATAAGGCACTACATAACTACTACCAACCTATAACGATCTACTAAATATGGTAGAATAAACAAATCAAACAAACCAGAATCAAATAGTATAGAGGTGGGAATACCACCAATGTTACATGTCTCTATCACAGTGCTCTGGTGCTCAACCTAGTAGTTCTTGACCACTGCATAGATCTGATGGCTATGTCCCATGTCAAAAACTATAGGCTCTTAAATCTACACTTATCATTGTTACTAGGGTTTTGTGGGAACTCTCTCTAATGATGTCCAACAACACCACATCCATAACAATTTCCTGGTCCTCTCCAATGGGATGTAGCTCGATCTAGTACTCTAGAGGTATTTGTCATGGATCTTGATGACATGGTTATAGACTTCTGAGACCTCTGCTAATAATCTCCTATTGACTGAGCTCTCGGTGCACCGTTTGTCCTAATGGGAACCCGAGAAGGAGGCCCCTTACTCTGTTCACTCTCAGCGTCGAATCTCTGTGGAGGTCTACATGGTAGACAAGTATACTATTGTTGCTACTGAGGTGGTTGTTGTGGTGGCTTGAATGAATACTGTACTGAACCTTGACCACCACGAGGAGGAGGAGCTAACCCCCTTGATCTACTATCCTACATCTATTGGATGTGGCTCCACACTCTATCCCTGGCCTTCTGATTCTTCTCCCGAGTCTCATCTACGATGTAGGACTTCTCAACGGCCTCAACTAAGGTTTGTGGGAAATGAATGCACATCAAACCTCCCAAATCAAAAATTAGGCCACTGATGAACCTGTGAATCTGGACCTGCTCGTCTTGCATATACTCGACATAATGAAGTAGGTCCATGAATCGATTCTTGTACTCAACTATAGTCATGGATTCTTGATGGAGGTCGTGGAACTCATCTATCCTCTACTGAATAAACCTCCTTGATAAATACCTTCTCCTGAACCACTCCTCAAAGAGCTCCCAGGTAACTATCTCAAAGTCTATGTGGAGATTCTACTCCTCAGTCCTCCACTAGAAACCTTCTTCATCACTCAAAAGATGAATCACAACATGAGATTTCGTGTTGCTAGTGCATGGGAAGAGCTTGAAGCACTTGTTCAAGCTCACTAACTAGACCTATGCATGAGAACCACCTATATCTCTAGAATACTTAGATGGGCGTAGCTTCAATATCTCCCTGATATGGTATGCAGCTGACGAACGATGACCCCTAGGTCTCTCTACATGCTCCTCCCTAAGCCTAAGGCTCTACGATCTATCCTTGTGTCATGAAATCCTGTCTCCATGTCCCCTCTATGGTGACTCTGATCTCTTCCCTATGCTCCTCGCTTTGTCGAGGATATGCATGAGCCTCAAAGAAAGGCTCTCCACATGGTCAGATCCAAAGAAAGGAGGAACTGGCTGTTGAAAATTCAAAGAAAAGCAACATAGCCAATAGAAGCCTCCACGTGTTTCTTTGGCATAGATTTGGCATGGGTTTTACAGTGGAACACATCATTGTTGCAGGAAAATTCAATGCATTTTTCTTGGGTGGTTGAAGTAGGTTTTGAAATTCTTATCATCTCCTTCTCTCATTTTTCCTATATATTGTAAGGAGGGGGAATTTTTCTAAAAGTTGGTCACTTTTTCTCTCCTTTTCCCCTCCCTCTTTCTCCTCTAGGGTCGAATGTGGATTTTAAGCCTCCTCTCTTTTCGTTGTAATTGTGTTTTCGTGCTTCTTTCCCATTAATGATGTAATGTGTGAACTCATGGAACAATAAAATCGATTTTGTGATGCATTTTTTCCATAGTTTTCTTATTATATTATCTCTTCTTGCCTCTCACCATGGCATGGTATATTGCGCATATTTTTGATGTCTATTGCAGGTTTTGAGAGTTGTGTTTAATGGGTTTGAAGTGGAATTCTACGTGAACTTTATCTTTGGACTGTGATGCATCTTGTCCATCCTCTCTATTGATCACCTCTCTCCATTTCAGGCACTTGGATTTATGATCAATAACCCTTTCTTTTCTGGTGTATAACCACTTTAGTGTAGGTTTTTTTTTCATGCACTCTCTCTCCCTGGTCCCTTGGAAAGTTATATTAGGATTAAATAGTTTTCCTGCATTAGATTAGATTGTGGCAGGTAGTTTAGGAGCAGGAACTAGCCTTCTCTAGAGTATCATCTCAAGCCTGCAAGTCCCATAGCTTGAGAGATGGTCCAATGTTATGCAGATTCCACTAGATGCCGCACTCAAAATCAAGCCATTCAAATGATGTTGTGCTTCTACATCAACAGTTTTGCCACACCTGGTGGGACTCTAGAGTTATATTCTCTCATCTTTCCAAGGTGTCTCATTATCAAAAAACAAATCTTAAGCCACTGTGTGACCACACTCAACATTTTTGGGACACCCGATGGGATAGGTTTGAAGCACCTTACCACTTGATCTTAGTAGGTTGGTGTGTTCCTGTTAAAGTTTCAACCTTTAGAGGCACATGCAAAGCACATATGGTGACTCCATTTGATCAACAACCCATTCTCTAAGTTGCATACTTTCCTTCCATCCATTTCCACCCATTATTCTTTCCACATCTTTCATCTTCTGCCATTTATGAAGTTGTGCAATCATGGATTCATTCCCATCTTGGAATTCACACTTGCAGCAGCAACAGTGGTCCACTCCACCTCCAATGAGTTTCATGACTCCTCTAGATCAACATTATGATGAGATTAGGAACCATTATGCTTACCCATATGAGCAATGTCAAAACCAGTTTGGTTATGAAACATATTAGGAACAAGGGTATGCATACAATGACAACAATCAAATGGAGAATACTAATTTACAGGAGAAGATTCAAAAGATGGAGGTGAGCAAGGTTCAATCTAGGGATACATTATAGATGAAAGCATTTAGGATTGGTTGTAGGGCACCTTGTCCATGGGAAGGCCCTTTCCCAAGACATTACAACCCGCCGGAGAAGCTTGACTTCATGGTTGAAATGTTGCATCAACTTACACAATGGATCGAGGAAATAGAGGCCTATGAGCTTTGTGCCAGACAACCTTGTCAATGGGTAAGTCCACCACCTCATAGCTTTTCTATTCCACCTCAATCAGTATCTTCATAGCAGTGTCATGAGTCTAGTTTCTCACTTACTTCCGCTAGTGTTGAATTCCCTTCTCCATCTTCTAGTCTCCCAACCTATCTTAATTTCTCTACCCTTTTCCCTTCCAAATATAAGTCCCCTCCACAAGATCCAAAAGCAATACCTTCCCCTCCACAAAAAATAAAGGGAAAACTAGTGGAGAGCCAACCCACCACTTCTCCTACTTTCCTGAGCACATGTCCAAAAGAAACTCAAGATTCTAATCAAGTGGAGCAACAAGAAGAAGAGCCAAGAAAAGAAGAAATGATTAGAAGCTTTGTGAGATTTGCTATTAGATTAAGGATTAATAAAATCCCCTTGATGGTCAATCCCCTGGAGGAGGTTGAGGTCAAGCCACAATTGGTGGAGGCTTCAGTTATAACACAAGTGAGGGAAGAAGCAGGTACTCCAAATCCAAAAGAGGAGTACATTTCAATTATTGAGGAGAACCTTTCAGTTTCAGAGAATTCAAACATAAGAAGGCCATGAAAGAAACTCCAGTTCTTCCTCCCACTTCATCCCCTTTGATCTCTAATGTCAAAGAAGAGTTTGAACTTTCAAACTTCATGATTGAGGATGAGGGCAACCGTGGTGAGCAGGTTTCAAATCAGGAGGACACAATGAAGGAAATTGAGCACACGTAATAGGGAAATGAGGAGGAATATTATCTATCTAAATTTGAGGATTTCTTTGATGGAGGAGAGCCCATGGAGATCACAACATTTTCTCCTCCCTCATCCATCTTTCAAGCACTTGATCATGTTGTCTCAAAAGAGGTCATTCAAGCGCGGTAGCCCGTATCTCATAACAACCCTCTGGAACCAAGGTTGGAGGATCTTAATATTCCATGTTCTTCTCAGGAGGAGGAAGGAAATAGTGAAGACACCATCTCTTCCACATCATTCACCTAGGAAGGTTCGTAGGAAGAATCCATTTTTGATGTTGAATTTTAGAATAATGGGCACATAGATCGGATCATACCTTGCACAATCAGGTACTTGGCTTCATTGAAGCTAAGGGAGAAGCCAAAACTAGTCATGTCCATTTTAGGGCATGAGGATGATATACAAAACACCAAGGGTCACCATCAATACCTTTAAGAGTTTAATGACAATCAACTTTAGCAGGTATTTTTGATTAATGTTGATACTTTGGTTATTTGGGTGGAGGATCGACCTCTTTCTAGTTTTTCACTCATAATCAAATCCATATTTAGCACCAAATCATATACGTGGCTTCCTATTTTGAGAAAGGGAACTTCTCCCTTCCTGTTGTAGGATTTGTTTGAGTTCCCTTTGCTTTTTATTAGCATAGAGTAGGTAGGTTTCCTTTCAATAGAAGAAGTGCTCATGGACACCCTGCATGTATTACTTAAGATATGTATGTTTTCATTTTTTGTACATAGATTTTGCTCGTATTGCTTCAGTCAATGAAGTGCATCATACCCTTCAGTTGTTGCATCAAGAACCTCATATTCACATGTAATTAGTTGCTAATTTCAAATGTAAAATAACTAAAATCAGGTTTCGAGATAGTCAATTTCCAGAATAGGTGAAGTCCCAAGTCATGACAATTTTCTACTCCTAGAAATCTCATCTTCAATATTTTCTTATGTAAATTGAGAGTGCAGACAATGAGACAAGATCTGGATTACCAAGTGCAAGCAGTCAAGTTCACATTTCAATAACAAGATCAATATAAGGCTATCATTCATGACTCTATGCCCAATGGATACTTCAAGTCCACTGGTCACTTCATCTAGCAAGCAGGTGTTCCCGTGAGTCGCTAAATTGTTATCCAATTATTCCCCTAAAAAAAATATGATCAAACATGACCTTACACCAGAGAAATGAAGAGGTCGGTTCAATCATGTGAGCCCACATTTAAAATCTAACAATCATGTTACAGGAAGGCTCAAAAATGGAAATAGAAGGTAGGAAAATGAATGGCCAATAGAAATGTTAAAGAAAAGCTAACTCAGTAGGTCAAAATCGAGCCCAAAACAATTAAACTCAAAGAAAAGCAACAGACTCACGGAAGGTGCCACGTGTCAGCTCAACACAATTCAAAAAAGTGAAAGGAAAAAAAAAGCGGAAGCCTCTAGGTGTCAACTCAATGTAACTTCAAAGGTGTGATAAAAGTGAGGTCCCCAAACAAGCACAATCTCTCCACGTGGTCAGAGCCCGAAAAAGGCAGAACCAGCTATTGAAAAGTATAAACCTAGGAAGAGCTAGGAGAATCCTCCACGTGTCTCATCAATGCAAATTCAAAGGTGTGACAAAAGTGGGGTCCCCAAATGAATGTAGGCTCTCCACATGGTCATAGCACAAGAAAGGTAGAACCGATCGTTGAAAAGTTCAAGAAAAGCAATAGATCCAGCAGAATCCTCAATGTGTCTCGTTGGTGCACCTTTGGTATGATTCTTAAAATGCGGGTCCCAAAATGTGCGCTGGCCCTCCATATGTCTAGGGTCTAACATAGTTTCTCCTAAGCATAAGGGGCTTAGCCAAAACATAAAGAAAGTAGAGTAGGCTCGCGAACAATGCCAAGTGTCAGCACATCGCATTCCCAGGACCTTAAAAGGTAGCAAAAATATTAAGAATGTGCGGGGCTTCCACGTGGATCTTACATTAATAGACTCCAATCTCAAAGCAGTCTGCAAAATATTGCCTAATAAGGAACATCACATGGAGGAAAGGGTTTTCCAGTAGAACCCATCATTGTTGCAGGAGAATTCAATGCATTTTTCTTTGATGGTTGGAGTGGGTTTCGAAATTCTTCTCATCTCCTTCTCTAATTCTTCCTATATATTATAATCAGGGGGGATTTTTATTAAAGTTGGTCATTTTTTCTCTCCTGCCCCCCTCCCTCTTTCTTCTCTAGGGTTGAATGTAGATTTTAAGCCTTATCTCTTTACTTTGAAATGGCATTTGATTTCCTCTTCCCACTAATAATGTACTGTGTGAACTCATACAGCAATAAAATCTACTTCGTGATGAATTTTGTCCATCCTTTGCTTATTTTATTATCTCTTCTTACATCTCACCATTGCAGGGTATAGTGTGCATATTTCTGATGTCTATTGCAGTTTTTGAGAGCTGTGTTTAATGGATTTGAAGTGGTGTTCTGTGTGAACTTTATCTTTGGTGTATGATTCATCTTTTCCATCCTCTCCATTTCTCAACTCTCTCCATTTCAAGTAGTTGGATTTTTTATAAAAAACCCTTCCTTTTCTGGTGTATCATTGCTTTAGTGTAGGTTTTGTTTTCATGCTATCTCTCTCCCTGGTCCCTTGGAAAGTTAGACTAGGATTCGATAGTTTATATGCATTAAAGTAGATTGTGGCATGTATTTTAGGAACAGGAACCAACCTTCTCTGAAGGATCATCTCAAGCCCGTAAGTCCCACAGTTTGAGAGATGGTCCAATGTTATGCAGATTCCACTGGATGCCCCATTTAAAATCAGGAAATTGGGAGGGTGTTTTTTATTCTACATCAGCAACGCCCGCTAAAATATCCCGCATGAAACCCGAGAACAACCTAGGGCAAGCTAGAAAAATTATGGAATATTTTTTTTGACAATTTTGATTACAAAAAGGGTTTTGAATTAACAGTTGTCACCTTCTTGTTTCTAAGTTACTTTGAGGAAATTAGGAGGCATATTATCTATCTGACTTTGAGGATTGCTTTGATGGAGGAGAGCCCATGGAGATCACAACATTTTCTCCTCCCTCATCCATCTTCCAAGCACTTGATCATGTTGTCTCAAAGGAGGGCATTCAAGCGCGGAAACCCGTATCTCATAACAACCCTCTGGAAGAAAGGTTGGAAGATCTTAATATTCCATGTTCTTCTCAGGAGGAGGAAGGAAACAATGAAGACACCATCTCTTCCACATCATTCACCCAGGAAGGTCCGTAGGAATAATCCATTCTTGGAGTTGAATATTAGAATAATGGGCACATACATCGGATCAGACCTTGCAAAATCAAGTACTTGGCTTCATTGGAGCTAAGGGAGAAGCCAAAATTGGTCATGTCCATTTTAGGGCATGAGGATGATATATAAAACACCAAGGGTCACCATTGATACCTTCAAGAGTTCAATGACAATCAACTTGAGGAGTTATTTTTTATTAATGTTGATACTTTGGTTATTTGGGTGGAGGATCAACCTCTTTCTAGTTTTTCACTCATAATCAAATCCATATTTAGCACCAAATCATATACATGGCTTCCTATTTTGAGAAAGGGAAGCTACTTCTCCCTGCCTGTTGTAGGATTTCTTTGAGTTCCCTTTGCTTCTTATTAGCGTAGAGTAGGTAGGTTTCCTTTCAACAGAAGAAGTTGTCATGGACACCCTGCATGTATTACTTAAGACATGTATGTTTTCATTTTTTGTGCATAGATTTTTCTCGTATTGCTTCAATCAATGAAGCGCATCATACCATTCAGAAGTATTGTTGCATCAAGAACCTCAGTATTCACATGTGATCAGTTGCTAATTTAAAAAGAAAGAAAATGTAAAATAGGACTAAATCCTCCATCAGGTTTCATCATAGTCCATTTCCAAAATAGGTGAAGTCGTAGGTCATGACAATTTTCTACTCCTAGAAATCTCATCTTCAATATTTTCTTACATAAAATGAGAGTGCAGACAATGAGGCAAGATCTGGATTACCAAGTGCAAGCATTCAGGTTAACATTTCAAGAACAAGATCATTATAAGGCTATCATTCATGACTCTATGCCCAATGGATACTTCAAGGCCACTAGTCACTTCATCTAGCAGGCAGGTGTTCCCGCGAGTTGCCAAATTGTTATCCAATTTTTCCCCTCAGGAAAAATTGATCAAACACGACCTTGCACCAGAGAAATGAAGAGGTCAGTTCAGTCATGTGAGCCCACATTTAAAATCTAACAATCATGTTATAGGAAGGCTCGACAATGGAAATGAAAGGTAGGAAAATGAATGGCCAATAGAAATGTTAAAGAAAAGCTAACTCAGTAAGTCAAAATCGAGCCCAAAATGATTAAACTCAAAGCAAAGCAATAGACTCACAGATGGTGCCACGTGTCAGCTCGACACAATTCCAAAAAGTGAAAGGGAAAAAAAATCGGAAGCCTCCATGTATCAACTCAATGTAACTTCAAAGGTGTGACAAAAGCAGGGTCCCCAAACAAGCACAATCTCTCCACGTGGTTAAAGCCAGAATAAAGTAGAACCAGCTATTGAAAATTCTAAACCTAGGAAGAGCTAGGAGAATCCTCCACGTGTCTCATCAACACAACTTCAAAGGTGTGGAAAAAGTGGGGTCCCCAAATGAGTGCAGGCTCTCCACGTGGTTATAGTGTAAGAAAGGTAGAACCAATCGTTAAAAAGTCAAAGCAAAGCAATAGATCTAGCAGAATCCTCAACGTGTCTCTTTGACGCACCTTTGGTATGATTCTTAAAAGGCGGGTCCCAAAATGTGCACTGACCCTCCACATGTCTAGGGTCCAAAATAGTTGCAGTCCTGTGACATAAGGGACTTAGCCAAAACATCTGGCAAGAAAGCAGAGTAGGCTCGCGGACAATGCCAAGTATCAACACATCGCATTCGCAGGACCCTAAAAGGTAGCAAAAATATTAAGAATGTGCGGGGCTTCCACGTGGATCTTCATTGATAGACTCCAATCTCATAGCAGTCTGTAAAATATTCCCAGTAGGTCAATTCAATGAAATATGAATCATGAATACCATTAAGAATTTTAAATACAGTCCACCATTTTTGAGGCTGTTAGGCTTCTCACCTACCACCTTAATGAAGTATGTGCTTCCTTTCTTTCCTAATAAGGAACATCACATGGAGGAAATGGTTTTCTAGTAGAACCCATCATTGTTGCAGGAGATTTCAATGCATTTTTCTTTGATGGTTGGAAAGTAGGTTTCGGGAAATTCTTCTCATCTCCTTCTCTAATTCTTCCTAGATATTGTAATCTTGGGGGGATCATTTCTAAAGGAGTTGGTCATTTTTTCTCTCCTGCCCCCCTCCCTCTTTCTTCTCTATGGTTGGATGTGGATTTTAAGCCTCCTCTCTTTGCTTTGTAATGGCATTTTCTTTCCTCTTTCCCACTAATGGTGTACTGTGTGAACTCATGGGGCAATAAAATCTATTTTTTCCATCCTTTGAACTCATGTGATGCATTTTGTCCATCCTTTGCTTATTTTATTGTCTCTTCTTTCCTCTCACCATTACATGGTATAGTGTGCATATTTCTGATGTCTATTGCAGGTTTTGAGAGCTGTGCTTAATCGGTTTGAAGTGGTGTTCTGTGTGAACTTTATATTTGGCATATGATGCATCTTTTCCATCCTCTCCATTTCTCACCTCTCTCCATTTCAAGTAGTTGGATTTTTTATTAAAAACCCTTCCTGTGTATCACTGCTTTAGTGTAGGTTTTGTTTTCATGCTATATCTCTCCCTGGTCCCTTGGAAATTTAGATTAGGATTCGATAGTTTATCTGCATTAAAGTAGATTGTGGCAGGTATTTTAGGAGTAGGAACCAACCTTCTCTGGAGGATCGTTTCAAGCCCGCAAGTCCCACAGTTTGAGAGATGGTCCAATGTTATGTAGATTCCACTGGATACCCCATTTAAAATTAGGAAATTGGGAGGGTGTTTTTTATTCTGCATCAACAACACCTGCTAAAATAGCCCACATGAAACCCAAGAACAACCTAGGGCAAGCTAGAAAAATTATGGAATTTTTTTTTTGACAATTGTGCTTGCAAAAAGGGTTTCGAATTAACAGTTGTCACATTCTTGTTTCTAAGTTACTTTAAATTAATAATATAAATTTACTTTTTAATCCCCATTATAATAAAATAATAAAAACCTCAATACCTTTTAATATACTTTGTTAGTCTAAGGCATGGTTTCAGTTTCCCCTTAAATGTCATTTGATAAACATTTAAATTTCAATATAGTCAAACTTGCAAAAATTAATTCCAAGGGTAAAGGGGTCTATTTAATTAAATACTAAAGTTATATTAATCCCACAAGGTGACAAGGCTTAAAAAAATAACAAAGTTTTTAATTTAGCACAAGGGTTAGAAAAATAACCCCACCCCTTACACAACTAAAGTGGCCACCTAAAAAGTCAACCCATGCATTTTAAATTTAAATTTCTCTCACCCACTCCCCACCTACTTTTTTAAACAGTGAATCTCATCCATTGGATGGATTCATTTGGGGCCACAATATCAAGGGATTCCACTAACCCTAAGTTTGTTTATGAAAGGCTTCTTTCTCTTTGTTTGGTTCATTATTTCTTTGTTTTGTTTTGCAGATTGGTAGAGGATGAGGAAGCCATGAGAGACCATCTCAAGCTCAAGAAGGATGCACATCCTTTCTTTCATTTTTTTTAAAAAATTCACCCTCCTCTAGGGTTTCAATATGGTTATTTATTTTTCCTTTTAGAATTCATTAATGTAGCATTTTCCCAAATCAGCATGTGGATATTTACCCTATTTTAGTAAAATGGTTAGAATGGTAATTGTATTTACTTGAGTAAAAGAATATATACATACATCCATACATATACATATATATTAAATATATTAATATTAGTACTATTGTCAATAAATAATAATAATTTATGGTGTTAATACAAGAAATTATACCAAGATTTCTCATAGTTTTAAAATAAGAACTAATCATTTTCCAATAAGAAATACACACCCATTTGAGACAAAAAACCAACTACAATGAGGACTAAGTGGTTTTTCTATCAATCTAAATTCCATTATACAAAAACTTAACTCACTAATTTTTTTTTGTTTCCACATACATTACAATGTTAATAACAAAAAATCAATATAATAAATCTTCCACTTAAAGTGGTAATTTTACAAGGAAGGTATCAATAATGAAATATATTTTATCTTCTATTAATGCTCCAAGAATCAAATATATAACAAGGCTCCATATTCTCTTCACTTGATCACGACAACAAAAATGGGGGAGAGGCAACACTCTCCACTCAACCAAAACTCCAATGGAAAAAAGAAGCAATTCTTCTCATTTTCCCCTGAGCCCCAACACATGAAAACTCTATAATGATTCCACACTTACTTTCAAGAAGAAAATACAAAAAGAAAATATAACTACAAATACTCATTTTTAAGAACAATAACTTCCCTAAATAATGACTCTAAAACAAGCTAAGTAGAGATAGGAATATGGGGATACCATTGTGCTTCCCAAGGGTTTAGATTCCCACATCTAAAATCCTTCAAAACACAATATACCTAAAAATCTCCTATGCCTCCCTACAAAAACAAAAATATGTCTCTTATTCCTCCCTCACTCTTATGCCTCCCTCTCTCTTATGGCTCCCACAATGCAAAAAATAACAAAATAGAACAAGGCAGGGAATCAAAAACCCACTCCCTCCTCAACACAAATAATATCTTATGCCTCCCAACATATTTCATCCCCGTTTCACTATCTCAACACAACCTAAATCCATTTCACTACCCAACACTTTAAGAAAGAAAGAAAATCCATACAACACATAATGTTCATACAAGAAAACAAGATGAAAACAAGAGTGCAAGACCCTACCTTGCGATGCTAAAGCTCTAGTTTTCAAGAAAGTCCCAAAATATTTCAAACTCAAACAGCTCCAAGCTCCATTCAACTTAAACAAGCAAGAATTCCCCAAAATCTAAGATCCAAACCTAAGCAAGTAATCCCAAATACTTTCAAAAAATTCCAATAAATAGAAAAGAGGAAGAGGGAGATGATGTGGCTCCATGTAGGATGCCACATCATTTATTCTCCATCCCACATCACTAAAGTCAAACCCATACTCCAAGGAAAAATAAATGGGTGGTTGAGAGGTATGACAAACCTCTTACACACACCACTCCAACCCACACCCTTTAGGACAAAGAAATAAACACATGTGATAAAGTGCAATTAAAACTCACCTTTTACGTTCCAAAACACATAGTGGGGTCTATTTTTGACACCGCAACCCATAGGTAGGGTTGGTATAAGAAATTAAGAGGTATGGGACAAGATTAGCTTGTCCCACAAGCCTCAAAATTTATCCGTTAATGCCAAATCAAAATTTCCAAGGTGAGGTAGAGTGTACAACACTCAAGTTACTTACACTCAACTAAAAAAACATAAACCAAAGAACCATCTAATCTAATAAATGACGTATTTTTTTCCCATCCATAATTAGTTTAGTAACATGATTAATTTACTAATCTAGACACATAAATTAATTAATGATAAAAGGGAATTACATCACCATAAAATCACATACTCTAAAATTAAAGAACAACACACAAACCCCTTGCTCACAATTGGAGGTCATCCCCCCTATGGGAACCCCTTAATAACAAATAAAACACACAACATAACACAAGTTGTCATGGTGTCCATTGTCGTATTCCCCTAGTTTTCCACTGTGGTTTGTCTCCAATCCCCCTTTTATATTTTTGATATAATCACCTGTAAAACACTCAATACCTCCTTCGGCCTCGTGGGTGCATCAAAACATCCAAGATAAAATATATGCATATAAGTCAAAAATCATCCATACATAAATTAAATCATCATTTAGGGAAATAATGTTACTATTTTAAAATTCCAACAACATCTCAATTCTATATTTCATCAATACCAATAAGATCACAAGATTAGTTCACTGCTAAATCCTACTCAATATGACGAAAATACCGAATGCCAGAAATATATAAATACGTCAACAACACATCATCATCAATATAAAATGTCTCTCTAAGAAACCCACAAAAATCATTCTATGAATTGAAATCCATCAATAATTAAAGTATCTCTATTGTCTAATCATCATGCTAAGCAAAAATGATACAATAATATCCATGTATATAACCAAAATTAATTGAGATCAAAATATAATAATTGTGTCGTGCCCCACCTCGGGACACCGGAAAAACTAGGCCAATAAGTCAAAATTTGTTTTTTGATAGTGAACTAATGCTCTACTTAACCCATTTCATTAAATTTTAATTCATATTAATTATTAATTTCTAATGTTGCCTAAACGCTAGCCCAACCAAGCTTACTTATTTCATTCTAATAGTATCAACTGAAAACACAATTTTTATTAAGTTTGCACATCCTTTTTAGTTAATTTAGTCTCCCCTTTATTTTTAATTATCCACACACCCCTTTTATTTAATTCTCATTCTCACTATATTTCCCATGACTAGAAAGTGAGTAGGGTAACTTATGGACCCTAGGATTGAATCAATCTCAGCCCTAGATCTCACATTACCCTAAAATTGACCTAACATATCTTTATCCTTTTCTTTTCTAACCTTCTTTTCTCATTTTATTTTGTTCTCTTATTCACAGGTTGTGTTGGAGGAGCTATGGGGATTTTTATTTTATTATTAAACCAGCATTGCATTTTTTTTGAGATATTCAAACCATAACAAGAGAGGTTTATTTTTCTTTTTTGTTGATACACATATATTTATATAAGTTTTTTTTGTAAAAGGATCGAGGCGGCAGATAAGAAGAGAGGGGGAGTGTGGAGGGGGAAACTGCGTAGGGAAAGGAAAAACAACAGGTTGAAGCAGGCTACGGGTGATGCACATGGGACAGGTTTGGGGGTGGCCATGAATGTGTACAGTGGTGCGGGGGGTGGGGGTGATGCAGAAGAGGGTCAGGGTGAGGGCAGCGTGGCTGCGTAAAGGGGGAACATGCATAGGTGGGGGGGAGGGGTTCGGTAGTGGTGTCGTGGGAGGGGGCGATGCGGAAGAGGGTCAGGGTTAGGGCAATGTTGCATCGTAAAGGGGGAACATCCACAAGTGGGGGGGAGGGGTTCGGCCCTCCCCCTTTTGTTGTTTATTATTATTTTTTTTATGAAACTTTAAAAAATCAACAATGTTAGTTTGGGTTTAAGTTTATTAATACCTATAATACATGTATATATATATATATATATATATATATATAATTTAATACATTTTTTTTAATATAAATGATTATATATATTATTTAAATATTAATATATATTTACATGTTTGAATATGTATATAAGATTACATAATATTATATATATATATATATATATATATATATATATATTCAGTATATCTATATAAATCTGCAATAAATACTATATCAACATAACAATTAAACTAGGACTTTCCTTAACCATACTACAGTTGCATTTGAAAATAACACTAATTTGAAAGAATTCTGAATATGAATACCTTGTGCACAATGGTAAGGAAGGAATATTTCAGTATATAAAATAACATATTAAAATTTGTTAACTTAGTGAATTGAGAGTATTAAACTTTTTTCAATAACTATTTAGGTTAATTATTTCACCTATTTTGTATAAACAAAAAGAATGAAAACAAGTATTTTCTAGTAAGATGAAAAATTTATTTCTAAAGGAAATTTTTCAAAAAAATATTACTTATTCTATTATGATTCCTTAAAGAGAGCAAATCATTAAACTTTACATGGAAGAAGTCAAGACTAGTCTTATTCCAATAATTGATATTACAACAAAACAAACCAAGAGGGAATACTTTCTTTTCAAATGCAATACTAAGAGTTTATTTTTTTAATTTTTTTTTTTAAACAAACGAGGCTCTGAGCAAGGTAAGATGATTTCTTTTGTAATACCACATTTCCAATAAATAACCTTTCTTTATCAAAATGATATTAAAAGACATGGCATGTGGAAGAAATATAAATATTTTACATGATCTCTTTTGTAAAACACCTCAATATTTCATATTTCAAAATCATGCTAAAATACATAAGGAGACAACCCAACAACTCCTTCTCAAGCTGAAAGAAGGTTTTCAACTACAAATGATACACCTATCCTACAAGTAATATTTCCCAATACAAAAAGGAGAGGAATTACAATAAAGAGGAAGTATTTCACAAGCCATATCCCAAAAAGGGTTTTAATGAGGTAATATCCACAATAAAATGAAGATGACCAAGAGCTCCAACCAACATCCAAATTTGAGATCCCACTTCAAATGCATTCAAGGAATTCCATACAAGGAGAAGAAGCTTGTTTTGCCACCCAACCATAAGCATCATTACATGCCTTTCCCAAGATTGGGATGCCTGCTAGCCTCCCCCAAGCCCATGGGAAAGAGGCAAACTATCTACAACTACGCAAAAGAGTGAGGGTGACAAACAATATTACATTCATACAAAAACAAGGAAAAGACTAAGACAAGACTCCAAATTTTACAAAGATGAACAAAGAGGAGAAACCATGTTCTACCTCAAAAATGAAAAAGAGAAAAGATTTCTCCAAAGTTTGCAACCATCATCATTTGTAGAAAACAAGATCTCCATACCCTCCTTATTTCTCCAATTTTCATTCAAGCCCTCCTTATTCCTCCACCCTTTCACCAATCCTTCTTAGAAGGATTTTCAAACCCCAAAGGGGTTTCCTTACCAAGAATGGGGAAGGAGGTTCAAGCCAAATGAAAAAACTTCCCCACTTCAAGCCATTTGAGGAGAGTAAAAAAATCCTTCAAGGCTTTCCCATCAAGCCTATAAGGATTGAGAGGGAAAATTCCCCTCTCTTCCCCCACAACTCCAAAACTCCATCATGCCATACGATGGAGGGAGCAAAATCAAATAAAAAACAACAAAAAATTCATGCAACAACAACATTTCCAAGTAAACAACTAATTTCAAGCATGATATAACAAACAAAATAAAGTTCAAGAAGCCTACCTCAAAGAAAAGCTCTCTAAACTTCAATCTCTTCGACTTCTTGACCCAAGAAAACTTTAGATCCAAATCGACAAGACTCCAAGCAATAGCTCCCAAAAAAAATTTCTCTTCTTTTCCCATGAGGGGGTGACATGTGTCACCCCTCTCCTCCTTTAAGGTCAAAGATTCCAAAGATAAAAGAGAGAAAGGATAAAAATGGATTTTAGCCCTCATCTCCCAAATTACTCTAAATGATAACAAAACAATCTTGTGTAACTTTTAACAAAGCACACTAATCCATACCCCTTCCATGGATGTGACCAAAGAGGAGGAAAAAAGGGAGGGAAAAATCCCTCTAGCCTTGGAAATAAGCCCCCCTACCTATTAGGTAGGGTCCAAGGGCTCATTTTCATGTTAAGGGAACTTCCAAACTAAAAAGGGGTCCCTAAAAATGCCCAAAATAACCCAATTTCGGGTTTGAAAAATTTGGCACAAGGGTGGAGGGTGTGGGGCCCACCCAAGGGTTCACATGTGACCCTAAACCCTTTTAATTAAGTGCATCATTACAATAATTCGAAACTTAATGAAAGTGGGGTCATTAATTCCCCAAAACGAGTTTACAACACAAACTAAGCACCCTAAGAAAAATTAATAATTACAAGACATAATACATTACAAATGAGGGTCACCCATGGTGCCCAAACAATAATCCTAATGCTAAGGCCTCAAGCAATAAACATGGCTAGGACTTAGCCCTATGGGCTGCTTGTGCAAAGTTGTGTAGCTAGCCAGAGTCCCACGTTCTCCTGTGATCTGTCACATGCACAATTCATTGCACACATTAAATTCACCTATCCTATAAAATGTGAATTAACTACTAAGTAAGATATCAATGAATTCTAAACTAACATATCATCTCTTTGGAAATAGAAATGCGATAATGTATACAATTATACACAATTCACCATAGGTTAGTCATAATGATAAAGTGACATGTATCCATAGAATCCCAACATGCAACAACCTGAGTATTCATCAATATAAATACGTTCCAAAACAAAATCATACCAATTAGTATCCATAACATCATAAGATAATACAACAACATAGTAATCAAGCTAAATTGGCGCTATACGCCTAAACATCCATACATGCCTAATTAGATCAAATCTCCTTATGTAATGTCTGAAATATAACAAATCCTTGTCAAAACATGTTTATGAGTAATGAGCAACAAGTAATTGAGCTATAAAAGTGTGGGCACTACATCCCCCTCTACTAAAATTAGACTTCCTCTTGGAAGTCACTTAAAGAGATAGGGATATCTAGCCCTCAAAGGTGTTGCATCCTCCCAAGTAGCTGTTGTCTCATCGTATCAGTCCCACTACACTCTAACCTAGTCCAAGTCTCAACCCTGAAGGGCCAACCTACGGTGCTCCAGTCTTTACTATCCTTCATCCTCTACCTGTAATGTTGACCAATCTAAAACATAAGAAGCATCTGGTACATATCTACGTAGTATAGAAAAATGGAAAACATCATGGGCCCGTGCAAGGCGTGGTGACAAAGCTAAGTGGTAGGCAACTGGACCGATGACCTCCAAAATATCAAAAGGCCCCACAGAATGAGGTGAAATCTTAGAACCCTTTCCATAGTGGATTGGGATCTTATGCAGACAAACTCTCAAGAAGACTTTGTCACCCACTGAGAAGTGACGATCAATCCTCTTGGTGTCTGCATACGCCTTCTAGTATGCTCTAGCCTGTTCAAGATGTTTTCTAATCAGAATAGCCTATTGCTCTAAATCCTATGGGTAGGCTGGTCCTAGAATAATCCTGTCATCTAGTCTATCCCAACTCAAATGTGTCCTGTAAGGTTGACCATACAAAGCTTGGTAAGGAGCCATGCTAATGGAAATATGATAATTGTTTTTGTAGGAAAATTCAACTAAATGCAAATAATCTTCCCACTTCTTCTACTGATCCATCACATACATCCTCAACATGTCCTCCAGCACCTAATTAACCCCCTCTATCTATCCATCTATCTCTAGATGATAAGCTAAGCTGAAATTAATCTGAGTACCCAGAGTAGTCTGAAAAGAAGTCGAGAAAACTGAAGTGTAGATGGTATCCCTATCATTGATGATGGTCTTCAGAATCCCATGCATCCTAACAATGTCCTCCATAAATACTTTGGTGATGGCCTGTGCATTGTAGTGACCTTAGTTGGCGAGAAATGCGCAACCTTGGTCAACTTATCCATGGTGACCATAATGGCATCATGACGATAAGAAGACATAGGAATTCCGACTATGAAATCCATGGAGATCACATCGCATTTACACTCAGGAATATCATGAGGTTGTAAGAGTCCTGCAGGATGAGAATGCTCTGCCTTGACCCTCTGACACTCAAGGCAATGTGCAACAAAATCTGATATGTCCTGTCAAAGACCTGGCCAATAATATAACTCCCTCAGATCAGTGTGCATTTTCTTTACTCCTGGATGCACTGCATAAGGGGCTCGATGAGCCTCTGTGAGGACGAAGCTACGCAGATCACCTGACTTAGGTACGTAGATGCACCTATGGAACCGAAGTAAACCATATGTCTCTAAAATGTAACCTGAATACCTACCCTATAATGAACCCTGTGATTCCATCATCTATCTAGCTCCCTCATAAAACCTGTCCTCTAGAAGGTGCTCAAGAATCCTACTTCTCAAATCTGACTGAAGTGTCAAAGAAGCAAGCACATGTCGTCGTCTACTAAGTGCATATGCAACAAAATTTTCCTTTCCTTTGATATACTGCACCTCCATGTCATACTCACATAGAAACTCCATCCAAAACCATTAACGATAATTGAGGTTCAGCTGTGAGAAGATATGTTGTAGGCTAGGATGATCTATCCTAAAAATGAAAGGTCTACCTAAAAGGAAATGTCCCCAACGCATAAGGGCATGAACAACTATTGCAAGATCCAAGTCATGAGTAGGGTAATTAAGCTTGTTGTTCTCAATTTTACGAGAATCAAAGGCAATAACCTAATGATCCTTCATAAGAACTGATCCCAAACCCTCTAGTGATACATCGGTACACAAAACAAAATCCTCTGTAGGGTCGGGAACTACTAAGATGGGAATCATGCTTAACCTTTCCTTAAGCAACTAAAAGGGTTGCTCACACTTTTCTGACCAATCAAACTTCTTTCCTTTTCTCTGAAGAGAAGTAATAGGGTGAGAAATCCTAGAAAAGTCCTATATAAACCTACAATAATAACCTGCTAAACCCATAAAACTTCTCACCTCAATAACTAATGTGGGTGCTAGCCAGTCCATAATAGCTAGTATCTTAGAGGGATCTACTGAGATACCCTCACCTAATATGACATGACCGAAGTACTGAATCTCTGTCTGAAAAAAGCTACATTTTTCCAAGTTCCCATACAACTTCTGCTCTCTCAAAACCTGAAGTACCTACCTCAAATGCTCCTTGTGTTCCTCCTTGGAACGAGAATAAATCAATATGTCATCAAGGAACACTAAGACAAAGTGATCCAAAAATTTCCTGAATACTCCAATCATGAGGCTCATGAAGACAGCTGGGGCATTAGTCAATCCAAATGGAACAACTGTGAACTCATAGTGCCCATAATGTGTGTGAAATGTTGTTTTATGAATGTCTACATCCGATATGTGCAACTGATGGTACCCTGACTTGAGATTAATTTTGGAGAACACCCTCACTCCCCACATTTGATCAAACAAGTCATCAATCCTAGGGAGTGAATAACAATTCTTTATTGTGACTTTGTTGAGCTGTCTGAAGTCAACACAAAACCTGAGAGAACCATCCTTCTTCTTCACAAATATGACCGGCGCTCCCCAAGGAGATACACTAAGGTGAATGAGACCCTTATCTAATAACTCATCTAGCTGAATATTGAGCTCATGAAGATCTGGAGTCATCATCTGATAGGGTGCCCTAGAAACTGGTGCAGATACAGGTACTAAATCGATGGTGAAATCCACCTCTACGGGGTGGTAACCTTGGAAGCTCACCTAGAAACACATCGGTATACTCCCTCAAAACTGCATGATCATCTAAGGGTGAATGCTCTGGAGTGCCTTGACATTTATCTTGTAGGAGTGTAAGCCAAAGCAACTATCCAAGCTAAGGAGCCATGACTCAACCCCAAATCCATCTATAGAGCCGGTGTTGGTAGGAAGCTACAAGCGAAGAAGATCTCTAATCACACTGCCTGTATCTCTCTCCTGGCGATGCAGTCCAATAGGTGAAAGGGGTCGCCTATCCCCAAATGGCCCCTCAAGACTGTGTGATTGGCTATGACGGTACGAGGCTACCCTCTCATCATGAACGGAAGGGCTACGTGACCTCTCCCACCTTGGGGTATCGTGCTCTCGTGGCTCTGAATGTGCATCCTCATATATCGGCTCCTCATCTCCCAATGGAATCTTCTCTCTCACCTCCAGTGGTGGTGGGAGATGCTGCTGCCCAACACCCATCAGCTGTTGCAGGACCTTTGATATATGAGGTTCAAATTTAGGTGTCGACTGCTCCCGCGTAGGTGCATTATGCCCCAAGCCTCTAGCTGATCGTCCCCTCTTGGGTGTCATCTTGTACACGAGGTGGCGAAGAGGTTATTAAATTATGAGTAAACGGTTGTGAAATTTTTTAATTATTTTATTTATTTATTTACTCTAATGTTATTACAAATATTGTTGACTAGTTGACTGATTACGTAGAGTGTCCGCGTGTGCGAACCCCACTATGATACCAAATGTCGTGCCCCGCCTCGGGACACCGGAAAAACCAGGCCAATAAGTCATTTTTTTTATAGTGAACTAATGCTCTACTTAACCCATTTCATTAATATTTAATTCATATTAAATATTAATTTCTAAAGTTGCCTAAATGCTAGCCCAACCAAGCTTATTTATTTCATTCTAATAGTATCAACTGAAAACACAATTTTTATTAATTTTATACATCCTTTTTAGTTAATTTATTCTCCCCTTTATTTTTAATTGTCCACACACCCCTTTTATTTAATTCTCATTCCCACTATATTTCCCATTACTAGAAAGTGAGTTGGGTAACTTATGGATCGTAGGATTGAATCAATCTCAGCCCTAGATCTCACATTACCCTAAACTTGCCCTAGCATATCTTTATCCTTTTCTTTTCTAACATTCTTTTCTCATTTTATTTTGTTCTCTTATTTGCAGGTTGTGTTGGAGGGGCTATGGGGATTTTTCTTTTAGTATTAAACCATCATTGCATTTTTTTTAGAGATTCAAACCATAAAAAAAGAGGTTTCTTTTCTTTTTTTTTGTTGATACACATATATATTTATATAAGTTTTTTTTGTAAAAGGATGGAGGCAGCATATCAAAAGAGAGGGGGAGTGTGGAGGGGGAAATGGCACAGGGAAAGGAAAAATGGCAGGTTGAAGCAAGCCGCTGGTGGTGCGAGTGGGACAGGTTTGGGGGCAGCCATGGCTATGTACAGTGGTGCGGGCGTGGGGGGGGGGGGGTAGGTGGCAGTGGTGTCGTGGCAGGGGGTAGTGTGGAAGAGGGTCGGGGTGAGGGCAGCGTGGCTACATAAAGGGGGAATAGGTGCAGGTTGGGGAAGGGGTTCGGCCCTCCCCCTTTTGTTGTTGTTTATCATTATTTTTTTATGAAACTTAAAAAAAATAAACAATGTTAGTTTGGTTTTAAGTTTATTAATACCTATAATACATAATATATATATATATATATATATATATATATATAGTATATCTATATAAATCTGCAATAAATACTATATCAACATAACAATTAAACTAGGACTTTCCTTAACCATACTACAGTTGCATTTGAAAATAGCACTAATTTGAAAGAATTTTGAATATGAATACCTTTTGTACAATCGTAAGGAAGGAATATTTCAGTATATAAAATAACAAATTTAAATTTGTTAACTTAGCGTATTGAGAGTCTTAAACGTTTTTCAATAACTATTTAGGTTAATTATTTCACCTATTTTGTATAAAGAAAAAAAAGGAAAACAAGTAATTTCCAGTAAGATGAGAAACTTATTTCTAAAGGAAATTTTTCAAAAAGATATTACTTATTCTAATACGATTCATTAAAGAGAGCAAATCATTAAACTTTACATGGAAGAAGTCAAGACTAGTCTTATTCCAATAATTGATATTACAAATAAACAAACCAAGAGGGAAAACTTTCTTTTCAAATGCAATACTAAGAGTTTATTTTATTTTATTTTTAAACAAATGAGTCTCTCAAAAAGGTCAAATGATTTCTTTTGTAATAATAGATTTCCATTAAATAAACTTTCTTTATCAAAATGATATTAAAAGACAAGGCATGTGGAAGAAATATAAATATTTTACATGATCTCTTTTGCAAAACACCTCAATATTTCATATTTCAAAATCATGCTAAAATACATAAGGAGAAAACCCAACAACTCCTTCCCAAGTTGAAGGAAGGTTTTCAACTACAAATGATACACCTATCCTACAAGTGATTTTTCCCAATACAAAAAGGAGAGCAATTACAATAAAGAGGAAGTATTTCACAAGCCATATCCCAAAAAGGGTTTCAATGAGGTAATATCCACAATAAAATGAAGATGACCAAGAGCTCCAACCAACATCCAAATTTGAGATCCCACTTCAAATGCATTCAAGGAATTCCATACAAGGAGAAGAAGCTTGTTTTTCCACCCAACCATTGGCATCATTACATGCCTTTCCCAAGATTGAGATGCCTACTAGCCTCCCCCAAGCCCATGGGAAAGAATAAAACTATCCACAACTATGCACAAGAGTGAGGGTGAAAAAGAACATTACATTCATACAAAAACAAGGCAAAGACTAAGACAAGACTCCAAATTTTACAAAGATGAACAAGAGGAGAAACCATGTTCTACCTCAAAAATGGGAAAGAGAAAAGAAAGTTCTCCAAATTTTGTAACCATCATCATTTGTAGAAAACAAGATCTCCATACCCTCCTTATTTCTTCAACTTTCATTCAAGCCCCCCTTAGTCCTCCACCCTTTCACGAATCCTTCTTAGAAGGATTTCAAGCCCCAAAGGGGTTTCCTTACCCAGAATGGGGAAGGAGGTTCAATCCAAATGAACAACCTTCCCTACCTCAAACCATTTGAGGGGAGTAAATAAATCCTAAAAGGCTTGCCCATCAAGCCTATAAGGATTGAGAGGGAGAATTCCCCTCTCTTCCCCCACAACTCCAAAAATCCATCATGCCATATGATGGAGGGAGAAAAATCAAATAAATAACAACAAGAACTTCATGCAACAACAACATTTCAAAGTAAACAACTAATTTCAAGCATGATATAACAAACACAATAAAGTTCAAGAAGCCTACATCAAAGAAAATCTCTCCAAAATTAAATCTCTTCCAATTCATGACCCAAGAAAAATCTAGCTCCAAATCCACAAGACTCCAAGCAATAGCTCCCCCAAAAAAGTTCTCTTATTTTCCCATGAGGGGGAATTTGAAGAGGAGCAAGAAAAAATCCTCACAAATGAGGGGGTTACATGTGTCACCCCTCTCCTCCTTCAAGGTCAAATATGTCAAAGATAAAAGAGAGAAAGGATAAAATGGATTTTAGCTCTCATCTCCCAAATTACTCTAAATGATAACAAAACAATCTTGTGTAAATTTTAATAAAGCAAACTAATCCATACCCCTTACATGGATGTGACCAAAGAGGAGGTAAAAAGGGAGGGAAAACTCCCTCTAGCCTTGGAAATAATCCCCCCTACCTATTAGTTATGGTCCAAGGGCTCATTTTCATGTTAAGGGAACTCCCAAACTAAAAAGGGGTCCCTAAAAAAGCCCAAAATAACCCAATTTCGGGTTTGACAAATTTTGCACAAGGCTAGAGGGTGTGGGGTCCACCCAAGGGTTCACATGTGACCCTAAACCCTTTTAATTAAGTACATCATTAAACTAATTCAAAAATTAATGCAAGCGTGGTCATTAATTCCCCAAAATTAGTTTACAACACAAACTAAGTGAAAGAGTTGACGGATCATATCGGAAACTGTGTACCACACAGAAGTTGCACTCAAGTTGAATCAAAATAGCTCCAGTGTAATCACAAGTAAGAATCGATCAATAACTGAATAAACTTGCATAACAAAACAAAGCTTTTTCATAAGAAAAATATAGCGGAGTGTCCTGACATGCTCATAAATGAAAAGAAAAGGGGGACATATAGGGTGTTGAGTACCCCTAGTGTAGGACACACATGAAACCCTAAACCTAACCCTAAATCTAACCCATGTGAGATGACCCTCCAACATGAGAGGAGGACACATAGGATAACTCACACTATCACCCCCCCTTCATTGAAGTTGGGGTAGCGGCTATGATGAGTCAGATGGAAGAGGAAGACACTCCTAAACAACTAAGAAAGAAGTACTAATGGGGCCTGACAGATAAAGGCCTGATAAGGTGCCCATATACAAACATAATATTCCTAGAAGAAGAAGAAGAAAAGAACTACATAGCCCGAAGAAGATGGGCAGATATAAAAGACCTCACCCCAATTAGATACCGTAAGTGAATAAACTTCATCTCACTGAAGGGATTGGTGAATAAATCTGCAATCTGATCAGCTATCTGAATGTACTGAATGTTGATGATACCATCATGAATAAGCTCCCGTATGAAGTTCATATGAATCTCAATGTGCTTCGTCTGCTGATGTTGAACTAGATTTCTGTAGATAGAGATTGTGCTCGTGTTATCACAGTAGATAATGGTAGGCCACCAAAAGTGGATGCCAAACTCTGTCAGAATACCCTGTAGCCAAATAGCTTTTGTGGCATCGTTAATTACTCCTCTGTATTCTACCTCTATAGATGATATCATAGTTACATTCTACTTCTTTCTAGACCAACCAATAGGACCCGAACCAAGAGAGAAACTCTATCCAAAAGTATATTTCTGATGATCTAAGTCACCGGCCCAATCACAATCTGTAAATCTAATCAAGTTAATATCAACTCCTCCATGATAGTGAATGCCAGCGATATAAGTGCTATGAATATAGTGAAGGATCCATTTAGCTACTTTCCAATGTAGCTCATGTGGCTCCTGCATGAATTTGGACATGATCCCAACAACATACGATAAATTTGGTCGAGTGTGAGTCAAGTAAATCAAACTCCCCACCAACTTTTGATAAAAATTACCATCAACCAAGGGAGTAGAGAAATCTGAAACCAACTTCACCCCAGAAAGAAAAGGAGTAGGAGAAGACTTACAATCAGACATCTGAAACAGAGCTAGAAAATCAAGGGCATACTTAGATTACGAAATCAAGATTCCCGAGTTAGATTGTGAAATCTAGATCCCAAGGAAATAATGAAGGAGACCTAAGTCAGTCATGGAAAACTTGTTGGCTAAGGTGATCTTCACATAATCAATAATAGAGGAAGAGCTTCCTGTGATCAACAAGTCATCAACATATAGAACAAGAATGAGTATGGAGTCATCTTGCCATAGAATATAAACATTTGGATCAGAGTGACACCTAGTAAACCCTGATGTGAGTAAGGAGTCCATCTTGGCATACTAGGCCCGCGGGGCTTGTTTAAGGCCATAAAGAGACTTCTTTAACTTACAAATGAGGGAGGAATCTTAGACATAACCCAGAGGTTGTTCCATATAGATCTCTTCCTTTAGGCCACCATGAAGGAAGGAACTCTTAAAATCCATTTGATGGAATTTCCATCTATTCACTATAGTAATGGTTAGGGTCAATCGAATAGAAGTCATCTTCACAACCGGAGCAAAGATTTATGTATAATCAACCCTAGCTATATGGGAGAAACCCTTAGCTACCAATCATGCTTTAAACTTTTCGACATATTCATCTACTCCATATTTTGTTCGGAACACCCACTTACACTGAACGATTTTTCTTCCTTTCAGAAGAGTGGTGAGATCCCAAGTATCATTCTTCATGAGAGAGGAATACTCCTGATCCATGGCAGAATCATACTCAGGAATACCAGAAGCCTCCTAAAAAAATGTGGATCAGAAGCAGAGGTGAAGAAAGAGTGGGGTCCAAAAAAATCTGAGTGAGTATGTCTCATATCCAAAGTATTTCCAACTAAATCTCCAGCACTTTGAAAAGTTCTCCTGGCCCAAAGGGGATCAGGAGGATCAGGCTCAGAGTTAGAATATTCTTCACTTGAGTGGGAAGGGACATAATCCTCGTCATCACTAATGTCAGAATTATAAGACTCAAAATTCTGATGGTTGGGAGAATCAGGAAAAGGAGCACACTCAATAGTATCATCATCTAATGAGTCAGAATCAGAATCAGTGAGCTGAAGAACCTCTATAGGTGGAAAAGTAGAAGTTGAAGAAGACTCATCAAAATTAACACTTCTCTCAATATACAACTCATGAGAAGTAGGATTCATCAATCGATATCCCTTCATGCCATTAGGATACCCTGCAAAGATACAAGGTTTGGATTGTGGTTCAAAGGCCTTGCGTTTCTTCTTGGGAATTTTAGCCATAACCTTGGATCTGAAGACTCGAAATGTCCAAACCAGGCTTCAAAGGGTGTCATCCCTCTTACTTCCTTGTGTGGAACATGGTTCTAAATGTAATTTGCACAATTCACTACTTCGGCCCAATACTGCGGAGGAAGAGACTTCGAGTGAATCATACAAGTTACCATCTCCTTAAGAGTATTGTTCTTTCTTTCTGCAACTCCATTCTATGAAGGGCTATAAGAAACTGTATGCTACAAAGAGATCCCTTCAGAAGTACAGAAATCCATGAACCTACTATTTACATATTCACATTCATTGTTAGTTCGAAGAACCTTGATAGAACATTCCGCATGTTTCTCAGCAAGAGCCTTAAAGTCCTAAAAATGTTCAAAGACTTCAGACTTAAGCTTATTAAAATATACCCAAGTATATCACGAATAGTCATCAATGAAGGTTAGCACATAAAGAGCTCTAGTAAATGAAGGAGAAGGAAATGGATCAGAAACATCGCTATGAATGAGATCCAAAGGATGAGTGGTTCTCCAAGATTTTCCTTTGTCAAAGTTATTTTTAGGATGCTTTCCAAGGGTACAACCCTCACAAAGACCCTTAGAAAACTTGATGTGAGGAAACCCGTTGACCATTTTGTTTTGGCTCAATTGTTCAAGGTAGAGATAATTTAGATGTCTGCAACACTCATGCCATAGCTTACTAACCTCATTTTCATGAGTGGGCAAGGTAGTGGGTGTAGAATCAGAAGTAAAGTGGGAGAAGGTGTACAACCATGCACGGTGATATACCTTTCCCTCAGGCACTGTAGTGTCATTGTTAAGCTCACAAATAATCACTGAGTTAGGACCAGATTCCAATCGCATTCCTTCACCAAGGTGAGTAATTTGGTAGACTGATAGGAGATCGGTAGAGAGATCAGGAACACTCAACACTTGGTTAAATGTTCCCCCATCCATCTCTGCCAATCCACTACTAGAAACTGACATTGTCCTGTCATTACCCATCGTGATTTGGGACATTCCACAAGGTTCGATGTTGGAAAAATCAACATGCGAAGAACCCATGTGGTGCGAGGCACCGGAATCTATAATCCATCTCGATGAAGGAGCAACTCTGGCTACAAGGGATTTTCCTTTCTTCTTATCATTTTTAGCACCTTTTTTAGTAGAAGACTCCCCTTTCGGAGCACTTTGTTTTATGGATTTAGAAACACTTATTTTATTCTTCTCAAGTAAATTGGATAAGTGATCAATCTTTTTCTTAAAATAGTGTTGCTCTTTGTGACCAGACTTCTTGCAATAGGAACACAAATACTTACTTTTTTGTGCCTTAGGCTCAGAAGTTGAAGTGTTTGTGTCATTTTTAGGTTTGGTCTTGGTTTATTTCTTCTTTTTAGTCTTCTTTCCCTTTCTAGTACTTTCTAGAAGGGCATGTGACTTGGACTTGAGAGAACCCATTTGAATGAGTTTGTCCTGTTCTTGAATGAGTTGGGACGAAAAACAGTCAAAGGAGGGCATAGTCCAAGTATCACCCAAAACAACTTTTGTAGTGTAGAAAGTTGACACGAAGGTAGAATATTCGGGACCTAGCTTAGAGAGAATCAACAAGATCAGTTGAGAATATTTATTTTCTAATTGACATCCTTTTAACAATAATATAATGTGGACAAATTTTGAGAAGAAATCTTGTAGGTTTTCAAAGTCACTAGGATTTAACCCTAGTAGTTCATTTTCCAACTCATGCGCTCTCATGTCATCTAGTTGTCCAAACATCGCATCCAGTATTTTCCACGTAGATTTAGGTGTTTCGTATGCCTCAATGTGGAAGAGCAAGTCAGGAGAAAAAGACATGCAAAGAAGACCTAAAGCTTCATCACCACAGTTTAACCACTTATATTTTTCAGGTTCGTCGTCTGGTTTAGTCTCAGTTCCCATGGTGATGTAGAATAACCCTTTACCCCTTAGTTTCATTATTATTTTCAATCTCCATTCGAAAAATTTGAATGACGCAAGTAAAGGAATTGAAAGTGCATCCATAGTGAGAGAGAAAGAAATGTAGAAAAGAAACACAGCCACCTAGGACAATAAAAACCCCCCTCCTTTCGGAACTTTATAGTTTAGTGCGTTGATTACAATCGGGTCCATGCATGCGGTTTGAAACACTTGGTAACTTGTCTTGTAATTAGAGTAATGACGCGCAAGAGAGGAGACCACAACAGTGTTTCGTGGAGCACAACAAAAAAGGACACCGTAAACAAGCACAAGCAAAAAATAGAAAGGAGGTGAAAGCCAACCCTAGTGGTGAGAAAAAAATGTCTCACGTCGTAAAAGAAAACCCCCTTGCTGCAGACTGTGGCGGATACGTGCTCACTAGTCGCAAGCAAAAAGGAGGGTGAAATACAAGGTTTGGTAACTCAAGGAGTTCAGATAGCCTTCAAAAATGCCGGAAAATAGGTTGGAAGGCAAAGAGGTGCATGAAATGTCACTGCACACTTGAGTGCATGATTAGAGAAAAAAATGCCAATAACACCTAAATTTTAGCATTTAGAAACGCCCAATGTTACTATTTTAAATCTATTGGAGATTTTTAAAAAATGACAAAAAACATATTTAGATGCTGATAAGGTGTAATTAATAGAAAAATATATTTAATTAAATTAAATCTAATTAATTACAAAAATAATTAAGATGGAAAAATTAGATCTAATTAAGAACTAAAATAAATAAATTTTTAAACAAGATCTATTAAATTTAATTTAAGTTAGTTCTCATTAAAAACTTACCATAAGTGAAAAAGCATATGAATTAAAAAAAAAATCTATTTGAATTTTTTTTTTGGGAAAAAGCATATGTTTTTGAAACACGTACTAAAAAGGAGCACTTTTCAATATTTATAAAAACTTACAAGTTAGAAAGAATGCGATTTGACTAAAAGGAAGATTTGTAAATAAGGAAAGGTTTTTGTAAAAGGCCGTAGTTTTTTAAAAAGAGATTTTTAAGGCTTAAAAAGAATGCGTTTTAAAAAACGTACCAAAAAGAATGAAAAAAATAAGAAACTTACCCAACAGATGACTAACCTCCATGAATTTTGGCACAGCCGGAAAAGGAAACGATGAAACCAAAAAATGTTTACATAGAGCACGGGGCAGGCCAGGTCGTGGTAGGGAGAACCACATAGGGGCAAGCAGAGAGGTCGTTGGCCGTAGCAAACAAGGAATATCCATGTATGGGTGGACACATGAAGTAAAAAAAAAAATCCACGAACAAACAGTCCAAGGTGATAGTCCATGGCTGAAAGACGTAGTCCGTGGCTTAAGAACAATCCAAAGTTGACAATCCATGATGAAAAGGTGCAGTCCATGGTTAGAGAATAGTCCAATGCTAAATAAAAAATGCAGGGATAGGTTTGGAATTGCAGGCCATGGCTAATGAGTGGAGTAAACACACATAGCAGACGAGTAACCACACATAGCACAATAGAGATCCTCCAACTGGAAATGACCCAAAAAATAAACCTGTAGCTATGGAAAAAACAAAAAAAACACAGCAACAAAGAGAGAGAAAAAAAAGGAACTAGTTTTTTTTGAAAAAAAACCAGAAAACCTCTTGTTTTGATGTAAAAACTATGAAAAGAATTCAAGGTGATACCTGCTCAAAGAAACAAAAAAAAACTTTTCCAGGAACACTTTGTTAAAAGATGCGTTAGCAAGAAAGGAAAGAATATCAAGATCGAAAATCTTGCATGAGGAACGAAAAACAAGAGTAATCACAACTAAAATGAGTGCACATTTACTAGATCGTAGCTTTGATACCATGAAAGAGTTGATGGATCATATCAGAAACTGTGCACCACAAGGAATTTGCACTCAAGTTGAATCGAAATAGCTCCAACGTAATCACAAGTAAGAATCGATCAATAACTGAATAAACTTGCATAACAAAATAAAGCTTGTTCATAAGAAAAAGACAGCGAAGTGTCTTGGCATGCTCATAAATGAAAAGAAAAGGGGGACATATAGGGTGCTGAGTAACCCTAGTACAGGACACACATAAAACCCTAAACCTAACCCTAAACCTAACCCATGTGAGATGACCCTCCAACATGAGAGGAGGACACATAGGATAACTCACACTAACACTAAGCACCCTAAGAAAAATTAATAATTACAAGACATAATACATTATAAATGAGGGTCACCCATGGTGCCCAAACAATAATCCTAATGCTAAGGCCTAAAGTAATAAACACGGATAGGACTTAACCCCTTGGGCTGCTTGTGCAAAGTTACGTAGCTTGCCTAAGTCCCACGTTCTCCTATGACCTATCACCTACACACTCATTGCACACATTAAACACACCTATTCGATAAAATGTGAATTAACTACTAAATAAGATATCAATGAATTCTAAACTAACATATCATCTCTCTGGAAACAGAAATGCTATAATGTACACAATTATACATAATTCACCATAGGTTACTCATAATGATAAAGTGACATGTATCCATAGAATCCCAACATGCAACAACCTGAGTATTCATCAATATAAATACTTTCCAAAACAAAATCATACCAATTAGTATCCATAACATCATAAGATAATGCGACAACATAGTAATCAAGCTAAATTGGCGTTATACGCTTAAAAGTCCATACATGCCAAATCAGATAAAATATCCTAATGTGATGTCTGAAATATAACAAATCTCTATCAAAACATGTCTATGAGTAATGAGAAACAAGTAACTGACCTATAAAAGTGTGGGCACTACATCCTCCATGAGAACCTACCTGAGCTGGTACCCAAACATCTAAGTGTCAAGATCCAGTTTTTACTCCTTAGTTTCCCCAACTTTGAGAAATCTCACTCTCTTTTACTTTCCAAAAACAAAATGCTCACATAAATCAATATCTAGTCTTTCAAATCTGATAACTTACCGTTAGCCTATAAGATATGCATTTATTTTTCACTCATACGACTCAACCGATTATGCCACATACATGCATCTGAATCTGAAGTAGATAATGTAGAAAAGGAATGAGTAAAAAAGGTAGATAAATATAACTTTCCTACCTTCTTACCTATTTCAACAACAAAACAACCCTTGGTTACTTTCCAAGAGTCTCTAGTAAATGTAACCATGCAACCAACTTTAACTAGTTTCCTTGTAGAAATAAAATTCCTTCTGAGCCTTGGAACATGCCTCACATATTTAAATACCTATATATTTCCATTCTGTAATTTTAGATGAACTTCTCCTTTACTGGTAATACTGCAAAATTCATCATCACCCAAGTAAACATGCCCAAACTTTCCCTGGACATAATTTGTGAAATAACCCTTATTATGGGTTACATGGAAAGAAGCTTCTGAATCTAAAACTCATGATTCAATTCTATTATGTAAAGAAATAATAAGATCATATTTCATTACCTCTATTGCAGCTATATTTACTTCTCTACCTTTGTCTGGTTGTTGATTCTCTTTATCCATTGACAAACAATCTTTCTTTGCATGTATTTTCTTTCCACATTTCCAACAAGTAATTCCCTTACCTCTAGATTTAGATCTATTATCCCTTGACTTTTATTTTCCATTACTCTTACTCTTGGATCTCACCTTATGCCGGCCCCTGCTTTCTACATTCAAAGCATTACTAGATGATGATTCCCCTGTACTCTTCCTATGAATTTTTTCATCCAAGATTATACTAACCACATCATCAAAATTAAAAATATTATTAGCAATCTAATGTATTACTAACATCCATTACCAAGTTATCCCAGATATCAAGAAAATAACATAATAAAAAAAGTTCTTTCGCTTCATCATCAAAAGGTATATCAATTGATTTTAACTAAATTACAATAGATCTGAAATAATTAAAATGACTAGATGCAAATCCACCTTCATGTATGTTACAAATAAATAGTTTCATCAAATAAAATTTATTTTAAGCACTAGGTTTTTCATATAAATTAGAAATATATTTCATTAACACTACCGTAAAAGTTGCTTCTGTAATAGTGGAAGCCACGGATTTTTTCAGGATCAATCTTATAGATCCCAAAACCTTTATGTCAAGAATATTCCATTCTTAATTAGTCATCTTTGTAGGTTTAGAATTCTCATCTAATGGTAAATACAAATATCTTTGATACAGATAATCCTTAATCTGTATCTTCCATAATTGATAATTTTAGTCGTCAAACTTCTCTACCTTGTATTTGTATTACTTTGTCATTGATATAGCTCCAAATTAATCATAAAACCCTCTGTGAGTAAATCTGTCAACACACAAAATCCTCAAAAAAATATTTGATACCAGTTGTTGGGGTTAACACACCGGTTGTACAGATAATACATCAGATCTAAGCATACATGCAAATAAAAGTGCATATTCTATTAGAAGAATATATATTCCAAGAGATAAAAATAAACACCAGATTTAACGTGGTTCACCTAGTCTGGGCTATGTCCACCAAGAAAAAAGCCAATCTATTATCCAAAGATTTCACAAGATATAAAATGAAGATTTACAATATTCCACACCTTTGTGATGTACAGTATTGTCTTACTCTCAAAAAATTTCTTCTTCACCAAGAATTCTCTCTCTCAAAATTATTCTCACAATAATCATCAAATTTTGCAAGTTCTTGTTAATTCCTTTTTTTCTAAACCCTAGCTTTCATGCTTATATAGGCGTATACAAACTTAGGTCACTTAGCCATGAAATTACAATCAATAAATCTACTTTAATACTAAAAATAGATCAAATTATCATGAGTTAATTAAAATATCCATACACATGTAACTGAAGCTAGTTAGCCCTAAGCGATGACGGTCATAGGTGACTGATGCCGGTCCCTCCATAACTAATGTCGGTTATTGTGTTTTCCAACAAGTTTCATATTGCATTCTAATCCAAATTAATTGAGCTCCACAACTCAACAAACATGTGATAGTTTATGTACTTAGAGGTATTTCGAAAACACGCTTAGTAATTTCTATCTTCAGCTACCTTAACCTAACGGACTACAAATTCTAGAGAGTAGACATTAACCAACTATCATTTGAGAAAGATTTTATAGTCTCAATAACAAAGTGATACACCATTAGCTAACTTCACTCCTAAAATTGACAATAGAAAATATTCCATTTCCATATGAAGAAAATGGTGTCTTGGCAAGATGTTTCGATATGGAATTATTTTATGTATGTCATAATATAAATCCTATATGTGCATTCAAAAAAATTCATTAACGAGTCTTCTTTCCTAATAATCAAATATTAACTAATAATTTTGTTGTGTCTACATTAATTTATCAATAAAGGTTAGGTTACAATGAATAAAATACTAAATATTTCCGTATATGTGGATACATACGTTGTCGCTTATAGATGTGAGATTGCATTTGATTTTATTACCTCCCACATAATGTTGATGTCCACATGTATTTGTAAAAAACACACAACACTTATGAACATTATGTGTTCACTAAATACACATGTTTTTCTTGTCCATCACTTCACAAAATGCATGGTTACAACATGGAGGGTGTGTTGGTTTAGGTAAAATTTCCTTTGAAATTTGTTTCTTTAATCTATGCAATCAAATTTATATTTATTTTTACGCATTATGTATTCCTTTAAATAAAATGGTATGACACATATGTTGTCTATTTATTTATATCCAATACATACAAATATACGTTTAGTTTTTCTACCAAAGTCTTTGTAAAAAAATATATTAGTCCATAATATTTTGTGCAATTAGTTTTCTTAAGAACACCATAACTTTGGTAGAAAATAAACACTTTCACCCATAATTTATGTAGTACATTTAAAAGTAACTTGTTGTGAGGTTTTTTTTGTGTTGGTTTATTTAGTGCTTCATTTCAAATTAGATTATACACTTTAAATAATTAAATTTTACATTTCTTCTTTTCATGGCCATGAATGTATGATAAAGTAGAACTGATGAATCTGGTGACTAGATGCCCATATGTGTGTATTTTGTTGCATAAAAACATATATCATATAGATATGTTATCCAACAACAAATAGTGCCCAACCAAACTTTCTACATAGACTAAACATGCCCCAATCTCTCAACATAGACCTCAACACCAAAGTAAATATGAGTTATCACTTATAGGAATTATGTTGGATGCCTAGATTAACCAAGTACCTAAGGTGTGAAGCTTTGTGGTGTGCAGAATTAGGGAACGACAACATGCATGGAAGTATATTTTGGGGTTGCGCGAGGGACCATGCCTAGGAAAGATGGATTCAAGATTTAGTGGGTTTTGGAAAAAGGGTAAAGATGCATTTAGGGAATGGATGGAAAAGTGACCAAATATAGTTATGGATAAACTATGGAGACTCTAAACTCAAGAAAAGGATATTTCTAGGAATCAATACGGTTATCATGAAAGGATAAGGAGCCGAGTTTGTTATGGATTAGTTGGTACTTTCATGCTAATAGATACTTGATTGAGGAGATGCATGATGACATTTAGTATGCTCTTGGGTAGTGGTAGGGAAATCATGAAATATTCCTTCAAGCATTCTCTTGTAATAATGAGAGTTTATAAGATATTCCTTCGAGTTCCTCATTCTGGATGGTCTTCCATGCCATGAGAGAGAGTGTGAGTGAGAGAGAGGGAAAGTGAGAGAGAGAGAGAGAGATAACATATATATATATCTATTAAAAATGGGTAATATGTGATTGGAAGCTCTGTAATGAAGAAAATATAGAGATCATGTTAGAGCTCTGCTGATGTAATTTTTCCATCCATGGAACTCTTTTGATGTATTATTGGCTACTATAATTTGATGAATGGATATAATGGAATGGTTCTGAACATCTATAGGATGGATTTTGATCTGTGCATTTTATTTTATGTTCATGGGTGTAATACTGGTGTTTTTAGTGCTAATCATGATTTAGTTCTACTTTTATTGTAGTATGATCATGTTAATCCGGGTTCTTGTGCACTAGACTAGGATTTAGTTCTTAATCTTGATTCCAAGAATGGGTGTGTTCATTCTCTGTTTCTGAAAAAATCCCCATATAAAGGGAGAAAATTATCATTAAGCTCACAGAATAAAGGGGTTTGATGCCTAGGCACACCTCGCGTGAGGTTCTAGAATAGTTTGGATGGTGTGCTGACGTGTTTATGGTTTGATTGGTGAAGAAAGAGGTAGAAAGAAACTATATTTTGGTTCTATTGACGGGACCTATTTTCGATGTTATTGTGAGAATGATGTGTGATGATGGAGCACTTGACCTTAGATAGTGTTGAATCATGGCTTAAAAGAACAAAGGATAAGTTTGCTAAGATATTTAATACTAACTCTGAGTTTGATGCATGTAAATGGGTAGAGGATCACCTGCATCATGAGTTATATGAGAGCTTTTTCTGTTGTTTCCTTATAGAGTTGTGTGAATGGCTATCATTATATGCATTTAGGTCAAGTTGGTACTATATACCTCATGTATGGACCCCAGATGATTATCAAAGGCTGCATGTTTTCGATGTAACCTGGACCCGTGTTATTGATCACTTGTGGGGTAGAGTGTTGAATAGTAACACATTGGAGTATGTGATTCCTACGTATTCTTTTCTAGAGGTTGTTGATTTTGAGTTATTTCAGGAACTAAGAGGATAATTTTTGTAGGATATGCTCGTAGCTATAAAGATCTTGATTATTACTCTAAGTTTGGAGGAATTTCCTATGAATGGATAAAATTCCTCTAACCACTGGGCGTGGAAGCTAGAGTGAAGGAAGATGGAAGACCTTGTGGCTGAAAGAGATAGAGAGGAGAGGTAGTTCAAGTATAATGAACCTAGGGATTTGGTAAGAGAACATGAGATTACAGAAGCAATGGATCTATAGAAGTAGATGTTGCGCGAAGGATTTAAGATTCGCGTAGAGGATGTGCAACTTGAGTAGTTTGTGCCACTCCATATTGACAAGCGCAAGAGAGAGACCCCCTTTTCTTTTGGTTAAAGTTCATCACTTGAATAAAGGAGATTCATAGGTGAACATCTTCGCTCCACCTGGTGACAGAACCTTGAAGATTATTTTTCCAAATCTAGATATTAGTATTGTTAACCCTATTTATAACACCCACCTCGCACACACACTAGGACAATACAACAAATAACGGATAATTTTTTTTTCTAATTTTCTTGAAGTTTATAAGACAACATAAGTGATCATAATGGGCTACAACTAACTCTCTATAGGATTGACACAACATTGACCACATATCCAACAAAAGAGCATATGACACACATCACAAATAGTTCACTTTTATTTTCGTCACAACACAACATAATAGTCCAACCACATGACACACTTATAGTTAGGGTCATCCTAAGGTGAAAAACCTTTAAGGTTTCTTATTTACTAAAATTTCACTCAAATCTTAACTTACTTTCTAGAAGGTTCAATTTGAGATTCAATAAACTCTTCTTATAGAGCTAGATTTATTTTCTTTTACACTATTCAGTAATTAACTTAAGATCATCTCTAATATGTCAATCTACTTTTTGATTCATTTTATTAATAAAGGGGGTAAAATGGACAAAATTTAGGCTCTTTAACCATGGAAAGGGTGTTTATACACATTACAATAAGATCCAACCCAAATTTACATAGAGGCGACACAACACAGACCCTTTTAAACAACATAGAAAGGATTAAACATAGCAAACAAATGACCTAAAATCAATCTTCCCCTAGCACACTGAAAGAGGTTACAAACCAACATCCTACCACAACTCAAGGTAGATAAGGTTAACAAGTAACACAACTAATGTTACAAAAATCCATTTGGTAACCAAAATTGGTAATGAGTTTAAATGTGATTCCAACTCTTAAGGTGACATTCAAGATTAGTTGGTGGTCTAAGAAAAACAACAGGGGTCAACCTAAGAGAGTTTTATCATAAGATAATTTGGTTATCTGAGGACACTACCCAATAAGAAAGCATAAATCAACATACAAATATAAGGGGGAAGAAAAAAAATATGATAAGGTATAACTATGCCATCCCTGATAAATGGGTTTATGGCGATGAAACTAAGCATATCGGATAAGACGACCTCACAAACTTGGAATTTTATTTACTTAAGCTAAGAGGTATAATAAGCATAAGGATAAGAATTTGTTTCTGATTATATTTCAGATTTCATAACTTGATAAATTAGTTTTGATGATTTCTTAACCATTTATTCCATTAGCATGACTTCGTTAATCTTTTCAATTTACCTTACATTAGGTTATAACTTAATATAATTTTTTATCTCAACAAATATAAGGATGAAATGACTAACATAGGTTGAGAGTAATAAGGTATATATTTTGACAAAAAATTCCTTTTTCTTTCCACTTAAGGTCTCTTACTACATCAACTTGATTACAACCTCGTATACAAATATATATATAAATTTTTGAAACCATTATAAGGATTGCAATAACATTCTATTAGGCCTACCCTTACATTATTGCCCTAACTAGAAGGATTTACTACTCAAAGTTATCATCACAAATGTAATTACCCCGCCATTTTTTCTAACATGGAAACTAGTATCCCTTATCCAAAACGAAACCCACACCAAGGTAACGAAAAGTCTTATGTACTTGAAGTAGTTTTAACTAGGTAGAACAATATTAGTCACATCAAAGATAAACTATCTTTCAAAATTGGAGATATACGACAAGATACTCATAATAATGAAGAGTTCATTTTACTCTATTCACAGTAATGTTTCACAATTTTTAACCTCAGTGAAAAGTGAAAACTCTACATCACAATTAAACAATTACACAATTAATAACGCACTAAATCCTTATAAAATTTCTAGCAAATTGTTTTCCAAGACATTTCAATAGATTTAAGCAGTTGTGCAAATGGGCTTCACTATCAACATTGGTGTTAATTTTCTACTAGTCATTTCCTCCCTTTCTTTTATACTCATAGAATTCATCTACACAATTATTACCCTAAGTCAGTTCATGGGAACTGAGCATGATAAATACTACACATTGGACTATAATGCTACCCTTAACAATATCATAAAAAGGACCTTGTATTTAGTGAAATGGTGATATGATCAAAAACACTAACAACATCATTAATCATGTGAGAAATTATACCATGTAAAAATCGAGAAGAAGCCATAGGAACCTATTATGAACATTATTTCAAGGGAAATAAAAGTTTAACCATCATTGTAGTAGGATTCAAAGAACTGATAGGATCAAAACACAATGTCGAGCGTATTGGGTTTTCAATCATGTAATCACATATATTATATGATTGAAATCCAATACTCGAACATCAATCAAAAATTCCCTAAATAAGTCATATTATCTAATACATTTATAGTTAGAATTCCAACATTATTTACTTAAACATTATTTACCACTTTCAAAAATAACCTCACAACATTCCGAAACTTAATTTCTTACAAAAGGGATACAAAGTAAACTCAAATAAACAGGTCCAAACATATGATTATCTTACCTTTCCATGCATAATAGACATCATGTACGATCATAGAAATAACCCATATTCATCTAATCAAACAATTTAATTTAATTAACAACTTCTATATTACCAAGGATGTAGGCTTTTTTGGTTACTACGATGAACCAACACAATACACGATTCTTACATGAGTCAAAAATTTATATTATTTTAGAGCTCATATTATCAACATCAATTTTTTTTGTATAATCTTCCCCTACTGCTACCTTTTCCCTCTGCCCTACAACATGGTAAAAAAACCCTAAAACGTAACCCTCTTCACATCTCTACCAAAAACCCTAATACGGGAGGCAGTTATGGAGAAAAAAATGACCACGAAGAGAGCCAAGCCCTTTCATGGATAAATCTTACATTTGGAGAAGACAATTCTACTCCTGGAGGAGTAAACGAACATCCACTAGAAGGCGGTACAGTCTTCAGTGCTGGAAAAAATGACGATAGACCAGAGGCTTCTGGTAACACCAAGCCGAATGGAAAAAATGAAGCCAGACCCCCTTCCTTTGATGTCATGATCTCACAGGCCTGAGTATATGGAAAAATGGGTTTTCGATCTAGCTCACGGTAGGGGAATGCTCCCCTCAATGGAGAAATTGTGAGTTGGATGAGCGGCGTATCTGGGATACCTACACTCTTTTCAGAACTGCTTACCCAGGGTGGTGGAAGTGATATAGTGATCGAGAGAGCCAGTGGTCCCTCCTTCACAGATATAGTATCTAAACAGTCAAAGACTAGTGAAAATACTACTATGAAGCCTACTGAGAAAAACCCATACATATCCTTTGGAGATGAAGTCCTCGAAACAGAGTCTTTTTATCAAGACCATGCCTTAATTTGTAGATTTGTTGGTCTTTGGCCTAGTTTACCTATCCTACACGAATGGATCTCCAATCAATGGATCCCGCTTCTAAAAGGAAGGTTAGATCTCTACCCATGTGCTAAAGGAATATTCATTGTTGCTTTTGAATCCATAGCTGATAAGGATATCATTGCTATTCAGTTTTGGATCTGACAGAAAATATACCTTATGTTAAAACCTTGGTTCCCGGCATTGAGCCCTCTCACTGAATCCTTCTCCCATAAATCGATATGGATCAAAATACCCCACCTACCTCTACAATTTTGGGATCAAAAATGTCGACAACCATAGGCAATACATTGGGTAACATTGTTTACATTGACTCCCAAACCTCTGAATTCACACATACAACCTATAGTAGAATTCTTTTTGAGGTTGATACCTTACAGGATCTTCCAGCTCATATTGAGCTAAAGGTGCAAAATCAAACTTGGAATCAACCTCTAGACCATGAGGGTCTACCTTTTACATGTGGGAAATGTTTCTCTTTGGGACATTCTATTGTTAATTGTGAGATGATAAAACGTAAAAAGGAGAACACTAATTGGTGGAAAAATTCCCTCCCAGAACATCTGAGATTCAAACCTCAGAATATCCCTACTTCTGATGCTAAGGAGGAATACATGCTGGAAATGGTCCCAAAAACCCCTTTGAATGAGCTCACAAACCATGCAAATAAATATTCAGCTGGGGATGAGACTCAGTGGATCAGAAACACTGAAACAATTTTTTTTGTAGTGGATAACGAGAATATTCCTTGATTTCCGTGCTCAAACAATCCTTTATAGAAATCTACGAATGAATGGATTACAGTTTGTAACAAGAAGAAAAATGTTTGAATTGAAAAAAGTAGTTGTTAAGTTGACTTTGTTTTTTTTCAGCTGTTGGCTTGTTGGTTGCTGGCCTTATTCATGGTAGGTTGTTTGCTACCGATGGGATTTTTGATAACATCTGGATTTTGATCCCTTTTGTTCTCTTAATATAGTTATATTTGGATTTTGAGTCTTTCTGTACAAGGATATAGTCCCTTTCATAAAACTATTTACCAATAATAAAAAAACAATTTATATTACAACTGATATAATCACATGCTCGACATGGGTAAGGTAATACTCATTTCCTTAAACATATTAACCATATAACAACCAAATTTCAACCTTCACCAAATGTAACGCCATGCCCTTACAAATGTAAACACTTTCCCCACATCACTTACTCAGCAGATTCAAGGATATAAAGGTAAATATTAATTTTCTTGAAGTTGGTCCTTTCTACCAGGTTTCTAAGTGAACCTAAACCTCTAACCCATATTCATCGTGTTTTGTAAACTATAAATGATAAGCTTTTACCCTGATAAAGTAATCAAACTGCTTCATCTATTTGGTAAGGGTTGAACTTGTAAATTCTCAAAGAAAACAAAGAAGAATTATATGGTAAAACGTATGTCCTCCAAATTTATCATTAATTATTATTCTTATTAGTGGGGAACTCCAATGGATTCATGAGATATAATTCCCATAAAGTAAATACTTCAAATTGACCATACCAAATCTTAAATAATACCCAGATCAAACCCCATAATAACGATTGGTTAGAGAAAAACCCACAATCCAACAATAGTAGATGTTAAAAAAATTTCCCTTTATAACGTATTAAAAAAAATAGTAGCCGGGTGGTGTTTATCTGACAAGAACCAAACTCATAAATACTTGATGTTTTTTAATGAGAATAAGCTACAATAACAGTCACAACATGTTTGACCCCGCTCAAAGGGAATACACAAAACTAAATATAACCTAGTTCTCCATAGCATTAAACCTAAAAGTATATCTTCTTCTGAATATGGATTATGAACCCCATACAAATTTCACGATAGTCAGCTACCCATATTCCAGTCATGGTTCATCACTATATTTCATATTACCGGTAGAAAAAATTTACTACAAGAAATTACAACTCAGAGAAAATAAATACATATATATTTTCATCCAAATATTTCATAGAGCCATTAGTTTAAAATCAATTATACAAACCTTCAAGGACACAAACACACCCAAATCCACAAAAAAATGAACATCGACATAACCTAGGAACAAGAGCACTAAAAAAAATAGTTTCATAATCTACAACAAAGACTATCGCAAAAACATTCCTTATGGCAAGGAAGTAAATGGAACAAGCTGAAATGTGATAAGAATAGTCCACAAGCTATGATTAATTGTAAGACAACCAAAGACCCAAGAAAATTACATTTTTCAACACATAGAAGCAATTGATGTCATGAATTGTTTACGTTGGAATAAAATTAGAAGGGGTAGTGTTTAAACAGCATCAATAAGCTCTTGAACAAGAAAAACGTCCACCCTGACTAGAAACATTAAAATCTGACACTCTTCCTTGCTTTAGTGTTGGAGGACCAAAAACTCCATTCACGACCACATTTTGGCACAGGCGGGAGGAATGCGACAGCACCCAGGGAGGATGGAAATTTCTCCTATTCCATCGCCAATTCTAGTGTTCGTCTAATCAACAACTCAAAACAACAAAAATACCCCCCAAAGTAGCTCCTGTGCAAGCCAGAAATAGCACAACCATCACCACATTGCCAGAACAAGACAGAAATTGAAAAACAACAAATAAGAAGACGGAATGTCACGTCTTACGTGAACAAGAAAAGTAATGCAACCTCACATTACCAAGCACAAAGAAAGAGTTTTAATGAGATATAAATAAAGGAAATGCTTGGTGCTTGTCAATTCCACCCACCTCCTCCGAACACTGAGATTCAAACCGCAAAGATCCCTACTTCTGATGCTAAGGAGGAATACAATGCTGTAACTGGTCCCCAAAACCCTTTGGGAATGAGCTACAAACCATGCAAATAAATATTCAGCTGGGGATGAGAACTCAGTGGATGCAGAAACAAGACTGAAACAATTTTTTTTGTAGTGGATAACAAGACATATTCCTTGATTTCCGTGCTCAAACAATCCTTGATAGAAATCTACGAATGAAATGGCTACAGTTTGTAACAAGAAGAAAAATGTTTGAATTGAAAAAAAGTAGTTGTTAAGTTGACTTTGTTTTTTTTCAGCTGTTGGCTTGTTGGTTGCTGGCCTTATTCCATGGTAGGTTGTTGCTACCGATGGGATTTTTGATAACATCTGGATTTTGATCCCTTTTGTTCTCTTAATATAGTTTATATTTGGATTTGAGTCTTTCTGTACAAGGATATAGTCCCTTTCATAAAACTATTTACCAATAATAAAAAAACAATTTATATTACAACTGATATAATCACATGCTCGACATGGGTAAGGTAATACTCATTTCCTTAAACATATTAACCATATAACAACCAAATTTCAACCTTCACCAAATGTAACGCCAATGCCCTTGACAAAGTAAAACACTTTCCCCACATCACTTACTCAGCAGATTCAAGGATATAAAGGTAAATATTAATTTTCTTGAAGTTGGTCCTTTCTACCAGGTTTCTAAGTGAACCATAAACCTCTAAACCCATATCATCGTGTTTGTAAACTATAAATGATAAGCTTTTACCCTGATAAAGTAATCAAACTGCTTCATCTATTTGGTAAGGGTTGAACTTGTAAATTCTCAAAGAGAAACAAAGAAGAATTATATGGTAAAACGTTATGTCTCCCAAATTTAATCATTTAATTATTATTCTTATTAGTGGGGAACTCCAATGGATTCATGAGATATAATTCCCATAAATTAAATACTTCAAATTGACCATACACAAATCTTAAATAATACCCAGATCAACCTCCATAATAACGATTGGTTAGAGAAAAACCCACAAATCCCAACAATAGTAGATGTAAAAAATTCCCTTTAACGTATTAAAAAAAATAGTAGCCGGGTGTGTTTATCTGACAAGAACCAAACTCATAAAATACTTGATGTTTTTTAATGAGAATAAGCTACAATAACAGTCACAACATGTTGACCGCTCAAGGGAATTAACAAAAACTTAAATATAACCTAGTTCTCCATAGCATTAAACCTAAAAGTATATCTTCTTCTAATATGGATTATGAACCCCATACCAAATTTCACGATAGTCACTAACCCATATTCAAGTCATGGTTTCACTATATTCATTACCGTAGAAAAAAATTTACTACAAGAAAATTACAACTCAGAAAATAAATACATATATATTTTCATCCAAATATTTCATAGAGCCATAGTTAAAATCAATTATACAACCTTCAAGGAACACAAACACACCCAAATCCACAAAAATGAACATCGACATTACCTAGGAACAAGAGCACTAAAAAAATAGTTTCATAATCTAAACAAGAACTATCGCAAACATTTCCTTATGCAAGAAGTAAATGGAACAAGCTGAAATGTGATAAGAAATAGTTCCTACAAGCTATGATTAATTGTAAGACAACCAAAGAACCCAAGAAAATTTCCATTTCAACACATAGAAGCAATTGATTTCATGATATTGTTAAAGTTGGCATAAAATTAGAATGGGTAGTGTTTAACATGCCTCAATAAGCTCTTGAACAAGAAAAACGTCCACCATGATCTAGCAACATTAAAATCTTTGACAATGTTCCTTGCTTTAGCTTGTTGGAGGACCAAACTCCATTCACGACCACATTTTGGCACAGGCAGGGGAGGAATGCGACAGCACCCATGGAGGATGGAATTTCTCCTATCCATCGCACTTTTCTAGATGTTCGCTCCTCATCAACAACTCCAACAACAAAACTACCCCCCAAAGTAGCTCATGTGGCCAGACATAGCACAACCATCCACCACATTGCCAGAACAAGACATAAATAAAACAACAAATAAAGAAGGAATGGCCAGTGAACAAGAAAAAGGTAATGCAACCTCACATTTACAAGACAAAGAAGAGTTTTAATGAGATATAAATAAAGGAATGCTTGGTGTCTGTCAATTCCACCCACCTCCCTCCAAAAAAGGACCAAAACAAGAAATATGGAGAAACTTGTTCCCCACTCCAAGCACAATTTCCACTAATGAAAAGTAGGTCATAAATAAGTAATAAATGTAATGTATGTGGCGAAAAAATAGTATTAAATGGTGAGGTGCCTTCAAAAGTGACCAAGGAGGGTGGTTACATCCTCTAAATTTGCCAACAATCTTGTTATTAAAAAAAACAAGGTAATCCAACTAATTGTATGCAATGATTTAAGTCTATAAAAGGGACTTCCCATAACATTAATAACATATACTAGGAAACCTACAAGAGCACCCAAATAATTCATGGTCCCAAAAATCTACACATGCACCACAGACAACCAAAGGTGGTTTAAATGAACGAAAATCCCAAAACACTTCTTTTAAAAATAATAATAATAATCCTTTAGAAATTTAAGAAATAATGTCATTACGCAAACCACTTAACCAAGAATTTTATAAGTCTTAAAATGAGGATTCTCGCAAGAGACACTACAAGGAACCCTCAATAGCGAGCATGTCTAATAATGGCACCAAGAGGCACGACGTAAAGAAATGAAACTAACCTAACTTGGAAACACAGTTACAATTACCTAATGATCAAAGATATGCCTTGAATCAATGAAAAATATACCAGGCACGACCGTTCTAAAAATAAAATAGACTACGGTATGGGTAACAAAACTTATTACAAGGTAAATTCCTCGTAGCTCAAAAATACCACATCAACACAAAATATTTGGGTTCACAAAATTGAATTTCAGGACTCATCATAGGGAGTACTAATCAGACATTCAACACCGCCAACAAGGTTCAAAGGAAAGAACAAGGATCGACCCTGAATGAGGCAATACATTCTCCTCCCCTTAATAATGCATTGTCCTAGATGTGACATAATGATGAAGAAAGAAAAAAGGGATAAACAACGAGGACCGAAAAATACAAGGATTCTTACTATGTTTAAAATTGTCGTTAAAGCACGGCCACAGTGAAGACTAGAAAATTTAGCAGATTATTACACTTTTAATATTTTGTGAAGATTAGTAGTTTTCTTTTACTTCATTAGTTAATTAATCTTTCAGTTAAGATTTCATTTTTATAAAGTTTTAGTTTTTTCATTCTTATGGGATACCAATAGGAATCTGTCATCAGCAATCCGGCACTATGATAATTCTTCACCGGGAACTCCTCGTGCTATGATTATTTACTAATGCACAGCCTTTAGTTTGGTGGACGTAATCTGGAAACAAAACAACAACATAACACAAGAATACCATTGACTATGGGAGAAACTTTACAATTACACCTCTCGATGGCTTCTTCAACACACCTTTAACTGATGGCTTCCTTCGCACACTTCCTACAATATTTCTCACTACTTCTTTCTATGCTAAATGAGGGGGGTAGCCTCTCTATTTATAGAACTTACAGGCTTATCCATCTTATCTCTAAGATAGGATAAGAAATCCACTCTGACGAATCATATTCCATACCTTAACTCTTATCTGTACATGTAAGCTTATCTCTTAAGATAAGATAAACCTTATCATTTTACATGGGTTCCACATTTTTAGAATTTTTACAATTAAAATACACAAAATATTTATGACCTCACTCCTTGTCCTTATTACTAATATAATATTCTAATTCCTAATCATGTAGACCCTACTTCTCTAATTACCCAAACTTTGACATTTTAACATTACCGGACCACTTACGACAAATATTTACTTTTTACAACATTCCTATTGTACTTTGACTGTTACCGTACTCCACATTATTTGCGGCGTCGTACTGGCAGCGCCGTTATCTTCTATCGGACGCTACTACTAATTACACTTAACAACATTCTATTCCTAATACATACATTAATGAAATAGAAATTATGGAGGAAAATTTTAGTGTCGACAAATCGCTATCACAATAACATCACAGGGTCATACGCAACATTGACGATTCACGGAAAATTTCACATACAATCACGACTGAACCACATCATAAGAGCTGGACCAAAACATGGAAGGAACACACATGATCCAAAAAACATAGTACACATCACACGTAGATGACCGAAACATAAATACTCATAAATAAGTGTACTATAACAACTTGAAATTCCCACAATTTCACATATGAAGATTTCACACAACGTAGAAAAATAGTTACAAACACATAGAGTCAACAAGGGATTCAAGAACGTATCTACGACACCAAAACACGTAGCCAACTCACATGAGTAACACATACATCATAACACCACTCCAAAAACATCAAAAAAACTCTGTATAACTCCCAAAGCATCAATCACATGCACAAAAATATCTTATTCCTCCTTCAAGTCTTTTATGCCTCCCTCAAGTAGTAATATATAGACAAATTTTCCTTTTCACTCCCTGAAGAGATCGGTCACTCTATGGCCATAGGCATATAGAGTCCAAAAACCCCTAACCCCAGTGACATAACAACTCATGGTTAAACAACGTGCTAGTTATCTGTAACTCCTTGGGGTGTACTCCCATACAACAAATTAGTTCCATATGTTTATCCATTCCATGGTGTACCCGTGACCCTATTACAAACATTACGATGATAGGACTAGAATAAAAATTTGATTCAAATGCCAAGTGGAAATATACAAGCCTTGGGATAGGCTGTAAAGTTTTAAATTAAAATGAAGGTCAAAATTCAAGAAAAAAATGGTGAAGTAGCCATAGTTAGTGTGAAAAACTGCATGTTAGTACAACAACAAAGGAAATGTCCAAGACATAAAACATATCAACCAAGAAAACTACCATTCCTTGCAAAAATAAAAGAAAAATTTCAATGTACAAGAAAAAAACATATATATAAAAAGCACATTACAATGAATATGTGGCCTTACGCGGCCACCAAGGGGGTACTCAACGAGTTGTTGGTACTCATAACATCAAGCCTTGGCTCGTAAAATAACATATCACTAATACAACTGCCATCATCTCTATCTGAATCATCCTGTAACCAATTCGACAAGTCTAAACATAGTCATAGCTACACTTAGGTTGCATCCATATGATAACCACATAGGGAGAGAGAAAAGAAGCACAATTTTTCATCTACTAAACTGAAGATCAACTTTAGTTGTTGGCCCATGGTACACATTCCCTCACTCCAGAACATACACTTTTTCTGATTTCCCTAAGGATTGATTAGTCTAAGGTTCACGAGATAACGCATATGCACATTACTAACAGAATGGTGGTTCACACAAATTAACCATAACGTCTCACACATGGTACATAGACAAGATAAATCACCCACATTACATTCACATTTTACAACAAACAACATTACCACATGTTGCACCCAAAGTGAAATCACTTCACAATAGGTATATACTCATCATATGTCCCTAAAACATGACATAAACCATTACATACTACACAAGTTATACTTATGATGAGCATAATTACAACATACAATCAATTGCAATACAACATGGTCTTATACACATTTCTTCATATCATAATGACGACATCACTATGTAATCTAGTTCACTAAAAACTAACCTTGTCATACAAGACATCAACACAACCACATATCACAAATGCAAAAAGGATCCAACACTCTGTAATCAACAATATCATTCCTTTCACACACACAAAAATATGATGTTTAACACTCGTAATCTCATTGAATTCATCAAAACGAGAGAGAATATTATCACCTCTAACACATCAACATTCCAATAGCTACACATTAAGAGAAATACACGACATGTATGTTCACGATATCAAAATTATGACATAGTTCAAATCATGCTTAAATCACATTACTCTTTTAATATCTACCACCACCATCAAGTAAAACCACTACAACTCCACTCTGTCCCAGAGGTTTGGGAGCATGAACCTCTGCTCTGATACCAAGTGTAACACCCAACTAGCACACATACCAGGACAAAACGATAAGTAACAGATATTTTTTTTTTACTTTCTTGAATTTTATAAGACACCACAAGTGATCACAATGGGCTACAACCAAATCTCAGTAGGCTTGACATAACATTTACCACATAGCCAACAAAAGAGCATACGACACCCATCACCAACATTTATATTTTATTTTTATCAAGACACAACATAATAGTCCAACCACATGACACACTTATAATTAGGGTCATCCCATGGTGAAAATCATTTAAGGTTTCTTATTTACTAAAACGTCATTCAAATCTTAACTTACCTTCTAGAAGGTTCAAGTTGATATTCAAGCAACTTCTCTTACACAGCTAGATTTCTTTTCTTTTACACTATTGAGTAATTATCTTAAGATCATCCCTAATACATCAATTTACTTGTTGATTCATTTTATTAATAAAGGGGGTTAAAGGAAAAAAATTAGGCTCTTTAACCAAGGAAAGGGATTTTATACACATTAAACAAAGATCTCACTCAAATTTCCATAGACGCGGTGCAACATGAACCCCTTTAAACATCATAAAAAGGATTAAACATAGCAAATGAACGACCTAAAAGTACTCTTCTCCTAGCACACTGAAAGAGGTTACAAACCAACATCCTACCACCACTCAAGGTTGATAATGTTCACAAGTAACAAAATTAATGTTACAAAAATCCAATTTGTAACCAAAATGGGTAATGGGTTTAAATATGTTTCCAACTGTTAAGGTGACATTCAAGATTAGCTAGTGGTCTAAGAAAAACCACAGTTGTTGGTCTTAGAGTGTTTTACCATAAAAGAATTTGGTTATCCAAGGACACTACCCAAGAAGAAAGCATAAACCAACATTAAAATATGTGAGGAAACAAAAAGGCCAGGATAAGGTATAATTATTCGATCCCTGATAGATGGGTTTATGGCGATGAAACCATGCATACCAGCTAAGACGACCACACAAAATTGGACTTTTATTTTCATAAGCTAGAAGGTGTAATACGTGTAAGGATAAGAATTTTTTTATGATTATATTTCAGAGTTCATAACTTGATAAATTAGTTTTGATGATTTCTTGACCATTTACCCTATTAGCATTACTTCGTTAATCTTTTCAATTTACCTTACATTATTTTATGACTTAATATAATTTTGTATCTCAACAAATCTAAGGATGAAACTAATAACATAGGTTGAGAGTAACAAGGTATATCTTTTGACACAAGACCATAATTTGCTTTTTCTCCACTGAAGGTCTCTTACTACATCAACTTGATTACAACCTCATATACAAATATATGTATAGATTTTTAAAACCATTATAAGGATTGTAATAATATTCTATTAGGCCTAGCCTTACATTATTGCCCTAATCAAGAAGGATTTACTACACAAAGTTATCATCACAAATGTATTTACACCCCTTTTTTTAACATGGAAACCGAGATCCCTTATCCAAAACGAAACCCACACCAAGGTAACTAAAAGTCTTATTCACTTGAAGTGTGTTAACTAGATAGAAAAATAATGGTCACTTCAAAGCTAAACTATCTTTAAAAATTGGAGGCATACAACAAGATACTCATAACAATGAAGAGTAAATTTTACTCTATTCACAATAATGTTCCACAATTTTTAACCTCAGTCAAACATGACAACTCTACATCACAATTACACAATTACTAATGCACTAAATCCTTGTAACTTTTCAAGCAAATTCTATCCCAGGACCTTTCGATAGATTTAAGCATTCGAGCAAAGGGGCTTCACTATATTTTTTTTATTAGAATAAGCTATAGGAATAGTCACAACATGTTGACCACTGAAGGGAATTAAAAAAAACTTAAAATATAACCTAGTTCTCCATAACATTAAAACTAAAAGTATATCTTCTGCTAATATGGATTATTGAACCCATACCAAATTTCGCAACCATAACTAACCTATACTTGATCCATGGTTTCACTATATTCATTACCATAGAATAAAAATTTACTACATGATATTACAACTCAATAAATAAATACATATATATTTTCATCCAAATATTTCATAGAGTCGTAGATATAGTCAATTTTGTAACCTTCAAGGAACACAAGCATACCCAAATCCACAAAAATGAACATAGACATTAGCCAAAAACAAGATCACTAAAAAAAACAGTTCCATAATCCAAAAAAGAACTATTGCAAAAATTTCATTATACAAGATGTAAATGGAACAAGTCAAAATCTGATACGGAACAGTTCCTGCAGGCTACAAATGACTATAAGACACATAAAGAACCCAAGGAAATTTCGATTTCAGCATATAGAAGCATTTCGTTTCATGATATTGTTAAAGATGGCATAAATGTTGAATGAGTAGTGTTTAAAATGCTTTAATAAGATCCTGAATAGAAAAAACACCCACTAGGCTCTAGCAATAATAAACTCTTTGGAAACATTCCCTGCTTTAGCTTACTGGATGACCAAACTCCATTCACAACCACATTTTGGCATAGATAGGAGAGAAATGTGGCAGCTCCCATGGAGGATGGACTTGCTCCTTTCCATCGCACTTTCCTGGATGTGCACTCCTCATTAATAACCCCAACAAAAAAAATTCCCCCCAAAGTAGCTCACGCAGCAAAACATGGCACAACCAGCCACCACATTACAAGAATGTGACCAAAATAAAACAACAAATAAAGAAGGAGCGACTAGTGAACAAGTAAAAGGTGATGTAACCTCACATTTACAAGACAATTTTTTTTTTTAATGAGGTAGAAATTGAGGAATGACAGGTGGCCATCAATTCAACCCACCTCCCTCCAAAAATGGACCAAACTAGAAATATGAAACAACTTCTTCCCCATGCCAAGCATGATTTCCACTAATGACCAGCAGGTCATAAATAAGCAATAAATGTAGTGTATGTGGCTAACAAGGAATATTAAATGGTGAGGTGCCTTAAAAAGTGGCCAAGGAGGGTTGTTACATCCACTAAATTCCCCAACAATCTTACTATTAAAAAAAACAAGGTAAGCCAACCAGTTATATGTAATGATTTAAGTCTATAAAAGGGATTTCCCATTACATTAATAATATATACTAAGAAACCTACAAGAGCACCTGAGCAATTCATGCTCCCACAAAGCCATGAAGGCACCACAGACACCTAAAGGTAGTTTAAAAGAATGAAAATCCCAAAACACTTATTTTTTAAAAAATAATAATAATCCTTTAGAACTTTAAATAATAGCATCATTACGCAAACCACTTAACCGAGAATTCGATAAGTCTAAAAATGTGGATGCTTTCAAGAGATGCTACGGGGAAGACTCAAGAACGAGATAGTCTAACAATGGCACTAAGAGGTATGATGAATATAAAAAACACTAACCTCATTTCACAACAAGGTTGAAATTACCTCATGATCAAAGGTATGCCTTGCATCACTGAAATTCATCCTACGCATGACTGTTCTGAAAATAAATAAACTATGTTATTGGTAACAAAATTTGTTACAAGGTAACTTTCCCGTAGCTCCAAAAGAACGTGCCAACACCAAATATTGGGTTCAAAAAACAGAGTTTCATAACTCATCATAGGGCTTATTAAGCAACCATTCAATCCCGCCAATAGGGCTCAAAGGAAATAACAAGGATCGACCCTGAATGGGGCATTTCATAGTTGGTGTTGGTAGTGGTGATCAATCGGCACCTAGGAGGTTTAATTTTTAATTTGGTGCATCTATGGTTGTACAGTCATTTCCTATGTTTGGAGGCATATTTTATGGCACAAAATTTAGATAAAGTATGAGTACACAAAACTTGGGTATCGCTTCTGGAAGTGGTGCAGGAAACACATCTGGGAGTTGTGCAATATCACAGAGTGTCAGTGTGTAGTTTACCGTGATAGTGGGGACATAAGGTGTGACCACTTCAAGACACTTACTAGCTATAGGAGGTAGATCTAGTGGGTCAGGTTGAGTAGGAACTAGTGGACCTAGAGGATCTGGTGGGTTAGGAGCTACATGACCTAGTTGATCTAGTGTATTTGGTTGTAGAGGAAACACCAGAGGGAATCAAGGTTCAATATCAGATGAAAAAGGGCCTCAACCACTTCAGTAAGTATTATTTGAAATTTATTTGCATTTACCAGACTACAAGGCTATTGAGGATGCTGCAGAGCATGTATAGAAGTGTGAATTACTATGGTGCACAAAGGGGATCACTTCTCGTGAGTGGAAGTCAATTCAGTTTGCAATGACGTTGTAGGGGCACACACATAGTTGGTACTAGAAGTATGAACCCTACCAGATAGTAGTAGATTATACCCCATTGAAAACTAACTCAATTTGGTACTTACTTAATCTAGATCATTTGATCTGGTAATTACTTAATCTCAGCCATTGATGATAACTCAGGATGAGTTAGGTTTGAGTGAAAAATCTATAGAGGTTATCATTTTCCACTTTGTTTGCTCATTGCGAGCAATGAAGCCTTGCCATTTTTTTCTCGATGGACATTTAAAATCCTTTCAAGATCTGTGAATTTTTTTCTTTGCTCGACAGATGATGATGAAGAAGGGTGAAATTTGGCTTGGTTCTGAAGATCCTAGAAAAATTATATTTTATGACCATCAATGATTTGAAGCTTATGTTTCATTTTCAAAACTAGTGAGTGATTTGAAATCATTTTGAGGTTCATTATGGCATTTCTTTAGCTCTATGATTTTCGAATGTGGACACCATTATTCTGCTCACTCTTGGGGTGTTGATATTGCATTTGATTTGGCAGAAATTTTTGAGTATGTTGGCCATTATTGTAATGATTTGATCTTTGTTCTTCCTATTGGTAGTTGTATTTAGAGGAAAATGGCTTGGCTATAATTTTGTACTTCGTGGAAGTAAATCCTTTTTCCGAATCATCATTCCTCTTTTTTTTTTATTATTCCAACTCTGGAACCTTGCTTGCTGAGATTTATATCTTTTATTAGCACCATATTTGATTTTGGGCATATTCAAGAATGTTCTTTTTGAAAGAAATCTGCAAGTTTTACTCCTTGGTAGTTATTTTCAATGTTTTGGTCATTGTCTTTCATCATATTTTGTTTCCTCCACTGGGTAATTTGATCTCTGCCTTTGACTACTTGACATTGTATTTGTTGAACTTTTAAGAAAACAAGATCTAGGTATTGTCAAGATCTGGTTTGTTTTCATGTTATTTGAGGTTCCATTATTGTGCTATTTTATTTAATTTTGATTTGGGCAACCCCCTGTGCTTCTTCAACTGGATCTCTATATTTTTAGCTAGACCTCAAAATACCCATTAATGGGTTTTTTTTTCCATTGATTATTCTCTGATAAACGTTGTTGGGTAATTTCTTTCGATGTCTCCATTACAAGGGTAAGATTCTAGGAATTTGAGATTTGAGGCCTAAAATGTTTCTTTGAATGGTCATTTTTGGAACCCTAAAAGCTCCTAATAATATGAAAAAATATGAAAACCTGACTTGCTGCCACAGAAGGTAAATATACACCTCCATTTTTTTGTGTGTATAATTCTGGTTGGCACTATATTACATGCTATTATTACTAAATTTGTACTAATTTTCATACTTTTACTAAAACTTGGCCATATTTATCTTTTCCAGTGATCTGAGTGTTTGCTATCCTTTTCTGTTGTTGGCATGTTTCATTGGCTCAATTTATCTTTTCATGACCTACATTCGAACTATACTTTGTATCTCTAAATTCTTTGATATGGGTGTTTTCTTTAAGTTCCATTCATTTTCCTTTTAGATATGTGGACATATTGTGCTCTATACTTGCATTTTGAAGATTTATAACTGTGATTTGAAAAATTCTATATCATCTGCCATTGTTACCATTTAAAATCTATAGAAGGTAACAATATTTGATATATACCTTGTAATTTATGTCATTTTATTGCAAAAGAAAAGATAGAACCAATTTTATGACCCATAAATATACATTCCTTCCATTCTTGAGATTTTTTTTCATTCACACTATGCGCGAACCTTTAGAAGTTTTATGATTTGTTGTTATTTGGTCATTCTCTGCAACTATATAGATGTTCCTACCTTTTATTTTACATACCTGGAGCTCTCTATTCAACTTGATTTACTTGTAAAATACATTATAAACCACATAACTCTACGTATGACAGCTGTAACTTTATTATTCTTTTACCTATTTCATGTCATATCTCCTAGATGGATACGTTCAGATGCATTGTGATCATTGTAAAACTTCATAATATTGTACTTGTTTAAAAAATGTCACAGTCACATTTTAACTATAATTATATGTGCATAAATTGAGAGTTGCTTTTGCTACTATGTCCTTTCTAAGTTTTAATTTCTTCAAAATTTCATGAGAACATAAAATTCTTGTGGAAATTCCTTACCCTGAATATGACTCTTCATAGAGTATTCATGATCAATGTGATCAATGTTTATTTGTAGAATAAGTTTTCTACCATTGACTCTTGAGTTTTTGTTCCTGCAGTGAAATATGTAACTCTACTTTAAGATTGATTTATACTGTAGCATTGGTGTTCTTTTTTTAAGAATAATTGATGAAGATTTCTGCAAGTAGGTACTTTGGTGAAGATTTCCAATATTTCATTATCCTTTTAAATGAATTTGCATAACTTATGTAGCAATCTGTAATTTTCTACAAGCATGCATCCAAAATCTATCTTGGTCATATGTTACTGGCATTATATTCTATATATATAATAGTCCAAGCTGAACTGAACTTGCCTCTCAACTTAGGAGTCATTACACCACTCTTTCCTGACTGCATAAGGTGACAACATTCATGGAAAAACCTTTGATTTCCATAGCTGATATTAATCTATTTTTTTCACTTGGTGATTGTAATTGACCTTTGAAATTTATATCTTTTCATTGATTTCTGTGAAACATATGCTGAGGTGTACCTCATATAGCTTCATCTATTGAAAAATGAACCTCTTAGCTTCTAGATTTTGTATTTGTATCACTAATGGATAATTTAATTAAAAAATTATTCTTCTGAGCATTATTGAGTTGTCACTTGATGGATGAACTCTATAATCTTGAATTTCATGATGAATTTTACAAAACTATACTTGTTTGATAAGTTATTTTCATGTGAATTAGATTCTTAAGTGGCCTTATTTGAGTCTAAATGACTTTGTAATGAAAGATAGTTTATTTATTTTGATCATACCTATATTTTAAATCTGAAAGCTACTTGATGATGCATCCAAGTTGTTTAACCAGATTGTACCTTCATTTGAAATCTATACTTAAAAACTACAAGTTGTTCCTTATCTTACTTTTTTAAGATGGAATCATTATGGCTGTGATGTTGGATGGTTTTATGGTAACTTGACAAAGAATATTTATTCTGCAAGGTGAAATTTTGTCTTATCTTGAAAATTATTTATTTCTTCTCTCGATTCATGTTTTGGTAAACCTTATAAATCTTCTTTATCATAACTGCTCCAATTGATCTTCATTGATGGCTCATAATATAAAAGTGATAAGTAGATATCCATTTCATTATCCTGAAATCATTGTACTGTTGATTCATTTGTACTTGATTATCTATTTGATTGCTTTTCATATTTGATTTAGATATCTCAAAATTTAAAATGTATGAATGAATCCTTTTATGTTGTTCTTGAATATGCTTGATGATTGAGAGAAATCTATACTTGATAGTATAAAATTTTAAAACATGTATTGATCTCTTCTACTGCAGCTTGTACCTGAACACTTAAGATAATAGTTACAAAATAATTAGGCTTCTAGGCCTCTCTTATGTTCCATATTATTTCTTTCTCTTTCTTTGGTTGTCCTGATTCTAGAAATCATATTTAATACTGTAGGATACTACTTTATCAATTGTGTATCTATGACTTGGATGTACCTTATGCCTCAGATATGAGGAAATCCATTTACATGTAGTTAGACATTACATGAGTACATATTAAACTCTGATCTCATTATTGATGCATTTTCTTTCACTTTATAGGTACAATGTAGATGTTGGGTAACATAGATGAAAGATGGAGCTAGAACTAGAAACAAGAGATTATAAGAAAACCAAAGGCAATGATGGGTTTCCACTATAGTCTTTTAATTTTAGCTTTATGCACATATACTTCTTTCTTCAATAGTCATGAGTTACATTCCATGGCTTGTGTGGAAAAAATTGAATTTCTTGATGAATAAATGACATTAATTTTTGTAGCTGAGTTGTATACTTCTTTTTGCATTCATGTGTTATGATGAATATTAATTGTATAATCGAATAAACAACTCAATCACATAATTAAATGTATTTAAACATGCAGAAATAATGATTTTTTATGTACTTATAACTTAATAACGAACTCTCCTCAATTCCATGTAATTGCAACTCTGTTTGTTGCTCATGAATTTAACATTTCACCTAAATTGTGATTCCCACCTCCATCAAGGAAATGCATTAGTCCTTCGGGGATTCTGTGTTTCTTTGTTGAAGACGAACATGGAATGGCAGTCTATAAGAGGTGTTACATTTTGTAACAACACACATAATTGTAGATTACATATAATTAAGTGATTTTTGTAATTGAAAACCATAATAAAAATATATGAATCCCTGTAGTTAGGTCCATTTCACCAATGCCTTCTCTCTGAAAGAAAGTTTCAAGTTGCCCATTTTTGCACAAGTGTAAAAACTGGTCAACAATTATGGTTATCCTGTGGGGAAATCCACCTATTATCTTGTAGACTAATGCCTTTCTCTTGTCCATTGGGTATGGAGTCAAAGCATAACCAAAATATACCTTTTCTTTATAGTTGACCCTTCTGAAAAAAAAAAAAAATTTGGGAAAGGATCTAGAAAACCATATCATGTGCACAAGTGCACTTATTGAATTATAAAACATTGCTATGTGCATGAAATGCACTTATTGAAAGGGAAATCCTACTCTAACCAAACACTGTAGGATTTTCAATAACAGTGTTTAAGAAACGTACCATTCACATGAATAGGAATTTCCTCTCTGTTCAGACTTGAAAGTTTAAATGCATTGTGTTCTTTGTAAGATGAAGTCATATAAGGACCACTCTAGATTGTATCAAACTTCATGTGGTTTCCTAGCTTTGCACGATCAACATCCCATTCTAACAGAATGCCACCCTCATTGAAGAATATGAACTTAGCCTTTTTATCAAATGTTTTCTTGATATGTCTTTGATTCTTTTCCATTTACAAATGAGCTTGATCTCTTAGCTCCTGCAACTCCATTAATTATACATAAGGAACCTGTAATGGTTTATTCTCAAGTAGTTCCATCTAATGCAATAAATCCAATGCAGGAAACTCAACTGAGATAGGCATTATTGCCTCTCATCCATAAAAAATATTGTATGGTGAATTGCTAAATTGTCTTTTAGGAGTATGTTTGTCAGCCCAAAGTGGTAAATTTAACATTAGATGCCAAGATCTTTGGGTCTCCTTGAGTGTTCTTTTGATGATCCACAAAATATTTTTGTTAGTGCTTTCAAATAATCCATTACCTAATATGGGTAATAATTAGATGAAGTACTTAAATAAATTCTATGTTTGACATCCCAATCTGTTACCTTTGCACGAAAAAACACTCAGACATTATTTGAATTGATAGTTGTTGGATCACAAAATCTTTAAATTAGACCTTCATAAAATGATAAGATTAAAGTATTGTTAGCTTCTTTCAATGCTACTGCTTTCATCCAGCGTGTAAAATAATCTGTAGTAGTCAAGACCCACTTGTGTCCTCATAACAAAGGTGGATTTATCATGGTAATGAATTCGAGATGCCACTGCATGAATCGTTGATGCACTGAAATAGGCTGCAGGGGCAGTGAATCTAAACGATCTTTTCCAACAAAGAAAGAACACTTCTTAAACTTTCTAATCCATTCAAAGTAGTCCTTCAATATCTTGGGCCAATAGTAACCATATTTTATAATTTTTAAGGCTATAGTATGTGTTGAAAAGTGACCTCCTGTAGGTCCTTCATGAAACTCAGATAATAGTTGTTGAATTCTATCATAATCAATACATCATAACAAAATTCCATTTATATGCCTTTTAAACAACACACCATCAATGGAAACATAAGGTACAACTTGAAACCTTAAATATCTTCATTTATTCTTGCCCATACTTTCTAGTTAAGTACCGTGCTACAAGTAATTAAGTAAATCAGTCATCCATCTTGATTTGTAAACCTCTCGATTGTGTTTTGGTTGCTGATTTTTAGGATTTAATAAGATTTTTGACTGCTGATATGTGATTTCAGCATGTTGTTTTGAATATTCTGATTCTATAGCCTATTTTTTTCCCATATCAGTAATTACATGTTAACATAAACATTCTCCTCGAAATATTTTTGCACTAAGGATGTCAACATCATACTCCATAGCATTTTTAATATAACTTTCTCTCTTCTCATCTAGTTCTTTGTTCAACAAGAACACCTTAGCACTTGGGTGAGAGACTAAGACATGTATCTTATTATTGGAAAGCATGTACTTAAATTTATTTAATCCCCTAACTACGGAAAGTACCTATTTTTCAAGAAAAGTGTACCTTATCTCATAGTCATGTAAGCTTTTCCCAAACAAGGAAATTGGCTTCTCAATATTATCATCATTAACCTGAGTTAATATGGTTAAAATGGTTTCAAATTCTACAAGTACATACATTGCAAAATCCTTCTCAATATTTGGATTTTCCAAAGTAGGATCTTGTGAAATAGTTAACTTGATAGATTCGAATCCTCTTCTTCCTTTGCTTGTCCAAGAGAAAGTTTTATCTTTCTTTAACATGGTTGTTAATGGGTTGACTAATGCTACAAAATCTGGAACAAATCTTCTAACAAAGTTGATTTTCCCAAGAAAACTTTTTAGTGCCTTCCTATGATGAGCCTATGATAGCTATGAAATGCTTCAATTCTGAAAGGGTTAATGGCTAACCTTTGTTGGAATCAAGATGTCCAAGTAATTTACCTTGATGGACTAAATATAGACTTTTTGGGATTTATTGATATTCCAAACTATCTGCAAAGTTGAAAAGTCTGCTTCAAATGCATAAGATGATCATCAAAATTCTTTGAAAATACAGTAACTTAATATAAATAAACCAATATGCATTTATTTAATAGGATGTCAAAATACATGTCCATTGCACCTTGACATGTTGCACCAGAAGTGGAAAGTCAAAAAGGATTTCTTTTGTAATAATAAGTACCCCACTTTGTAGTAAAAGGTGTTTTGTATCTATCATGTTCACGAACAAGAATTTGATTGTATCCACTATAACCATCCAAAAGGGACAACCTATCTGAACCTGAAACTGTTCTTAAAATTTGATCCATATTGGGAAATGAATAATGATCTTTTAATGAAGAGTTGTTAAGATCTCTAAAATCCACACATAACCGGATTTATCCATTATTTTTTAACAGGAACAAGATTTTCTACCCAACTTGAATGTTTTACTGGAAAGATAATACCTGATTCAATCATTTTGGATAACTCATTTCTCATCAATGGCTCAATATTTTGATTTAAAGGCCTTTGTTTTTACATAACTAGCTTGGAACTTGGCTATAACTCTATGGTATGCTGAGCTAAAATGGGATCAAAACATCTCAAATATTGGTATTTCCAAGAAAAAACATCTCTAAATTATTTGCATGAATTAATAAATGACTTTGTTTCAGATGAGGAACATACCTTTCTGATAAATAATTTCTTTTCATCATCCACTAAAATCTCTTCATAGTTATTTGCGTAAGTTGAAATCTTACCTTCATCCTTTCTTAACCGATCATCGTAATTGAAAATATCTTTTAGTTTGACTAGTCCTTGGGAAAATTATTTGTATTCAATTAAACAATCTGGTAACCATAGAAATTTTGTAGTTTTTCTTGATTTACTGTGGAAAATTCAACTTCTTGCTGCATAAATCTATATATTTTGTCATAATCTTTGAAAACTTGCCAATTTTATTCATTATTAGGTACTAAAGGTCTGATAATCAGCTTTATATGTGGTTGTACTTTATTTTTTTTAATTTTTTCCAGCACATCAAAGCTAGCATCAACCGATCTATCTTTTTCTGTATGTTTGTTTTTAGCTCTTGGAACAAATTTCATATTGATAGCATCAAAATCTTCCATTAAGTCAGAAACTCTATGTTTGTAAGATTTTAGTAATGAATTTTGACATACATAATGTTTTTTAATTTTGATTAATCACTAACTCTGAATCACCAAAAACATATAACCTATTGATACCTTTTTTTCTTGCCCATTGTAAGCCATGAATTAATTCTTCGTATTTAGCTACATTACAAGTACATAGAAAATATAGACCTAAAGCTGAAAAATACCTTTATTTTATAGGGGAAGTGAGCATAAAACCTACACCTTGTCCTTTCCTATTTTTTGCTCCATCAAAATGAAGCTTCCATATCCCTTCTGCTGATTTTTCCGTTTTGGATAGCAAGGGGATTGGTGCATTTTCTTCATGCAAACAATAAAACTAAAAAAATCCTCTTCTGCTTCTTTAAAAGGATCATAAGCATGCTCTTATTGAGTTTTTCATTCATAAACACATTAGAAACACCATCTAATGTAGAAACATGTGATGTAACATCAAAATTAGATTGATATATGGATGCATAGTTTGTTTCAGCATTTGAAGCATGAGGCTCAATATGGAATCTAGCCATAGGCTCTGAATTAACAATAACTTTAGTTCCATACCATGTAGTAAAGAATACAAATGACCAATTTGAAGAAATATAAACTCCTATCTTTATTGTTGAAGACACCCTAATTTCACATCTGTCCTAAATCAATTAATTTCCCTACCTCATTCCCCACAAAAATACACTTCAAATTAATCAAATATAATTTGATTAATTATCCATTTCAAATCTAAAAATAGACTAATCCTTACCACATGTCATTATTCTCCATGTTTTTCTACTATTGAATTCAAAATTGAAAATCAAATCCTCACCCACTCTTTATGGTCCCCACTCACCTAAAATCCTCCACTTATGAATTAAAAATCTAAAATCAAATCCTTGCCCACATTTTCAAACCATGATTACTTAAATTACTTTAATTTAATCAGTTCCCTAGGCTATAAATACAGTCTTACCCCTCCCCTCAAACACACGGATAATAAGTTTGAATGTCCTATCTATGTTCTTGCATCCTTTGAGAAAAGAACATCCTTCTGCCTCCTCCTAATGCCCAAATAGCCTCATCCTGAAGCACCCAAAATCCATAATCCTTTTACCCATTTGGTACAAAGTGAATTATTGTTGCAGGAAGACCTTGCTCTGTATTGAAGAAAAGAACCTACATATCACACAATCAGGGCTCAATCCATGTTTCCTAGCCTATTTTGAGGTTTTTTATGGAACACAAAGGAGGAGGTAGTATTGTTAGTATTTTACTTCCTTATTAGTAGCATATTTTTCCTAGCACACATTCTAGCATGCTAGGTTACTTTTGGTATGTTACCATTGATTTACCAATTTGTGGTTTTATCCGTTATTTGTTTATTATTGTTCATTATTATCTCCTTTTCTGTGCCTTATGTCCTTCTTTGGTTCATGTTCATGCTATGGGTAGTGTTTTTTTTGTGGTGTCTTGTGGTGCATCTGCAGGTTATAGTACCAATGAACCTACAATGCGCGTCTTTTCTTTCATCTCCTCAGTGCTTGGTGTTTAGCAGAGGGACATCTATCACCTGATCTGGATACATGTGGATCATGATGGAAATATTCAATCCTACAGTCAATACAAAGGTTACATTTCGAATAGTTCTTGGTTATGGTTTTGCTATTCACTCATAATCTGCAGAAACAAATGAATTAGCTATTAGCTTATCATCCTACTGTCATGGGAAACCAATCTGGAAAATGAATTTATGTATATATTTTAGCTAAAATAATTATTTTGTAGGAAATCGATCTTATTTACTAATCACTTTTTATTTTTCCCTGCATATCTAAATCTTAGTTTATCTAAAGTTTTATTGATTTCCTTCTAGTTTTTTTTTAAAACAACCAATCGATCTTGCTTACAAACACTTTTTTAACTGCTTAGTTTTTAAATACATTTCATTATTTTCTCCAAACCAAAAAATAATACTATCTCAATTAGCAAGTTTTATTTATTTAGATCTCAATTATCCCATCTCTATCATTTTTCATTTTAATTGTTATAAACATGTATATTAATATATTAAATAAAAACAAATTTTAAATATCCTAACCTACCTACCCACAACTCCACACCCTATTATCTCCTGTTGTCCACTCAAAATTCCCTGCCCTAATGAAAGTAAAATTTCAAAATTTTGAGTTATGAGTGTTTTCCTCTAAAGTGCCTAAGTCGTGAAAATTGAGAAAATCTGTGTTTCGGGTCATTTTGTATGTATTTCGGGCCTGTCAGACATTTTTGTCCCGCCTGTCCCAAGTACGAAAGTGCATTCTGTTCCCCGATCGGCCGAAATCCCTGAAGTTGTTCCATTTTCGGGCCCGTCGGAACTTTTTGTCCCAAGTGTCCCAAAACTTATTGTGCAAGTTGTTTCAATTTCGGCCGAATCACCCGAACCGCGTACTTTGCACTTTCTTGTTCCAAATGTCTCAAATCAAAAAGTGCGAGTTGTTCCATTTTCGCCCGAACCGGCCGAGCCGCGTACTCCGGAACTTTTTGTCTCAAATGTCCCAAGTTCAAACGGGCCTTTTGTTCCATTTTCGGCCAATTCGCCCGAACCGCGCTTTCATGTCCCAAATGTCCCAAAGTTAATCGGGCAAACTGTTCCATTTTCGGCCGATTCGTCCAAACCGCGTCCTTCGCGCAATTTTGTCCCAACTGTCCCGAGTTCCAAATTGCTCTCTGTTCCCCGATCGGCCAAAACTCCCGAGTCGCGTACCTCAGAGCTCTTTGTCCCAAATCAAAAAAATGCAAACTGTTCCAATTTCGGCCGAAACACCCGAACCGCGTCCTTCGCGCGTTTTCGTCCCAAATGTCCCAAAATGCATTTGTGCGTCTTCTCCCTGTTTCACCCGAATCGGCCGAAACCGCGTGTTTCGCGCATTCGCGTCTCACATGTCCCAAGTGAACCTAATGCAATTCATACTTAGTTTTTCCCGCTCGACCCGAATATGATAAAATATGAATTTAAGTTGCGGCTCTGATGCTATTAATCCGAAGATCAAATTTCAAGGACAGCTGGCAGAAGGACGAAGCTCTCAAGACGCTGGTTACATCAGTTTTCAAAGATATTCATTGTCATCCTCAAGATGAAAATTCTGGTGTGTCCCTCGTGGCAAGGACATAGCTGATACGTGGAAGAAAATTCAAGCAGCGGTTTCCGAAGACGGTGGGTCCCTCTCAGTGACTGGCCACCTGTCTTCTTCTCCTTGTTCTTTTCTCTTCTTCCCTTTCTTTTTCCATTTTCTTTGTAAGAAGTTAAGGCGTTACGATTGGAGGTCCTTAACTATTCTTGGTTAAAGAAGCGGTTACAAAGAATAACTGATTTGTAAGCTATATAATGGCCTTTCCACGCCATTCCAAGAGGAGGAAGAACTTGGCATATTTTCTGCAAGTGTAAATAGATTATAGAGAAATCAATACAGAAGGACTTTCCTTTCTTTGTCTATCTGATCTCTGTATGTTCTAAGCTTTCATTTGTTTTCTTTGTGAAGATCATTTATCTCAAATTCGTTAGTCTCATCGATTGCATACTCTTCAACTTTGCAAGCACGGTGATCTTGCATAACCAAGAAGGAACTTTGTTTCCTTGATAATGAATCTGTGTTACGTTAAGAAACTTTACGTTCTGGCAGATGTTATTTACAGAACTTTGTGTCTTTAAATTCCATCTTACTTGTTCTATACGAATGATCTTGTTTTCAATTCACGGTGACTTCGCATACATAAAGAATTACTCTGATATCTATAATTCTGCATGTTTGCCTTTCTACTCTCTTCCATGCTCTCATTTCCTCAGTCCTTTTGTAATTGATGACCTTCATGGAAAACACTTTCGTGGTATCCAAGTTTAACCAACAAATCATGTCCTGTACATTTGTAAATAAGTTCGTTTCTGAATAAGGGAACCTCTCCCATTAAAGAGGAGGGACTTCTTGTCCCCTGACTGTTGCTCTTCTTAAAAGTCCTATTTGAAAACCAACAGTTTTTGGCGACTCCGCTGGGGAAAATCACATTCCAGTTCTGTAATTTTTGATCATCTTTTGATCTGGCGACTCCGCGTTTTACTCGAGGGAGAAGGACCCTTGGTATTGAAGACTCTCAGTTTCAGCTTTTGGAGCAGCAGGGTTTTCCTCTTCCTTCCACAAGAAATAGAAGGACTCGTTCGACAAGCACACCACCTGTTCAAGAAAGAAGTCCTGCGGGTGGTATTCCTTCAGAGCCAGCTAGCCCTAATCTTCAAGCTTTGATTCTTGCTGGTGTTACAGTTCCTCTCCAAGCCGTTTTTCAAAGAATGGCGGCACCATTACCATGGGGTCATCGTGTCGGGCCCCTGGCCCTTGCTCAGCCTTTGCATGAGTTACCTAGAGGTAACCGGAAGAACTTCCCCAAATTCAAAGGCGATGGCAAAGTGCATCCTGATGAACACATCGCAGCCTTCATTGTTGCATGTGGAGTTCTGGGAGTCGAACATGAAGACGTCTCCGTAAGGCTGTTCGTTGAGACGTTACAAGACAATGCTGCTGATTGGTTCTACCACCTTCCGGCTAACGCTATCACCGACTGGACCACAATGAGAACTCAGTTCGAAAACCGTTTCAAGCCGGCAGAAGATGTGCATGCTTTGCTTGCCCAAATTTCTCAGATAAAGAAAGATTCGCAAGAACCTATGAGAGAGTTTGTGGCCCGATTCAACAGACTGATCAATAAAATTCCTGTAAATACTCGGCCTGTTGATCAAATTCAAAAGTGTTTCTTCCTGAATGCTCAATCACCCAAAGTTAGTTATGCACTAAGAAGGGCTAATCTCGGAACGTTAGCTCTGGATCAAGAACTGGCTGTTAGTGTCGAGGATGACTTGATCATGTCAGGGAAGTTGAGAAGAGACACTTCCAAATCTAAGTCTGCTGCTTCTTCCTCTTCCACCCCTGGACCTAACACTGATCCATTAGTTCAGAAGCTTGCGAATGATCTTCTTGCTATAAAGAAACAACTGGCTCAGCACGCTCCTTATGCAGACGTTCCGAGGAGAAATTTCCAGCCCAGGAATCGTTTTCCTGCTTCTCAAACAAGATTAGCACTTGAAGGACCTCCTGTTAGAGTCCCTGTCAATGCGACCTGCGAGGTGGAAGAACCAGATGATGATGAAGATAACGAAGCTTGCGAAGAGTTTGCGAGAGAATTTGATGATGAGGCAGAGGAACTTGAGGGATCTCGAGTGAATTTCTTTACCACTGAGGGCATTGATGATTATGATGAAGTGGTAGCAGACATGAACAGTGAATCTTTTGCTGTCATGACTCGAGAACAGACAAAGCAGAGGGAGAAGGTGACCCAGCCACCTAAGAAATCCAAGGAGCAGTCGGCAACTATCCCTGTAATTGCAAGAAGAGGATCTCCTATCCCTACTTCGTCTACACCAAAGGTGAGTCCTATCAATCCAGCTACCAAAGTTGCTTCTTCTTTTTCTCCTAAAGTTGATAAGCCTAGAATTCCAAATGATGATGGCCCGTCCACTTCTGGATCCTTTGATATTGTTGATCACCTGAAAAAGACCAAGGTCCAAATCTCAGAAGCTGAGTACTATCAAACCCATCCCAAAGCCTTTGCCAAAATGATCCACTTTGTTAATTCCAACTCTAAGACCACTTCTAAAGGCCTTTTACCTACTCCTCCTTCTGCACCACAGCCCAGTCTGGTAGCTGCTGTCACCTCGCCTGGTGACAAAATTAAACCATTTTATGTAACACTTCTCATAGCTGGCCATAGGCTCAGTAATTGTGTCATAGACTCAGGAGCCTCAGATAATGTAATGCCTGCTAAAGTAGCTCATGCTTTAGGCCTGACCCTCACTCGCACTTATGGATCCTGTTACTCCATGGAAAGTAAAGAAGTGCCCCTGGTCGGGAGAATTAAAGATGCACAAGTGGCTTTTGCTGCCTTGCCTGAAAAGAAAGTGTTGGCTACCATCCTAGTAGCAGATATCCCCCCTTCATACGGGATGTTGCTAAGTAGGAACTTCTGCAAAGATGTGGGTGGGGAAATCCAGATGGACTGGTCGCATGCACTCGTGCCTGTCAATGGACAAATGAAGAAGTTGTTGCCTGAAAAGCAGTCTGAGTATATTGTGCAGAAAATGGATGATCCTAGAGCACAAATACTCTATGAGGATATGGGTCATGGCAACTACATGATTATGTCCCCTGACAAAATCCCACCCCCCAAAGTGTCTCCTAGAGATCCTAACGGGGTTTGGATTTTAGAATTTGATGGAAGTTGTTCCTCAGCTGGTTCTAGAGCTGGTGTTCTACTGGTGTCACCAGAAGGTGTCCTTCATCCTTTTTCATTTAAGTTACAGTTCGAGAATACTAATAACACAGCAGAATACGAGGCTCTCATTCTCGGATTACAGGTGGCCAAAGAACAAGGTATAAAGAATCTTCTGGCTCGTGGTGATGCAGAGTTGATTGTAAAGCAGGTCAGAAACCTTTTTCAAGTAAAAAATGGAAGGTTAAGGCATTACCGGAATCAGGTTTGGGATTCTATTGAGTTCCTTGATGCTTTCTCTATTGAAGCAGTACCTAGGGAAAAGAACAGCAGGGCTGATTCACTAGCTGTCTCAGGGTCACTACTGATTCCTCATCCTGATTTCTCTCAGGATAAATTCACCATTGAAATGGTCCATCGGCCTAGTGTACCTGACAACACCAATAACTGGCAGGTTTTCAATAATGATCAACATTTGCTTTCCTTCCTGGAACTCAAGGGTAATTTCGAACAACTGTATTTTGAGGGAGGTGACAACCTGCCTCGTGAGAGTATGTCCTCTGACCAAGCTGTCACCCAAGGAGAAGAAACAGATCAGGAAGGATGCATTAAACTCAAAGGAAACAAGATTCCTAAAGGGTTAGTAAGTTTGGAGGAACTATTTGATAAGCATGACAGGTATGTGAAATCTAGAGCTTCTTCTGGGCCTCAGCAATCAGCTGAGTATGATAAGATTGATATTGGGAGTTCTACTGACCCCAAGTTCGTGAACATTGGAAAATGTTGCACAGCAGATGAGAGGAGAAAAGCAATTGATCTTCTAAAAAGGTATAAAGATGTTCTCGCTTACTCTTATGAAGATTTGAAAGCTTTCAAACCAAAAGATATGCAGCACTCTATTCCCCTTAAGCCTGGAATTAAGCCTTTCAAGCAAAAACAAAGACAATACAACCCCAAAGTAGCTGACACCATCTTTCAGGAGATACAGAAGTTGTTGAAGGCTAAAATTATTTTTCCTATTCACCATTCAACATGGATTGCAAATATTGTGCCTGTCAGGAAGAAGAATGGTGAGATCCGCATCTATGTTGATTTCAGGAACCTGAATCAGGCTTCTCTGAAAGATAATTACCCTTTGCCTATGATGGATCAAGTATTGCAAGCAGTAACAGGATCTGAAATGTTATCTATGCTTGATGGATTTTCTGGATATAATCAAGTAGAGGTTAATACTGCAGATCAACACAAGACAGCCTTCACCACTCCTTGGGGTACCTTTGCCTACAAGAGAATGCCTTTTGGGCTTATTAATGCTGGTGCCACTTTCCAGAGAGCTATGGATCTGGCTTTTGGAAGCTTGAAAGGGAAGTGTATTGTCATATACCTTGATGACCTGACAGTGTTTTCCAAGACAAGAGCGGATCATTTTGATCACCTGGAGACAGTTCTGCTGAGATGCAGAGAGCATGGGATCTCTCTGAACCCTAAAAAATCTGTCTTCTGTGTTACAGAGGGAAAACTATTAGGGCAGATTGTCTCCAAGGATGGTATTAAGATTGATCCTGAACGAGTTCAAGCCATCCAGCAAATTCCTCTCCCAACCAGTAAAAAGGGAGTGCACTCCTTCTTCGGTAAGATCAATTTTTTAAGAAGATTCATCCCTGATTTTGCTGAATTAACTTTGAATATTTCTCAGATGATGAAAGGGAAGCAAACATTTGGTTGGTCTTCTGAAGGAAAGGAATCCTTTGAGGGTATCAAGAGAGCTATCGCTAAAACTCCAGTTTTGGCCTGTCCTGATTTCAGCAAAGATTTCATCATCTATTGCTATGCTACAGATAATACCCTGGCTGCCGTCTTAACTCAAGAAGACTCTGATGAACATGAGCTACCAATTGCATTCATGAGCTATATTCTGAAGGATCATGAGTTAAAATACACCATGATGGAGAATCATGCTTTTGCAGTAGTCAAAGCTGTTAAGCAGTTTCGTTTTACATCCTCAACTCTCACTCCATGGTGTTGGTTCCAGATACAACTGTTAAGTCAATTCTTACACAGCAAGAATTTGGATCCAAGAGAGGGAACTGGGTGGCTAAGGTCCAAGAGTATGACATTGATATCAAACCGACCAAGCTGGTTCGTGGAAAAGGTCTTTGTGAGCTCATTGCTGAAGGAGCCAAACATGAGTTGCTGGAGGAGAAAGTTGACCTTCCTACTGTTCTGTTCCTGAGTTCAGTTGATGAATGGTATGCTGACATCGCCCATTTTCTCACCTATGGGGAATGCCCCTCTCATTTAACTGCCAAAGAAAAGAGGACTGTTAAATTGAGATCAGTACAATATGTATTATGGGAAAATGCTTTGTTCAAGCGTGGCTTAGATGGGAGATTTTTGAAGTGTGTGGACAAGGAACAACAGAGAAAATTGCTCTCAGCTTTTCATGATCAAGCATGTGGAGGGCACTATTCATCAACGGTCACAGCACATAAGATACTCCGTGGAGGGTACTACTGGCCTTCTTTGTTCAGAGATGCATCCAAGTGGGTGGAGAAATGTGAGGCTTGTCAGACTTTTGTGGGAAGACCTAAATTGGCTTCTTTGCCTCTCAAGCCAGTTGTGATTGAGGAACCATTTCAACAGTGGGGTTTGGACTTCATTGGTGCACTCAATCCTGCTTCTAGTGCTGGTCACACTCATGTGCTAACTGCCACTGACTACTTCACCAAATGGGTGGAAGCTATTCCAGTCAAGAGCACTACTTCTGAAGTGGTATGCAACTTCATCAAAGAGAACATCTTGGTAAGGTATGGTGTACCTAACAAGATTGTAACAGATAATGCCTCGAATTTCTCTTCAGCTGAGATAATGGACTTCTGCTACGGGTATGGCATTTCTTTCCCTCACTCTTCAGATTACTACCCTCAGGGAAATGGGCAGGCAGAATCCACTAACAAAAATCTGGTGACTATCATAAGGAAGTTGGTCAATGAGTCTCAGCGAAACTGGCACAAGAAGCTCTATGATGCTCTTTGGGCAGACAGGATTACACCAAAGAGAGCCATTGGAATGTCTCCTTTTCAAGTGATATATGGAGTAGAAGCTCAATTGCCAGTGACAGTGGAACTGCCAGCCTTGCACCTAATGAAGGCCATTGAGGATACTAGTTTCAGTGATGCTCTGGATAAGAGGATTATGTACCTGCATAAACTGAATGAGGACAGATTGATGGTTGCTGATAGGATATCTGTTCACCAGCAAAAGGTAAAGGCCCTGTTTGACAAGAAAGCTAAGTTCAGAGATTTCCAAGTTGGAGACACTGTGTTGCTATGGGATAAAAGACATGAACCTCGTGGCAGCCATGGAAAGTTTGATTCCCTTTGGCTCGGGCCTTTCAAGATCAGGCACTTTGCTGGTAAGAATTCTTTCTATCTTGATTACATGGATGGTCCCCCCCTCCCACTTCCTTATAGTGGGCAGTACCTCAAGTTGTTCAAGTCCTAGGTGATTAGGGAGTCCCTTGTATATTCTGTACAGTGTTTTTTTGCTTCTTTGCTTTTGGTGTGTTTTCCTTTTGTTGTTTTGGTGTGTTGCCCTCTGTATTGGTGTTCTTTTTGACTCCGTGGCCCAATGGATAAGGCACTGGTCTGCTTTCCCCGAGTTTGTCTAAGTTCTTGCCTTGCCTCATTCCTTGAATTTATACCAAGTCATCCCCAGAAGGAGCTAGCTGTTGTCCACTCAAAATTCCCTGCCCTAATGAAAGTAAAATTTCAAAATTTTGAGTTATGAGTGTTTCCCTCTAAAGTGCCTAAATAGTGAAAAATGAGAAAATCTGTGTTTTGGGTCATTTTGTATGTATTTCGGGCCTGTCGGACATTTTTGTCCCGCCTGTCCCAAGTACGAAAGTGCATTCTATTCCCCGATCGGCCGAAATCCCTGAAGTTGTTCCATTTTCGGGCCCGTCGGAACTTTTTGTCCCAAGTGTCCCAAAACTTATTGTGCAAGTTGGATTTCAATTTCGGCCGAATCACCCGAACCGTGTACTTCGTGCTTTCTTGTTCCAAATGTCCTAAATCAAAAAGTGTGAGTTGTTCCATTTTCGCCCGAACCGGCCGAGTCACGTACTCCGGAACTATTTGTCTCAAATGTCCCAAGTTCAAACGGGCCTTTTGTTCCATTTTCGGCTGATTCACCCGAACCGTGCTTTCATGTCCCAAATGTCCCAAAGTTAATCGGGCAAACTGTTCCATTTTCGACCGATTCGTCCGAACCGCGTCCTTCGCGCAATTTTGTCCCAACTGTCCCGAGTTCCAAATTGCTCTCTGTTCCCCGATCGGCCGAAACTCCCGAGTCGTGTACCTCAGAGCTCTTTGTCCCAAATCAAAAAAATGCAAACTGTTCCAATTTCGGCCGAAACACCCGAACCGCGTCCTTCGCGCGTTTTCGTCCCAAATGTCCCAAAATGCATTTGTGCGTCTTCTCCCTGTTTCACCCGAATCGGCCGAACCGCGTGTTTCGCGCATTCGCGTCTCACATGTCCCAAGTGAACCTAATGCAATTCATACTTAGTTTTTCCCGCTCAACCCGAATATGCTAAAATATGAATTTAAGTTGCGGCTCTGATGCTATCAATCCGAAGATCAAATTTCAAGGACAGCTGGCAGAAGGACGAAGCTCTCAAGACGCTGGTTACATCAGTTTTCAAAGATATTCATTGTCATCCTCAAGATGAAAATTCTAGTGTGTCCCTCGTGGCAAGGACATAACTGATACGTGGAAGAAAATTCAAGCAGCGGTTTCCGAAGACGGTGGGTCCCTCTCAGTGACTGTCCACCTGTCTTCTTCTCCTTGTTCTTTTCTCTTCTTCCTATTCCTTTTCCGTTTTCTTTGTAAGAAGTTAAGGCGTTACGATTGGCGGTCCTTAACTATTCTCGGTTAAAGAAGCGGTTACAAAGAATAACTGATTTGTAAGCTATATAATGGCCTTTCCACGCCATTCCAAAAGAGGGAGGAAGAACTTGGCATATTTTCTGCAAGTGTAAATAGATTATAGAGAAATCAATACAGAAGGACTTTCCTTTCTTTGTCTATCTGATCTCTGTCTGTTCTAAGCTTTCATTTGTTTTCTTTGTGAAGATCATTTATCTCAAATTCGTTAGTCTCATCGATTGCATACTCTTCAACTTTGCAAGCACGGTGATCTTGCATAACCAAGAAGGAACTTTGTTTCCTTGATAATGAATCTGTGTTACGTTAAGAAACTTTGCGTTCTGGCAGATGTTATTTACAGAACTTTGTGTCTTTAAATTCCATCTTACTTGTTCTATACGAATGATCTTGTTTTCAATTCACGGTGACTTCGCATACATAAAGAATTACTCTGATATCTATAATTCTGCATGTTTGCCTTTCTGCTCTTTTCCATGCTCTCATTTCCTCAGTCCTTTTGTAATTGATGACCTTCATAGAAAACACTTTCGTGGTATCCAAGTTTAACCAACAAATCATGTCCTGTACATTTGTAAATAGGTTTGTTTCTGAATAAGGGAACCTCTCCCATTAAAGAGGAGGGAATTCTTGTCCCCTGACTGTTGCTCTTCTTAAAAATCCTATTTGACGACCAACATCTCCTACATCCGACTTTTTATCAACCACAAACTCGTCACCCACCGATCACATCTTCCAGCTCTCCCTTCACTTCCCTGTCCTCGTTCAAACCTCTCCTATATGTTCAAATCCTCCCTCCGAGCTCTCATTTTCTTCTCCCAATTTCCTAAAAGCCCAACACTGACCCCAATCCACACCATATCCCCAACACCTATCACACCTCACCTTCCTCATAGACCCCTCCACCTATTTCCCCATCCAGTATACTCTTTGCCACGAGTCCATCCTCCCCTCATCGAGCTTCATCCCCCTTCCCTCCCCGTATTTCCCCATCCCTTATCCTCTCTACCAAAAATCCCTTCTCCCCTCATCAAGCTTTATTCCCCTTCCCTCCCCCTATTTCTCCATCCACCCACCTTATTTCCTACCCCCTAACCCGACTACCCATGTCCCCAACCATTCATCCATCCCACACAGTTCCTCTCCCAGTATATCCCTCCTAGGCTTCCCACATATCTCCCTCCCCACAATCCCCACATCCCTACTTTTCCCGACCCCGGCTAGCTTGGCCATTTCCCCATTAGTCCTCCTCCCTCCATCCTCTCTCCCAAGCCCATACCCATATTATCTGATCTCCAACTACCAACGCTTCCCCAAAAACCTTTATGTCATCATACTCTCACACTCCTTCCTCCCACCTTTGAAATATCTTCCCTGTTCCTACTCCCTATCACCTCAAACCCTTCCTACGTCCCACGCCCTTGCAACAATTCCCATAGAACCATCCACCTTGGTCTTCCACAGACCACCCTCCCCATTCCACATCCACCTTGAACCCCTACATACCCATCCACTCACCACTTCTCCTCGCCACTCATCGTGATACTCCTCACACAATAATTCATTCATTCCCTACAACCTCACCATTACACCACTTGGTAGTACGTATTCGCAGTTCATCCACCTTTCACCTGCACCCTTGACATTCATCTTCATTTTATTTATTTATTATTTCTTTTTTTAATATTCACGACTCCTTTCGTGTCAACAAAACCAACTTCCACTCCACTTCAAATTGACTTTCCCTTCCTCATCTTCCATCTTTTCATCATCTCAATCCATATTGTTTCAATATAAGTCCATATTTTCATCTTCAAAGTCATATAAGAACTTATTCAAAGCCACCACGTTCACACTCCTATCAAGTTGCCACTTCGAGTTATTTTCTCTTTATCACGATATTCATAACACTCTTATTTAATTAAGTATTTTATCGATAAAAGTTTTTCATTGCTTTTGGTAGCTTTGTGCACCATTGTTAACAATTTTTCACCATTTAATTTTTATGTTTTATGTAGTAATTTGCTGTGCAAAAACTTTACGATAATTAAAAAAATCACTTTTTTGAGATTCATTTTCCCACTTATCGTGCGATATTTATCACTTTTTCAGTAATTATTTTTCAAGATCATTTGTAATCATGTTGTGTGATTTTTAAGTCCTCATTCACCATCTCCAAATTTTAATTTATCAATATAGTTTGTTTATTTTTCAGACTTTGTGCTTATAATTAATTACTTTCAGTAATCATTCTACTAACATTGAGTGCAAATACAAACTATTCATCATTTTCTTGCAGGACCTATTCACACCTCTCTCGCCACACTTATTAGGTCTACATTCCCCATCATCTTTTGCACACTAGAGGCCACCTAGGCTCCGCAAAACAATTTTTTCTTGCTTTACATTCTAATTTTCCACGACGACACTTTTGGTAACATTTTTAATGCTCTTTTTTCATTGTTTTTATTTTCTTTGAGAAGATAATCATTATTACTATTTTGCAATCATGATTAATTGTAATAATTATTAAAAAAATAACAAAATTTATTCCAATTGTATCTATGTATGGTCTTTTCTTGTGCCTTTAAGTGATGTGGAAAATCAGAAATGGTCGTGATTGTTTAGTTTCTTGTTCTAACATTACAGGATCCATTTCCTTATTATTTTATAGTTCTATCTATTGTCTCAATCAATTTTATTTCATCACACTATTGATATATTTTTTATCATTGGTTGTGTATGCTCTTTTCCTGTGCCTTCGAGCAATCTAGAAAATCAAAAACAACCACGATTGTTTTTCTTCCTAACATTTTGTCTGCAGGATAACTACTAATTTGTTTTCTGAAGAACCACATCGCTATAATATTGTCAAAAATGAAAAACAAATAAAATATCCTGCAAAACTACCACCATTTAAAATAAAATTTCTGAAACAATTTTTTTTAACAAGCTCAAGTATGCAGTTATTTTCCACTAGTGATTTATTTCAAGTTGGAAAGAACCTTATGTTTAATCACTTCATCATTTTGCTTTTACACATAGTCGAGGTGGATTTCATCACCACCAAAGCTACACCAATGATGTGGAATTGACTACCATGCACCAACACCATTCACATCTACACTACACTTGGGGACATAGTCTCATCACAGTGTTCGGTATTTACCTCACCCTTACTCTTCACTTATAGGTAATGTTGTCATGTGGTGCATGCGAGTCATGCATAAATAGCTATAACAACAAAGCCTGGGCATCATCCCTATAAATATTTGGGGAGTTATAAGGACATCATACACATTCATCCCCCCATCACCTTCAACCTTTTCACAAAACTTATTTTAGACGTGGTGATTCACTCCGAAGCAGGTAAGTAAGAATTGGTGAGTCTCCTCCAGTGCTCCAAGGGTTCCTTGTACCAATTCTGTCCCCGTATAGAATTAGGTATATCAGGAATAGGATATATCAGAGGAAGCATATTTTGGTGTGAAAAGAGCATGCATACATCATTCCATGGCAGACTTGTATGATTGCATGAAACAATGATCATTAGAATTTACCTCCTGAGCCAAAATAATTTGATACACGTGACTGCTTGGTGATTGTGAAAAAAATATTTTAGCATAATTTTTATCATAAAACTTGGCTGATATTAATGTGTTTAATGTAAAGTTCAAACTCTAGTTGTGTTCCAAAAAAAAAAATTCTTGACCAATTCAATACCAAGCAAAAACGTCAAAGCAATCTAGCAACAAAAACCAAAACATCACACCAATTTCATTAGCTTGCTTTAGCTAATCCTCAGTGTGTTTTCAAGCTCTATCAAATTGATATTGGGTGAATTGTGTAAGTTCACTCATTATTTCATCAAATGTCGAGTTTATCAAAATTGCATCCAACACAAATCCCTTTAGAGCTTATTTTGAGTTCATAATTGTGTTGAGTCACTTGTTTGAGTTATTCTTCCTATCAAAAATCCAGAGCTTGTTTAATCCAAACCAATCAACATACTCATCATATCTTGATTGAGATATATCCTACTTGTATCGAGTACCTTGTTTGAGTGTACTCCTTATATTGCCACCTATTATGCTTGTTTAATCCAAATCTAAACCATTTTCCTTATAGATTGTTTGAGCTATCACATATTTATCTTGAGTAGCTTCTTTAAGCTTACTCCCTATATCCTTACTTGTTAAAAATTGATTGATCCAAAACAAATATCACAATCAATAGGTTGAGTTCTTCATCGCACCTTTCTTCATTCTCCATCTCTTTCAAACACGATGAATTCATGAAAAACATCACATAATGACCTATTAGAACAAATTAATAAAATGACAACACAAATCTCTCATATGGCTACCCAAATTAGTGAATGATCACCCAAAAAGCCAATCACACAACCTTACAAAGACATCACTTCACGTAAAGTCTAACGTTAGTTTACCCCACTTGGATAAAGTCTCTTAAGTGTTTTTCATCAACTAAAAGAGTCTAAACTGATAAGATATTCAATTACGAAACAATTTTCCAAAGCGGAATCTAAGCCATGTTGGTACAAACCTAACACATATTGTGACTTTCATCGCATTGATGGTCATCACACATATAAATGTGTGAAATTTAGGAATTACTTGTAAGACTTAATTGACGATGATATCATCTCTATAGAACTTGATGACAACACTCTTTCAACCAATGAAACATCCAATACCACAAATTTCAATGAAGAGTTGACTAATTTCAAAAATTCTATACATACCAAAATTCCACGAGATCATGATGAAAAAATTCAAGACTCTCTAATTCCCAACTAATCCATATATATGCTTCAAATTTTCTTCCATTAATTCAAACATACATTGAACTTGTTTTGGAAAACAACATTCTTCCAACATCTACTGAGCACTTGAACTTATTTCAAGACTCTCTTTCAACCCAAACATGCATTGAACCTATTTTGGGTGACAACATTCTTCCAACATCTACTGAGAACTTGAAACTATTTCAAGAATCTCTTTAAACCGAAACATACATTGAACATATTTTGGGCAATAACATTCTTCCAACATCTACTGAGCACTTGAACTTATTTAAAGAATCTCTTTAAACCCAAACATACATTGAACCTATTTTTGGAAACAACATTCTTCCAACCTCCACTAAGCACTTGAACTTATTTCAAGACTCTCTTTCAACCCAAACATACATTGAACCTATTTTGGGTGACAACGTTCTTCTAACATCTACTGAGAACTTGAACCTATTTCAAGAATCTCTTTAAACCCAAACATACATTGAACCTATTTTGGGAAATAACATTCTTCCAACATCTACTGAGCACTTGAACTTATTTAAAGACTCTCCTTTAACCAAAACATACATTGAACTTGTTTTGAGAAACAACATCCTTCCAACATCTACTGAGCACTTGAACTTATTTCAAGACTCTCTTTCAACCCAAACATACATTGAACCTGTTTTGGGCGACAAAATTCTTCCAAGAACTTTAACTTATTTCAAGACTCTCTTTCAACCCAAACATACATTGAACCTATTTTGAGTGACAACATTCTTCCAACATCTATTGAGCACTTGAACTTATTTCAAGACTCTCTTTCAACCCAAACATACATTGAACCTGTTTTGGGTGACAACATTCTTCCAACATCTACTGCACACATGAACTTATTTCAAGACTCTCTTTCAACCCAAACATACATTGAACCTATTTTGGGCAAGAACATTCTTCCAACATATAATGAGAAGTTGAACTTATTCTAAGACTCTCTTTCAACCCAAACATATATTGAACCTGTTTTGGAAACCAACATTCTTCCAACATATTTTGAGAACTTGAACTTATTTCAAACTCTCTTTCAACCCAAACATACATTGAACCTATTTTGGGAAACAATATTCTTCCAACGTCTAATGTGATCTTGACCTTGCTTCAAGACTCCCTTTCAACCTATGATATTACTGAAGACACTATAGAAGAGGTTCCATCAACAAGTACCATTAAGATTGAGTCTATTATTCCAATATTTTCTCTTATGCCTAACATCTCTAGCCTTGTTGTCGAAACAGAACCACATCAAATTTGGACACTTGCAAAAATGCAACCTGTCGTTTCCATTATGCTTTCAACGTTCGATATTGCAAAAATTTCATCACTAATGATTCTCACTTGTCAAGACTTCTACATGTATACATTCGACAAGGTAATGATACCAAGGAATATCTTAGTACAACATTTTCCATATTTAATTATGAATCTATCCTCAAATCAATTAATTAATGGACAAATAGAAGCAACAAACCAAATAATACAAACCATCATGGAAAATATTGTCAAACACACATGGGAGATATTGGCATACTCAAATTTACCCCTCTCTTTGTGCTTACCATACATCTTACCGCACGCCTATCGAAGTCACCCCATTTTCCCTCATTTATGGTTGTGAAGCCCTTTTACCTATTAAGATAGAACTCCCATCCTTCAGAATATCCCTTAAATATATAATTAATGAGGATGAATACCGATAGTTATGGATTCAAGAACTTGATCTTCTCGATGAAAAATGACTTAATGCCATCAATCATCTTCAAGTATATTAAAACTAACACCAACGTAGTTATCATAAAAAGGTAAGACCTAAAGAATTAGAAATTGGCGACCTCGTTTTAAAAGAAAATCAAAAGAATACCACTAAAGAGTGAGAAAAATAGGGAAAATTTGAGCCTAATTGGTTAGGAACCTATGTAATTACAACCAAATTTTGCTGTGGAGCCTATACGTTGGCCATTGACACAGGTCAAGTCCTTGACAAACCCATGAATGCAGTCCATTCAAAGAAATTCTTTTCTTGAAAGCACTCTCTATTCTGGGTGACAACCACTTGTACTTTGTTCCTTCTGTCTTATTAATCTCTGAATCATTTACAATTATTCATTTTCATTGGAAGATATTCTCATTATCAAAATCACATCTTCATCTTTAGCATCATGAGACAAGTGCTAATAGAGATCCTATTAAGTTTTTGAGCATCATAATTCTTATAATATCTCCCATTTTCATTCATTTTCACCTATGGTCATACCTAGAAGCTTATTGATGGTAATAAATTCCCTTCAAAGACATTCTCTCTTTCATAACAAAGCTCTAAATATTTTTACCCAGTTCGAATGATCATCCATCTTAGTATTCAGTGTTGAACCCATATGTCCTACTAGTTGTGTGGGGATAAGATTGGGGACAAGTGTTCCTTCCCGAATAAAAAGCACTATTGTAAATTTCATCAATTCAATAAATTATTAATAATTAATTATCACATATTTCTCCCTTCATAGTCTTTGGTGTTGAGCCCACACTTCTTACTGGTAGTGTGAGACTGGGAATGGAGGAAGGTGCGCTTAGTCGTCTACATCTTTTCTTCAGTGATAAACCCTTGCCTCTTACAGGTGGCATGGGGCAAGACGTAGAGGGTCATTCTCATAAAAGCATAAAAATATTGTAAAAACATTCAAAAAAATAAAAAACATTCAAAATAAAAAAATAAAAAAAAAGACAAAAAGCGAATTCACTCTCCTGTGTTTTGCCTTCGGTGATGAGACCTTGCTTCTCACTAGTATCATGTGACGAGGCATAGGGAGTCATTTCAAAACTACAAAATCTTACAGTGCTTGTAATTATAGAATCCGCAAAGAAGTAATTTCGATGCCTTAGTGAAGAGAGAACTATCTCTTCACCTCATATCTTACCAATCATAAGGCCACGTAATTGTCTAAGTCTAGCACGTGACTCATAGAGTGAAATCCTTTTTTGAAACGGGTTCAATAATGTTAAGAAGAATTGAGTCATAATATCCCAAAGGGATTTTCGTTAGCATTTGTCTCTATATTCATTATCTACCTCATGTTTCCTTCTTGATTCTCGGTGATGAGCCCTCGCATCTTACTAGTTATGTGGAGTCAAGAATGGATCTGGACTTCTTTTCATCATATAATCATCAACATATCCTACCAATGGAATGAGAATTTGTGTTATTTCGAGCATGATTTACCATGAGGAACACGGTACATGCGGACAATATCTTAGTTTATCACCTCTCAAAATAAGTCTACACTCTGGTTCATAAATTGCCAATAATAGTGTAAAAATCAAAAAATCCAAAAGCATTAGAAATAATCAAGAAAAATAAAAAAAAATCCAAAAAACATTGGAAAATTACGAATAAAAAACTCTAAACAAAATAAAATAAAATAATATATATATATATATTAAACAAAAATAAAAATATTGTAAACTGCACAAAATCACGAAAACTCTAAAATAATCAATACAATTCATCCTTTGAATAATTATCCCCAATGAATGATCCAATCACCTTATGGCTACCAAATTCAAACCACTTCTCCTCACGTAAATCCTCGCTTGGGGTAAATCTGGCTCTTATTGTTACTTTGTTTAAGGACAATGACCCAATACTTTTTTGTCTTTATACCCCTTCTTGGGGGAACATCCAATTAATCCTCATTTTGGAACACGTTAGGGACATGTTTATTGGTTCTTGTGTTGAATTATTAGTTACAAATTATTAATTGTTATCTTGTATCTTGATATATTACAGGGGGAATCTTTATTATATGCATCTTGGTGTTCTCTATAATATATTTATGTTATCTGATTGCATATCATACTGGGACATCATAATTTCTAGATGGCCTCTTCTATGCTCTCTTTTGCTTGTATATCATATTGGGGCATCAAAACTTTTTGTTGGCACCTGTCTATGCTATCACACATATTACAGTCTAGTCATCCTGATCTTTTATATCACGATGCATCATGTTATTTTCTATATTAAAATTAAGATTATTTTCGTCACATGAGTATCTTCCTGCATGATCAACATCTTACTTTTCACCCCCTCCATTCACCCGTACTAATAAATTCCCCAGTGTGGGAATCCTACTTGATTACTGTTGCATTTTGTGAATCCTACTGGAAGATATTTCTCAAGTATCATTCATTATCAAGAAGCTCCTCCTCCCCCACCATGATCACCATGTATTTTATCCATTCATCCTCGCTCCTCATTTTTACTCCTCCACCACTTATCCCCATATTACCCTTCGCACCATTCCAATCCCCTCTCACCCATTTGTATTCTTCCCTTTCACTCTTCTGCTTCCCAATTGACAATCTTACTTAATAACCCCTTCTATATGGGATCCTCGGTGGAGGTTTACCTTTTCCCTAATATTTTCCCATTGTAGAAGCTTCTCCACCACCTCCCATCTCATCAAACAAAAATCACCACCACACACATCTTCCCATTCTACCTCTTCTTCTTCTCATTCTTGCACCATTACTCTCACCATGTAGGACTCGCAATTAAGGATTCCCCTCACACTCTCCGCCCTCCACTAGATATATTCCTTCATTCATTCCTGTTACACTCCTTTTTTTCCTTTCTTGTTATTACCTCCTCTCATCTCCTCTTCCACCTAGGCATACATGACTCACTCTTTTCTCATCCTTCCCCGAATATGTCTTCTACCTAGTCATCCTATTTACACGCTCTTATAGTATGTAAAATTTACTTGAGGGTTCCCCTTCAGTTCATTTTTTCATACCCTATTCCCACCAACTCTATCATCATTATTCTTATTCTTTAGCTTGGAAATATTACTTAGTTATTTCGGCCGCATGGAAATATTACTTAAAAATTCCTCTTAAGGTTGATCTGCCCTATGGCCTTTGCCCATCCCATCATATTTCCCCCTTCTTATTTAACTTGCCTCTCGTCGTGATCATCTTATTCAACAAAATTTCCACCCCTATAACAAATATAATTTTTTCTTTCTCCTTGCATATCATCCTTGTCTGTTTGTTAGTCTTACAAAACCACTCTGACAACATGATGATCTTACTTAAGAGTCTCTCTTAAGCATGACATATCATCTTGCACTCGCCCATAACTCTACATTCTCACCATCCATATTTTCTCTTCATTCTCCATCATCACATATTTTTCCACTGCTATCACCATCCTCCACTTAGTAATCTTACTTAACCAGTCACATGGCATGGCGATCTCACTTAAGAGTCCCCCTTAAGGATGATCTATCTTCTTTCCTTTCCCCATCATACACATCCTTCACCCTTCAATTTTTCTTAGCATTCCCAACTATCACATCATCTCACCTCCTCTTCCATCCTCTCAAACATCACTTCTCGCTTGTCCACTTGTCATATCCAATGTCACTCGCTTGGAAATGTTACTTAACCACTTCCGTAGCATGATAGTCTTACATCAGGGTCCTCCCTACACTAAACTCATCATTTTGAAATTTTTCCTCACCTCATTCTTCATTTACTTTTTTTATCGCTTCTTCCACCTGGTCTCTCCTACTAAACACATTTTCCTCCTACCATTATCCTTTCTCCACCTATCATATCACAACATACGTCTAATATCTTCCACCTATAATCATGTTCTTTTCCCCCATTTTCCCCTTCTTGATCCATCATCCTTCATATTGTTTCTTCCCATTCTTTTCATGTCTTATTTATTCATCCTCACCTCGTTCGTCCTCATCTTCAACATCCTCTCCTATATTTCACCTAGTCCTAACTCATCCCTCACATTTTTTTTACTCTTTCCTTTTCATCTTCTCAAATTCTCCCATATCTCTAGCCACACACTTATTCACCATTTTTGTTAACATTCCTCTATCATTCTTTCATCATCATATTCTATTCCCGCGCTAATAATTGTTAGTGGAATTCCCCTAAAACTCATCAATCCTCGTTCCACGTGACCTCATTCACTCCCTTAGACCTTCTAGAGTTTCCCTTCATTCCTTCCTTCCTCTAGGCCCACCACTCATCCTTCCCCACCACTTATTGTTATTAGACTTTCACTAATGTCCCCTCATTGACATTTCCTCTTCTAACCCCCATTCTCTTTTATCTTCTATTCTTTTCCCCCACTCCCACCCTTTCTTGTCTCTTCTTCCCTACTTCTTCATTTTCCCTTTGCCCTCTTCAATATCTTTACTGTCTTCATCATACATCCTTTTTCTATTTTCTCGTAATCCTAGTATCCTCATTTCATACATCTCTACATCTTTTCCAATTAGTTTCATTCATCCCCTCTTGTTTCTCTTTATATTCCTCATACTGTTCACTTTATACTTATTATCCCCATTCTGTATTCCCTTCCTTGTACATAATTTTCTCTATTATCCTCTTCTCTCTCCCACCCCTTATCTTACTTCACTTCCCCTATATCGTTTTCTTCCCCTTTTTACATCACGTTTCCTCCTTACATCCCCATTGATAACCTAGATCTTTAGCATGTCACATCTTTTTTGTCATCCCACCCTCCACATGCATTTCCATATAGTTTGTTCCATATTATTTTCCTTGTTCTTCCTCGTGAAGACCCAGTTACTTCACTCTTCTCCATGTATTCACTCTATCCTCATTTCCTCTCCCATAATTTTCACGTTTCTTCTAACCACCCCTCCTTTTCTCTACCACCCTACCGTTTCATTCATTTTGTAAATGTTTCTCTTATTTTATCTATAGTTTTTTCACACTTTCCTCGCCCCTCATAATTTCTTTTTTTCTCCGTTCTACTTCTTCTTTCATCCTCTTTCAAAATTTCGTCGATTCTACCCCCTACTCCCACCTCATCTTCTCCTTTTTATTTATCTTTCCCCATTTCTTTCTTTTTTGAGATCTATCATTTATTTCACTTTCATGCATCCCTCTTTATTATCTCTTTTACTTCCTTCATTTGTAACATTTATCTATTTCATAACTTCACCCTCTACTCTGTCATTTTCCAGACTTCTCCTTATTTGTCTTTCATCATTCCCTTCTTCCCCTATCATCCATCTCTCTTATTCTCTTCTACCTCTTTCATTCCTTTTTTGTCTCTCCCCTATCTCCATAACCCTTCACCTTTCTTAATATTCCCACAATAAATCCCCAATTCTATCCATTCACTTTTTCCTTTCCCATTTCGTCTTCCCACACACCCTCACACCTGACATTCAAGGCTGATTGAATCATTTCCCCATTTGCATCATGCAGTCATTCCAGTCTCTTCCAATCCATTATCATCCTCTTCTCCATAGAATTCCTTTTCAAGAGCTCTTTCATCAATTCCATTCTCGGTAGCCTTCTTGAGGGGGCATCGTCACATCTGTCCATAATCAAATCTTCTCATGAATTTTTTGTCTTATAGGATACCATGACATCCGTCACTCACCACCTTCTATTTTCTTCAACAAACATTCACTCTACTTTTTTCTTAAGAAAAGTAGATTGAATTCTTCCCCATCTCATCTACTTTATCTGAAAGGACATTACTTTTATAGTACCCTTCCAAAGAGGGGAAAATGTAGACCCCCTAATTTCACATAAGTCCTTAATCAATTAATTCCCCTACTTCATTTCACACAAATATACACTTTCAATTAATCAAATATAATTTGATTAATTATCCATTTCAAATCTAAAAATAACCTAATCCTTACCACATGTCGTTATTCTCCATGTTTTTCTACTATTGAATTAAAAATTCAAAATCAAATCCTTACCCACTCTTCCTGGTCCCCACTCACCTAAAATCCTCCACTTATGAATTAAAAATCTAAAATAAAATCCTCACCCATTCTTTGTGGTCTCCACTCATCTAATCTTTCCCACATTTTTAAACCATTATTACTTAAATTACTTTAAGTTAATCACTTATAAAGGCTATAAATACAATCTTACCCCTCCCCTCTAACACATAGAGGATACACTTGAATGCTCTGTCTAATTTATTGCATCCTTTGAGCAAAGAACATCCTTTTCCCTCATCCTAATGCCCAAATAGCCTCATCCTAAAGCACCCCAAATCCATAATCCTTTTACCCATTTGGTGCAAAGTAAGTGGATCGTTGTTGCATGATGGCCTTGCTCCATCTTGAAGAAAAGTACCTACATATCATGTAATCCAGACTCAATCCATGTTTCCTAACCCATTCTGAGGTTTTCTACAAAACGCAAAGGAGGAGGTATTATTGTTAGTTTTTTACTTCCTTGCTAGTAGTGTATTTTTCCTAGCTTATACTTGTAAAATATCTTGATAAGCATAAGAAAAATTAGGGAGGTAAATCTACAACAGTAACATCTTATAAGATAGTAAAATTTGGACAAGCATGTAAAGTTATCTCCAAATTTATAACGATGTGAATTGTGTTAGTTGTTATTTTGTCTAGCTGCAACACACTTTTATCTATAGGTTCATACTACAGGCATCAATTTTTTACAATTTCTTTACGCATTACTGTGTTGCTTGTACCATTGTCAACCATGCAGTTATGAACCAAATAATCTTTAATAATAAAATATAGATAAAAGAGTGGTGGTTTCTTGATATCATGAGTATTTAATTTTTTTTGAAGAATCCACTTAACCTCCTTCATACGATATTGCTCCATTGTACCAAGAACTATGTCTTCTGTGTGATTTTCCTTTCTTGATGGTTTCGAAGAAATCTGCAACTTAGCAGGCTCATGAGCAAGTAACTCTTACTGTCCTAGAATACTCGAGGCATCCCATAATGAAATATTAATATTATGATTTTTAATTACCTTAATAATATTAAAAGAAGCAATAGTCTTCAAAACAAATTCTATAGTTTTAGCATAAAATTTAACAAAAACTGACTCTGCTTCAACAACTTTTAAAATCTAAGGTATGAATAATCTTCTCGGATCAGGCTATAATTATTTTTACTTCTCTTTATAAGATGAATTGCTTGCTAGTTTTGAAGGAACAACATAATTGTTTGCTATTTGTTGACCTGTACGTGTTGTTTTATCAGTGAGTACTCAAAAAAAGTCTATTTTGTTATTTTTCTTTATCCCAAGTCTTTTCTTAGAACCTAGTTATGACTAGAATAAAACTTCCACTCCAAATCTGACTAGATTATGTTCTAGTGGTTTCTGACTATGATCATCTTGTTCTCCACCCTCCATTTAAGCCATAAATGATGCTTTAGAATAAGGTTGTGCAACAAGGCTTATATTCAGGAATGAATTTGGACAATTGGCTGCTGAATGAGACTGATTACAAGGTGGACACCATTCTTCTAAAACCATATTAATTGGAACAAGAGTTCTAGATGAATTAGGAGCATTTTGATCAAATTGTCTTGGCTGATATGGATGTCTATAGTTCTAATTTTGCTGGTAAGGCTTCCTATTCTGCAGATTTCACTGATAAGAAGCTTGGTAAGGACTGCTAAGCTGAGCTAATTTTTTCTCAATTAATGTTAATTTATTCCCCATAGTCTGCAAAGACTGAAATACATCATCTGATGGAGATATAACAACAAACTCAAAAATAGTAATAGGCTCTAAATCTTCTACAAGAGGCATTAAAGGATCTGGTGTTAATTTTATATCTTGAATAAGGTTGTTTTCATCCCTAATGGCAATATCATATGCTGTTGGGAGAGTCTCTCCTCCCATAGATTGAATCATGGCTGAAATATCACTATTTAAAGCTTTGAGATGATATAGAAATGCATGATTAGCTTGAGGCTTAACATTGGCTGGAATGCTTTCCCAAGTTATAGAAAATATGATGTTAAAACTAGCCTTAAATTCATGAGGAGTGCTTTTGATTGTAGATAGTTGTTCTATTGGAGATAGATGATCTAAATGGTCTTGAAATTGCTTAAGTAACTTCTCTCCTAACTCATCCCAAGTTGTTATGCTCCCTATCTCTAAGGTTTTGTATCATTACAAATCGTTTTCTTTAAATGATGTAGCTAAAAGTCTTAAGGCTACATCTTCATGAGTTATATTATGGAAAAAAAAAGGTGCTGCAAAATCTTTAATCTGTTATGTGGGGGTAGTCTGATTTTTACCAGTGGATGATGGTAAACATTTTAGGGAAGAAGCGAGTACATCATGGTAAACTGGAATTACTAAACGACTACCATTAGGAAAGGTCACAAAATTTCTAGGTGGTTGGATAGTCATTGGAATAATAGGGATTTGAACAACAAGATAAATATGAGGTGAAGTAAGATTAGGAGGAGGGTTGCCAAAACTAGGAGTATTATAAGGTAAGATATTTCCAAATCTTCTTCTTCTTGTAGAATTCATAGGTAAATAAATAAAATCAGTAGGAATTCCTCTTAATAATGATCTTGTAGTCACATTAGGCATGGAACATGCTGCAAAACTAGTCTGAAATCAACCTTACGGAGTTGTAAAATAAATATTTTGATCTTTAGAATAAATTGTTACAACTTGATTCTCTAAAAGTGGCTTTCTTTTCTTATAAATATGGTGTAAATTACTATAATCTACTGTAATCCATTACATATCTGATATGTGTCCCATCGGGCGTGCCAAAAAATTGTTATCTCTCGAAAGTGCACCCTGGTTGAGAGATGACAGCAAGGGTTCAAATATTACTTTGATCTCTCACTTTCATAGAAACAATGGAAACACCTCAGGTCAATGGGTATACCTATTTTTGAAACGAGTGTCTAGTATCAAGGCCGGTTCCTTACTAGTGTATCCTAAACTAATTTTTTGGGATTTTGAGGGTAAAAAGATGACTATAATTGAAATTTGAAAAGGGTGATAGACCAAACTTGTTGAGGGATTTGACTGAATATATGGACAATAAAATTGAGAGTCAATTTTGGATGCATGAACAAAAGGTTTTTCAGCATAATATTAAGGCAAAACACTTATGTATTGAGGGATAAATCACAATGACACAACAAGATATTTCAATAATTTAAATCATGTAATAATACTATATTTTAAATTTTGCAAAGGGGCGATAGAGGGACAGTTAGCGTTGTTTCTGTTGTACTAGCTGCAAAATGTCTACTTTCTCATCCAAACCTGACTGCGAAGGGGATGAACACTGACTTGAATTGGATTGTTGTTAAGTAGAAAACACAGTTTGCTTCCACGCTGGGATCCAGACCTTTAGCTTGGAATATGATTATTCAACACTGAAACCCTCCAATTAATAATGTGGGTCCACAATCTCTTGTAAAGGTGTAATTCACATGGGAGAAGGATAAAGAAGGTGCGACCTTCCTTATTGTGCCAGATGGTTGTCTGCATCAGGCTTTAGACAAAAGTGAATTTTTCCCTTGTTGGTAAGTTTCTAAGATCTAGACCTAATATTGATGTCATTAGAAAATGGGCCATTAGAAAGTGGCAACCAAAAGGGGATCTAAGCATTACCATTATGTCACGGGGTTTTTTCTGGCTAAATTTAATCAGCAGATAGATTTGGAATCGGTGCTTCTAGGAGGCCCACGGTTTTTGGACAATATGGGTATTTTTCTAAAATGGTGGTATCCTAGGTTTGATCCTATACCTGAGAATATACACACCATACCAGTTTGGTGTAGACTCCTAGGACTACCCCTGTAATTTTGGGATGATGATATTTTGTTAAATGTTGCTAAATCTCTTGGATCTTTGATTAGGCTTGATGGACCTACGAGGAACAAATCTAGACTAGATTTTTCTAGATTCTATATTTCTTCTGAAATGGATCAGGAGTCACTAGAAAATATCATTTTGTAATATAAGTATGGAATTTGGCATCAAAATATTGAATACAAAACCTTTCATTTGAGATGTAAGAAATTTCATCGAATAGGACATTTCACCAGTAGGTGTCCTAACAAAGAGATCTCTCGAGAGGAAAAAAAGGGAAAAACTGATAAGCTTGATGAAGACTTAGATAAGATATAGGAAGCTAGGTTGGAAAATAAGGATACTGGAAAAAGTAAAGATCAAGGACAAAGGGAAGGGATATCCCTTAACCAACCAGAGCTGAAATATGAGAAAGGCAAAAAGTGGTTTAGAACTCCAATCGAGAAACAACTAATTTGTAGGAAGCTCTGGCATCCTACAACCTCAGTGGAGGGAGCATCATAAGTAAACCCAACCTAAAAAGAAGATTTAGATATACAGACTCCAGTAAAGGTGATTCTGGAGGTTGAAGAGAAAATTGGGACAGTTAAAGTGAATCTTATTTCTAAGGAGTTAGCCTAGACTGGACTTTTGGATAAAAATAAACACTAGTGTTGAGTCAGGGATAAAATCAACTGAGAAAGTTCATCCTAATCCATTCTTCATCATTAAGGAAGTTCTAAATGAGGAAAAAGAAAATGTAGAATCAGAAGCCTCATTGAAGAAAAAATCTTCGTTGATTAAAAAAATTTCACCTAAAAGTGGGAGCCCCCTACCCAATAAAAAATCAACAACTTTACAACTCATTGAAAATACACAGGGAGAGAAAGAGGAGGGGGAAGTAACGCCACTAAAAAAATATGCTTGTTTATGTACATTCAGAACTAACCAATGGTTTTTTAGACGTTAACTCTAAAAAAAGAAAAGATTGAAGGGATTTGAGATGATCTTGGATTCACTTTATAATGAAAAAAAAGAAAATTGATAAATAGGGAGCTTCAACATCCATAACTACTAGATCATTTGCTAAAAGAATAGTTTATTTTGGAAGCAGTTCTAAAAGAGGAAGACCCTCAAAGAAGACACTCAGAACTGAAAGAACAAAGGAAGATATTACAGATGTAACTCAAAGCCAACTGAGCCATTAGTAAATTTCAACACTTATATCATTTAGATGAAGATCATCTCCTAAAATATCAGAGGTCTGAATGAGAACTCTAAACAAAGAAGAATAATAGAGTTAAGAGTCTCTAGTAGACCTAGCACTCTGCTTCTGCAGGAAACCAAGATGAACTCTAAGGTACTTGAAAATTGTAAAAATAATTTCTGGGAAAATTTGGACATGGCTGCTGTGGATTCTCGGGGAGCTTCAGGTGGCCTGGCTACTTTATGGGATTAAAATCATTATACTGGTATGATTCTTTCTAAAACTAGTAACTATCTTGTTTTTAAATTCCATGCTATTGAAATAATTGTACTTTGATCCTTTCTAATATCTATGCACCTAATACGGTTATTGGGAGAAGGAAACTATGGAACGATCTAAAGGTTTTCAGAAATAAGCATAGTACTTACAATTGGATTATTATGGGTGACTTCAACTCTCCTTTAAATCCAAGGGAAAAATAAGGGGGAAACTCTAGTTTTTCCCCTAGCATGGATGAATTTGTTGAATTCATTGCTAATTTAAATCTCATGGATGTGGATCTTCATAGAAATTAGTTTACCTAGAAAAGAAGAAGGTTGGGCAGGGATATGATTCAGGTCAGAATGGATAGATCTCTTATCTCTATTAGTTATATTTTACACCAAGACTTTCATCTCACTCCTCTACCTAGAATCCGATCTGATCACAATTTGATAGCTATAAATGTTTTCAAAGCCCACCAAGAGCTATTTCAAATTCAAAAAGATGTGGATGGAGCACGATGACATCTTTGATAATATTAAGGAATGGTGGAATTGGGATGGCGAGGGAACTTCTCAATTTAGACTTATTCAAAAGCTTAAAAATGTCAAAAAGCAGGTTAAAATCTAGAATAAAGAAATCTTTGGGAATTTTTTTGTGAGAAGAAAGGAATTAAAATAGAAACTCTAGGATTTGGAAATCAAAATAAATTTAAAGGGGAGGTCTTTGGAGGATCAACTAGTAGAAAAAAATTTCTCTCAGAGCTACACATAGTTTGTATCATGGAAGAAGCCTTATGAAGACTTAAATCTAGGGCAATCTGGCTGAAAGGGGGTGACAGAAATATGAAATTCTTCCATATGACCACTTTGAAGCATAGAGCCTGCAATAGGATTGCAAAATTTTCTAAAGGAAATTGCATCATCATAAAATATCCATAGATCATCAAGGATGAAGCTCTAAAATTCTATTAAAAAATGCTTAATGAGAAGAGTGTTACTAATGATGAGTCTGCCTCTTTTCTGTTAGAGGCTATTCCAAAAGAAAAACTTGAGGAACAAAGATTTAAAGACATTACTAAATTCGTCACTTTAGAGGAGCTTCAAAGAGCTATTTTTACTCTTGAAGGGGATAAGGCTCTGAGACCTGATGGCTTCTCTGTTAATTTTTTTCAGAAGTTTTGAGAAATTTGTTCAAATGATCTCCTTAGGGAAGTAAATGAATTCTTTAGAACTGGTGATTCATTTAAATATCTTAATAATACCCACAATGTGCTTGCTCCAAAAAAATGAATGCTAAATATTTCAAGGATTTCTGACCCATTAGCCTGGTTAATGTTGTCTATAGCATTTTTACTAAGATTTTATCTACTAGACTTCAGTTCATTTTGAATGATTTAAAGTTGTTGGGTCATATTGTGACTAGAGAAGGAACCAAAATCGACCCAGAGAGGCTGAAAGCCATTCAGAGCCTTACCCTACCCACAAGTAAAACTAGAGTTCATTCCTTCTTCAAAAAGGTCAATTTCCTAAGAAGGTTTGCACCCTATTTCGCTGATAAAACCAAGGATATCCTTGGGATGATGAAAGGAAAAATTCCATTTCGAGGGAGTAGAGAAGGGAAGCTTGCATTTGATGAAGTCAGAAGGGAAATTTCTTGTGCTCCTATCCTAGTATGTCTAGATTTCAAAAAATATTTCATCATGTATAGCTATGCCTCCACACACACAGTGTCAGCTATCCTGATGCAGAAGAACGGAGAAGGAAATAAAGCTCCCATCACTTTCATGAGCTGCCCACTAAAGGACCATGAACTGAAAAATGTCACAAATTGAAAATCATGCTTATGCAGTGGTACGAGCGGTGAAAAATTTCAAGTACTATGTGCTGAACTCTCATACCCTTTTCCTCGTTCTTGACACCACCGTTAAATCCATTTTGACTCAACAAGAGCTAGGGAGTCAATGAGGTAATTGGATAGCTAAAGTTTAGGAGTATGAATTGGACATTAGACCTACCAAGTTGGTACGAGGAAGGGGCCTCTGCCAATTTATTACAGAAAATCATGCTGAAACAAAATGCAAAAGGATGGAAGATTCTTTTTCAGCATTGCCCATGGTGTTGTTCGTGAGCACAATTAATGAATGGTACAAAGATATCACTTTCTTTCTGACTTATGGTGAATGCCTCCCGCATTTAAGCCAAAAGGAGAAGAGGATGGTTAAGTTAAGATCTGCAAGATACATCCTATGGGATAATGGGATATATAAGAAAGGCGTTGATGGTGTATTCCTACATTGTGTTGATAAGTCACAGCAGGTGAAGTTACTAGAGTCCTTCCATAGTCTAGCATGTGGAGGACATTTCTCATCCTCCGTAATAGTGTATAAGATATTACGGGCTAGGTACTATTGGCCCACTCTCTTTTGAGATTCAATAGAATGGTTATCCAAGTTTGAATCTTGTCAACATTTTGTTGGTCACCCTAAGCTAGCAGATCTTCCCCTGAAGCCCGTAGTGATTGAAGAACCTTTTCACCAGTGGGGAATTGACTTCATTGGAATGTTGAATCCCACCTTAAGTGCTAGACACAATTACATACTTATTGTTATAGACTATTTTACCAAGTGGGTGGAAGCTTCACCAATCAAGAAAGCAACCTTAGAAGCCATGTGCAAAATCCTTAAATAAAATATAATTGTCAGATTCGGTGTGCCTCACAAGATTGTGGCTAATAATGCCTTCAATTTCTCGTCGCATGAGTTAAAAGAATTTTACTATGGATTCGGCATCAACCTGGCTCACTCATATGATTATTATCCCTAAGGAAATGGGCAAGTTGAGTCAAGCAACAAGAACCTGGTTACCATAATTAGAAAGCTAGTAGATGAAAACCAGAGGACATGGCACAAAGATTGTATGATGTGTTGTGGGTGGATCAGATTACCCCAAAGCAAGCTATAGGGATGTCCCCTTTCCAATTACTCTATGGGATCGATGTTGAGATCCCTATATCAGTAGAGTTACCAGCCTTACAGTTGGCCAAAGTAGTCGAAGATGTGACTTTTCAAGATTCTATTGAAAAAAGGGTTATGTACCTAGCTACGCTAGAAGAGGAATGAAACAAGGTGGTTGATCGCATTGTAGATCATCATAGAAAAGTAAAGAAATTTTTTAACAAGAAATCAAGGTGAAGTGATTTCCAAATTGGAGATCTTGTGTTGCTTTGGGATAAGAGAAGGGAGCAGAAAGGAATGCATGGAAAGTTTGATTCTTTTTGGAAAGGACCTTTTAAGATTCATCAGCTGAATGGTGAAAATAGTTTCTATCTATCATATCTTGATGGAGAGTCGCTCCCCTCACCTTTCAGTGGCCAACATCTAAAGTTGTTCCATCATTAATGCAAGATGCTCTTTTGCATTGTACATACTTTATTTTATGTCGTGTGTTTGCTTTTGGTATTCTTCGTTTCTTAGTTTTGTTTTCAGTTTTCTTATTTTCTGACTCCGTAGCCCAATGGATAAAGCCAGATATTCTGAGTTCTTTTCCTTTGATATAACAAAGAAAGTCCCCAACTAGAGCCAATTGTTATCTCATTTCTTTGTTTACACGAAAATTTTAGTGATAACCATAAGAAATTTTTGAGCTACTTTCCTAAGAATGCCCTTTCAAAGAGATAATTAGGTTTTTAGGTTTTCATAGCAAGACAACATGAGTTTTGGATGCTTCATGTTGTATGTTCCTCGAAACCCGAAACCCGCATCAAGTGAGTCTTTTAAGTTTTTAGGTTTACAAAGCACCGGAACACGCCTTCGTCAAAACATGTTTTATGTCGCATGTCTTCCGATTCCCGAAACCTGATTCACTCCTTTGTATCAAGTTTTTAGAACAAACAAGCATCATGCTTTGTGTTGCTTGTTTCCCACAACCCGAAACTTGAATTAATATGAAATCCTTTGTGTCGGGTTTCTAGATACCCTAAGCATGCTAACATGGCATTAATGCTGAGTTGTCAGGTAGTTGACACACGTGTCAACTGAAGTGTATTAAATGTGAAATTTCTTATAAATACTCGGATTTCCATGTCATTTTTACCTGATGTACTTTTTTTTTACCTCGTGGATTTTTGTGCATGCCCCTTCAACCCTGAAACCCGACTCGCCTTCGTGCTCGATTGCGTTGCTCTTTTTTAATCTTTTTTTGATTTGATTGAAGGTATTTCCCTTTGTTCTTTGTTTGTGAAGTTTGTGGAAGGATTGTGTGGTGATATTCCTAAAATCCCTCTTTCTTTTTGTTAGGGTTTTTGGTTTTTATTTACTTTTTCCTTTTTTGGGTTATTTTCCAATCAAGTTTGTGTTTTAGGGTTCCCCCTTGAAAAGCTTAGTTTTATTCCTTGGAATATGCCATTGTTATGACAATAGAATAATGTATTAAAGATTCATAGCGATGGAGAGGAATTTATATGTTTTACCTTGACAAAAACCCGATTCCTTCTTTTCGGGTTTTACAGCTTCCAAATCCCACAATTTGTCAGGAAATCCAAGGTGTCGGACATTCCAATCTTCCCAAAATATTTCAGTGTTGTGGGGTTTCCAATATTCCCGGCATCTTCCAGTGTTCCGGGGTTTCGAATCTCCCTGGCATCTTCTAGTTTTGTGGGATTTCCAATCTCCCCGGAATCTTCCAGTGTTGTAGGATTTCCAATCTTCTCGGCATCTTCAGTGTTGAGGGTTTTCCAGAGTGGCATACATCTCATACCTTCTGATAGGTTCAACTGATTTTTGGGACTTTCCACGTGTTCGACACCCACTAATATTCGATACTCTTTGTAGTGTTTCGAACCTCTGAGATTGTTGAGCAAGTCCTCAAACCTGAGGTGTCTAAAAATCAGAAGCAGTCAGCTATTCCTCCTTTGAAATTCCTCATGTAAGATCCTGGTTCATCATAGGATAAGACGGAAAAATTAGGGAGGATGAAGTATGAATTTAGGAAGGTGGAGTCTCCTTCCTACATTGATTGTAATTATGACATCTAGGATACAGAACTCAGAAACATAGATATGGAATATTTTTGGAATAGAGTCAAGAGTTCTTCCCAAACCCCATGGATGAAATCAATAGTTGGCAGTGGTCTACCTCTTGTAGCAGGTTTCCCCATGTCTGATCAGTGCCCTGAGTTGATCTTAGCCTGTGCTTGAAATTACGACTCTGCTTCTCATTCTGTGAAAAATCAGTCGGGAGAGGTCATAATCAAGTCAGACGGAGGTTACTTCGATGACCTTCTCAAGCTACCTAACTTTGAGGAGTATGGAGACATAGATCTCTAGTCATCCAAAAAGCTTAGGACAATGCTCAGGAGGATTGTATCAAACACGTGAATAAGAAGTTCCTAATCAAAGCCAAGCCGGTTATTTTCCAGGTTCCCAAGACTTGTTCCTAGAAGTGATTTCATTCAGGAAATCAATGATATCATTACTCTGTTGAGTCAGGTTTTTGGTTTCCCTGAATCTAATGTTTTTCAAGGACGGATGTACCAATTCATGATCATCACTAAGAAGAATAAAAAAGGGATTGATTGGGGTACCCTTATCAGTAATGAGATAGATTCTCAAATGACAACAATCTTGTCTACTGGGAATTTTTATATGTCCTCATATGTCACCTATGTAGCAGCCGACATGAGGAATAATCCTGGATTGGACACAAAGGGGAACAAGACAGTGGAACATATTTATCAGTATTTTCCTCAGTTAACAAGAAAAGGGTCTGAAGACCAATTCAGAAGGGTAAATGATGCCTTCTTTTACGAGAACATCTACAAGTTAAACCCCGAACTGAGGAAAACAAGAGTCTCTGATGAGGCATGGGCTGAAGTTTCGAAATGGGGTTGTGTCTTCTTGTAATTCAAGAAGTTCACATACCTTTGAGTGGTCATGTACCCGGGTGATCCTTTCCATTTTCCCAGATATCCAGGAGACAAACTAATCTTGATGGAGTTGGTCAGGAAATTGATGGATTTTCACAAATTTCAACAGAGTTAACACAAGGCCACTGTATCCTTCCCAATTTCTATTGGAAGGTATACTTGTTCAACGGTTGTGAAAGCCAAGAACATTGTACATGAGCTTTAAGATAAGTTGAAAAAGCACATGAAGCCTAGAGAAGGGTTTGACTTTCGAGGAGTCCTCAAGTCATATGGAACTGTACACCTACACGTACCAAGCATAGAAGACATCTGGATTGATTTACGTGATGAAGTTGATGTCTGAAGAAAATATCATAGTAGGTTGACACTTGCAGATATCTAGACACTCAGGCTCACTGACATACCAAAGGGTATTGGCGATAATGAAAGTGTTCTGGATCCTTCCTATGATGGATTGAATGAAGATCAATATGTTTTCCCACCTATTGATTGGTCTATCGGTGAAAAGGCCTGTATTATAGATAGATCGGCCCCGATTCTCACATGCACCAAGTCATGGCTCACCTCTTGGGGGATGAGTTTCAAAGAAATAGTTTTTCAAATTTGGTTGCTTTGGAGACGGGGCCATCCAAAAAAGAGAAGGAAAAAAGCTCTTCCAAGGGACCTATAAAGGTCAAATTTGTCAAGAAGAGAAGAGAAGAAGAAACCCCTTCAACTGCTACTCCAGTTGAAATGGTGAACGTGACAGAATCACCAACACCACCAGAAATAGGGGAAATTTCTTTGGAAGGAGAAGTGAGTCAGCCCCTAATTTCACCATTTGTTGACTACCCAACAGAAGTAACTTTATCTCTTACATCCCAGGCTTTGGCGTCAGGATCTACGCTTCCTACTTCACAACCACTTCTACCCCCTCTTTCCCCATCCACTTCATCAGTCATGGCCAGCATTTTCTCCAGACTCTCACCCCTCTCTGCTGGGACCAAAGTAACTACAGGTATGCTCCCTCCACCTCTTTTCACTGAATCTACTACCACACTGATGACTATTCCCACTCCACCAGTGAATCCCCCTCCACCTGAAAGTATGAAACCAACTTCTACAACATTGGCTACTCCTTCTGGCACACCTCAATGGTTACTTGAGAAAAATCCAAGGAAAAGGAAGGTGGTTGTACCATACCAGCCTTTTATTTTAGTTCACTCAAGGCTCCCACTGCTAAGTCAGCCAAGAAACCCAAAACAGTTTTGAGGGTTTTAGTGGATGCTTCAGGACATAAGTTTACAGAGATCACCACTCCTGTGACAGATAAGACTAAAGAGGACATAGTGGCCTTTGATTATCAGATAAGTAGGGTTGCTCTAGGAGAGGTGATGGAATAAGGAGCACAACAAGATGCACGAGATGCTATGAACGTGCTATGTAAGAAGTTAAAGGAAACAAAGGACAACAAGGATGAGCTTAAAGAAAAGGTGGAGCAGTTAAACGAAGTACTACTTAAGCTCTCAAAACCCCTTGAGTCCATACCATCATCCTCTTTTCCTTTTGGGTTCGATTTCTCATCAGTACCCATAATAGAGAAAATTAATGAAAAGGGGAGAGTGGTCGATGAATGGACCCAAAGGATGCTCCTATAAAGGAAAGAAGTGATCCAAGACACTATAAAAGTCTATCAATCTTTGGAGAATATACAGAGTGATGGGGAAAATATGGATGATGATTTCTCTCAAGAGATCGGGCACCTGGAGTTGACTTTCAAAGCTCTCTAGGTGCTGAATCAGACCCATCATGCATCTTGGTTGAAGAGGGTGTCATCCCACATGTGGATAAGCATTTCCAGATGACCAAGGCCATCTGATTCAGATTAAATATTCTCAACGAAGCTTGCGGCAAATTGAGAGAATCAAGAGATCAATTAATTCATGGCAAGAGTGACCTGGAAGAAGAACTAATCAAAATCTATGCAAAAGTGTTGAGTGGAGATTCAGGTATCCTACCAGTTGATGATCTTTTCAAGAAAATCCAAGAATCAATTTAGCATGAACCAACTCATGGATTTGGCATGGAAATCATTGATAGGTTTGTAAAGATTGAACATTCTTTGGAGACCCTGAGGAAACTCAACAAAAGGTTGAGAAAGCTCCCCGGCAATGCTAGTGACACTCATGAAACATGTGAAGTCTTGAGTGATCATTCCACTGCACCTGATGAGAATGAGATGCAAGGTATAATCCAGAAGTTCCAAGAATTTTGAAACAAACAGGATCTGTTGGAAGTAGAGAAAGATGAGGAAGAGAAAGACAACGATTCAGACTAAGTCACGATGCAACATGTCATTTCAATCTTGAAATTGACAAGGATTTTTCATTTCTGTTTTGTCACATAAGAAGTAATTTTTGACTTTGTCTCCTACGTGAGAGTCAGTCGAAATAGGGCTCTTGTTAAAAGACTATTTTCTAGGATTTATCCTATTTTCTCTCTACTCTTTTTATTATAAATAAGGGATGCTTATGCATTCCAAATGGTTGAGATTTTTAGAATTTTGAGAACCTTGGTGCAGAAGAATAACTTTGTATTTTCTTTCAATCATTCAAAGAACAGGAATCGATTTCATTTTTGTAAACTTTGTGTTGTGAGATTCATCTCCCTTAAGATATTTCTCTTATGTTTAGGATCTTAATTTGTTCTTTGTTTAGTGTTCTCAATCATTTTAAATTGTTTCAAACATTACATTGCATTTGTTATCTAGAACTTGTATGATTATTTCGTGATCTGTGTTTGCTCGAAAGAAAGTACGTTCCCATTATTTCCTTTTCATGATGTGTCCTTTCTAATCCATTTTACTTCCAAAGTATCATATTTCCAATTATTGTGGATGTGGCTTTCAGGATTTTGTCCTGACCCTAATGGTAAGATTAGTGTGAATATTGTACGCATTATTTATATTGTCTTTTAGATTAGTAATAAATAGGTAGCCTTACCTGTCTTTGAGGAGGGATTCAATCCCATGTACTATGGTTGAACCTCATATTTCGTCTTGACAAAATATCCAACCAACACAGTCAAAGATATCCTTAAACATAAGTATGGTACTAAGGTCATTGATTACATAAAAATAGATGGTAACAAGAAGAGATGGAAACATCTCTCGATCGATAGGAATGAAATGAACTTCATGATGTCCTCTTTATAGGAAAAGTTGGACCTCATTCCCATGAATCAATTGGAATTTAAGGGTGAAATTTTCTGGCACAATTCTAGAGATGGTGATTACACAGTCAAATATGGTTATAACTCTTACTTTGAAAATATCCAGAGTGAGTTTAATTGGAGCAATATTTGGATGAATGAACTAACCCCTAAAATTAATTATCTTTTGGCTTGTTCACAGAGGTAGAATTATTACTAATGACAACCTAATGAGGAAAGGATTCATAATGCCAAATAGATGTCACCTTTGCAAAAAAGAGTCTGAGGATAATGAGCATCTATTTGTCCACTGTGAATATGCTTCAATGATATGGAGTTATGAATTTTCTATATTCAAAGTGTTTTGGACTGTGCCAAAAGATTTCATTCAGTTTTAGATCCAATAGAATCCTCCTTTTAAGTACTATGTTGTGAGAAGACTTTGGAAACTAGTCGTGCCCCATATTATCTGGAGGATTTGGAAAGATAGAAATGACATCATTATAAAAAATAATAAACACCATTAAAATATTATCTTTGTTAAGATTTGTCATGCTATTAAAGAAAATATTGAAAGATTCAAACCTCCCAAAAATATGAAATATCCTGAGAATGAAGAATATATTCTTTCCAACTGAAAGATTGGAGTTATAAATCTGTAGAATAGGAATACTTCAAACATTGATAGGTGTTCGATTCATTGGAACCCTCCTGATATTAACTGGCAAAAAATAAAATTTGATGGTGCCTCCAAGGGTAATCCTAGGATTGCTGCAGGGGGAGGTGTAATCCATGATCATAAAGGCTTCTTAGTTGTTGCCTATGCTAGAAAATTGGGGATTTAGACAAACCATTTTGCAGAAGCCCTAGCTGCTCTATAGGGGTTAAGGGTTGCTAAGGATTATAACATACAGATCATCATTCTTGAAGGAGATTCACTAAACATTATCAATCACCTTAATCATTTTTCTCCTCCTAGCTAGTCTATTAAGGACTTCATTATGGAATCCATAAATATTTGTCAAAAGTTCAATAATATCAACATTAGGCATACTTATAGGGAGGAGAATAAGGTATTGGACAATTTTGGCATCAATAATAATCTAACCATTTGGGATAATGAAAATTGCATCCCTAAGTAGGTACTTAATAACATTAATGCAGATAAATATGGGCAATCATGCACGGAGTAGGAATTATAATGAGATGGCGTACGCTTTAGTGGGTGTGAATGATCACACATGTGAGAAATATCATCCTAACTATGGCCATAATAAATCCCAAGATTCTCGAATAGGTGGTTGGGTTCTTAAAAATTGAAACAGACATAAGGAAAGCAATGATTCAAATGAGGGTTTCAAGTAGAAAAATTGTTGGAGTAGCAGGGAGAAGGAGATGAGAGGTGCCCCATGCCAACTGGAGCCTTATAGTGATCTATCTTGGAAGAACAATGAGGAGATATGGAACCTCCTTCAAAATGGAGGCATTTCCAACTTCATAGAGCGCATTCAGGGGCACGACCAAAATATTTTGGTTCATTTCGCAATGGATTGAAAGGATAGAAAGGTGGAGTAAGGTGGTCACCGAGTAATTATAAATGAAGAATTGATAGTTGAGCCAACATGACTTGAGTTGGAGGGATATCATTTTTTCAACAAAAGGATCGATAAGACTGCCGAGAAAAAAAAATTCTCTGACAACGGTGAGGAGCTCGAATTTGTAACTACGGGTGTTAGGGTAAGCTCTATCCTCAAGCCTTTTGATGAGGTTATAAAAATGATGATAGGTAAATTTATTTAGAAGGACGATACATAACAGTACTTGAGTTGGAGGGATAGGTAAAATGATGATAGTTGAGCCAACATGACTTTAGTTGGAGGGATATCATTTTTTCATAAAAAGGATTGATAAGACTGCTGAGAAAAAGAAATTCTCTGGCAACGGTGAGGAGCTTGAATTTGTAACTACGGGTGTTAGGGTAAGCTCTATCCTCAAGCCTTTTGATGAGGTTATAAAAATGATGATAGGTAGATTTATTTAGAAGGACGCTACATAACAGTACTTGTCAAACACCTGGTCTTTCATAACCACTTTAGAAGATAATTTGTGGTCTATTTCCCACATTACTTGTTAAATTCCATTGAGCGCTCCATTTTAGAATTCCAGAAGAACTCTCGTTCCATTCCTCTTCACCAATGCCTTATTTTTATGATTCATAAGTTCAGTGTCTCTAAGTTCCCTGGTTTCCCACCCTCTCTCAATGATCTGCACATCCCTACCATCACTGCTCCCACTTCCATCCTAAACACCTCTAAACCCAAGACTAAGAACCCAAAACTTCCCAAAATTGACATCCCTCACTTTGCCCAGGTTCTTAGAAGAACTAAAGAATTGGAAGTTGTGCATAATCTACTGCATATTAGTACTATTGGGTAGGATACGACCTTACAACCGGAGGGGAATAATAGTCCTCATAGGTTGTATTATTTGGAAAATGAGATGATGAAGTTAAAGAAGGACCTGCAGCACATTGCCAAATAGAAGGGAAAAAGAAAGGCTGATAATGAAACCGATAATGGGAATGATCAGATTGTAGACATCTACAAGACATTGAACTCTTTGGACAACAGATTGGGGAGAGCCAAAATCAAGAATGACCACAACAAGGATATCTTCAATGCCATTAATGGATTTTTGGAACAACATGTTCGCAGCATTTCCATGCTTAGCGTGGTCCCTAAAACTATTTGGGGGACTGACAAGGAGAGAAGTCAGACCATATCAAAGTTAAATGCAAGTGAACCCATGCACATCACCACTTTGGTGTTGTTCACTTCGCTACAAACAGTCAAATCTAGGATCAACAAAGCTTCCAAGAAATAATCTCCCTTGGGATGGAGGGCTTCATTCTAGACGCTGTTATATTTTGGTCTTTTCACTATTTTTTTGCTACTATTTTGCTATCTTGTTGTAATTTCTATTTTGTTTCACTTTCTACTAGTAACTATCTTTTGGTTACTACTGGGCATAATGCTTTATCTGTATTTTGATCCTCTTTTGTTGTCCCTCTATAGCTTTATTTGGCTATTGATCCCTTCTTGTAACAGGGTATAGTCCCTTCAAAACTATTTATCAATATCAATAAAAAAACATGTACACTAAGACCATGTAGAAAATACTAGAGTTATAGAAATGTCATATGATTAATTAAGGAATTAAAATTCACAAGGATTAATGGAAAGATACACCCCACTGCAAATAATTGGAAAGGCAAAAATCAATTCTCATTCAAGGAAAAAATGGTAGAAAATTACTTCAGCAATCCTATGTCCAAAAATTCATCTTTTGTGCCTTGCCAGTGCACACAATATATAGCAACATTATTCACCCAACCCATCCTAAAAATACACTAAAATTTGTACTTTCCCATGCATGATAATTTTACCCCTTTATCATGAATAAATAGAGAAATAAAAGTAGACATGTTGATTACAATGAAGCATTAATAGCCTTGGTTACAAAAATAAAATCAAGTCAAAGTGTAGTTGACTGATCTATTTTTAATAAAACTTGGATGAATAATTTAGCTAATAATAAATCTTTCTTGTTGTGCAAGTATTATCCAATGTGCATGAAATCTTTGTCTTCTTCTTCTTGATGTGACACCTATAATTTGATCCAATTGTAATGATAAATTTGGCACTTTTACAATTCTGACCCCTTGGATGCACATGCAAAAATAATATCCCTATGTAATCAAAATAATTCATTTGATCTCCAATAATTAGCATAAATATCTAACACTGGTATGGGGACCACCTTTGATGTGCATATGTACAAATTTTGTCTTCTTGCAGTCTTTGGCGACCACCTGTATGTTGACCACCTTGAGGATACGAGGTTCTTTTGCAAAGAATAATTTATTTTGTAAGTTTTAAGGTAATGATTCACACTTAGTTTGAAAGTGGCTCCATTTGAATAAATTATCTTGGTCTTCTTTGTTTGATTATACACCATAATTTGAACATATTTAAAGGTCTCTATCATCTTTTGATTAATCATTGTGCATATATTGATTGGCCAAATTTTGACTTGGTCGGTATCACATAGTTTTTGAACCTTAATCATTCAAAACAATTATGATCTCCCTTTAATTATTTTGAGTCATAAACTATTGTGGGGGCATCATCATTTGGTTTTTAATTAATTATTTTGTAGACTATAGTCTAAAGACATAATGATTGACTTGGAAAATATGTCCCCTCCAACGATGCTCTGACCCTTCATGTTTTTTCGGTGGAAACTGACCTAACTTTAATTAAATTGTGATTAGCTGGAGGGCTTGCATTAGAATTGGTGATTTGGTCTTATCCATTTGATCACTGTACATTCACATATTTGTCATTGATTCCCATACCATGGTAAGTAGGGTAGTTGAACTATGGATTTAATCTATACTATTTGATCTTGTCCTTTCAATTTACAATTGTTGACTCTCTGACCATGGAGTTTGCATTGATTATGGGTTACATGGATCCTGCGACTATTCCTTGGCCGTTTTATCTTTTATTAGTTTGATTTTGAACTATTAATCTTCCCACCATGGTAAGTAAGGTAGTTGGCACTGGTTTTCATATGGATCATTTGATCTGGTACTTTCTTAATCTTAGTCATTGATGTTAACTCAGGATGACTTAGGTTTGAGTGAAAAATTTGTCGAGGTTATCGTTTTGCCATTTTGTTCGCTTGTTGCGAGCAGGGAAGGCTTACCGAATTTTTTCTTGGTGGCCAATTTTGAGCTCTGTGAGTTCTATTATTTTCTCAATGGATTTTGATGAACAAGGGTGAGATTTGAATTGGTTTTGAACATCCTAGAAAACTTAATTTTGGTGAACATTGAGCCTTTGAAGATTTTATTTCCTTTTCAAAACTGGTGAGTGATTCGAAAACATTATGAGGTTCATTAGGGCCTTTCTTTAGCTCTATGATTTTCGAATGTGGACACCATTATTCTTCTCACGGATGGGGTTTTGATATTGTGTTTAATTTAGTTGTAAGTTCTGAGTATGGTGGTCATTATTGTAATGACTTGATCTTTGTTCTTCCTGTTTGTAGCTGTATTTGGAGGAAAAATGCTTGGCTATAATTTTGTACTTCGTGGAAGTAAACCCTTTTTCTAGATCATCAATCCTCTATTTTCTACTATTATTCCAACTCTGGTACCTTGCTTGTTGAGATTTATATCTTTTTTTTGAACCATATTTTATTGTGGGCATGTTTAGGAAGGTTCTTGTGGAAATAACACTGCAATTTTTATTCAGTGGCCACTATTTTAAACATTTTGGTCTCTATCTTTCATCATATTTTGTTTCCTCAACAGGGTAATTTGATCTCTGTCTTTCATTACTTGACATTGTATTTGCTGAACTTTTAAGAAAACAAGATTTGGGTTTTTTCAAGATTTGGTTTGTTTGCATGCTATTTGAGGTTCCATTATTGTGCTATTTGCTTTAAAATAAATTAGCAACCCCACGTGCTTCTTCAACTAGATCATTGTATTTCTAGTTAGACCTAATAATACCCATTAATGGGTTTGTTTTCCTTTTATTATTCTCTGATAAACGTTGTTGGGTAATTGTTCTTTGGTGTCTCCATTATAAGGGTAAGCTTTTAGGAATTTAAGATTTGAGGCCTAAAATGTTTCTATGAATGGTCATTGTTAGAACCCTGAAAGCTTCTGAGAAGCTGAAAAACTCTGTAAACTGACTCACCACCATGGAATTAAATGATAAACCTCCATTCTTTTGTGTATAATTCTTGTTGGAACTATATTTCACACTATTCTTCCTGAATTTGTATTGATTTTAATACTTTTACTAAAACTTGGCCATATTAAGATTTTCCAGTGATCTGAGTGTTTGCTATCATTTTCTATTGTTTGCACGTTTCGTTGGATTTGTTTGTTTTTTTGTGACCTATATTCAAATTGTACTTTGTATGTCCAACTTCTTTGATCTGAGTGTTTTCTTTAAGTTCCCTTCATTTTCTTTTTAGATATGTGGACATATTGTGCTCTATACTTGCATCTTGAAGATTTATAACTGTGCTTTGAAAAAAAAATATATCCTCTGTCATTGTTACCATTTGAAATATGTAAAAGGAAACATTATTTGATCTATATCTTGAAATTTTTGTCATTTCAATAAAAAATAAAACATTGAACCAATTTTGCGACACAAAAATATACATTCCTTCCATTCTTGATACTTTTCTTATTATTTTTTCATTCTCTGCAACTATATAGATGTTATTTCCTTTTATTTTGCATACTTGGAGGTCTCTATTCAACTTCATTTTCTTGTAAAATACATTGTAAACTTCGGAACTCTACGTATGATAGCTGCTACTTTATTATTCTTTTTACCTATTTCATGTCATATCTCCTAGATAGATACTCATTTAAGATGCATTGTGATCATTGTAAAACTTCCTAACATTGTACTTGTTTAATAAAAATGTCATAGTCACCTTTTAGTTGTAATATCAACATAAATTGAGAGATGCATCTATTACTATGTCCTTTCTAAGTTGGAATTTCTTCAAAAAATTCATGAGAACATAAAATGCTTGTGGAACTTCCTGACCTTAAATATGCCTCTTTATAGAATATGCAGTTAATCTCTTGTGATTTATTTTATGCCCCGATGGTTTTTCATATTCAAGATCAATGTGATAAATGGTTATTTAAAGAACCAATTTTACAACCCATAAATATATGTTAGGAATTAAGAGATAAAATATGCAGAATAATCCCTCACAGAATTGCAACATTAGAAACTAATATGCAAAAATTATTATAGATCTCAAATAAAATTGCAGAATAAAATAACACAACACAAAGAGACAATATTTAACGTGGTTCACCCAATTTGGGCTATGTCCACCAAGAATCACTTGCTCATATTTTATTACAAGCCACCACTCTCTCAATACAATACCCAGATCCATTTGGAGCTATGCTCAACAAACTCTACAGAATTCACAGACGAATTCAAAACACATCTGCAATACATTTGCTTGCCCCTCTATCATATGCATAAGACCATATAAATAGACAACTGCTTAAGCAGTTTTACAAAACCGTGGGTATCAAAAAACATGGGCAAAACCTGTCCCATAAACCTATGGGTCAAAAAACTTTCCCATATGAGAAGAGCACATTTCCCGATATGTCGGGTGCATTTTTTGAGGCCAAAAAATTTTACACCTAAAAAAATTTCCCCGAACCCCAGCAAGGATACATGAAAAGTGTACAGTACTCTTAGTGTATATTCTTCAACACGTTCACACATGAAAAACAAGCTCCACAACCTAACAATCTCCCACTTGGAGACTAGTTTTCCTCTGAGCAAGCTTCTCAACCCTTCACTAGTTTCTGTGAAGACCAACCAAAGCTGAACACAACTTAAGTTTTTCCCTTGTGACCACCTTGGTCATCATGTCTATAGGATTCTGACTAGTATGAATCTTCTCCAACTTCAACTTCTCTTCCTCGAAAGTTGTCCTGATGAAATGGTACCTTAACTGTATATGCTTTGTCCTAGAGTGGAAAGCAGAGTTCTTAGCTAGGTGTATAGCACTCTGACTATCACTATGCAGCTTAGATTCCTCCTACTTATGCCCCAAATCCTCAAGCAATTGTTGTAATGAAATCATCTCTTTTCTTACCTCTGTGGCAGCAACATACTCAGCCTCCGTGGTTGACAAAGCCACCAGCTTCTGTAGTCGTGAAATCTAGCTCACTGTTGTCCCACCTACAGTGTAAATATAACCTATCGTGCTCCTCCTACTGTCTACATCTCCAGCCATGTCTGAATCTACATAACGACGTAAAGTGGTGTTTGATCCACTGTAGCACAAAACTGTCCCCATGGTCCCTCTCAAATACCGAAGGATCCACTTTACTACTTGCTAATGCTCTTTACTTGGATCACTCATAAATCTACTCATAGCTCCCACTGCATGGGCAATATCAGCCCTAGTGCACACCATAGCATACATCAAACTACCAATTGTTGATGAGTAAGGTACCTTGGACATTTGGTTCCTCTCCTGCTCTGTCTTGGGACACTGCTCCTTTGATAACTTGAAATGGCCTGCCAAAGGAGTCCCAACCGGTTTAGCATCCTGCATGTTAAACCTCTCCAAGACCTTCTTAATGTACTCTTCCTGAGATAAAGTCAGCTTCCATTCCTTCCTATCCCGAAATATCCTCATACCAAGGATTTGTTTGGCTGCACCCAAATCCTTCATAGCAAAGGATTCACTTAGCCGCTTCTTGAGTACTTTTATTTCCTGCATGTTTTTACCTGCAACTAGCATGTCATCAACATACAAACACAGGATAATATAATTTCCATCCTCATATTTCTTTGTATACACGCAATGGTCAGAATGACATCTAATATAACCTTGCTCCATCATGAAGCTATCAAACTTCTTATACCGTTGACATGGAGCTTGTTTCAAGCCATACAAGTTCTTCTTCAGTTTGCACACCATCTCCTCTTTACCTTTGACTTCATATCCTTCTGGCTGCTGCATATATAGCTCCTCCTCCAAATCACCATGGAGAAATGTAGTCTTTACATCTAATTTTTCTAAGTGTAAGTCTTTTGCTGCCACTATTCCAAGAACAATTCTTATAGAAGTCATTTTTACTACAGGAGAAAAAATCTCATCAAAATCTATACCTTGTTTCTGTGCAAACCCCTTGACCACTAACCGGGCCTTATATCTTTTCTTTCCTCCTCCTTCGTCTTTAACTCTATACACCCACTTGTTCTGTAATGCTATTTTTCCTTCCGGTAGCTTCACCAAATCCCAAGTCTGGTTTTCCATGAGTGACTTATGCTCCTCATCCATGGTTTGCTCCCACTTCTTACTGGCATCTACTTGCATTGCTTCATCAAAGCTCCCTGGCTCTCCACTATCACTGAATAATAAATAATAAAGAGAAGGAGAAAAATGTTCAAGTTCTTTTCTTACCCTAGAATACCTCCTCACTGTAGGAGTTTGGGGTTCCTGTTGAGTAGGTTCCTGAACTGAGTCATGTGTCACTTTCCCATCTGGAAGATCCTCTACCACTACATATTATTTCTTGGATTCTTCCCTATTTTCCTGCAACTGCTGCTTATACACGACTTTCTCATTAAAGACCACATCCCTAGATCGAATGATTTTCTTGTCCTTAATACTCCAACATTTATATCCAAAGTCATCACCACCATAACCAATGAAAGTACATTTTTCTGATTTAGCCTCTAGCTTGGTCCTATCATCCTTGTCTATATGAACAAACACCTCACATCCAAAGACTCTAAGAAATGAATAATCAACTTTCTTACCATACCAAGCCTCCTGAGGTATGCCTCCATCCAAGGCACTTGAGGGTCCTCTGTTTATAAAGTACACCATTATGCTCACCGCTTCTACCTAAAAAGAAAGAGGAAGTCCTACATGTAACCTCATGCTCCTAGCACATTCCATTATTGTTCTGTTCATCCTTTCTGATACCCCATTCTGCTGCAGAGTTCCTGGAACCGTCTTTTACTTGCGGATTCCATTCTTAGAATAGTAATCATTAAATTCATTGCTACAATACTCCCCTCCATTATCTGACCTGAGACATTTTAGCTTAAGACCTGTTTCATTCTCTACCAAGGCTTTCCATTTAACAAAAGTGTCAAATACATCAGATTTGTTTCTAATACAATAAACCCAAACTTTCCTTGTTGCATCATCAATAAAAGTAACATAATAACTTGAACGCCCAAGAGATGATACCTGAGCTGGCCCCCACACATCAGAATGTACTAGCTCTAACTTACTCTCTTTCTTCGTAGGTCCAACCTTGAGAAACCTTACTCGCTTCTATTTCCCATATATGCAGTCCTCACAGAACTCCAAACTTGTTTCTGTATATCCAGGTAAATTATTCTTTATGATGTCCATGCCCTTATGGCTCATATGACCGAGCTTATAATACCGTAATTTTGTATCTGCATATGAAGCCACAAGATTACAATCATTAGTACTATCATTGGTTAAATACAAGGTTCCAACCTTCTTACCTCTTGCTACTACAAGAGCACCCTTGGTAACGTTCCAAGAGTTAGCTGTAAATATCACAGTACAACCATCACTTCCCAATTGACCCGCCGATATCAAATTTCTCCTTAATGTAGGCACATGTCTGACATCTTTCAATAGCCATGTATTCCCATTCTGCATCTTAACCTGTACAGAACCTTTTCCAACTATACTGCAAGGCTCATCATCACCAAGAAAAACATGCCCAAAATCCCCTTGAACATAATCAACAAAATAATGTCCTATGTGGAGTAGCATGAAAAGAAGCCCCTGAATTTAAAACCCAAGATTCAGTAATATTATGCAAAGAAAGAGTCAAAGCATCTTGACATACATTACCCGATGCCACATTTTCCTCCTTGTTTTCTTCATGTTGTTTCTTCTTTTCCCGAAGCTCCCAACAATCCTTCTTTGCATGCCCAGGACTTTCCATAGTTTCAACATACAATCTTGCTCTTGGATTTTGAACTTGCTCGATCTTTCGATTTTCCACGGTTTCCTCTATTCTTCTGTCTCCCTTTAGTTTCCACTGTCAAAGAATTCCCTGAAGTAGAAGATTCCCTGGAGCTTTTTCTTCGCATTTCCTCGCTTAGAATCACCCCTACAACATCCTCAAACTTCAACTTTGAGTTAGCTGGAACCAAGTTGCTTACCACCATTACCAGGCTATTCCAACTTTCAGGTAAAGAGCACATAATTAATAAAGCCCTAACTTACTTCATCAAATTCTATTGTAATCGAAGCTAGCATATTCACAACCGTATTGAAATCATTTAAATGATCTGCTACTGAACTATTCTCAGACATCTTCATATTAAACAACTTTTTCATTAAAAATATCTTGTTAGAGGCAAGAGAATTTTTCATACAACTTCCCTAATGCATCCATTAGATCTTTTGTAGTCTTTTCCTTTAAAACATTAAATAATACCGAAGATGCAAGACATAGCCGGATTGTTCCAAGTGCCTTCCGATCCAACAAATCCCATTCCACATCTGTCATACTCGAGGGTTTGTTCACCTTCTCAGACAACAGAGTATAAAGATCCTTCTGATAAAGGTAATCTTCCATCTGCATCTTCCAAAGACTAAAATTCTGCCCATTGAATTTATCAACCCTAGATCTTCCATCATTTGCCATAGCTCCCACTCAAGATAAAACTTTCCCTGTGATTCAACACTTCAGCAAACCAAACCAGGCTCTGATACCAATTGTTAGGAAATACGAGATAAAATATGAAGACTATTCCCTTACAGAATTGTAACAGTAGAAACTAATATGCAGAAAATATTACAGATCTCAAATAAAAGTGCAGAATAAATAACACAACATAGATAGACAAGATTTAACATGGTTCACCCAATTTGGGCTACGTCCACCAAGAATCACTTGCTCATATTTTATTACAAGCCTCCACTCTCTCAATATAATGCCCAGATCCGTTTGGAGCTATGCTCAACAAACTCTACAGAATTCACAGCCGAATTCGAAACACATCTGCAATACATTTTCTTGTTCCTCTATCATATGCATAAGACCATATAAATAGACAACTGCTTAAGTAGTTTTACAAAACCGTGGGTATCAAAAAACATGGGCAAAACTTGTCCCATAAACCTATGGGTCAAAAAACTTGCCCATATGAGAAGATCACGTTTCCCGATATGTCGGGTGCATTTTTCGAGGCCAAAATATTTTACGCCTAAAAAAATTTCCCCGAACCCCGGCAAGGATACATAAAAAGTGTATAGTACTCTTAGTGTACAGTCTTCAACACTTTCACACATGAAAAACAGGCTCCACAACCTAACAATATACATTCCTTGCATTCTTGAGACTTTGTTTCGTTCACTCTATGCGTGAACCTTTAGAAGTTTTATGCTTTGTTGTTGTTTGGTCACTCTATGCAACTATATAGATGTTCCTAACTTTTTTTTTGCATACCTGGAGCTCTCTATTTAACTTCATTTACTTGGAAAATACATTATAAACCATGGAACTCTGCGTATGACAATTTCAATTTTATTATTCTTTTACCTATTTAACGTCATATCTCCTAGATGCATACTCATTTCAAATGCATTGTGATCATTGTATAACTTCATTACATTTTACTTTTTTTTTTAAAATGTCACAGTCACCTTTTAGCTCTAATATGTGCATAAATTGAGAGCTGTATCTGTTACTATGTCCTTTCTGAGTTTGAATTTCTTCAAAAATTTCATGAGAGCATAAAATTTTTGTGGAACTTCCTTACCTTAAATATGCCTCTTTCTAGATTATGTTGTTAGTCCCTTGTGATTTATTTTATTCCCTGATGTTCTTTCATATTCAGGATCAATGGTTATTTGTAGAATCAGTTTTGTACCATTGAATCTTGAGTTTCTGTTCATGCAGTGAAATATGTAACTCTACTTTAAGATTGATTTGTAATGTAGCATTTGATTCATACTCCTCTGAAAAATGGTAACATTGGTGTTCTTTCCTTTTAAGAATAATTGATGAAGATTCCTGCAAGTATGTAATTTGGTGATGATCACAAATAGTTCACTGTCCTTTTAAATTAATTTGGATAAATTATGTAGCAATATGTCATTTTCTACAACCATGCATTGAAAATATGTCTTGGTCATATGTTACTGGTAAAGTATGCTAGATATATAACAATCCAGGCTTCTATGAATGTTCCTCTAAACTTGGGAGTCATTACACCACTCTGCCCTGATTGCATAAGGTGACAACATTCATGGAAAATCCTGTGATTTCCATACCTGATATTATTCTATTTTATTCACTTGGTGATTATAATTGAGCTTCGTAATTTATATCTTGTCATTGATTTCTGTGAAACATATCCATAATTGTAACTCATATAGCTTCATCTGTTGCAAAATGAACCTCTTAGCTTCTGAACTCTGTATCTATATTAGTAATGGATAGTTTTTTTGAAAATTTATTCTTCTAAGCATGCTTGAGTTGTCACTTGATGGATGAAATCTATAATCTTAAAGTTCATGATGAATTTTACAAAACTGTACTTGTCTGAAAAGCTATTTTCATGTGAATTAGATTCTTTGGTTGCCTAATTTGAGCCTAGATGACTTTATAATGAAAGATAATTTATTTATTTTTATCATAGCTTTATTTTAAATATGAAAGCTACTTGATGATGCATCCAAGTTGTTTAACATGATTGTACCTTCATTTGAACTTTGTACTTGAAAACTGCAAGTTGTTTCTTATCTTACTTTTTTAAAATGGAAGCATTATGGTTGTGATGTTGGACTATTTTATTATAACTTGATCAAGAATCTATATTTTACAAGATATATTTTTGTCTTATCTTGAAAATTCTTTATTTCTTCTCCTGATTCATGTTCTAGTAAACCTTATAAATCTGATTTATCATAACTTCTCCAATTAATCTTCATTGATGGCTCATAATCTGAAAGTGATAAGTAGATATCCATTTCATTATCCTGAAGTCATTATATTTTTGATTCATTTGTACTTGATTATATATTTCATTCCTTTTCATATTTGATCTAGATATCTCAAAATTTAAAATGTATGAATGTATCATTTTCTGTTGTTCTTGAATATGCTTGATTATTGAGTGCAATCTATACCTGATAGTACAAAATTTTATAACATGTATTAATATCTTTTGTTGCAACTTGTACCTACACACTTAAGAAAATAGTTACAAAATATTTAGGCTTCTTGGCCTCTCTTATGTTCCATAGTCTTTCTTTCTCTATCTTTTGTTATGATTTTGGGAATCATATTTAACACTGAAGGATACTGTTTTATCAATTTTGTATATGTTACTTAAAGATGAACCTCATGCCTCTGATATTAGGAAATCCATTTGCATGCAACTAAATAGTACATGAGTACATATTAAACCCTGAGCTCTTTATTGATGCCTTTTCTTTAATTTTTAGGTATAATGTATTTGTTGGGTAACACAGATGAAAGATGGAGTTGGAACTGGAAACAAGAGATTAGAAGAAAACCAAAGGCAATGATGGGTTTCCTCTATAATATTTTACTTTTAGCGTTATGCACATGTACTTATTTCTTTAGTAGTCATGAGTTACATCCCACGACTTGTGTGGGAAACATTGAATTTCTTGATGAATAAATGACACTAATTTCTATAACTGGGTTGTATACTTCTTTTTGCATTCAACATTTATGATGAATATTGATTGTATAATAAAATAAATAAGTTAATCACATAATTAAATGTTTTTAAACATGTAGAAATAATGATTTTTAATGTACCGATAACTTAATAATGAACTCTCCTCAATTCTATGTAAAGCAACTCTTTTTATTGCTCTTGAATTTAACATTTCACCTAAACTGTGATTCTCACCTCCATAAAGGAAATTCATTAGTCCTTCAGGGATTCTATTTTTCCTTGCTAAAGACGTACATGGAATGGTAGTTTATGTGAGGTGTTACATTTTTTAATAGCACACATAGTTGCAGATTACATGTAGTTAATCAATTGTTGCAATTGAAAAACACAATAAAACTCTATGAGTCCCCCTAGTTAGGTCCATTTCAGCATTTCCTTCCATCAGAAACAAAGTTTCAAGTTGCCCATTTTTTCACAAGTGCAAATATAGTCAACAAAACCATTGGATCCTATTGCCAACAATCCATGTATCTCTTTTGGGGATGAAGTTGAATCCTATTATCAATACCACACCCTAATATGTAGATTGAAGGTCTTTTGGCCTCGTCTACTAGTTCTTCATGATTGGATTTCAAAACAATGGATTCCTCTTCTAGATAAGAAGTTAGATCTTTATCCTTGTGTTAAATTAAAATTTATTATAGTATTTTACTCAATATTTGATAAGAACACCATAGATGGGAATTTATGGGTATGTCAATCAAAGTACCTTGTAATAAAACCATGGTTGCCCTAATTTAACCCAACCATTCAATAATTTTCTTGCAAACCAATATGGATTAAATTGGCTCATTTACTTCTGTAAATCTAGGACCATGACTATCTGGTCTCCATTAGAAATGCTTTAGGTAAGATTTTAAACATTGACTCAGAAAAAACTTAATTTTACACACACAACCTATGCAATAATTCTTGTTGAGTTTGATACCTCAAAAAACCTTCCTGCTAAGATTGAGATTAATGTTCAAAACAAAATATGGACACACCCTCTACACTATGAAGTTTTACCTTTCACATGCAGGAGATGTTTCTCTTTAAGACATACTTTTACTAACTATGGGATGGAAAAGCGTAAAAATGAGAGAGGTATTTGGTATAAAAAACCCCTCCTAGAACATTTGGTCTTTAATACTAAGGGAGATCTAGATTTAAATATTAATTTTGAGGAAGTGGCTGAATCGGTACTAGAAACTCCTCTAAGTGATTTTCCAGCTAAACGAAACAAGGTGAGGTCAAATGATGAAATTAAGATGATAAAAAATGTTTAGGAAAATTCTTGTAAAGCGGCTAAGGAAAATTTCCCTCCGCGCTCTTCTTTTAAAAAATGCATACCTTCCAATTGATGTTGTTGAATTTATTCTTCCTATTGAGGAAGATTTAGAAGGGTAGAAAATGGTACACAACAAGAAAAACTCCATTCCCAAGAAAAACATTTCGCCTACGTAGTTATCTCATTCGTTGTTGGGTAGCTATTTCTTTTTGCATCTTGGTGTGTTAATGTATTTATCTAGGATTTTAGGTGTTTTTTTACCTAACAAGGGGCCCTAGTAAAAAAAACTTCATCCTTAACAAAAAGAATTATTTATTTAGTGTATAGTTTGTAAAATATAGTAATGTAAAATAAAATTAATTTTTAGAAAAAAAATCAAATTTAATATACTATCATACATATCTTAGATAATTCTATGTAAAATTTTCCAAAAGATATCATTCTTAATGTATCTATTCTCAATTTGTGACATAAGTGAAATAAACTCCTTGATAATGATACCTCTCAGTATATTTTTCATATATTTATGTAAGATAAATATGTAATTTTCATCTAACACTTTTTAGTGTGCCCTAATAACTTATGAACATTAGATTATTTCCTTAATTTCATAGATTAGGATGTGCTAATAAAGTAAATGTTCACTTTTATGCACTAAAAACCTAAATACTTGTAATTTTTCTTCATTGTCTACATATGACTAATATAATGCAAAGAGTGTAATTTTGCATTCGAGAGTTAAATCTAGCATACCTATGTTAGATATATCTATGTAAATTATTTATTAAATAATAATAATTCTATCAAATTAGTTAGTGTTAGCATTTTACGAGTACTTTTTAAAAACTTGCAATAGTAATAGTATTATAGTTTTTTGTTTTTCATAGTATAGTCTTACATTATTTTATTTGTGTCAAATAGAGTAATTGTTTGTAATTTGGTATTCATAATTTATATTTGAACCCAACAGGGTTAGATTATTTTTTTTAGATTTACATAAGGTTATCATTACATAATTGATGGATACATTTTTTTGTTCTATATCTCGGTCTTGTTTAGTTAACAAATTGAGTTTTACACCATTAATTATATGACCTTAGCAATTCTCCTTAATTT